>OX439449.1:0-1200000 GCA_949320045.1 Scotopteryx bipunctaria
TAACCTAACCTAACCTAACCTAACCTAACCTAACCTAACCTAACCTAACCTAACCTAACCTAACCTAACCTAACCTAACCTAACCTAACCTAACCTAACCTA
The DNA here is from genome assembly GCA_949320045.1 of Scotopteryx bipunctaria. Lineage (NCBI taxonomy): Eukaryota > Metazoa > Arthropoda > Insecta > Lepidoptera > Geometridae > Scotopteryx > Scotopteryx bipunctaria. The sequence continues at coordinate 103 of OX439449.1, forward strand.
ACCTAACCTAACCTAACCTAACCTAACCTAACCTAACCTAACCTAACCTAACCTAACCTAACCTAACCTAACCTAACCTAACCTAACCTAACCTAACCTAACCTAACCTAACCTAACCTAACCTAACCTAACCTAACCTAACCTAACCTAACCTAACCTAACCTAACCTAACCTAACCTTTTTTTTTTTTTTTTTTTTTTTTTTTTTTTTTTTTTTTACTTCAGGAAATCCTCATGGACTTCCTTCTGCTGCGGGGGGCAACAGAAGGGGTGTGTCGGACTCCTACCGACTAAAACCTGAAGGCCTGTTCTCTTATTGCTATGTGCCGGAGCTATGGGTACGCTTTCGCATTCCTCCACGGCCCCGACGGCGTTTGCTCATAGTGAGCTCCACCTTGAAAAAATTGAAGCAACTGCCTCAAACCTCATCTCTTGCGAGATGCGCGTTACGCGCGCCACCGCTTGGCTTGTCAGTGAGCGGCGACACCCCCCAGCGCCGCCGCTAAGCCTTAATTATGGGGGTCGGATTTCGGCTTGGTTTCGCCTCCGACGCCCCGACCTCCGGCTGCGGAGCGGGTCGTTGGTAGAGATTTCTCTCTCCCGTTCCGCGGCTTCCTTCTGTGAGAGGACTTCTTCACAAAAGGACACCACCGAATTCCACGACCGCTCGCTACCCAACATGGCTCGCACCAAAGTCGGCAGCGACAGGTCGCTCCCCACCACGCCAACGAGCACACAACGGAGTCCTGCCCAAGCTGGGCATTCCTCGAGTGTATGCTTCGCTGTGTCCTCTCTGCTCGGACAGTGATGGCACTCTGGGGTTGATTCCCTTCCGATTCGACACAGGTACTTCGAGAAACAGCCGTGTCCCGAAAGCACCTGTGTCAACCGGAAAGTCATCGACCCATGCTCCCTGCTGAGCCACTCCTTCATCAATGGGCGTATTGCCTCAATCGTCTTGAGCCCTGCGGTTGGCCGCGCCAACCGGCCAATCCATTCTTCAATCAATGTTTCATTGATTTCGGCTCTCCGTCCTTCTATTTCCCTAGCCGCAGGATGAAAACCTCGCGCTACGTTTTGCTCACGCCAAAAGTGGACCAGCGCAAGGCCTTTCGCATCCAGATCCCACGGTAGAGATCCTGCCAGTACGCATGCCGCCTCAAACGAGACTGTGCGGTATCCCCGTATAACTCTCAGTGCCATCGTTCTCTGCGGATTCCGAAGAATAACGATATTCCGGCTACTGAGAGTCGCAGCCCACACAGGAGCTCCGTACATAGCCATGGACCGTACAATTCCCATGTACAGTCTTCTGCAGCCTACTTTTGCCCCTCTTATATTTGGCAGTATTCCGCCAAGTGCAGCCGCTGTTCTCATTAGCTTAGGCGCCAACCAAGCAAAATGGGCGTTGAAATTCCATCGGCTGTCAAGCACAAGTCCCAAGTACTTCATTGTCGACTTGACACCGATGCGAACACCTCCTACTACAATGTGTGAATCCGCCGGGGGCTTGTTTCGGGGCCCGTGGAAACACATTGCCTCCGATTTGTGTAAGGCCACGTCTAGACCAAGCAGTCTTATCCTCCTAACCACGTGAGCCACCCCAGCTGTGGCCAATAGAGCTGCCTCTCTGTAGGTTTTGCCTCTCGCCGTGACAAGAGTGTCATCTGCATAGCAGGTGACACTCATGCCAAAGAGATTGGCTCCTCGCAGAACCCAGTCGTAGCCGATGTTCCACAGGAGTGGCCCGAGGACTGACCCCTGCGGAACACCGCACGACATCCTGTGTCTACTCCATCCATCTCGCCCTTCAAAAGACACAAAGCGATTGGAGAGATAATCTCCAATTATGCGTCGGAGATACAGAGGAACTCTATGATAAACTAGAGCTTCCCTGACACAACTCCAGGGCAAGGAATTAAACGCGTTGGCGATATCAAGAGATACCGCCAAAACTACCTCTCCCCTTGACACTGCTTCCTCTGAAATCGCCTTTACCCGAAGGATCGCGCCCACCGTCGATCGACCTCTACGGAACCCAAACTGATTCTCGTCTAAGTTCGGACCTACGCAATTTAGATGACCAACGAGACGAAACGCAATTATCCTCTCAAACAGCTTTCCAACGTCGTCTAGCAAGACAATGGGACGATAGCCTGACGGAGAGTCTGCTGGACGTCCCTCTTTCCTTAGCAGAACTAATCTACCCGTCTTCCACATCGCTGGGAATTTTCCCTCCTCCAGGCAGGTGTCAAAAAGGCCTGTGAGTCGCGGGCCAAGAGCTTTCAGAGCTAAAGCCCACACCTTTCCTGGGACACCATCAGGACCTGGGGCCGTTCCCTTTTTAAAACGATGAACTGCCATCCTTAGTTCAACCTCATTTACCCTAGGAATATCTGGGTCTTCGCTAAGTTCGCCAACAGGAGGTGCCATAGGAGGCGGAACATGCTCATCTCTGAGTGGAAACAGAGCCGTCACCACTTCTGTCAATAATTGTGGCTCCATACTTAGCGTCAGTGGTGGAGCCCACGGACGGAGTTTTCCCCTCACCATTCGGTATGGACGCCCCCACGGATCCCTACTTAAGCTCTCTAGCAGCTCATCCCGTGCCTGGCTCTTGGCTTGGGTAATGGCTAACTTAAGGGCCGATTTCGCTTCTCTGTATTCGCAATACAGCTGCTCCTCTCGCTCTACATCTCTGCGTCGTCTTCTACAGTGTCTGGTATACGCTCGTCTAGCTGCAACGCATGAATTGCGCATTAGCGAGAGCTCCTCTGACCACCAGTACACTTGACGTTTGGCAGGATGAGACCCGACTCTGGGCATGGCTGCGTCACATATAAGCGACAAAGCTCCCCTAAACCACTCGGCTTCAGCCTCGACATCCGTTCTGCTTGGCGGGGTCACCCACGCCTGGACCAGGGAAGCTTCCTCAGCTGCATTCCGATCAAGTCGATTTAGTGCCCACCGTGGATTCGCTCTTGAATTATTTTGGCGAGATCTACTCTGGGTCATTGGCAGATGGGTGACATCAAACCTGATGTACCGGTGGTCTGACAAAGTCTCCACATCCGTCAGTACCCTCCAATCCCTAACTCGGTTCACCAAACTTGCACTGGCGAAGCCCACATCCACAATGGACTCTCCTTGTTGCCGAACACACGTGGCGACAGACCCTCGATTGAGAACCACAAGTCCTGTAGCAATCGCCCATTCTTCTGTAGTGTCTCCTCGTGCATTCGTTATCGGAGACCCCCACGCAGAGGATTTGGCGTTGAGATCGCCGACTACGAGCACGGGGAGCGGGCTGCTTTGTCCAACTAGAGAGCCTACCTCTACGAGATAGTTCTCAAACTCAGCGTGAGTCCTATTCGGAGAGAAATACACTGAGATAACCATCATATCTCCAACCTGGGCTGCCACACATCCACGACCCTTAATGAGTCTACCGAAGGGGGTTCCCCGAGCTACAATTGATACCAACCCTAAATCATCCCCAACCCAGCTAGACGAGGGAGGGATGAAGTAGGGTTCGGAAATGACCGCTATGTCTATCAACCACTCCGCCATGCTTTGGACCATAAGGTTCTGAGCACTGGCGCAGTGGTTGAGGTTCGCCTGAAGAAGATGTAGAGCCATAATTATGAGGTTTCCATCACAACCTCCTCTGCCCCGGCTTGTGATGGGGGACAACCTGCCGTTGACGACTCTACACCTGAAGTGTTTGCAGCCCTCTTCTTCCTAGATTTAGGAGGGGCACACGCCTTGCTTCCCAGCCGATGAGCCGACGGCCTGTTCGCCGCCGCGCAAAGAGAACACTTTGGCGGCGCCGAGCACATCGACGACTTATGGCCGGGACGACCACATCGGTAGCAATCTTCGCTACGGTCGACTTCAGCAGTGCATTGAGCGCGGACGTGTCCGTTTTCATGGCACCGATAGCAGCGCATTGGTCTGGGCTGCACCAACTCCACTCGTGCAGAGACCCAGCCAACTAAGAGGCGGCCTTCTTCTCCTAATTTCTTGGCGGCAGCTATTGGGCAGCTGACTAGAGCCCCACCCGAGCCTTGATAGGTACTCTTAATCTCTCCCACTTTCACAGCCTCTTGAGGACAACCTCCACGCTGTGACACAGCCTTGGCCAAGTCCTCTCTAGACACTGAGTCATCCAGACCCTGGATTCTGAGCTCAGCACACTTTGTAGGTCTAGAGACTCTTGCAGTCTCTTCGCTTAAAGCCTCTCTAAGTTTTTGGGCCAAAGTGTCCGCCTTCTGCGCACTGGTTTCACCCGTCGCTACCTCTAGAATGCTGGCACCAGTGACCGCCTTACGGAACCGCAGGCTATCAATGCCGCAACTGCTGAGGTCGATTTTGGCTCTAGCTTCCTCCAGCACTTTGGAGTAAGTAACGCCCTTCTCCACAGCTCCCGGCTGCAGCGTTATTACTACAGCTGCCGACCGAGGAGGTCGCAGCTTCGTTTTAGCTGGTCGGGTTTTCGACTTGCCAGCCTCTCCACCTGCAGGCTTGGCATTCGCTTGTGACGTCACCGTCTTCTTCTTCCTCCCTCGTTTGGTCACCGTAGTCCAGCTTTCCTGCGTGTTCGCCGAAGTGGAAGGTACCTGGGCCGACTGACGCTGTGAGGACGCCGCTGTTTCTGATGCAGTATTCCTCTCTTTATCCTTCTTCTTTTTATTACTACCCCCCTTTATGGCCTCAGAAGCCTGTGACTGGGTCACCTTCCTTGCTTGCTGTTCAGGCTCATTATTCCCGCGCTTGTCTGCAGCAAGGGGGGGACGAACCCTCTTTTCGGGAAGCATCCTGTCCTCGTAACCCTCAAATCTGGCATTCATCATGCCCCCGACTTTGAGCATGATGGCCCGCACTAGCTCCTCTTGCTGGCTATTCGCAGCTACCGGTGTGTCCACCCTGCTCGCCCTCTTCTCACCCGTTCGGCACCCTTCCTCTTCGCGCCCAGGAGCTTTATCCATCTTGGATTTGAGTTCATCCATTTCCCTGCGAAGCTCGGCCATCTCAGCCCGCAGACGACTGTTCTCAGCCTGCAGCTTCGCAGTCTCCTCCGTGACAGAACGAACCCGCAGCTCTTCCACTGCAGCCTTAATGGATTCTGCCGCCTTCTTGAGGGCTTTTGTGAAGGTGCCCTTTAGATTGCCAGATTTGGTGGCCACCATCGTGATCACCTCCACCGCATCCACCACCTGCTTAACTAGGTCGGTAGTGAGATCACCATTATTCTCAGGGGTAGGTGGAGCGACCACACGCCTTTTTAAGTGGCTGGCCAACTGTACAGCGACGTCCTCCTCAGCCTTTCGGCGCTCCTCTTCTCGTTTAAGAGCCATCAGCTCGGCCTGCGCCTTAGCTAGTCCCACGTACTTGCCAGAGGTAGCGGTAATATGTCTACCTCTGCCTCTCTTAGCCACCGATTTTGGAGCGCCACCGATCGCCTCATCACATGAGACGGAATCAGACTCCGAATCCTCGTTAAGTCGCCGTTTGCTCGGCTCCTTCTTCTTGAGCCAGAATCTCGACGACAACGACTCTAAGCGTACACTACATGTACTTACCCTTGAGTCAGATTCCGACCCCAGACTCCTAAACGAAACGTCATCGCGAGAGTCTCTCTCATCCTGACGCTCCTTCCCTCTTGTTGCCTTTACGGCAATGCTGCTCTCAGATGCACCAGTGTCCACGAACTCTACATCCGAGTCCTCTCGACCTGTAACATCAGTTGTGAAATTAATATTATCCATTAAAATCCCACGAGTTGATACCGAATTAGCTCCGCCCCGGGTGACGGTTTCCGGGACGGGGGTACATACTGCGGAGGGCCCCAGGTATCCGCAGGTTTTAACGTGCCTCTCACGGGTGGTTTATTCGAGCTTTTCCTTGCTCTGGGTCCGGCCAATGAAGGCAAGCCCTCTTCGGCCCATGACTGTTACGACGTACCCCCTTATCGCCCGACGGGGGTCTTTGAAGCAACAGCATGGAACCGGAATGGAGAGATGGCGTCATTCTCTCCGACGACACTGGGCAGTAGTGTTAGTACCACCCAGGCCGCCCACCCTCTCGCTCCTAACCTAATTTAATCCCCATCCCCTACCCAACCCTCCCAAACCTACCCCACCGGACGGCCCAAAAAGGACCGCAGCGGCGTCTGTGGTTTCCGTTAAGTCTATTTCAAAAGAAATAGACCCTAGCAGGCAGCAACCACGTGCAGGAAGTAACCATCAGACTTGCCTTAGGGATCATCACGCTAAGTGCGCTCTCCCCTAAGACCATTCGCCTCCCTATCCGTTTCCCAACCCCCCTACGGATAGGGAAGGCCTGAGTTTATCCAAAACTCCAAAATGGAGCCAGGCATTGCAACTATTAATGAATAAACCCAGACCCGCCCAACCTAACCTAACCTAACCTAACCTAACCTAACCTAACCTAACCTTCCTTCCTTCCTTCCTTCCTTCCTTCCTTCCTTCCTTCCTTCCTTCCTTCCTTCCTTCCTTCCTTCCTTCCTTCCTTCCTTCCTTCCTTCCTTCCTTCCTTCCTTCCTTCCTTCCTTCCTTCCTTCCTTCCTTCCTTCCTTCCTTCCTTCCTTCCTTCCTTCCTTCCTTCCTTCCTTCCTTCCTTCCTTCCTTCCTTCCTTCCTTCCTTCCTTCCTTCCTTCCTTCCTTCCTTCCTTCCTTCCTTCCTTCCTTCCTTCCTTCCTTCCTTCCTTCCTTCCTTCCTTCCTTCCTTCCTTCCTTCCTTCCTTCCTTCCTTCCTTCCTTCCTTCCTTCCTTCCTTCCTTCCTTCCTTCCTTCCTTCCTTCCTTCCTTCCTTCCTTCCTTCCTTCCTTCCTTCCTTCCTTCCTTCCTTCCTTCCTTCCTTCCTTCCTTCCTTCCTTCCTTCCTTCCTTCCTTCCTTCCTTCCTTCCTTCCTTCCTTCCTTCCTTCCTTCCTTCCTTCCTTCCTTCCTTCCTTCCTTCCTTCCTTCCTTCCTTCCTTCCTTCCTTCCTTCCTTCCTTCCTTCCTTCCTTCCTTCCTTCCTTCCTTCCTTCCTTCCTTCCTTCCTTCCTTCCTTCCTTCCTTCCTTCCTTCCTTCCTTCCTTCCTTCCTTCCTTCCTTCCTTCCTTCCTTCCTTCCTTCCTTCCTTCCTTCCTTCCTTCCTTCCTTCCTTCCTTCCTTCCTTCCTTCCTTCCTTCCTTCCTTCCTTCCTTCCTTCCTTCCTTCCTTCCTTCCTTCCTTCCTTCCTTCCTTCCTTCCTTCCTTCCTTCCTTCCTTCCTTCCTTCCTTCCTTCCTTCCTTCCTTCCTTCCTTCCTTCCTTCCTTCCTTCCTTCCTTCCTTCCTTCCTTCCTTCCTTCCTTCCTTCCTTCCTTCCTTCCTTCCTTCCTTCCTTCCTTCCTTCCTTCCTTCCTTCCTTCCTTCCTTCCTTCCTTCCTTCCTTCCTTCCTTCCTTCCTTCCTTCCTTCCTTCCTTCCTTCCTTCCTTCCTTCCTTCCTTCCTTCCTTCCTTCCTTCCTTCCTTCCTTCCTTCCTTCCTTCCTTCCTTCCTTCCTTCCTTCCTTCCTTCCTTCCTTCCTTCCTTCCTTCCTTCCTTCCTTCCTTCCTTCCTTCCTTCCTTCCTTCCTTCCTTCCTTCCTTCCTTCCTTCCTTCCTTCCTTCCTTCCTTCCTTCCTTCCTTCCTTCCTTCCTTCCTTCCTTCCTTCCTTCCTTCCTTCCTTCCTTCCTTCCTTCCTTCCTTCCTTCCTTCCTTCCTTCCTTCCTTCCTTCCTTCCTTCCTTCCTTCCTTCCTTCCTTCCTTCCTTCCTTCCTTCCTTCCTTCCTTCCTTCCTTCCTTCCTTCCTTCCTTCCTTCCTTCCTTCCTTCCTTCCTTCCTTCCTTCCTTCCTTCCTTCCTTCCTTCCTTCCTTCCTTCCTTCCTTCCTTCCTTCCTTCCTTCCTTCCTTCCTTCCTTCCTTCCTTCCTTCCTTCCTTCCTTCCTTCCTTCCTTCCTTCCTTCCTTCCTTCCTTCCTTCCTTCCTTCCTTCCTTCCTTCCTTCCTTCCTTCCTTCCTTCCTTCCTTCCTTCCTTCCTTCCTTCCTTCCTTCCTTCCTTCCTTCCTTCCTTCCTTCCTTCCTTCCTTCCTTCCTTCCTTCCTTCCTTCCTTCCTTCCTTCCTTCCTTCCTTCCTTCCTTCCTTCCTTCCTTCCTTCCTTCCTTCCTTCCTTCCTTCCTTCCTTCCTTCCTTCCTTCCTTCCTTCCTTCCTTCCTTCCTTCCTTCCTTCCTTCCTTCCTTCCTTCCTTCCTTCCTTCCTTCCTTCCTTCCTTCCTTCCTTCCTTCCTTCCTTCCTTCCTTCCTTCCTTCCTTCCTTCCTTCCTTCCTTCCTTCCTTCCTTCCTTCCTTCCTTCCTTCCTTCCTTCCTTCCTTCCTTCCTTCCTTCCTTCCTTCCTTCCTTCCTTCCTTCCTTCCTTCCTTCCTTCCTTCCATTTTTAGCTCGTAAATAAAAATATCACCTTCCTTCCTTGATCGCTTTGAATTTTTACTGTCGTAATTCAACGTATCATCTTATATTATAAGAACTAGTATTTTCGATTGCGGGCGCGAGCTGCACGCAGCTCGCGAGGGACGTAATCGCTGCTGTTGAAAAAAAAAAAAAAAAACTGTCACTTTCGGCATTTGCATCGCGCCATCCTCTATGACATTTGTTCGAGCACTCTATACCTATCGATTATAGTTATCGAGATATCGTCGGTCAAAGTTTGTATGGCGGCCATCTTGTTTTCCGCCATTTTGAATTTTTTTCACCACACATCGAATTCGACCAGGGTGCATGTCCACATTCCGCAAGCAGGGTGGGTGTCGGTCTTTTAGTTTCGTCTGGCAGTAGGTGAGGTCCCTGATGAGGAGCAGTTTTCGAAGATTTCGGATTTTTCCCATACTCGAATTGACACCCTGAACACTTCCCCCATACATCATTTTGACCCATCTCTACTCCTTCTGGGAGAACAATGATGTCAGTGAGTGAGTCAGTGAGTGGGTTTGCAGCTATATATAGTATAATAATAATAACGTGAGCAAAGTGACCTACTAACGTCTATCTTAGGAGGAGGTCTCTCGCATCCAACCGAGGTATATAGCAGCTAGTTCAGGTTCAGGTATCCGGAGTAGAGGGACCGATCAGGACCTGCTACAGCTGCTTCGAAGATCTAGCTACTGGAGGGTCACAGCTCTATTCCACACTCTATCGCAACGGTAAAAATGACACACTTCCCCGGACTTCTAGGGCCTGGATTTGCTTTTATTATATAGGTATTTCCGCTTTGAAAAAATCTTCATTAGGCTGAGCTGCCCATCCAATTTTCCATTTTTTTTTTCCTGTCAAACTGAAGTCGTAATGTGGAAGTCAATTTAAAAAGTTAAGACTGGAGTCAAGCAAGCAGTTTCGGCTAAGTAGGTCGCACGAGCGAGGTGCATCGCGCGGTTTACCTAGCCAGTGCATATTCGGACAGCGAGCGGTCCTCACTCATATCAGCATAAATCATCAGTATCATTAGCGTAACTTCAAGTTCATAAATACAGCATTTATATTACAAGTTCAGTTCGTATCAATTCAGCATCCCACTCTTATAGCATAGCAGGTACAGTTCCGAACACAGAGGTTCTCTTCTACTTTAAGTTAGGTTGGTACCTACTTACTCATTCCTACGCGAATTCAAACATAAAATAAGCTATGTGACAGACTTCCCTTCAAAAATATCAAAACATGTCAACTTAAAAGTGTTAGATTTTTGATAAAAAACATGTCCAAAATAGAGAATCTAAAGGTACATCAGCTGATTCAGAAAAATCAGCTCCATATTTTAGTATAGAATACTTGTAAATTAAAACTAAGATTGTTGCAAGGTTTTAAAAATAAAAATGAAGTCATCTATACTTCAATATTAAAGGCACCTAAATACTTTCCTTCTGTGTGGGATACTGGGATAGCCGTTGGACACCTGTATGCGCGCCCCTTCTCGCTTTGTCCCATAAACTGTTCATGCCCATTCCAAGGTGTGACTTGCATCCGCGAGCTGCAGCGCCGCGTGAGCGCCGCGCGCCTCGCCCTCAGGTGCTGTGCATCCTCATCGAGAACAATAGATGATGACTATGTCGCATACAATAAGGTATCCGGCCATGTGATGACGTCATTCTATGTGACGCACGAGGCTGCCGCACGTGCCACAGCTACGTAGGTACTATGCAATGCTTATCACAAAGAAGCTAAACTTTGACACCCCACTGCTGAGGATGGGAGGGGTGGACATTGCATGGACAATAAAAATCCTAGAGCTCACCATCGACCACAAACTGACTTTTAACCAGGACGTCGGAGAGGTCTGCAGGAAAGCGCTCAACATGTACAAACAGCTGTCAAGGGCAGCCAAAGTCAGCCGGGGATCCAGTAATAATGTACGCGGCCAGCGCATGGGCTCAGGCATCGGACAAATTATTGAACGCGGTGCGAAGAGGCTTTGCCCAAAAACTGACAAGAGCATACCGCACCGTTCGCTTAACTCGGCACTGGTGTTGGCTGGGATACTGCCACTTGATCTCCGAATGCAGGAGGCAGCCGCCCTGCACGAAGCCGGCGCCGGCGCCGGGCCCGCACTAGTGCCGGCACGGGGGCTGGTTTCAAGGTTCGCGCTGCGCTCTGCTGACCGTCAGTCAATCAGTAACGTTAATAATAATAATAATAATTCATTTATTTCAGATAAGTCCATACAAAAAACTAATTAAAACGAGCCAATAACAAACACATAAAATAAAAACAATACAATAATTCTAACCCTAACGTACGTTAAACATGGAGTTCTGGAAGCCATATGTATGGCATTCCATTTACGTACGATAGGGCAGTCAAACCTGTCCAGTATGTGACGAGGAGGCTATTGGTGCTGCCTCGTACGCGGCGCATCAATGAGGCAACGCGTTAAAAGTTCACTTCGAATATGAAATATAAAAAAATATTTGTCTATTCTGTAATAATGCAAAATTCGTACTTTTGTTTGTGTAAGTAGAAGTAGTTATTACTAATTTGAATTAGTCTACATTACATATAAATCTACGAATATTTTGCTCATACAGATGTTGTACAATCTTGAGCCTCTTGACAAAGCACCGGTCGTCTGCATAACTGGACTAGGTACCTACCTGTTTGGAACTCAACGCTGAATCTTTGAAATCGGCATCAAGATGCGCGTAGGTAAATATGACGCGCCGAAAATAGCTTCTGAAGGAGGTCGTCTCGCCGGCGGCGGCGGCGGCGGCGGGGCGCGCGACACGGCGACCGACTGCGACAGTAAGTCGCGATGAGCGCCGCGGCGACCACGCGCGTGACGCGCGTCTCGCCGCTGCTGTTCCTGCTGATACTCGTTGCAGCAGCTTATTCTCAGGACTTGCAGATAGGTAAGTTCATTTTCGCAAATCAGTAATGTGTGTCTTATTAAATCGGTACTCATATAAAAACAACGTATAAAAATCACTCCGCTAGCGACGACGGACGACCGACGGACGGTCTCAATTTTACTGTAGAATCATTAACTTTGCTCTAGATCCAATGCAATACAGCAATTATAGCATACAAAGGTACCGGTAGGATCTACCTGTCGAGCACTTGACTTAATATAATGTATCGTATCGAGGGGTGGTGGACACGGAGCGCGCGCAGCAGCTGGCCGCGGGCGTGGAGGCGGCGCTCGCGCTGGCGCAGCTGGCGGGCGCGGCGCGCGTGGCGCCCGCGCCGCCCGGCCGCCCGCTGGCGCCGCCGCGGCACGTGTGCGCGCAGGCGGAGGGCGGCGCCGCGGCCTCGCTCGGCGGCGGCGACCTGCGCGCGCAGGCGCTGGCGCACGAGGCGGCGGCGCGCGCCGGCCAGCCGCTGCTGCTGGTGGACCCCGCGCCGCGCGCCGCCTCCGCCGCCTGGGAGGCGCTGCAGCTGCACCCGCACCCCGACGTGTTCGCCGAGGTGAGTCCGCCCGCCCCCCCCGCGCCCCCCGCCGCCCCGCGCCCCGCGCTCACCGCCTCCTCTGTAAGCAGGCGTGCGTGGAGCTGTGCCGCGAGAAGGGCTGGAGGAGCGCGGTGCTGTTGCACGAGGGCGGCGCGGCTCACGCGGCGCGGCTCGCCCCCGACGCGCTTCCTCTGGCGCTGCTGGCGCGTCAGCTGCCACCACCCGACTCGGACCCCTCCATGCTCAGGCAAGTTTGCTGATCGTTTCCTGTCTTCTGTATTCGGATTTGCTTACCTTTTCACCCACACTTGCAGTTTCGCTCCTTTGTCAGTCGAGATCCTATGTACTTCTTACCTCAGTCTATTCCTAATCCTCTTCGAGAGCACTCTTCTATTTTTATGTAGCGTATATTACTCTTCTAATTAAATTCATTAAAAGTGAAACTTTAAATAACACTTTATATTTCCTTTATTTAAAAAACCAAAGTCTAAGCCCCGGACGACAGTTCGTTACCTCGCAGCGGTAAAGTAACAAATGTAGAAGATTCTGCCTCGCAGGAACCTCATGCAAGTGTTGAAGCAGTTGTCGGCGACCAAGTTCATCGTGTGGTGTTCGGCGGAGTGCACGCTGCGCGTGCTGGACGCCGCGCTGCGGGTGGGGCTGGCGGGCACGCGCCACGCCTTCCTGCTGCTGGCGCACGACCTGCGCGTCGCCAGCCTCGAGCCCTACAGCCACGGTGGCGCCAACGTGACTGCGCTGCGCCTGTTCGACCCCGCCGCCGATGACGTTCGAACTTTCATGAGGGAGTGGCGCCAGGCGTACGAGCGCCGCTACGAGGGCGCGGCCGAAGCCTCCGAACTGCAAGAGACGCAGGACGAGCCGCCGACGGCGCTGTTGCTGGCGCGCGACGCCGCCGTGCTGACGGCGCGCGCTCTGGCGCACCTGTCTCTGCCGACGCTGTCGAGCGCAGACTGCGCCGCGGGCCACGGCGCCTTCCACGCCGACACGCTACTCAACTACCTGCGCTCCGTGAGTGACGGAGTGCTCAGTGCTCGGGGCTCGGTGCTCAGTGCTCGCCGCTCCGCAGCCCCCCGCTAACACAGCGACCCGTGTGTTGCAGGAGGAGTGGCATGACAACGACACTAGCGGTCCGATATCGTGGGAGGCAGACGGCAGCCGCCGCGACGTGAGGTTCGAGGTACGTCGGCTGTGCACCGCTCCGGCGAGCTCCGGTTTCCAGGCCGCCTGACGCGCTCGTGCCTCCGCAGGTGGTGGAGCTGGCGCGCGGCGGCGCCCTGCAGCACGAGGGGCTGTGGGACGCGCGCACCGGCGTCGTCTGGCAGCGCTCCGCGGTGCCGGCGCCCGCGCTGCCGCGGGACTCCATGACCAACCGCACCTTCAACATACTCATCGCTCGCGTATGTACCGCGCACCCACTGCGATACTATACCTACATCGAACATCTTAGCGAGCAGTTTCGGCTAAGTAGGTCGCACGAGCGAGGTGCATCGCGCGGTTTACCTAGCCAGTGCATATTCGGACAGCGAGCGGTCCGCACTCACATCAGCATAAATCATCAGTATCATTAGCGTAACTTCAAGTTCATAAATACAGCATTTATATTACAAGTTCAGTTAACGTGATAAATCAACCCGTTTCAGAATAAGCCGTACGTGATGCGCAGGGAGTCCACAGGCCGCCTTTGGGGGAATGAGCGCTACGAAGGTGAGTTTCCAACGATGACGACGCTACCGGCGCGGGTCCTGAAAACAATATTCATGATGAATATTGTTTTCAGGTTTCTGCATCGAGCTGATCGAGAAATTGGCAGATATTCTACATTTCAACTACACATTCATCGAGTTTCAAGGCAAAGGAGGGTACGGCACAAAGCAAAAAAATGGCGAATGGAATGGGATGCTCGGCCGCCTGATGACGGACAGGGTGAGTTGTGTTCCGGCGCGGTCGGGCTCGTGCGCCTGCGAGGACCTGTACCTGGCGTTCTGTCGTTGCAGAGCGTCGAGTTCGCGATCACGGATCTCACAATCACGGCGGACCGCGAGCAGGTGGTGGACTTCACCACTCCCTTCATGAACCTCGGTATAAGCATCCTGTTTCGCAAGCCGGAGCCACCGAAGCCGCAGCTGTTCGCCTTCTTGTTGCCCTTCTCCAACGGGGTGAGCGATCTCTCCAAGGAGCGGACGCGTCATACTCGGCAACACAGTTAGTAACCGCCCTCTCCCCCTCCCCCGGCAGGTGTGGCTGTGTCTCGGCATCGCGTACCTGGGCTCGTCGCTGCTGCTGTACGTGGTGGGCCGGCTGTGTCACGAGGAGTGGCAGAACCCTTACCCGTGCATCGAGGAGCCGCCTGCCCTCGAGAACCAGTTCACTCTCGGCAACGCGCTGTGGTTCAACCTGGGCGCCGTGCTGATGCAGGGCTCGGAGATCGCACCGGCGTGAGTGCGGCGCGCCGCGGGCCGGCCCCGGAGCCGGCGGGGGGCTCACGCGCGTGTTGCTTGCTGGCCGGCCCCGGAGCCGGCGGGGGGCTCACGCGCGTGTTGCTTGCTGGCCGGCCCCGGAGCCGGCGGGGGGCTCACGCGCGTGTTGCTTGCTGGCCGGCCCCGGAGCCGGCGGGGGGCTCACGCGCGTGTTGCTTGCTGGCCGGCCCCGGAGCCGGCGGGGGGCTCACGCGCGTGTTGCTTGCTGGCCGGCCCCGGAGCCGGCGGGGGGCTCACGCGCGTGTTGCTTGCAGGGCGTACGGGACGCGCGCGGTGGCGAGTGCCTGGTGGGTGTTCGCGCTGGTGGTCGCCAGCTCCTACACAGCCAACCTGGCCACCCTGCTGGCCAAAAAGCTGACCACGGAACTGATCCACGACGTGGAGGATTTGGCGAAGAGCGAAGGTCTGATCGATTACGGTGCCAAGACAGGTGGCTCAACTTACACCTTTTTTGAGGTATGAATTTGGTCTTATACGAGACTCAACATTTTTTACAATTTAATAAATCCATACTTCCATACTAATATTATTAACCATCTGTACCCGCGATTTCGTTCACGACATCATTTATAACGCTTCTGTGTAGGAGGTACACAATGTTATTAGTTAGACTGTCTGGAGCATGAACAAGTAATTTCTGGCACCTGCTCCATTTGCAGGGAGCTCCCTTTCACTATCATAAAACACTCAACAACGTCGTTGACGCTAGCGAGAAGCGTCGTGCGTGTCCGAAAATTGAGCTTCATCAACACACAGCGCCATCTAGCCGCAAACTAAGTAAAGCTTGTAATATGGGAATCAGATGGCTAAAGACAAAATATATTTTTGAATAGCTTAGCAATAAAAGTCACTTTTGGTTTAGAGCTACTGAATATTATTTTGTATTTATTTTTAGTTTCTGTATATTAAGTTTTATTGAATTTAATAATAGATATAATTATGCTGTCGCGACACTTTTAGTAGGTAATGATGTGTTCTACAAAGTTGTACCTAGTACCTACATTATTTTGTTCTATCATTCATTAATAGTTTTCCTAGCGCACGCGATGTATGGAATTTTTTTACACCTCGGGTTACATCTTTGGAGTTTTGGTAAGGATCCCTAATTTTTTTGAAAATATAACATAGCCCATGTCACCCGGGGATAGTGTAGCTTCCCAACGGTGAAAGAATATTTTTTTTAATTCCTATTGTGTAAAACTTTTTATTGCTCAGTTGAGGTTAAGATTAAGCAATGCAGAACTAGATGCAAATCAATGCAAACAAACTACAAACAAACAATTAAATCTTTCCTCTTTATAATATTAGTGTATTGACTGCTCTTCTCTGAGGCATATGATGTGGTCGACCACGAGCTTTTAATACAAAGCTTGGTCACGCAGGGATTTCTGGATCAGTGCTGAGTTGGGGTATGTGGTATGTATGAATCCTATCTCCAAAATCTTCCTTCGACTGCACGTCAGGGCTCACATTCTCGTTTTTATCAATGATTTATAACTTCAAATTATCAAATGTTCGCAGATAATCTTAAACTTTATAGAATTCTTACTATCTCGTGTTTTAATAAAATTAAATGATTATTCACTTTTCAGTCTTCACAAAATCCCACCTATAAGAAAATGTATGAATACATGAAAACACAAAGAATGCCCGAATCAAACGAAGAAGGCATCAAGAAGTAAGTTTAACTTTTTTAAAACCTAATTTTATATGTCTATATTTTATTCTAAACATTTAATCTTGCCTTTCATTCCTTTTAAATTACTGAGAACAATATAAAACCTAGGTACACTTCACGAGTTGACAAAGTTTGCAAACTTTCTTTCAGAGTGATGGCGAATAATACTTTTTACGCGTTCCTGAGCGAGTCCACATCGATTGAGTACGAGGTGGAGCGCAACTGCGCTCTCACCAAGGTGAGCACCCCCCCCCCTCTCCCCCCCCCACACGGGCAGCGAAGCAACCACTAGGCAAGACGTCTGTTCTGTGCGCAGGTGGGCCCGCCCCTGGACAGCAAAGGCTACGGCATCGCGATGCGGAAGGGTGAGTGAGCGCGAGCGCACTGCCGGTGCCGGCGCCGGAGTCGGCGTCGGCGTCGGCGCTCGCTCACTGCCGGCGCTCTCCCTCTGTTGCAGACTCGGAGTACCGGCAGGCGCTGAACCTGGCGCTGCTGAACCTGCAGGAGGCGGGGGTGCTGCGCAAGATGAAGAACAAATGGTGGAATGAGAAGCACGGCGGCGGCGCCTGCAAGGTGCCTAACCTACTCGACTATGTACTTGTACTCTTATTCTTAGGGAAGAGACGTCACGCTTTAAGCGGCTCCTCCGGCAGGCTCCCGAGGAGTTCGCCAGTCAGGAGCTGATGGTGTCGAACTTCCGCGGGCTGTTCCTGGTGCTGGCGGTGGGGTGCGCGCTGGGCGTGCTGCTGTCGGCGCTGGACCTGGCCGCCAGCACGCTGCGGCGCGCGCGCGCCGAGGGCGAGCCCTTCTGGCGCCGGTTCGCCGCCGAGCTGCGCTTCACCTTCCGCTTCGAGCAGTCCGTCAAGCCTCTGCACGTGAGTGCTGCCTGCCGCTGCCTGTACCTACCGACCGACTGTGACTGTGCCTGAGCTCTGCGCCTCGTCCGCAGGGCCCTCTCAGCTCGTCGTCGAGCGGCTCCTCGCCGGCGCCGGCGGGCGAGACGGAGGGGGAGGCGGAGGCGGAGGAGGGGGTCGAGGGGGAGGCGGAGGCGGAGGCGGAGGCGGAGGGGCGCCGCTCGACGCCGCGCCGGCGCCGGCGCTCCTCCATGCACGCGGCGAGCCTGCGGCTGGCGCGGCACACGGCGCCGGCGCGCGACTCCGCCACGCCGGCGCCGGCGCCGACGCCGCGCCAGCGCTCCCTGCGCCGGACCTGACACTCACGCTCACACCCACGCTACTCACTATCGGATTGGAAATATACTCAAGAGCCTGCTCCCTATTTCAATTTCATTTACTTATTATAAAATAAATAAATAAAAAGATTAGTTGCATCAATGAGAGGGCATGTTCCAGTCCAGGCAGCGCAGCGGAGGCTGCATGTTCCACATTCAATTGTAGGTTAGGTACAATCTTGGAAGAATAAATACAATAGAAACCTATCTTATATTTATTTCCTTACATAATCTTATATTATAAGAATCTTTGTCCTGCCTGACTGACTGACTGACTGACAGACAACGCACAGCCTAAACTGCTGGACGTAGAGACTTGAAATTTTCAGTGTAGGTAAACCTTGGTAGGTACGTAGGGGTGTACTAAGAAGGGATTTTTCAAAATTCAACCTCTAAAGGGGTGAAAAGGCATGAAAACTATATCAAATTAAAGAGCCGATTTTTCTCATTTAGTTGATGTCATAATTACCTGTAAATTCTTTATTTTTGGCATGTTTTTCATAAAAAAAATATAATACTTTTATTTTGACATATGACAGCGATGATACCACAGATTAGTAATAGATGATACAAAACATATGGAAAAGGAACTGTCAATGTCAAATTACACTACATTCATTAGCGTCTAAAAAAATTGTTGCGATAATATTTTGGACTGCTAACACTGCAGGTGGGTTACTATGTGGTCTTAGAGCAGGGCAGTAGTTGAACTGCTCGACTTTTTTGTGCTTAGTAGGTACCTACGTGTGCTGAAATGGGACATAGGGTACTTTTTATCTGGGTACCGCGTGAGCGAAACCGCGGGCGGCTGCTAGTAATATCATAATCAGATCATTTTCAGCTTTAGATCACTAGGCACTTTAATTATTACACATTTTGTGGGGAAAAGTATTGTAAGAGTTAAGAGTTCAGTTTTAAACTCTGAGCAAATAAAGCACTTCTGTCTGAGATGCGGAATCAGCCGAGCACGTTGCAAGCTAAAAATTAAATTAAAATTCTGATAGAACTGGACCTAGTGTAGGATATTCAGCGCAGTGTACCTACGCATGCAATATGCAATATTAATTACAAAATATTTACTTATTTAAATTTTACGAAGTCTAATATTTTTTTTTTAATTCAATTACAAGTAGTGATGGGCCGAATGTGGTTTGAACCGAATACGAACTTCGGCCGTACCTACATTCGGTTAAAATAAAAAAATCGGTTTAATTTCGCCGCGCTTTTCAAGAGTGCACGTCATGACTTGTTTACGCACTTACATGAGTTGTTGGTAGATGCACCCCGCCCCCGCACCCCGCACCCCGCACCCCGCCCCCGCACTCCGCGCTCCCCCGCGTAGTAATTTTTTGGCTTATAAATATTTGCTCCTTTAGGGTACAAATGCCCCAAAATATCACACATAGCGTAGTGCAGACTCAACACCATGTGAAGCTGTAATCACAGCAACCTCATTTACCACTTTTCGAAGTACTTATGTATGTACCTTACCTACGTAGCATAAGAGAATTGGTTTAATTTCTTACATAAATAAAATAAATAAACTGTACGATAGTTCAACTGAGACAGTCATTGCCAGATATATTGCATACCTACTATTATTATTGCAACATTAGACATTGCCAATAATTTAGTTATTATAAATACGTAAAGAAATGGAACGAGTACCAAGTGAGGGCTGCCCCGTGCCCCGTGGTGCGCGCGCACGTATCGACTCGGAGTGCGGGGGGTGCGGCGGCGGGGGCGGGGGGCTGGCGGCGGCGCGGCAGTGAGCACCATGCAGCCGGAGGGAAGTGCCGCGCCCGCGGGCCCCGCGCCCCCCGTGCGCCCCCTCGTGCGCCCCGACGAGCACGGCGAGGTGGACACGTCCAGGTGCGCGCCGCGACCCCGCCCCGCCCCGCCCCGCCCGCCCCGCTATCGAGCTCCCCACGGCCGGGCCCCCGCCCGTCATCAGCCTTCCGCCGAACCTTCGGGTGATCGAGCAACATCTGACGAAGGAGCCCTACGTCCCCTTACCGTCGCATGCTCTGATTGTTGAGACGACGTCGTGACCTAGAAAGCTCCTGCTTCAACGACGGATTCAAGTCTCTGTTAGGTAGCCATCGAGAACATCTATATAGTGCGGCTAGGTGGTCGTAGAGCGAGGCTCGACTGGCGGTGCGGTGCGGTGCGGTGCGGTGCGGTGCGGTGCGGTGCGGAACGGGAACATGGAATGCGCCGCGCATGTCTTGAGAAATATTCACTCTTTTTTTACCGGAATGTGACGTCCGAGCTTCTAAGTCTTCATCGTGAACCACTCATTTTGCCCATTACATAATGTGCACGAAAGGAGCCTTTGAATCCTTTGAGCCTTAAATCCTTTCACCAGACTGGTTCGAAAGAACCAGTGACACGACTAGATAGACCGTTACATAATGTCCGAGGTGAACATGAGAAAAGTAAATCAATTATTGAATCTAAAACAAGCAGTAAATAAATACTAATGTCAATTCGGTTTTACATTTTTATAGATTAAAGCTAATTCTATTGAAAAAAAATTGCCATTCCTTTCCGAGCGATCGAGAGAACGAGGACAGGTTGCATTTTAGAATCTACAATTTAGGTTTAGCTGAGAAAATTGGACAACAGAATCGACAGCAATATTCACCTCAGGGTTAACTAGCATGGTACTTAAATACAGTGTAGCCCCGCCTCGTCTCCCCTCCCCACCCCGCCCCCGTCCCGCGCGGCGGCCGGCGAGGGCACCGTCCGCTGCCAAACACGTACCTACTTGATATACTATTTCAAGTGAGATTCAAGTGAGTAATGGACCCAATGATTTTTTAATTCGTTGGCCTCATTCTCGAACCCGAAACGAGAATAAAATCTATATTTTAAGGCAGTTTTAAGTCAACCGAAAGAAAAATTTGCATTTTAAGATGTCAATTCCTAAATTAAAAAGTGACCCTTTTGTAAGACGAGGCGGAGGCCAGGGTGCGCCTAGAGCTCGGCTACGCCGTAGCGGCAATGCTACGGCGTAGGCGGCACCGGGCTGGGTGAGTGAGCGGCATGGCGGCGCGTGCGCAGGTACCCGGCGCCGAAGGACGCGACGCACAAGGTGCGCGGCCGCAGCGACGTGCTGGAGCTGGTGTGCGGCGCGGGCGGCGTCGACCCCGAGCTGCTCACCGTCAAGACCTTCTACTTCTTCTTCTACTCGGCGTTCGGCTCGCTGTTCCCGCTGATGGGCGTCTACTTCAAGCAGATGGGCATGAACGCGGGCCAGTGCGGCCTGCTGATCGGCACCCGCCCCTTCGTCGAGTTCCTCTCCGCGCCCTTCTGGGGCAGCCTGGCCGACCGCTGGCAGAAGGTAACCGCTGCCTACTGTTGTCCTACCTCTTGTCACACTCACAACTGAACTGAACACATCACCTGTTTATTTAAAAGGATGAAAAAACCCGACTGCGTAGAATTTAGATATCTTTAGGACTGACATAATTATTTGATTTTGTGACACTTGATTATAATGATGATGGTGAAGAATTTATACCTGCCATTTTAGTGAACGTTTTTAGTTATGTACCATCTAAGTTAATTGGAAGTGGTTCCTAATACTGCCATATTGGATTTTTACACTTTAGTGTTAAAAAAGTGTCACAGGCTGTATCTATGACACTCTCGCTATCTAGACGGAACCAGCAGCACCTCATTTGTCGAGATTCGTCCAGCCGGCCGGACTACAGCTTCAGCCAAAGGAATGCATTTCAAGATTTCCGAGCAAGAGTGCTAAGGAACACGTCCAATAGCAGACTGTGCATTCCTAAATATAATCTTAAACTTACACAACGTCAAGCCTATTACATGTGCATTAAAGTTTATAATAAGTTGCCAACTGACCTAAAAGATTTAAAATCTCATTTGTTTGGCAAAAAATTGAAAAACTCTCTACTGGATAAATGTTTTTACTCCATCGACGAATATTTAAATAGTTCTTGACATTAAATTTTGTATAATTTTGACATTTTAATATTTTGACATTCTTAAATTGATTTTAGCATTACAATTAATTAGGACTTAACAATCGAATTTAATTTATTAACATTTATTTTTAATTTATTAACATTATCATATTTGCATGCCATAGACTTTGGTAGGACATAAATTGGACTGATTTATTTTTAAGACCATTATTATTTAAACACATGTGTTCAAGCAAATAAATGTCATTTATCATTTATCATTTGCATTTACACACATACATACACCAAACACATTTTCCTCCTTCTCCGCAGTCGGGTAATAACGAAAACCAGAGTGTTTGGTTTTTATAAAATACCTCAGCCAAAAGGCTCGAATCCGGATCAGTAAGTCATTTTTATCTTTATCAAATAAGACGAGACTTCCGACCACAATATAGCCAACCCGCCAAATGGGTCACTGAACGAACCGCCGGAAAAACCAGTGACAGCGGCGCCACCTGACGGACGTTTTTTCACTGAACTATCTCCATCGTTCATTTGGCGCGCATGAAAAATATTCTGCTCCGAGACATTTTAAATAATTTGTCGTGGTTTTATGTGTAAAAAGGTTTTCATAGTTTATGACAAGCCGGCCGGCAGAAGATTCGCAGCTGGAGAAGGCGTAAATTTCAAGTAAGTGGCCCAATACGCTGTGTTTGGCAATTTGTGTGTCGTATCGTCCGTCGTTTCCAGTATTTCGTAGAAGTGGTTCATTTAATTCCTTTTCGAACAACCTGACACTTCTCCCAAATGTGAAAACCTTACTGTTTTGCTACACAGAGAGTATTAGGTTAGGTACACTTTGTACACCGGACTAGCTGCAGTACTAGCTGTAGTGCGGTAAGTTCCTCGCGAGAGGAGTCAAGTACCTAAGTAGTTATGTTACCTACCTATGTTTACATTGATAAAGCTTCATCTTTCTTATTGAGCGAGCGAAGCGAGGCATCTCTGTAGCAACTTGGGCTATGTATGTTTGTACGTTTTGTATTTTAATGAATCTCTTGCTATGAGGGAGGACGCCATCCTGGCCTTGACCTTTCGCTGACAATGACTAAACATTTTATAAAATGATTACTGAACTGGAAACGGAGCGCTAACATTTTTTCAAAAGAACAGCTCAGATTTATGAATGAAACGAGGTGAAGTATATAG
Source organism: Scotopteryx bipunctaria (assembly GCA_949320045.1). Lineage (NCBI taxonomy): Eukaryota > Metazoa > Arthropoda > Insecta > Lepidoptera > Geometridae > Scotopteryx > Scotopteryx bipunctaria. The sequence continues at coordinate 22,613 of OX439449.1, forward strand.
TCGTGTGAAACAGGCGGCGCCGGCGCCTACACTAGAATGAGTTGCAGGGGCGCACGCTGCTGCTGGCGTCGCTGGGCGCGTGGATCGTGTTCACGCTGCCGCTGAGCTGGGTGCAGCCGGGCGCCGTGTCGTGCGTCACGCCGTACAACGGCACGGCGTACAACCTCACGGAGCCGCGCTACGACGACGACTGGCAGCCGGCGGCGCGCGCGTTCCGCGGGCCCGCCAGCCGCGCCGGCTCGCCGCTGCCGGTCTCCGACGCGCTCAACTACGACCCCAAGGCCAACGCGGACTGGGTCACGCCGCTGCACTCCTCCATCGTCTACCGCACGCCCGACATCCAGAAGACCTTCTTCCTGCTGCTGCTGCTGGTCGTCATCGGCGAGTTCTTCAGTGCGCCCGCCATCACGCTCGCCGACTCGGCCGTCATCACGCTGCTGGGCGAGGATGCCGACCGGTGAGCGCCGCGGCCCCGAGCCCGCTCCCGGCCGCTGGCGCGCGCTGACAGGCCTGTGTCCGCAGGTACGGCCACCAGCGGATGTTCGGCTCGCTGGGCTGGGGGCTGGCCATGTTCTTCGTGGGCATCGCGCTAGACCACAGCACGGCGTTCAGCTCGCACCCCTGCGGCGGCCCGCAGCGCTACGAGAAGAACTACACCATCTGCTTCGCGACCTTCTCCGTGCTGATGGGCGCCGCGCTGCTCACCGCCACGCAGGTGCGCCGCGGACGGTCGCCAGGAGCGGGCCTCGCGGACCTGCCGCCTGCTTCACTATCTCCTATGGTTTTTGCGTAGATCCGTTTCAAGTACGAGTTCGTGAGCATGGAGATGGCGAGCGCGGCGGCGGCGGCGGCGGCGCCCGCGGAGCCGACGCACGAGGAGCGCATGCAGCAGCAGCTCGCCGAGCAGCTGCAGCTGCCGGGGCTGGACACCAGCGCGCCGCTGCCCGCGCCGCAGCCGCCGCTCGAGCACGCCAAGGTGAGCGCATGCCCTGCCCGCCTGCCCCTCCCCCACCGCGCCCCGTTCACCCGCTGCTGTTGCTTGCAGGTGTTCGCGCAGACGACGCGCGAGATGCCGGAGTGGGTGACCGTGCTGCGCCAGTTCCAGAACGTGAAGGCGGCCTCCTTCCTCTTCGTGGCGTGGTTCATGGGCTTTGGAATAGGACTCATCTTTACCTTTCTATTTTGGCACCTGCAGGTATTCCAGTTTCGTACTCCCTTGAAAAAATATAGTTATTACTTTTGTTCAAAGTTCAAATATAGGTATTATATACTTACTTTATATCCTTAGATCTTGTGGGATCACTTGGACACGTCTTAAATCTACGTTAAATTTATTCACCTCTTCATAACGCGACCAAGCGTGAAAGATACCACACTTGGTTATTCTTTTGTAAAATGATCCCTTGGCAATCACATATGACGGAGGCTCAGCTCCAGTGTTGCTTTCGTCAGCGTTGCTGACGTCACTATCATATCATATATCCTGGTGATCACTCACGCACGGTAGACAAACAAAATGCCTCGATAGTATCGATTATTTTTCTTACACGTTATAACATTTTTATAAACGTAGGTAGGTAGGTACATCATAAATGGAACAAGGAACTGTCATGATATTTTTTTTGGTATTGCGTAATGACTCCCTAGGAGCCAAGTTGTAAAGTGCTCGAATAGCCCTCTTGTGCAACACCTGCTGTCCGACTTCCAATATGGATTGGAGTACCGAACTCGTCCCAGAAGGGGTGAGGTCAAGGTGATTAATTGTTAGGTCTGTAAGTTGACGTTGTAACGCGATCGCTTGCAGGACATCGGCGGGTCGCCGACGCTGTTCGGCGTGGCGTCCGTCATCAACCACATCTCCGAGATCTTCGCCTACTTCTTCAGCTTCAAGCTGATCACGCAGATGGGGCACGTCAAGGTAGGCGGGCGAGCGCCGGCGGCGGCGTCGGCGGGTAGGTGCGTGTTCGGGTAAGATGGTCGCAGTCGATGCAGGTCCGTAACGGCGGCACATGGCAGGTGCTGTGCCTGGGGCTGGCGGGCAACGTGCTGCGCTTCCTGTACATCTCGTACCTGTCGACGCCGTGGTGGGTGCTGCCGTTCGAGTTCGTGCAGGGCGTGACGCACGCCGCCGTGTGGGCCGCGTGCTGCTCGTACATCGCGCACGGCGCGCCGGCCGGGCTGCGCTCGTCGGCGCAGGGCGTGCTGCAGGGCCTGCACCACGGCCTGGGCCGCGGCTGCGGCGCCGTGCTCGGCGGCATCGCCGTCGCCAAGTGGGGCACCACGCGCACCTTCGCCGGCTACGGCCTGCTCTGCGGCGTGGTGCTGGTCGCCTTCGCCTTCATCAACTTCCGCGACGGCGGCGCGGAGCCGGTGACCGCGGGCGGCGCCGCGGCCGACGAGGAGGCGCGCGCCGTGGCCGAGGCGGGCGTGCTGGCGCCGCACGGCGTGCCCTCCAACCCGCTGCCGCGCGCGCTCTCTTCCACGCGGCTCGCCGACCTGCACCACCACGACCAGTACGGCGCCACGCAGGTACCTACCTACCGCCCGACGCGTAGCTCCTCACTCCTCACTCCTCACAGTGCTATCTGCATCGCCCCGTTGCGTTGCTTGCAGAGCTACAGCGGCGCGGAGAGCCTGGGCGTGCCGGGCGCGCCGGCCGCGCCGCGCGCCGCGAACCCCTTCCTGGCCGAGCAGAGCGCGCCCGCGGCCGGCTCCAGGTAGACAGGCCGTCGCGCGACTCATCACGGTTCTTTCACCACTGTCTCGGCGCCGGCGACCTTTGGCCTAAATGCTCTTGCGCCACTAACATCGGCGTTTCGCTACGCCTCGTGATATTGTCACCGCCATTTACTTTTTTCGAATTTTTCATGATAACGAAATATTTAAATAGTCAAATATACCGATCATAGCTACCTACCTACTTTACGTGTAGGTGTAGGGTAGGTAAGTACATAATGTCCTAAGACTCTGTTCGGGTTTTTCGGATTTTTCGGGTACACATCAACATTTCATTTACCTGCGACTTCGAGTATTCTGGTTACCTGGTGTACTGGTAACTTATCGAAGCAAATTACTAGCGACAATTTTCCCTACACGACGTTGATGGCGTACAGACTGGTGCTGCGCTGCGCTTCTTGTTTGTAAGTTTGCAGTAAACAAGTAGATAAAAGCGCAAATATAAGTGTTTAAACAGGGTGCTAAAATATGAAGGCCCATTTAGGTAAAGAAAGAAAAAATTTATTTACGTATTCATATTACTGAACTACCGAGGTGTATATTTCAGTTCGTTATGTTTATAAAACAATTTATAAACCAAGTAAAATAATTGTGTTTGCGCTTGTGTTGTACAAGAAAATGTTGTAGTAGACTAGATACGTACGTACGAACCTAGAGGAGGGCAACTTGTGCGGAGGCATACCTAGATGTTATTGAGATGATTAGCACGTAAGTAATATATGTTTGTGTGTGTTGTGTTCTCCACGTGACCAGCAGTCTGCAGTCTGCACTGATTGTGCCCTCTCTCGTCGCTCAGCGTCGTCACTGCACTGTGCGTGGCGAGTGGCGAGCGCGAGGCGCGAGAGTGACAAGCCCGCGCGTATTTGAGGCACCTATAGGATGTTCGGTCAGTGTGGTTCGTAGCGAACCTACAGTTGTATTGTGTCGTATCTCGCTCGTGCTCAGTGAGTCCAGCGGTTCCGTCCGGCGCGCGCGGATCCTCGGAGGTGGACGTATGAGTATGAGTATGAGCTGAAATAGAAATAGAAATTGTTTATTTGACACACAATACACAGAGAACACAAAACACAAGGTGACGTTGCGTTAACATGAATGGCTGACCTGAGCCAGCCTCAGCCGTAATAGACCCCAATGGTCATGAATAATCTGCAACCAAGGATTAGTGGAACATGGTTAAGAAACAAAAAACTTATTTACGAAAATACGAATAAAGTAAATAATGAATAGTAATTGTTTAATGCGTAATTCGTGAGGAAGCCTGCGCGTGGAGCGGGTGCGGTGCGGGACGTGCTTGCGATGCGAGGCGTGCCGTGCCGCGCCGTGCCGTGCCGTGCCGTGCCGTGCCGTGCCGTGCCGTGCCGTGCCGTGCCGTGCCGTGCCGTGCGTGCGCGAGCGAGGCATGAACATGACATGCACATACATCCGCGTGTGGGCTCCCCTCGCCACGTCACCTCACAATGCAGCGAAGTTATATTATACTAACTACGAGTATTCAGAAAATTATTTACGTACGTACGAACCAATAAAGTTCACAAGAGAATCCACTGCTTGTAATACGTGTGTGTGTGTGTGTGTGTGTGTGTGTGTGTGTGTGTGTGTGTGTGTGTGCGCTGAGGATTTGTCGAGTTTACGATTGTCATTTGAGTTGACAGAGAACATTTACATATTATGTAACCAAATAGCCATGTATTTTTTGGTTTCATAACTAATGTTAAACTGTCGAACGCTTTAAGAATGTAATTTGTAACCTTGTGATGCAAAACAGACGAGTCACAACATAATCTCTTACAAAAGTTGAGTTACAAGAGTTGCAATCAATTACGATTTTGAACTCTGACTTTGTAAGTTTGTAAGTCATTGTAATTTATTTTAGTTCTGGCACAAATTCCCTCCTTACCCATAAAAAACACGTGTTACAGACTTATTCCCTATTTATAATATTAATATTAGGTATTAGTTGACTAAGAACTACTTGTGCTCTGGAGGTACTTGATGTTCTCAGTTCAGCTTAGGTCAATGACCGAGGATGGAGCCCCGAGCCAGTTGTGACTGTGGTGGGGGGGGGAGGAGGGGGGAACCAACGCGGAGCGAGGGTCTGTCTGCGCGCGCGGCGCGCCTCCCCCAGGGTCCTCGCGCATCCACTACTCCCAGCTTAGTGAACTAACAAATCTGTACTGTTGTTACCTCTATTTATACATAATAATTACATTTATTATAGCTATATATATGTTTCGTAAGTGTATTTACCTATGTATGAATGTACACAAATGGAAAGCGTTGTCATATCATGGTGTGATGAGTAGATAATATTGATTATAATAAATATACTAAAGCTTTTTATGTAGTAGGTGCTCGTACGAGTAGGTAGTATGTGTGCGCGCCCTCCGGGATACTGTTCCTTCTGTTTGGCCGGCCGGCACCCGGCACCCGGCACCCGGCAGCTGCCAGCTAGGCAGGTTCACCAATCACTTAGTTATGTTAATTGTGCATGGGTAGCGCAGAAACGAAACATTATATATATAGTATTTTTTAAGCGGAACAGCATGTGGGGAAATCCGAATCCAGACGAGATCCAGAAAAAGTGTCTCACGAACCGATTGTTCTTTTTTTTAGAAAACAATTTTGGCATAAGTACCTAAGTAGTACATTTTTGGCAAATGGTTCGTAAGACATTTTCCTGGATCTCTTCTGGTTTCGGATCTCCCCATGCTGTCCTCTTTAAAACAACACTAGATATATTATAAGTCTGCTGGTGGTGGCTGGGGTGAACACTTGGGTACCTAGACCTACCTACCTATAATATTAGTTTTTGAAAATATATTTTATCATAAAATAACACCTAGTTCGATTGAAAATAGACAATTGCTCATTCAGCGGGAAGTCACCAAAAAAAATATAAGTATTTATTTTTAGTTATTAGTAGTTGTGTGTGGCAATGTTGTGAGGTGCGAGTGGAAGTGACGTCGCTTGTGGTCGGCGGCGGGGCGGGGCGCGTCCCCCCAGCACCCCGCGCCGCGCCGCTCCGCCACTTTATTGTTAAAGGTGTAGTAGATATTCTATCTTCATAGCTGTACCTAATGTATAAATATTGTTGTAATATAAAGAAACAGAGGGGCACCAGTTATATATTTTTGCACTACGTATGTTTATCCTGCGAGCGGCGGGCGCGGCGGCAGATGTCCTACGCAATGTCACAGGTACCTGCGTGTAGCGAGAGCACTCGCCCCGCGCCCCGCGCCCCGCGCCCCGCCAACCAGGAGAGAGACGTCTATGTATTTCAAATCTCAAATGTATGTACCTATATTAATAAATGTTGATCAATTCAATCGACTGCATTTTTCTTGCCTTCATAAAACATAATGTTGACATGTCATGTCTAAGTTTGTTTAAATGGGTTAAATCCCGTTGGTAAAATGAGTTTGTCACACACAATCGTCTTCAAAAAAAAGAAAATAAACTGAACAGAGCAAGTAACTGTCAATGACAGTTGATGTTAATGAAAATGTTCTACCGGCCAGTGTGCTTTGCTTGTCTTTGGTTGGAATCGAATGATAAAATAAATAATTATGATCTATGGTTTCGGAAAAATATGGCGGCAGAAAGATTTTGGGAACATCCCGCGTCGTAGTGTTCAAAAGTTTGCAAATTGAAATAAAATGAAGAAATCGGTTAAAAATTACGGTTTGAGTTTACATACTTGTTTACTGTACAATCCAAACCAAACCTTGGGTAATCGAAATAAAACACTTTAATGCGCAAGCAAGCCAGCTAACATCATTTATTGAGTGTCTTGCTCGGTTACATCGTGTAGCGGTCACTCACAAGTTGTGAGTCACAACCACAGAACACTATTACTCCTAGCGGAGGTCACAACGCAACGCAACGATAGCGCGATGCTGAAACGGGTCATTTTTAGTCGCGCCATCTAGTTCTGCATTCTTTAAACTTAACCTCAACTGAACAATAAAAAGCTTTACACACACACTTACCAATATTATAGTAGAGTATATAGTATAGTGTGTGATGCGTCATGTCATGAGTATTTTATTCTATCTACTTAAATTAAAAATCAGAAATTGTATAGTTATACTCGCTTACCTACATAGGTACTCCTATCATATTTACTGGATAAATTAAATAGGGTACCTATTTAATTCCTAGTTAATTTAATTCAACACTAAACCATAATTATTATCCGAACATTAAGTTAGGTAAATGATAAAAGTCCTGAAGGTCTATCGTTAGAGGTCCGCAGCGGCCGGCGCCCTCTCGCTGTCGTCCGCGTCGGTGCTCGCGCCGCTGAAACTATCGTTAGACGTGTGCTGGTGGAAGTGGGCGCCGCGGTGCCGTCCAATCACAGGATGACGAGGCGGCCGTCCCTGAAGGCGGTCCGCAGCGGCGCTCTCTCGCTGTCGTCCGCGTCGGTGCTCGCGCCGCTGAAACTATCGTTAGACGTGTGCTGGTGGAAGTGGGCGCCGCGGTGCCGTCCAATCACAGGATGACGAGGCGGCCGTCCCTGAAGGCGGTCCGCAGCGGCGCCCTCTCGCTGTCGTCCGCGTCGGTGCTCGCGCCGCTGAAACTATCGTTAGACGTGTGCTGGTGGAAGTGGGCGCCGCGGTGCCGTCCAATCACAGGATGACGAGGCGGCCGTCCCTGAAGGCGGTCCGCAGCGGCGCCCTCTCGCTGTCGTCCGCGTCGGTGCTCGCGCCGCTGAAACTTCACCAAGCATTATCTTATTGCCCCTACCATTTTACTTCTTCGCTGGACTGGAAATAAAGAAAAAACATAGAATGCGTCCAGCCGCTTCTCACCCCGAGCATGTTGTAAAAGTCGACTAAGGAATAGTATCCTCTAACATGATGAGATACAATAAGCGAGTATTTCCAAGGAGGGTTGACGTCAGGCAGGCCGCTGGCCATAAAACACCTTAGCCAAAACTCTTAAGTAGAGTGGGATGAGGGCAGGAAGATGATGACCTACCAGCTACCTATTTTAACCACTTCACTAGCAAAAACAAGTTTTGTTTGTCTACGTATTATAGTGTCCTGCATCATTCACGGATGACCGAGCATTATGTCTTTATGATATAGTGCACCTGTCCTTCCGCGACCAGGTCGCGCAGCTGCAGGTTACACTCGCGCCTGTACCGTGAGTACGCGTTGCGCGGCGCGTCCGCCTCCGCCTTCTGCAACACTCTCCCTTCAGGCGAACTATACCTGTGGTAGTGGTCGGCGGGCGGGGCGCGGCGGCGGCGGGGCGCGGGCGGCGCGGCGGCGCAGACGAGCGCCAGCAGCGCGGCCGCGAGCTGCAGCAGCGCCGCCAGCGCCAGCGCCGCCGCCGCCGCGTACGCGTTGCGCGGCGCGTCCGCCTCCGCCTCCTGCAACACTCTCCCTTCCAAAATAAATTAACGAAATACTAGGCAGGAAGGTGTTTGTCACCATCGCCCCCTCCCAAAAGTAGAAAATATATAACAAACAAGACAGATGTTGAATGATGTGGGAGTCATACTCGTAGGTATATCATAAGTTAGTTGTTCGCGGACCACGTCCAGAGCTCTCATTATGGATCTACCGACGAACGGCGCGAAGTTTTATCGAAGGTGCACATCGATAGTTACCTCCATGAGTTCGCTGAGGTGGTCCGGCAGCGGGTGGTAGCGCGCGAGGAAGGCGAGCAAGGGGCGCAGGAGGTCGCGCAGCTCCAGCAGGTCGCGAACGCGCGCCGCGCGCTCCGAGCTCAGCCAGCGCGCCAGCCGCGCCGCGCCCGCCGCGCCCAGCCCCACCTGCGTCGCCACCAGGCACACCATCACCACTGCGTACTGGAAACAGAACTCTCAGGCTAACGGCTTACTGGTGATCACAGCGACAGAAGCTAGCGGTGAACAAGGAAGTAGTAGGTACTTATCGTACCGTGAGGAGGGAGGCGCGCGCGAGGCGGGGGAGCACGGCGCGCGAGCCGAGCGCGGCGGCGGCGAGGTGCGCGAGCGCGAGCTGCGCGGCGCCGAGCGCGGCCAGCGCGGCGGCCGCGGCGCGGTACTCGGCCGGGAACAGCTCGCGCACCACCACGTACGTGCTGGGGTCCCACTTGAGACGCGCCGCCGTCGCCAGCGCCGCGCCGCCCAGCACCTGTGCACACCGCCCATCTACACTGACATGCTACTCGCACACACTCGCATGCCCGTGCCCCAGTACCTACAGGCTGCCGTGTCTCCATCGGTCAAATATACCTACTTCCTGTTCAATCTTGTACGTGCTAGTTGTGTTGGCTTGGCAGAAACATACAATAATTCTGGCGCATCACGCGTTGTCTTTGTGCTAAATATACGTATACGTAGCTAAGTGAAACAATAACCAGAACACAAGGGAAGTGAAGAAGTTTAGATATGAGTGTTGTCTCACGCAGAGGAGCAGGTTGACGTGGAGGAGCAGCGCCGGCGCGAGGCGCGCGCAGCACGCCATGCCTGTGGAGGTCGGCGCGGAGTGCACTGCCGGTGCCGGCCGCGGCCCTCGCTATCTTATCACTCGTATCATATCATATCAACATCACTAGTGCGATATCAACCATGCTACAAAACACATTCAGCTACGCGATCACAGAAAATAATTCAAGTAGGTAACAGGATTATTCCTTATAAATGGTCTCTGGTTTTTTCCTCTAAGTAGTAGGCTTACGTTCACCCAGTCGGACTGCAGCTGTGCCAGTGTTGTGTTGTGTTGTGTCCTCAACATGAAGTGATCGCATCGCGATTCGCGACCGCTATCCATTGCATCGTCATTTCAATTTCATCGGAGATGATTCACATTCGATAAGGATTTAAGTGGAGCACCTACTGGGTAGGCAGGCGCGTACCGAACCGACGCTCATCGCGCCGAATTTATCAGCCGAATTCGCAATATGATTCCAATAGATAGGTAAGGTACCTACGTTAATCATTTAGTCGAGTAAATGCTACCCAATAACTAAAAACGACCTTCTTACATACATGCATATTATCCCGCCTGTTTCCCATAGGGGTAGGCAGAGATCACGGATCTCCATTTGCCGTAGCAATACTTCATACTTCTTTCGCTTCATTCACTTTCATAACATTCTTCATACATGCTCGTCGGTTTAGGATACTCGTTGACCTGTCCCTTTACGAAAACGTCGCCAAATTAATCCAGGTACGTACGTGCGCCTGGTTCTTCCCCTTCCAACGGTACCATCACACTCGCCTCATACACCTGTTTCGTCAATCTTCTTTCATTCATCCTCTCTACATGACCAAACCAAGCTGTCGTACATTCATCTCTTTCGAAAACCATAACTTCGTCTTACTTACAATCACTTTCATTCCTTTCCTCTCAAAGCTCCATGCATAATTGTTACCATCTCCTGCAACTCATCCACCGATGACGCAAGTAAAACCTGGTCATCGGCATAGAAAAGTTGAAGAACTTGATATTCGACTGGAAATCCTCAGATAACCTTTCATCAAACACATCTTTTTGTTCATCTTTCTTTCGTGCAATCATTTCTTTTACTAACCCTTTCATCCTCCTATTTTTGAATCTGATCAATGCCCTAGGTTGATGAGGAGAGTGGTGTGTTGACTGGTACCTAGAACCTACCTAATTATTTTTAGCGTTTAGTACATTATCTACATTATTATAAAGCATCATTCTTTTCCATAAAACCGTTTAACTTATTTTTTTTAACCTCTTTTATATATTAGTAGAATAGCTGTTCTGTTCCCGTGACTTCGTTCGCGACGCCATTTAATAACGCTTCTGTGTAGGTCTCAATGTTATTAGACTGCCTGGAGCATGAACAAAATATTTCTGGCATCTCTCACTCGTAAGAGCTACCGACAGCTCGTGGCTGCATGCTGCATCACCTGGTGGAGAAGTCTCGACGAGGCCACCACTTATCCCATCCAGTTTTTAACTTCGTAGTTCCCAAAGTGGTCTAGGTGGACCCCCAGGGGTCCACGGGTGACTCGCCGGGGGTCTAAGTTGGCGTGACAAAAAAAATGGGGGTTTACAATTCGTAAGCGGGTCCACGAAAATTTATCTGCTTTCGATAATGAAGAACTCAAATGTTGGCTTGACTTTAGCTATCAATGTAGGCAGATAATATTTTAGGAAGTACATCCCTCCCAACCTTTTGGACGCCAATGTCACCTAGACGACAAGCACTTGCGGTCCCTGTACGCCGACGTCGGTCGTCTATAGATGACAAAAAACCCGGCCCACATAATATGAAATAAAAATATTGTAAAATTATTACTGGTATTTTATTCGGTCATTCCTCAGAATAGCATAACCCAGCAACATGTGAGTTGAGTATAGTTAAAAGGTCTCTTATAGCCACTAACTAGCATTGAGAAATATTGAAATGAAAACAAGGACTCATATCCAAGAAAAATACTGTGTCCAGCACGCCATAGTCGTCTATAGTTGACGCTAGTATTGAGGTGGTAAAGGAGGAACAGATTTCTCAAAAACTATTCACAATTCAAGTTGTATTATTTATTTTTAAAGTTAGTATCTATGTAAAGAATTTGAACATTTATTAATGAATATTTGAATAAAACAAAACGTAATCATAAAACTAGGTATAGGTACTATCAGCTACCATGAATTAAAAAATGGCATCAAATCAATTTCGCATAATAAATCTCTGATAACTCAACCACAGAACACTATTAGAGCCTGTCCACAAAGCGCGATTTACGCGCGAGTCCACTCGCGCGTTTTGATTTGTATTGCGTCCAGATGCGGCGTTTTCATGCGCGCATGTGATGAGACGGATTTGGTCAGTTATAAACATGAACTCGGATACAGCGGTTGTGTTGTGGCTTGCATACCGTCGATGGAGACGTCGTAAACGAAGAGAAAGTCGACGATTTAACGTGCATCCCATTCTACGTGACAGAATGACGCATAGTATGTTTATAACTTTATACCCAAAACTCAGACAATATAGTGAAAAGTTTTTTAACTACTTTCGGATGTCAGTAGCATCGTTTGATGATTTACTAGAAATGATCAAAGAAGATTTGACTCAATTTCGTTAATAAAAAGTTCCGTGTCAAAGTTTTCACGCTCCATTTTTAACCAAATACGTCCACTCGCCACGGACACGCGCGTAGTACTGGACGCTGCAATGGCGCCGGAGTATCTCGACTCGCGCGGCGTACGCGCGTAAAACGAGCGAGTCGAGAGTCCCGCTCATTGCAAGCGTTTTACGCGCGTGTAAGGTAACGCGCGAAAGCATCTGGACGGAATGTATGTAGCTCTAGTAACTCGAGAACGCGCGAGTGCCTACGCGCGAATGGACACGCGCGTAAATCGCGCTTTCTGGACAGGCTCTTACTCCTAGCGGAGAACTCAACTCTGGCGCATCCCTAGCTCCCAGTAGGCTTGCCCAACACCTATTCCATCCTCTCAGCTTAGTCGGCCTTGTCCACAGGAAATACATGGTCAATACGTGCGGAGCTGACTAAGCCACGGGTTTCCTCACGATATTTTCCTTCACCGTTTGAGAGTATTGGTATATTGGTACACGCACGACCGATTTGAACCCACGACTTTAGATCGGAAGGCAGTGTCACTACCAACTAGACCACCAGTGCTCTCAATGTCTGAATAGTGTAGGTAATCTTACTTCTTACTTAAATTGAAAAGTCTTAGTTTGCTTGAAATTACCGGCGTAAAGCTCAAAACGCAACGATAGCGCGTACTAATTTTACCTGTGATGCCATCTAGTACGAAAGTTTGTGACGATGTTTGGATGTTTGTGCCTCAATCACGCCTAAACAGCTGAACGGGTTTGAACGAAACTTGGAATATACATAGTACATGTACTGGATTAACATATAGGCTACTAGCTGCTGCCCGCGGCTTCGCTCGCGTTGTACCTGGATAAAAAATAGCCTATATGTTAATCCAGTACATGTACTATGTATATTCCGAGTTTCATTCAAATCCGTCCAGCCGTTTAGACGTGATTGAGGCACAAACATCCAAACATCCAAACTCACAAACTTTCGCATTTATAATATAAGTAAGATTTTTTATCCGGGTACCACGCGAGCGAAGCCGCGGGAGGCAGCTAGTATTTACATATTTATTTGAATATACCTACCTATACAACACAAAAAATACTATTTTTATTTTTACCACTCCGAATGGGGAGTTTTCTAAATTAAATAAGTGAGAATTGATTGGTTCCTTATGCTGTAAGTGTGCTGTAAGTGTAGTACCTAAGTATGGTGCAAGTGTAGTACCTAAGTGTGCTGTAAGTTAGTACCTAAGTGTGCTGTAAGTGTAGTACCTAAGTGTGCTGTAAGTGTAGTACCTAAGTGTGCTGTAAGTGTAGTACCTAAGTGTGCTGCAAGTGTAGTACCTAAGTGTGCTGTAAGTGTAGTACCTAAGTGTGCTGCAAGTGTAGTACCTAAGTGTGCTGTAAGTGTAGTACCTAAGTGTGCTGCAAGTGTAGTACCTAAGTGTGCTGTAAGTGTAGTACCTAAGTGTGCTGCAAGTGTAGTACCTAAGTGTGCTGTAAGCTGTAAGTGTAGTACCTAAGTGTGCTGTAAGATGTCAAAAAAGTAAAGTTGGATGGAATCACTTTTTTGATTGGCCAAATTTTTGACAAAAGTGCTAGTGACTGCGTTCTTCACAAGGAGGTCAGAGCTAGTATCTATATAAATGTTGTGAAGGAATAAAATAAAATAACTGGACTAAGAAAATATTGTTAGAAAAATATCACTTTATTGCTTTATTTTGTTACGTGCTAAATCAATTATTTAAGTCTAAAAAGGGAAGCGACAATGCGCGCTGGCTCGCGCAATGTCGGCACAGTCGCACGACCGCCGGCGCCGGCGCGGCTCCGGCGCGGCTCCGGCGCGGTGCACCCGGCGGCTGCGTACCGGAGCCGGAGCCGTACGTAGCGCAGCAGTTAAACGATGGAGTTTACTTGGTACTTAGTACTTTCACGAAAGAAGCCCCGCGGAGGAGGGCGCTGTAGTTTTCGTGTCTCAGGAAATTGCTGTACAATTTGTTTAAATATACCAGCAATTTTTGCGGGACTTCTTTCGTGTAAAAGAGTCTACGCGACGACTTGGCACAACAGCTACACGATACAGCGCGGCGCAGCACGGACGGCCACACTGCTCTGCCGGCCGGCCGGCGCCGGCGGCGGCGGTAGTGCCCGCGCCGGCGCCGGCGCCGGCCGGCGGGCTGCCTTGCGTCCGTGCCGCGCGCCGTCTGTGCGTATCGCTATATTACATATTTTATTGTCTAATTAACAAGTGAACAATTCCTATCACTTAGAAAAGGTACACAGTTTTATGCGACAATCTAAAACAGAGTATAAGGCCAAAAAAGTAGTAAACGATGATTCCAAGAAAATTATAAATTGTTTTTTTTTTTCAAATTGTCGCATAAAATAACTACCTTTCCCAGAACAGTCATAACTTACAGCTATTTGGCACTCGATGGTCGAACCACCGTCCACATCTGGTGTCGGCTGTCGCTCGCTACGGAAGAATATGGCATCAATTGTTACTACAATATACAATTGTTTCATTACTACTAACTATTAAAAATTCTACTTATATTTAAATTGGGAAGTCAGATACCTCACAGAAGTAATGTAGGAGGGCCGAGAGCGCGCTCCGCAATGTACCTACGACGTACGAGTCCGTAGGTAATGTGACAGTCTCTCGGCTACATTACAACTTTTTAGTTCAACTAAGTATTCGAGATTATACCTTCGCACCGTAAATGGCTTACACAACTACGTAAGTAAATAGGAATAACAATAATATAGTTGATTCTCTCACTGATCACGATCCGCGATCGAAGTATTCTCTCTGCAATACAATAATGATATGAACGTTAATCAAAAGTATAACTTAGTGCTAAGGATATCACATCCTACGAACTATCCAATAAACAATATGGCAGTCTGGTTTCGTTAGGATTCGGACTATAATAAGGTAAATTTGAGTAGGCTCCTCCCAACATGGTATAAGATTCAGTTTCATTATATCTTCCACATTTAGAAGATTTTGGAATGATCGATAAGCTCCTACTTATTAATAATTCGTTTAAAGTGTACATATTACAATAGACCCCGCCAGTACGGGCGGCGGGGGCGGCGCGGGTGGCGGGGGGCGGCGGGGGCCGGCGGGGGCTAGAGGTCGGCGCGCAGGATGAGCAGCGCGGCGGCGGGCGCGGAGGGCGCGGCGCCGGCGGCGCGCGACGCGCGGAACTGCGCCTGCACCGCGTCCCAGGCGGCGTCGCGGCGCGCCAGCGCGGGCGGCGGGGGCGGCGCGGCGGGGGGCGGCGCGGCGCGGCGCCGGGAGGCCCGCGCGCGCCGCCGCTGCCTCAGCGCGCGCGCGCTCGCCCTCCGTCGCGCCGGCGGCGGCGGTGAGGCACCTGCCCCGCCACTCTCGTCCTGAAAGTGTTCACAGATCAGTAGAAGGTTCGTCCCGAGCGTGCCTCGCGACCAGGAAGTCTGATGAGACCTAATTTGAGGGCACGGTAAGGATGTTTCGGATCTCACCTGCTAGAAAATCTTGTCAAGGATCGTGTACATGCGCAGGTTGGCCTTCTTGCGCCAGCCGGGCGGGTGCGCGTCGGCGGCGTCGCTGTCGTCGTCGCCGGAGCCGGAGCCGGCGGCCGCCGCCTGCTTGTCGGCCAGCGCCGGCGCCAGCGCCTGCTGCTGGCGGCCGCGCCGCGCCAGCCGCCGCGCTATCACGAACGCTGCTATCTGATAATAAAACATATCGGTCAAGTGCGAGTCGAATTCGCACACCAAGGGTTCCATCCCATCGTACCTGCATAGGTCCTGTAACACCCACATTACCATGCTTCTTTTAGAGTTTGCCCAAACAACCCCTAAAAGGGGGGCCTACGTGGGTGTCTCAAGTTGGTATGAAAGATTTAGGTATACATTTCCACGAGATGTCACCTAGGTAAGGAGTGTCTGCCGTGCGCGAGAGAACCCGGCGGCTCCTATAATGTTGAACAAATGAAGAACAAACCCTGAAGTAACTGAAGAGCAAATATACACACCTGCAGTATCATTCCCAGGATTCCGAACACGATGATGACGAAAACGTTGTTGGGTGCTTCATGTTCTACTTCCTGGAAATTAAATGAGGACAACATTTAGCTGATCGTTTGTAATGTAACCCCTGGCCCGGGCCGCCCCGACCCTGGCGCAGAGGGCGATGTTCCACTCGTGTCTAACGTGGCTCTCTGTCACTGACATACGAGTACGATCCTACTAACGAATGGACTATTTGGATGTGTTTTTTTCTGTTTGAAAGCTAATCACGATGGACTGATATGAAGCTGGCTGATGAAATGATTCTTAGCTACATTTTGAAGATCTGTTCAGGCGTTCAAAGATCATCAGCTCTTTTCCTACTTGACAAAAGGATCTTATAAACTTTCACTGGTCCGATTGATATGAAATTTGGTTTACTGTTACTAGGTAATCGGTGGTATTTCAAGACAAGACAACCCTGAGCAGACGCTGGAGCATAAAGTAGCTAGTCTGCGGGACACGCCCCCGCTCAACAACTGGCAGCAGACGGAGCGCGCAGGCTCGTATGAAAGCTCTCGGTGAGCTGAGCATGTGTCAGATAGATGAATGATGATCGAGTCGAGTCGAGACCCCATGGTGGAGTAAAAAATAATTCATATCGTCAGCAATTTTTTTCTAGCTCATGTCAATTTGTAGGTATTTAAATTTTTAATTTTATCTTATAGACAATCATGAGTTAATGCTGTTTGTTTTCCAAATATGTAAAATAAAATAATATAATATAGGTGGTGTGTTAGTTGAGTTGAGGCAGTAGTCAGTACCTCGATCATGTCGTAGATGGGTCTGACGACGTCGCGGTAGTTGTGCATGGCGAGCAGCGCCGGCTTGAGGTCGTGCAGCAGGTCCATGCCGCGCCGCGCCAGCTCCGCCTCGGGCGCCGCGCGCCACCACGCCGCCAGCGACGCGCCCATCCACGCGCCGTAGCACACCTCGCTCAGCGCCAGGCACGCCACGCCCGCGCAGTACTGCAACACCCACCACCACCACTCTTCTACTTGTACACCACATCCTACATCCACGCGCCGTAGCACACCTCGCTCAGCGCCAGGCACGCCACGCCCGCGCAGTACTGCAACACCCACCACCACCACTCTTCTACTTGTACACCACATCCTACATCCACGCGCCGTAGCACACCTCGCTCAGCGCCAGGCACGCCACGCCCGCGCAGTACTGCAACACCCACCACCACCACTCTTCTACTTGTACACCACATCCTAAACTAACACATGCCATGGACCTTCCCAACGTACTTTCAGGACGAATTACTTTCTGCTGTGTCCATTATTCAACGATCACCCGCGGACCACTGTCCATCGGGTGAGGAACAGAATTATAATATCCGAATACATGCGTGAAAGAATATAAAGATACTGATTTGACCAATATCTGTTTGTTGATTCGTCATAATGTTGAAGTCGAATCAATTAAGATCAATAACTGCTATCAATAAACATTGTTGTTCAGACATAGCGAGTATATAATATGATCGGACAGAGGACATGTACAGTACAGCCTGGAGCCGCGCTTCGCCGCCCCCCACCGCGCCCCCCGCGCCACCCCGCGCCCCGCAGCCGTCACTCCGACAAACTGGACAAAGGTCTTTTATCGTTCAATCAACGTCCATTATCGACATCACAAAAAATCGCTTATTGAGACCTTCATGGATATCCATCAGTGAAATGAAATAGAGACATTATGTAAGTAACAAAATGTGAGGCGACTACCCAACTCCTTCTTGCATCCTGAGGTAAGAAGGAAGCTAGAATTCTGTCACTCGCTAATTATAGTTATCAAATAAGATTCAAAATTATGTCGATAATAAATTTGATGCAAGAAACGGACAGAAGATCTTCCTTAGGATCAGGCCGGCATGTTAGCAGGACGGACGTTGTCGCGCTTAAGGATTTTGTTTCTCAGTTTTGATTCGGAAAGGTAAAAATATAAGAGTCGTAATGCAAGTAAGCGAAGTCGTAATACAAGGATAGTGTACTGACAACGTGCAGGCAGGTGACGGCGGCGCGCTGGCGGGCGGAGGCGGCGGCGGCGGCGGCCAGGTACACGAGCGCGGCCAGCCAGGCGCCGCACGCCGCCACGTAGGCCGCCGACACGCGGTACTGCGCCGCGCACAGGAACCGGAACCACGCGTACGTGCTGGGGTCCCACGCCAGCCGCGCCGCCGTCGCCAGCAGCGCGCCGCTGTACATCTGCAATACACATTTATCTTTCCTTTAACACCATCGAAGGCGCGCCGGCTGAGGCGGGGGACAAATCTCATAAAACTTCTTCCGAGTCTAGCATGGATACGTATTTTCAAAATAGATAACATGCAACATGCATGCTATCATTATCTATCTGCTCTCATCCCACTTCCGTGGGGTCGGCACAACATGTATTTTTCTTCCACTCCCCTCTATCAGCCGTCATCTCAGTATTCATTCTTCATCTAAATCCATCCATCTTGTCATTAGTCTACCTCTGCCCTTGTATCTAACACTCTTCGCATCACATGATATCCATCCCTCCTCGTGACATGCCCATACACGCCAACCTAATTAGGTACTCCTCAACTTTTCCGGCACAGGCGCTACTTTCGTTCGCTTCCTCTGATATACTCATTCCGTATCTTGTCCACTCTCGTCGCTCCACACATCCATTTTAACATTCTCATCTCTGTTGCATGCAGTCTTATTTCATCTGTCCCTTTGGTTGACCAACACTCAGATCCATACAATACGACAGGTCTTACAGCTAATTTGTAAATGGATTTGCAAATCAGATTTGCAAAAAGAATGCCCCTTGCATTCTGGGATCACAAGTTGTCCCCGTGACCTGTCACCATTTCGTCCATCTCGCATTTACTGTATTTTTCAAGTCATGGCGATATCGCCCTCGTTCTGGATTAATGAGCCGAGGTTTCGGAGCTCACAGATCACTGGAAGGGATACACCATCTAATTCTAAGCCAATAGGAGAGAAATTGAGAGTCACATTGAACTTATCGGACATGTGTGTTTGCTCTATCATACTTAGCACGTACTTCTCAGGCACTCCCTTCTGTTTCATCGCCCACCACAATCACCCGTCGTATGCCTTCGCCAGGTCAACGAACACCATTATGCAAGTTTTTATATTGCACGTCCATATTTCTCGCAAAGTTGACGAAGAGCAAATATGGCGTCCGTTGTCCCGGGTCCAGGCATATACTCGAATTGGCTCTGTGATTCCTCACTAACTCTCTTCTCTCATTCAATAATAATAATAATCAATAATCTCACTATTATTATCCTCTCCCCAACTATCATGCTTTGACATAAGCCTTATATAATTTTGATATAAGCCTTCTCTATCGTTGTTACAGTCCTGTACATCACCCTTGTTTTTGAAAATGGGTGCCAGTGAACTGTTGTAGCATTCTTCCGGGACCGCCTGCTCTTGCAACAACTTGTTTAAGAATAGAGCCAGCCACTTTCCTGCATCCAATCCACCTTCAAGAACTTCCATACTTCCGCTGATGTATGCCATCTGGCCTTACCGCTTTTACAATCCTCATACCTTGCACAGCTATTTTAACTTCATTTATACCTACTTATCTCTTCCACCACAGCCATGTTTACTGGTGCTCTAGGTAAAACACGTATAAACAAATTTTAAAAATATGTATAAACAAAAGACTAGGTTATTTGGATACCAAGGGACACGTGTGACACACACATGTATGACTTATCAATACACCCAAACAAAAAATAATACCTACTTGGTGTAGGTAATGGAAAAATCTTTAGCACTGAGAAACCAATTAAAGATTCTCACGAATAGCAGAAAAGATACCGAGTAAAGAGATATACCTAGATAGGTAGGTACTCGTAAACTAAACATTAACAGCCAAACACAGTTTCCTAGAAACACGCAAGAGTAAAAAATGGTTTGGTAGTTGAAGACGCGCATCATATCTACGCTCACTTGCATTACACTACATTTGCCAACTTCTTGGATATTGTTCATCAGAGAGCAGCAGTGCTTAATTCATTCGCATGTTTTGTGAAATTAAATTGGTTACGTATATTTTGTTTTAACATCTACATAAGTTTACCTTTACTGCCTTTACCCTACTCTACTCCGATCCCTCTGCATCTCGCAAAAGTTAATTTGCATTGAAAACTCGTTTGAAATGATTTCATCCCTGCAGGCTGCATCCCTCTGCCCTTACTACACTCAATACTCATGTGGGGTCGACCGGCACAAATAGCTCTTATAAGTACTCCATTCTCCCTCTCCTACTATATCATCTTTCACACACTCCATTCATGTTTTTCCTACGAGTACCTACACCTAGGTGTACCTCAGTACCATCCACACCGGTTTAAACATCAGTTAAAATAAAACCATCCACATTCCGCATCAAAACTCGTTTCAAAAGTATATTAATTACATGAATTTTACATTATTCATTAATCAACCTTTCCTTTCACATAAGAATTAAATAGGTACCTAACCTACCTACATAATGAATAAGCGCCTCATTATAACGTCTAACAGTGAACAAGCGAAAGCGAACAAGCTCACTCTGTGAGCTCATGCATGTTGTTTGATCGATTACGAGTAAGGAGAGCACAGAGATGCGAATAAGACAGAGCTGGCTCAGTGCGGGGCGCGGGCTGATAAGATAAGATAAGATAAGATAAGGGTCAGCGGCCGCGCCCGCCGGCGCCGGGCTCCAGACTTGCGACCTGCCGATGCCGGCGGCGACCTTCACGGGAATTACACATAATTATTTGATATTTTAAATGTTTGACCATTTTTTGTTTATTTTATTGTGGTCAACATGGAGGCCGAAATTGCAGCCACACTGAGACGACGTTGAGATTCGAAGAATCCAAAAATCAGAAAAAGAACAGCTTGTCCAAAAATCTTACGATGGACGATCCCATCCCACGAATTAGCCCTTTTTGTGACTCGTGACACTACCGTAACCTTTTTCCAATACCGGTGTTGATTCGGTACCTATTATTTTTTTTTATATGCTTACCGGTATTCCGATTTATCGGCATTTTTCCGATATTATTGCAGAAATTATTAAAAACGTTTAAACGTTGTTATGTCTTATAAAATATCAATAAATAAGAATATCAACGAAATTTATTAATAACCACATAGGACATGACATGAATACAGAAACACTGGAATTTCCTACTTCCAGAACCTCGTACTTAAGTTTTTTGCCAATTGTCCAAGTTGCCGCAGACAAACTACAAATAATCTAACTAAACAGGTTCTTTTTAATTGCGAGTTTTTCATGAATAGCTTTTTATATGATAGGTAACTCAGGATCTCACGAGCCTTGCCAATTTTCTGGCAAAATGTAATAGCGGCACTAACTAGGTACTCTTTGAGGAGCCCCTTTGTCTCGGTTAGAGGTCACTCAGACGTGGACTACGTTCGATAGCGCGGAGTCATCATCTGGCAAGGTTTCTGACGTAACGCCAGCAGTTTTTTCGATGATAATGCAGTTCTGATTGTTTCGGGAGGCTGTCGGAAGGTATCGCTAAGGCGTGCGATACGGCTGAGTTGCGTCACGACCACAGAAGAGCAAATCACTAGGCACGACAATTGAACATTTGCGGAAGTAGGTCACGAACACATTTACTCAAGTTCAGTTCATCACCCGGGCCGCGGCGACTTCAACTATTTGGTTGGATCGGTCTCCGTCTGTGTGCCTGCCTACCTATTTGAAGATTCTGCTGACCCCTTTTTTCTAATGGTTCCCGTTTCAAGCCGAACACTATGTGTGTAATGTATGTAGGTGTACCGAAATTCCATTGCGTACAGGAGAGAGCGAGACGGGCGACGACGACGAGCTGCTAGATGTCCACATTGTCCGCTGATGACGCTAAGGAGCGGGCGGCGACGGCGCGGCCAATACCCCTCGAGAACGAGACCCGGCGCCGGGTCACGGACATCACATCATCTGCGGCTGCGGCTCTGCCGGCAACTCGACCGCCAAACCAATGTGAGAAATTGCTGCGATAGCAGCGTACCTACTTGCAACACTCAAGTAGCTACTGTTACACAATCAGTACAAGTTTAAGAAGGTCCCGTAGGGATTCGGGATGCTATTAGATTAACCTGGAGATCCTAAGAATTGAAAAGAATATGGAGGATGCAGCCGTGCATAGTAAACGTAGAATAAATAAATCGTATGAAACATAACGTACGTAGGTAGAATAGAAAGCCCTCGATAGCACTGAATTGGGAATCACTACTTGACAACAATAACGAGATGCAATAACAGTACATAAGCGAAAATCGGCGCCGGCGCCGCGGCGGTTTCGCGGCTACCTCCGGGGAGCCGCACGCGCCTGCATTACGTACTCGGACTCGGACTCGGTCGGGTTGACGAAGGGATCGGGAGTTCGAATCACGTCGCCGACTTCGAGATGCAGGAGACTGGTTGGTTGCTTGGCTTTATCTAACTGAATCAAGATCATCATTGTATGTTTGTTCCTCAGTCATGGAGTGATGGCTGATCGGATTTGAATGAAGAAGATATTTCATATCAGACCTGGTAATATAGACCAGGCCTACTATGTGCAGCAAACTAAAAATTGGTGAAAAAAATCAGTGTATTTTTTTCCCGTTCCCGTGCAACTTGCCTACAGGCTACAGCGCACAGAGTTACCCATACTTAAAACCTAGGAAAAGTTAGCTCGTAAACAATGCCATAACAATACCGTTTTTTTGCCTACAATATTAATACCTGTACAACACAGTTATTTTTTAAACAATACCTACCTGTGTGGAGCGTGGACATTGTTGACTCAAGTCAAGAGTGACGTAATTTCATAGAAATCAATTACCTACCTACCTACATAGGTTGAACAGGTTTATCTGACTGGATATTAGGTAGATAATTTATGGAAAAGTTATTTTGTATCTAGCTCGATTTACCCAAAGTTTTGACACCCGTGTTCGAATTGAAGACGTTAGGTGAATATAAATGCATGAGACAAATTTATGCAATAAATTATCATCAAGCTCACTGTGCTGAGTGGATTTCAAATAGCGACTACGCACCGGGAGACGCTCTCCACGGCTGCCCACGCCCACGCCCACGCCCACGCCGGCGCTGGGAATGAAATCTCTTTACGCGTTCATACAGTTCAGCCACCACCACCACTTGAAAATAAAATGAAATGGTTGCAAATGAAACCCCCAGTTCTAGCCCAAAATCCCTCATCCACCCCCATCCCATCACATCCACTATGTCAAATACAAAGTCAAAAAAAATTATTCTTTAAAATCACGGGGATCACTTGGACACGTCATAGATCTACGTTGCATTTAACGCGACCAAGCGTGGAAGATACAGGTAAAAAACTACGATAGGCTATTTTTTTTGGTGATTTGCAGTCCATGGCGGATGTACACACTACACAGTGGTCCTGGTCCTGCTCATGCCAAGTTCGTATCGCAGCGGCGAGCGTGTGTGTTGTGTATCGCTCGTCGCTCCCCGCGTCTCCTCTCTGACGCAACGTGTACAGTACGCCCAACGTAACTTGGCATGCGTGAAGTTAGCCGTTTCGATGCGCAGTAAACAATTTAGTATGAAAAAGCTACACTGCGCATGTCCAACAGCTAACTTCACGCATGCCAAGTTACGTTGGACGCACTGTACGTGGACTGCCAGAATAAAATTAGGCCACATGTTACTGTACACTACACAGATTAAAACTTAGTACAACTGATTTAAAAAAAAAAAGGGTACAGCACAGTATAAATAATATGTAGTACGTATTATTAGTAAACTGTTAGCAGTTTGTTTTGTAATTCTTATGTTGTGTAAAAGAAATGGGTAGGTGCTCAAACGATGAGTGTATGTCATGTGAGCTTTTGTGGAATTTCGTGTGCATCGATTTCAAATATTTTGTTTTTTTATAGAAGGGGTGGCACGAGCGAGCGGCTCACCTGAGGGTAAGTGATTGATTACCGCCGCCCACGCACACCTGCGACATCAGAGGAGCTGCAAGTGCATTGCCGACCTTTGAGGAAGGAGTAGGCTCGTTTCTTGAAGGTTCCTCAGTCGTATCGATTCGGAAACACCGCTGGCGACAACTGATTCTCCACGGCAGTTGTGCGAAGCAACAAATTGTCATGTGAACCGCACAGTTGGACGTTTGACTTGAAAAGAGTTTTGTGCACATCTGTTTACCGAAAGTGAACTTCCGGCATTGCACGACATTGTCTATTTCGGTATTACCGCTATGGGACCTACTATCTGTAGGCACGCGTAGATGCGGAGGTGGTCATCGCAATCTACTCGTAGCCAGAGAATGCAGAGGTCCTTCAAGAGTGGCGGCGACGAGAACAGATCCCCTTCTGACATACGCACACTCCAGCCAGCGCGAGGTTCAAAGGAGTGTTCCAACTTGTACCCAGGATACGAGAGGTAAGTGGGGTCCGCCTTAAGGGATATCTGGCTCTCGGTTAGAAACATCAAGGCCGGCTTCGCTAACTCAAGGTACCGCCTTAACGAAGCCGGCCTAATGAGGTGGACAGCGTCGAGGTTAGAATGAAGGCCCCTGATGTTGCAGAAGTCCACGTTGAGCGTGCGAGGGGCTGTCTGCTGTCTGGGCGTCCACACTCAGGTGCAAGTCTGAGTGTGGAGTGGACGTCTAGAGGAGGATTCTCCAGCGTTAGTGTGACCGGGACCCCCTGGGGTACACTGTATTTGAATACTGCTGCCATTATGTGAAGGGGGAGGTGGGGGGGGGGGGGTGTGTGACGAAACGCAGCAGCTGCTACTTCACGTGGATATTTCATGGGAGGGTAGTAGCGGCCCCTTGGCCCCGGCGCATTCGTGCTGGCATGACGCCGGGCGCGGGCTGTCCTCTCCGCGGCCTCCACCGCAACTAAGTAGGACAATGCCACACGAAACAGCAAAATGCACTTTGTTCGAAATGAACATACTTACACCAATGAAGTATAATAATAAATGCATGCTTACTCGGATTTAGCATAACAAAAGACGAATGAATCAGACTTTCGTAAAATACCTAATGAGGTGCTTGCGTGTTTAATTATTAAAAACATAAATTAAATAATACGTATACTAGGTATTCCTGGTCATGTACAACTTAGGTAAGTATGTCTATTTCAAAACTTTGAAATAGACAAACCTGATACCTACTTCAAATACAAAATTACAAATATTCGCCTTTGTTGAGGTACTACTACTAGTCATGTCCCTAGTTCTTTCGAACCAGTGTGATGAAAGGATTTAAAGTGCGCCTCAAAGGATCCTTACGTGCACTTGACACATGTTTTCAAACTTTTTAGGTTTTGCGACATGCCTGTGTTCGCACGATGTTTCCTTCACCGTTTAAAAGTACTGGTATAGCGCACATAAATTTATCTTGCAGAAAAATTCATTGAGGCACGACCGGATTTGAACCCACGACCTTAAGATCGGAAGGGGGACTGCTACCACTTAGACCACCAGTGCTCTCGTGTAGGATAAGTAGGAGGGATAGGTACCTATAAAGTCAAGTACTGCTTTGCTGAGTATTTATAAATAATAATAATAATAATATGCATTGAATATCTGCTGTAAAGGTTGCCCTAGGCTAGCATGAGTTACAGTGGGTACTCTCAGCTCTTACTAAAGTTAGTACCTATACCTACCTACCTACCTACCTACTAGAGGTAGGTGTAGGTATAGGTATAGGTATAGGTACAGTTGCACACAACGCACGTGTTCTCCGCTTTGTGTTATAAAGTAACTGTCCTGCATTGAGTTGAGTCAGATGCGATTCCTGACGCAACACATGCGTCAGGAATGTGGCGACAAATGAGACGCATTGATAAGCAAAATGTCGTAACTAATTATTATTGTTTGCGACTTTAAACTTTAAAGTCGCAACTTGTTATGGAAGGAGCTTCTGATGGTAAGCGTGTGAAGTGGGAAGGGGAAGTATCGACAAAAGTATCGCGTGCGTGCACCCAGCTAACTCTGCCTGCCTACCACAATAGTGCACCATAATTGCTGTAAGTACCTACCGAAGTTGATTCGCTGTTCTGAAGTATGAACACTCGAGAGCAAAAGTTCCAGGACATCTAATAAACCAGAATATCTCGGAAACCATGAATGCTAGCTTAGTGGAATAAATTGTATTTGATAGATCAGCGAGAAAGCGATTCCGAAGCATTGTGTTGACGAAGTATTGATCTTCTCGTGCGGTGGTGCACCCGGGCCCGGGCCGGGCCGGCCATCCCTCGGCTGCGGGTCAGAGCCGGCTTCCTCGTCACGTCGAGACCTCGTTGTACTGTTCACAGCGACACACCGAATTACCGACTGTCCTCGCTGTATCACGTCGACTCCAGCAATTCTCCATTTTCCAGCAATGTGAGTATTCTCAATTCTAGTACATTCTTCGGGTGTAAGCAACAGTATAACAACAGAAAGCTGTTGTTAATATTAATAAATACTTAACCTATAGAAGATTAAGAGCTTAATTGTTTAATTCAATTCATTTGACAGATTATAAACAAAAGCAAAAATAAATGCAGTAAATTCGAAATCCGTTCCCAAAAACCACGAATTTTTAATTATGTTTTGAATAATTTTTGATGGCATAACTTTACAGCAACGACAGCAATCAAAAGGATTACGGGCATCGCGTCTTCGTCCGTTATTTTCTAGAGTCAATAATGATCAACCAATTTGTTCGGTCGATGAACTCCCTCGTCCGTCGCTTCGGGTTACATCGCAGACTCACAGTCTCTGCGAGCGGAGCAAGCAACCGGCTCTGACGGCCGCGCGCTTCTTATCTCAATTCAATTCAATTCCCAAATTCAAACACCTTCTACAAATTGCAGACTACTTGTTGCTCGCCGCGCCGAGTTCAAGTCGTCGCCGTCGCCGCGCCGGTCGGTCGGGCAGATCGATGCGATGCGATGCCTCATCCTCACGTCATGCCGCCGCCGCCGCCGCCGCCGCCGCCGCCGCTGCCGCCGCCGCCGCCGCCGCCGCCGCGCAGCGACACCGTCCCGCTGGCGTCACAGATGTGGATGTTGAGGGTGTTCGCTCATGGAAACATTTACATGTTACGTAGAACCCTATTAAACTCATACAATTCAATCATATAACTCGACTTTTTACGATTATTCTTCAGCTTTCCCTTTGATGTGTTATAATTGTACAAACTTACGATGCCATCCGACCCTAGATTATAAAAGGTAAGTAAGACGTAGATACCTACGTAAGTACTTAATTCAATCTTGATTATTGTTTCCTAAAAAACAGCATTCTCTGTTGTAAAATAACTAACACTCATACAAACACATTATCATACCCGACTGCGAGGTTAACGCATAAAAACAAAAATATCCATAAAACGTAATACTCAGTCATCATTAGTCATACATAGTCGCACGTCAATAATTCTGCAAAATTACATCTGGGTTTATACATAAAATGGGTCATAAAAATTTGTAACATACATTCCAATTTTCAGCAAAGGTAAAAACTGTAGGTACCTATAGATACCCACGTCACCCTTGGGACCAGAAGCAATTAGGACACTTAGGTACAAAGTACTCTTCAACAGAAACACAATTGTTATATTTTTCTTATGTTACACATATACCTTATTTTTAAATCCAGAAGGATATTATTTATTTACTCAATTGCCTCTTCAGCGTCGATCGACAAAGACGATAAATGGACCGTCCCCGTGGAATGCGAAGTACCTACCTACCTACACGCACTCGCTAGGAGTTAGGAGGACAACAGAACGTTATATTTTTCTCGTTAGCTCCGTTGGGAAGGTCATGTTTATGTCACCTCGCCTCTGCTGGAGGAGGTACGATGAGTAATTTAGAAGTCTTAAGATCAAGATTACACTGTTGGTCGATGTGCCCTTCCCATCCGCGGTCCTCGCTGGGTTATACAAGTTCCACTGTTCGACCAGTAAGTAGTACGCATCACCGGACTGAGGTAGGTTAGGTACCTAGACCTACCTTGTCTACGGCTAGTAATGCCTAAGTAAGTACGTCAGCAGTCGCCCCTGACCCCGACGATTATGTTCGACTGATTATCGCGCTCTTCGATCAAATAAACAGATCGCGCTGTATATGTACTCTTTCCGACTGGATTCAGTTTCAATTCGTCTTTGAGTACTTATACATATAGGTATTCAAAAATCATCATTAGAGAAATAGGGGAAGATTAGTAACATACTTGGGTTCTTTGAAATTGAATAATACGTCAACTTAGGTATAGCTAAACTAAACAAAGTTACTAATAGGTAGTCATTAAGTAGTATCAAATGCTCGATGGGTAATATTAATCATTGCACAAGCTTCATTTGCTACAAATCACTAATTATTAGCAATTTAATTCAGTTAGGGTACATCTTAATAACTTTTCTGCTGGACTGGAAGTAAAGAAACCACATAGAATGCGTCCAGCTGCTTCTCTCCCCGAGCATGTCGTAAAAGTCGACTAAGGGATAGTATGCTCCAACATGATGATATACAATAAGCAAGTATTCCCAAGGAGCGTTGACGTCAGGCAGGCGGCCGGTCATAAAACACCTTAGCCAAGACTAAGGGCAGATAAGGGCAGGAAGATGATGAGGTACATCATTAATAAAAAATATCCATTATAGTATTACTTAGTAGGTACTTCTTTCCGCACGCAAAGCCTCAGCCTCAACTCTCCTCTAACTGGAATTTGTAAAAGTGATAGATTTGGATCCGATTTCTTCCAAGGATTATACAAAAGCTTTCAGGCGGGTCGCGTCACTCGCGTCACTCGCGTCACTCGCGTCACTCGCGTCACTCGCGTCACTCGCGTCACGTCACGCCCGAACCAGCCGACTGTGCTGCGTAATGTGTCATTAATATTTTTTTTGTTACTTTATAGGTACCTATTTGTTATTTTGTATATTTTTAGAATTGTTTATATTTCATATTCTTTTCATTTTGCTGTTATGTGCTAATTTATTACAAACTAGCTACCACCCGCGGCTTCGCTCGCTGATACCCAGTTAGAGGAAGTAAGGTAGTCTTTTTTGTTACATTATATTGTAACTGTAAGTATCGACTAGTGCCTTAAAATTATATTTATTACCAAACGTATTTTTCTTTGTTTCTTTCAGCCGTTGAGACGTGATTGAGGCACAAACATACTCGTACATTCATTCACACATCCTCACAAACTTTTGCATTTGTCATTATAGTAAGATGCTGTGCAATCTGTGCATGCCTGATGCCCGTAATTGATCCACATTCTAACTAAAGTATTTTTTTTATTGAGTTTCTTTATTAATAAATATGAATTTTGTGTACATACTATTGTTGCCTAATAAATAAAATAAAATAAAATTAAGACATTACTATATTATTAGTTTAATATGATTATAATAGGTTAGTTGGAGAAGCTAATTTTGTAAACGTATGTTACGCTGTTCAAAGGGACGAAGTTACGAACAACAGCTAGTTCTGAAGACATATTTCTTTTGGCAAATGATAATAATATAGGCCAGTCAATATCAAACATCGCAAACACGCATGTATCTACGATATTTATTCACGACGAAGTATTAATAGGACAAAGATAGATGAAAAGCGCTTACTTAAGGTAGTTTTTTTCGAAAAAACTAAAAAAAAGACAAAGATTTCGCAATATCTCGAACAGCACAGGTTTTCAGTGTTAGGTAAACTCAGGTAGGTATAAACTACTCTTAGGGGACCCAACAAAATACTAGTAGTAGATGTACAGCGTCAGGAGGAAACTTTTACCTTCCCATATGGGACGCTGCGCTGTAGTATCCGGGACGAATTAAGATGGAGTAGGCTTGCCCAGCACCTATTCCATCCCCTCAGCTTAGTCGGCCTTGTCCACAGGAAAGACTAAGCTGAGCTTAGTTAGCTGCGGACCTGACTAAACCGCGGGCGCGGGTTTCCTCAAGGCGGGATCGGATCACTACCAACTAGACCACCAGTGCAGTGGGACAGTGGGACCAACAACATATAAAAAAATCGTAGATACATGCGCGTTTGCGATGTTTGCCTTTTTGTGTCGATATTGAGCGGCCTCACAGGCTGTCTATTTGATCGAAGCTCATGGTGAAATGCACGCTGCGTCGGAGATCGAATGTCACGCCTTCTCAGAAGTACACGACGGACGGCGGCGTCGCCAGTCGCCAGTCGCCAGTCGTCACATCCACATACTATTATATAGTAGTAGGTACATAGGTACATACATACAGCTCATCGGTCGGTATAATACTTAGGAAGGACTTGTGTCATCTAACGCGCGCGGCGATCTGTACAATTCTGTTACTGTTGTCCGCAGCTCATTAGTTTAGCGGAATGTGTGCGAGGAACCGCTTACATTAGTATAGTGCGTATACTTTTTACGGCGACTGCGGCGAAGCGAAAAGGAGGGTTATTATAATATTGTGATCGCAGGAAAGAGAAGACTTTTGTAACACTAACACTACCTACCTTAAATTCCCAGAAGAGATTCCAACCCTAATAACTGTATCGACAACTTTCCTATTATTAAATAAAATGTTTCATTTTTCCTAGATTACAGCTAGGCTTAAACTAGTAGGTACTAGGTACCTACTACCTACTCGTAATAGGCATGTTAGATGTAAGTATCTTCTCTTTTCCTGGCGGCCTTCTGCGTTATAAGTAGGTCAATTTATAAAGATTCTAACGCAGAACAAACATTTCATTTTGTGTGCTGATCATAGATGTTTGTTCTGTATCTGCGGTACCTATGTAAAGGTTTACATCAGCACTAAGCTTTGCTTTGTTTGAGGCTAAGCTACTGATTTATTTCATTCAACTCATTGAGCTTTATCCTTTATCTATCTAAAACGATACGGTTTTTAAGATTTATCAAATTCTAAAGTAGGAGTTCAAACGTCTCATTCGTATTTTAGACGATATTTTGTGAGTGACTGAGTCTCAGAAAGATGTTCAATACTATCTCCGCAAAAAGAACACATCATATTGTGATCAATTCAAAAGAGACGGCAAAAATGTGGAGAGTGGTATTATAGAGGCAGGGTGCAGTCGCTACTCGCTAGGCAGGTGCACGTGCACCGTGGAGCAGGAGCAGGTAATACGAGCGACTAGACCGACCGACGCGACCGACCGCCACTAACGGACGGAGCTTTTGTCGGAACTAGTCGGAAGCTGAACGCATAGTTTTTGTGTGCACCCACAGCACAGCATAGCAACATTCCTCTGCGACCGCGTCGCGTCGTAGTCGTAGGGCTAGGGACCGGTCGCGGTCGGCGACGACGAAGCCCGGCCCAGTCTTTATTACTGACGCTCGCCAGACGGTGTTTACAAGCTGATGCACAGGATGCAACCTGCAGCGAGCATTGACCACCGTGATTTACTTAACTACCTACCCAGAGGTATGTTTGTGTTTTGTATTGTGTGAGTTATAATATTGCGGGTAAAAAAATTGCATGTAAGTAAGCTTGTTCATGATATTAAAATACCGATGTCTTCACTTATTTTCGTCAATAGTCAATCTTATACTCAATATACCATAGCTGATTGTTCATTGATATCACTAGGATAATTATGGTATAGAATCCTCTCCAACATAATAATGTTTTTCGATTCAATTCTTCGCTTTGTTATAAGCATTATAAGTAAGTAATCCGGATGAAAAATAGCCTATAATTATGTATATTCCAAGTTTCAATGAGGTTTCAATCAAATCAAATCCGTTCAGCCGTTTAGGCGTGATTGAGACACAAACACACAAACATCCTCACAAACTTTCACATATATAATTATAGTAGGATGATTACCTACCCAGGTACCTTACCTACGTGATTTACGAACCTAGGTAATCGTGAGAACAGTGACAGTATTGGAATAAGGATAAAGTCACTGTTCATTTTAGGGAAAAATATGATGTCGCTATTTTAGGTTTACTTGTATAATTTACTGCAATTAGGTTAGGTATTTAAATTATAGAATTGAGTAAGTTGAGATGAGATAATACTTAGTTTAATTGATTCGGTTTGACGAGAAGCAAAATATTGGGGTAGGTAGGTAGATAGATACGCACCGCGAATGCAATGTTGATGAACAAGAAGATTTTCTCCGCGGTGCAGACGCGGCCGGTGCAGCCCATGGCGGCGTCAGGAGTCGTGCTGGGGCCCGGGGCCCGGGCTCGTCCGGGAGCGGGAGTCACTCGCAGAGCGTGCACATGGCGCGCGGCGCGGGCGGCTCGGCGGCCGCTCAGAGTCACGCCTCGTAAGGCACTGGCGTGCCGAGCTCGGAGCTCGGAGCTCGCTCGGCTCGGGAGCGGGAGTCGCCGCGCGCCCTCCGCAAGCTTCACCCGACCGACCGACCCAGACAGACCCTCCGCTCCGCTCTTTGCAGCGCACGGCACTCAAATTAGCACACTCACTACTACCCTCTTCCCTCGTAAATAGGTACCTACTAACTATCTTTTATAAATAGGTTAACATCATAGTTAATAAAAAACCAACCGCCCGCCGCTGCGTTAAACGAGTTCTTGATGCGTCAAGCAAGACGAAGATAGGGCGCGATGACGCTCATTAGGGGAGGCCTATGTCCAGCAGTGGACCTCACATCTTCCACGCTTGGTCGCGTTACGAACAGGTGTAGGTACCTAAATGCAACGTACCTACGTAGATTTAAGACGTGTCCAAAATCCAAATGATCATTGATTTAAAATAGGTAAGTAAGTACTTAGGTACCTACTTAATAATAATTTATATAATATCAAAAACTCTCGCTGAACTGCATTTTTTGCCCTAAGTAAGTACCTAGGTGCTTATACTTCAGCCAAACTGGAATACAATTTAGGTAGGTACCTATGTAATGTAAACAAGCCGCCTAAAACTTACTTTATCATTAGATGTCTATGGAACTTTTATGTAAGTACTTAGTGCAGTGCTAGTACTTTTGGGTATTATCCGTTCCTCTACCCAGCCGGGTTTCTCCTAAGTTGTCTTTGCTACAATTCCCTACAAAACGCTATTGCGTACGATCAGGTAGCAACTGCGTGTAAGGTACTCCGTGGTACGATCGACGCTCCTGATTTTCACAACCTTCTTTGTCGACTCTATCTACCACAATTACCTTCGCAGCAGAAGTCAGACTTCGCTGTGTGTGCCTCGTCGAACAGTTGCTCGCGCCAATTCTTCGCTCCCTCGCTCCCTCGCTCCCTCGCTGTTCTCATCTCAACAGGCTGCTTGACCAAAACCCGGACTGTGGATACCCGGATATTTTTGCCGATGAATGGAAGGAGAAGGAAGAAGATAATGTTAGTGTGCCTGAGATTTTGCGAGATTGATGAATGAATCGAGTTAAATTACGTGTTTTTATAATTATTTTATTGAATCCGATTGGTAATTACCTATTATTATTTAATTTTGTTAATGATGATATTTTTTACTATGGAACCTAATTTATATATAACTAGCGGTCGCCCGCGGCTCCGCCCGCGTGGATGTCGGTTACCGCTGCAAAAAGCCTACCCAGGAAAGACACGGTCAGTCGCGAGGTCGGCTCCCTACGCAGCGGTCGTGCAGCAGAAATCGTAATATTTTAATTTCGCCATAACTTCAAAACCAAACGTCCAATTTTAATCATTCAAAGACCAAATATTATCTCCATAAACTGTTCTTAGTGATGAAATCATTTATTTTGATAAGGATTAATAGCATGAGTAAAATAAACGCGTTTAAATGTAGTCCAAAAAAAATTCAAGATTTTTAAATAAAAAAATGGTTGCTGTGCCTCACTCGACATAGATGGGTATAGTGTGTCGCGGACTTTTTTGTAGATATTTATAAGATCTACAATTAATTAGAACATTTTATGGTTCTATCTTTTATAGTTTAGGCAGCGTACGCAAAATAAGTAACTTTTCTGGTTGATTTTTTACACCTTGTGTCCGAAAAACCCAAATATCTTACGGAACCCTATTTTTTTCCAAAATAAAATATAGCCTATGTTACTCGTGGATAATGTAGCTTTCGAATGGTGAAAGAATTTTTAAAATCGGTCCAGTAGTTTTTGAGCCTATTCAGTACAAACAAACAAACAAAGTTTTCCTCTTTATAATATTAGTGTAGATGTATAGATAATTAGGTACCTACCTAAAGTAATTCTTTGTTGTCTTTTTTCTTTCTTTTTTTTTGTAAAATGTTTTAGTGTAAGTAACTCAGAAAAGTAGGTAGTGTAAAGTACTTACTTAATTGTTTTTGTATGTAATCGTCTAAGGTAATCGAACTAATTACTTAAGTAAATATGAATAAATAAATAAGAGGTTTATTTAAGTACCTAAAACTGAAGTGATTTCATCGTAATAACGAAAAATACGCGCCGGTTTGTTTACATAAATCAGCTGAAGTATAGGTAGGTGTACCTACTTGCATATTATAAGTGTAGATACTTACTTACCACATACATAGGTAGGTAGGTAGGTAGGTACTCTAGCTAGGTACCATAACCGTACCGCCAATTCCAAGTGCAGGCGCGCATACTAAGGTTGTGGTCGTCTCGGCCGCCGCCGGCCGCGGCCATGTGGAAATCACCAAATACTTAGGACTTGCTCACGATCGATACATGGCATTGCATTGGAAGGATTTAACATATTTATGAGCCTATCGACATCAATAAATATTAGGGTTGAGACTTGAGGGCGTGCCCACCGTGTCCACAACGGTGGATACGCGCCTGACCAAGTGCATTTAGCAACGTAACTATAATATACCCAGATACCTACCTATGAGGCTGACTGAACAAAGTCCATTTATTTTTGTAAGTCGATCGAGAACGTAGTGCAACAAATACCTAACTGAGTACCTACGTGTGTGGGCAACCGTGATGTCAGCCAGAAATGAATGATTCAACAAGAGTGGCATTTAATTTAAAGTCCCGTTTATCAGCGTTCCTTCCTTACCTTCTTTACTTAATCGCTATTGGTTAGTACCTAGGTACAGTGGACACTGACCTTCTGGTGTGCTTCTGGCCCAACTGAATGCTGAATGCTTAGGGTTGCCATGCCATGAGGTATCAGATCATGTCGGAACTAGAGATGGGCGGGTGGGTAAAAATTCGGGTGGGTAAAATAGGAAGGAAAGGGTAAAATAGGTAAAAATTAAAAAATACCCATTTATACCGGGTATTTTTTATTTCTACCGGGTAAAAATTCGACCTGCATTTTACAATTTTCTAAAAAACCTAATTACTTTAAAAATAAGTAGTAAGTAGGGCAGCCTTAATATTACGTAGGAAAAACCTAAACCATTAGTTAAAAATATGTTTTTATCAAATAAAACCAAGTTATAATGATATAGAAATATATAATATTAACATTTATTGTGCACATTAATTATCTTTTCAATCAGGTACACTTATTATACTTCAAAATCAACCCAGTAACTTTTAAAAAGACATGCATAGTACACTTATATTTTTAATTTTTCTGAAAATAACAAAAGCCTTTATGTAATGTAATCTGTCGTTTTTAAGTTTTTACATACTTTTACAGGCTTTTGATCTTTTCAGAACAATTAAAAATATACGTGAACGTATTACGTCATTATAAACAATCTAAACAACCATAATTGCACAGCATAATCAAACTGGCTAAAACTTAGTCTAATTTTTTGGCACAGTCATTTTAAGGAACTTTCTTAATATAATATATAAAAATGACTAAAAAAGGCAAGTAGTAAACCACATAGTACCTAACTCACATAAAACTAATAACACAGACTTACGAAACACGATTTACAAACTACACAACTGTAAGTATATTTTAAACTATAAAATCAACAACAATTTTGCACAGCATAATCAAACTGTCTAAAACCTAACTTTTTAATATTTGACACCATCGTACTCATAATTACGTAGATTCATTTCAGTCTTCATCACTACTACTGAGACTGCCACAGTTAAAGAATTCAATATCAAATTCACGTGATCCGGTGGGCAAGCATTCTTCTGAGGTGAGATTGTTCTGAAAATCGTCTAGTCTCTCATCACCATAAAATTCGTTATCTTCTTCTTCATTTTCATCTTCTTCACTTTTATTATCTTGTTTATGTAGCAAATCCCAATTATAAGATACATATGTAAGTTTAGCTGCCCTTTCTGGTGTTAAACGGTTCCTTTTACGTGAGTGTATGTGGCCGTGCTTACTGAATGACCGTTCAGTAGCAGCGGATGTACATGGGGCAGTCAAAATACGAACTGCTACTTTACTTAGATTCTTACTCGAGCAAAGTCCCTTCCACCAAGTTACAGGATTTATACTGTCCACTTTATCCCAAATAAAGCGCTTACTCCAAAATCCGTCTCTGGCTTTATAATTAGCTAAATCTACAATTGCAACGGTATTAAGATTTCGGGCCATTTGGTCAATAAAGTTCATTGCCTCAAGTTCTTCGTCTTCATTTAATTGTAATCCTTGTATTTTTGGGTCCAATAGATAGGCAGCTAAATGTATAGGTTCCACACAGTCTTTTGTTCTTTTTTCAACTGCATCCAAGATCGCTTGTTTGTGTTCATCATTTAATATGGTAATATTGGGCAAAATGAATTCTATCTTTGATTTGATGTCTTTAAATGTGGTGAATATGTTATGGATATTACATTCATTTGATTCAAGTTTGAATATAGGTCCTGTAACCGGTTCCAAAATTGCAAGGCAATCTTCTATCAGTATCCAAAAATTGTCATCCAGAAGTGTAGACTTTGTTTCTGAAGGCAATAGTACCGTGGCTTCATGTACAGCTAGGGTCATTAGAGCTGTTTTAGTATTTTTTAGACTTTTTAAGGCGGCTACATGACTACCCCACCGTGTCTTTACCGGCAACTTTAATGTTTCTCCGCTTTTCTTTTCTTTTACAATTTTGTTTAGTAACGAACTCAAAACCTGACTTTTTTTTATTGTTTTTATAACATCTGTTGCTAATTCAGTAGCTGCTTTTACAATTTCACATTTTATGATGTCATGAGTTAACAAGTTCAAAGTATGAGCTGCACAATTGAGAGGAACTATTTGTGGATTGCTGTTTTTTACTAATTCGAAAGCTTTTTGAAGATTTCTAGCGTTGTCTCCTATTAAAACAACAAATTTTGACTCGCCGTAACTGCGCAATATTTTTGTTATTTCTTCGCACAGGTAGTCACTTGTATGTCTGTTATCTTCTGTGGATAAGCTTTCGACGAAATATGGTTCTGGATTTGAAACGATAAAGTTGATAACTCCTTCATTATTGATATTGGTCCACCCGTCACATTGGAGATGCAAATATTTCGTTTTTAAACATTCAGTTACCTCTTTTTTTATCTCGATATGCACTTTATCAAGAAGAGTTGTCGCTAAGTTCTTCCGCGAAGGTAATTGAAATACTGGTTGTAGATCCTTATAGAAATCAATCCATAAAGGATGTTCAACCAGGCTCAAAGGTGATCCAGATATGTATACTGCTTTTGCGAATTTCAGAGTAAGGCTTCCAAGTTTATCTTCTTCAAGTATTTGTCCAGCTGTGGTCGATGTTTGAATCGGAGTTTCGGTAGATTGTGCTGCTGCGATCAATGGCTGAACCAGACATCGGTGAGAATGTGCAGCTGCGGTAGATGGCTGAATCAGATTTTCATTAGCTGGGGCATCTGCGCTCGATGTTTGAATTACACTTTGGATACTATTCCCGGTATCAGGCGTATCAATAATAGGGCGAGGTGATGCTACAACCGGAGTATTAGTGGTTCTGGTGACATATTCGTCATTTTTTTTCTGTAATCCATCTCTTATGACAACTGGACACCTATCACATTTTATTAAATGGCATAACATTTTGTTAACGTTTGCAACTTGATATTTGTGATCACAGTGCTTGCAAATTACTGTTTTATCAGGCCCCGAGCGATAGTTAATCCAAATGTCTTCACGTTTCTTTCTCCCTTTTCTCATCATCTAAAAGAAACAACAAAGTAAATAATAACAAGAGTTTTTTTTGATGCGATCTTTTTTAAAATCTTTAAGTAGTCAAACATTTACACTAAAAAAGTTATCCATAAACAAAACAACCTGAATTAGTAAATAGCCTACCTATTAAAACAAGATATAACAAAAATATTACGGCATTCTATAGATAGTAGATAGTGTATCTACCAGATCTTAGAAAAAAGAACAAAGATTCATGTCCCCAAATATCATGTCTGTAGCTTTTACAAACACTTAATTGGTGCCGGTGTTTTTGAGACCAATTTATGATCAGGAAGGTACACTCAAGAGAGATTCACCTACCGTACCGTACCGTAATGAAAACGATTTTCACTCACCTTTTGTTTTGTTTATACTGAAATTCACAATCAAACCAAATTTTACTAATATGTGCAGGCCGGGTTTTTCTTCTTATCTCTAGGAAGCTTGAGGACTGAATGCTGTTCGTTCTAATCTGCGCTATTTTTATACTCAAACCCCTACAAACAAATCTGCTCTCTGATTGGCTGACCAATAGGAGGCAAGGATTTTTAGCCAATCAGAGAGCTCCATTTGTTCAAGGTCAGCTATTTCTATCTCTGTCTAATGTTTCGAGAACATTCTATACCTACTATGTACAAATCTTAAACAAACTATGGACTATTCTAGAAAAGTATCGAAAAAGATTATGAACTATGTATAACTATAACTATGACTATCTAAAATTTAGCGTCGTCCTGCACATAATAATTACATCATTATTACACAGAACATCGTAGCACAAGTATTAGCGTACGCGCACGAACGTCAACTGACAAAACAAAATGGCGGCAAAGCCACGCGATGGACCCCCCCCCCCCCCCCACCCACTCCCGTATTGACCCACCCAGTATAAAATGTTTTATTCGGGTTTATTTTACGTAAAACTAAATAAACAAATAAAATATAATAAATAAAAGTAGTGTAATTTATTACATTATAACACCCAGACACAGAACAAACATCTACATTTATCACACAAATATTTTTTGTGGATGGGGATCGCAGCCACAACCTTTAGCGCAGAAGGCAGAGCTACTACCAACAGAGCTGTAAGGCCAGTTAAATCATTATAGCTAATTTGGAATAAAAACTGACAAGTAAAAGCATTTATAATTAGTGGAACCTCAAAAAAAGATGCATTGAATTTTTACCCGGTATTAATTCGAAATGGGAAGGTAAAAATGGGTATAAATGGGTAAAAACCCAAAGTTCGGGTTTTTACCGGGTAAGCGCCCATCTCTGGTCGGAACACATCCAATAAAAAATGAATGGTACCTACCTTCCTAAAAACAATATTTACCTTATCTAAATTAATTTGAGCATACAATATTTTCCGTTTTTAGGTAGGTAGGTACCTACCTAGTTTTTATGTACCTAAGGTAGGTACATACCTAGACAATAGACAGCAATTCATTTACTCTTCGGTAATGCGAAACTCAACAACCGCCAAAAATCATGAACGGGGGATTTTTTATCAGCAAAATAAAAAGATTGTGGACTTTCAGTCAAAGATTGCTTTCAGTAAGTAGTTTCTTCAACCCTACGAACTCTCAATAAGTCGTTTGATTGCACCCAATAGATGGTGATTGTTTGCTTCTCGTTAGGTGCACCATCCACAGCGACTTATGTCACAATGCTATTACAGATGGGTAGATTATTTTTATTTAAAACTAGCAGCCCGCCCCGGCTTCGCACGGGTTCGGTGGAGTTTTAGTAAAGATCCCTAATTTTTTTGAAAATAAATGATAGCCTATGTTATTCCTTAATAATGTAGCTATCTACTGGTGAAAGAATTGTTTAAATCGGTTCAGTAGTTTCGGAGCCTATTCGTTACAAACAAAAAATATTTCCTCTTTAAAAGAAGGAACTTTGTACCCACATAATTAATAATAATACAAAAAATTTGTTTTTGTAGATCGGCTGCGTCAGCGTCTCCGGTCCATCCAACATTGCGCAGTCTGTGGACAGCCAGCATTATGCACCGGGTCAGGAGGTCCTAACCATTGAGCTAGTTCGGGCCGGGCGGCTATCGGCTGCCTTGTTGTCGGCAATTGCCGTCTTCAAAAACCAATCAAGGATAATTACAGCGATCAAGTGGGCGACTGCCGAGCCGCTTCCGCCGGCCGCTAGTCGGTGCCTTGCCTTGCTTGCCTACTCGCAACACACAATCAAAGAAAGCCCGAACTATTGGTCAAGCTCTCCATAATATCTCTCCCTTACGTACGGGAGCTACGAGTACCTAGTACCTACCTACTTACGCACGGAGTAGTCTAACGTTACATGGATTCTGCACATCAGTAGCCTCACTGCGCAATTTATGCC
Source organism: Scotopteryx bipunctaria (assembly GCA_949320045.1). Classification (NCBI taxonomy): domain Eukaryota; kingdom Metazoa; phylum Arthropoda; class Insecta; order Lepidoptera; family Geometridae; genus Scotopteryx; species Scotopteryx bipunctaria. Next base: position 62,828 of record OX439449.1, read on the forward strand.
TATGAGGTAACACGCTGGGTGACGAATCGACTATTTTTTTTATTCATTAGCGCCGTTTGTGCAATGAACATGTAATGCAATGTGGAGATGCAAATGCGAATTTAATGCTTTCTACAACATTCGCACAATTTCCTTGTGTGACAACAATACCTACGGCGTGGTAGGTTAGGTACCTACTTACTTACAATCCTTTCGAATCGAAAGCTGACTAACTGGTTTGGGAAAAACTTCTAAAAATGATAAGCCGGGTTTCTACTGCGAAAGAGTACTGAGCAGGAAATGGCTAGCGGAACGGACCCCTTTGAAATAGGTTTACATTTCCACCAACAAAGAGTTCAACGGAAAATAGAGCGGACCGAGCTAAACGGAAAATGAGAAACTACTCGTCACTTCAGCAATAAAAAAGGACTTTATCTATGAAGACTATGACTATGACTATGCCCATGACCATGACTATTGTATTGACCCGCTCACCTCTCTCTTTAGAAACGCTAGTACTTATGTAAATTGTAATTGCGAGTTAAACGGAGTCCCTATTGTGTCAGCTCCGCTCGCAGTGGAAAGGAAACCCCGCAGAACTCTTTCTGTTCGTTCAGTCCTTTCCACTCTTTTCCGCTCGATTATTTGTTGGTGGGAATACAAGTATGCAGTTTGCTCTTGCGAGTTAAATAGTCAGCGAGTCCGCTCCGCTCGCGATCAAAATCCGGCTTGTTGTAGGTAGTTACTATATTTTTAGCTCGAATTTCCCTTACTTAGCGTTCTTACCCTACTATAACCATCGATTTGGAGATTTACATCCGAACTCTCTGAGCATCCGAAATGTTGAATGTCAATCGGTGGCATCACCATCATCATTAACATAGACAGCCTACCGCTAACGTAGGCTTCATCCGGCCGGCGTGGGGCCTGGCCAGCCCGGGCCTGCTTGTGGTTGTGCCAAACTATATCTTAAGAGTAATTCCAGTGAATCATCTGCTCGAGGGCAGGCACGCAGACGGAGCAGAGCAGAGGCTACGCAAGGCGCTAGTCTCGCGCGCGTCCTCGGAGCGGCTCCTGCTTGTGCCGCGGTGGAGTTGCGCCTTACAGAGACAACAATAACAACAAACACATGGTATTAACGCATTTATTAGTGTCTACTAAGTATAATTATAATGCCTATAGTTAATTTGTGAGAACATTAATGATGTAGGTATCTAAAACTAGATGGCACCCCTCGGCGCCGCGGGGCGCTGGCTGTGCGTAGTTCAGTCAGACTATCTCCCTTTTCTTGGCTGGGAACTTGGCAGAGATATGCTGTTCAGTAATTAATTCGTTACAGTGAGACCACCTTGAATTTTCCCAAATTATACTCGCTTGCAACTGTATAAAAAAATGTAGCAACATAGTTACACATGACTGTTAGGTAGGTACCTAGGTACGTATTGCCGGTTTAGCAAAACTCGCCAGTCCACCGCCCGGACCCGGCGCCGGCGGCCACAGGACGCATCGGGCACAGGTCATTGACAAGTCAATTGTAATGTAACTCCATCTGAGACTTACGAGAAAATAAATTACCGTCTTATCACCGGCTTGAGTGTTTCTAATTATCCACCATAGCACAGTGAAGTCAGAACTATTGAATAGTAACCCAAAAATGAATTGAACATTTGGATTTTTTTGGGTGACGATTCACCTTGATCGAAGTCTCTATTGCCCGCGTAAAGTTTACAAACTTTGCGGACATTATAACCACATACCTTCAGTGAAATTAATCTATCAGTGCTTGAATAAACTTTAGCGTCATGATGCAAAATACTAAAACGTACAGCGCCTTTAAGTTCAGAATGGATAGTCACCCTCTTACCCCGCCCGCCCTCGATTTCAGAGCATGTTTGTAGGACAGGTTGTCATACATATGTTTTACTATATCCCAGCCAGCTCACAAGTAGTCTGTGCTGGGAAGAGACCCACGATAGACCCAAATTTCAGTATGGTGCAACTACTTTCATGAGATTCCGAATGATGTTGATGATAATTAATAAGTTATTTAATGAAGTAAAGGCACTGTATCAGACGATGTGGCGCCCCGCGACTTGCCTTACAAAACTAAAGGTTACGTACTAAGTATTTACTATTACACGAACACACACAACAAGCACATCGACAGTACGGCGCGCGCCGCCCGCCGGCCGGAAGCCTGGCTAATCTACCAACACAGTCACGGAAGCAATACACAAATTTCCTAAAGTAGATAGGTAGGTACTTCATCTTACTTACAATATATTTTTTACTTTACAAATACGACACAGCAGCACGCAATTAAGTTTAATTTTGTATTGTATATAAAATGATATAAATCCATTCGTCCAAGTATTAAGCATAGAGGGGTCGGAGGTTACAATTCAAGAAAAGATAAATACCTACTTATTCTAAATGACATACGCTGCGGCCGGCGCAAATATAATAACCTAAAACTAAAGTCAGTCTAGAAACAGTGGCAATAATAGAACAAAACAAGATAAACTTAACTAAGCATTTGTACTTGGTCACAAATAAAATCGGTAAAGTAAATGAGATGGAATAAAATCAGTCTCAACTTAAAGCATAGGTAATGTTAATGTCAGAGTATTAAGTACATCGCTCGCGAGGGAGGGCGCGCAGACGCACGCCTCGCGAGCGCGGCCGGCGACGGACGTGGCGCGTGGCGCTGGCGGCCGCTGCCCGCTGCCCACACCACACCACTCCTACCGAATTCATATAAACGCAATCTACGAAGGAGACGGGAGGCTTAGCCAACTTACTTTTTGTCTAATGAAGTCCAATTGACATTTGCGACCGCTAATGCCAGTCCCATACATTATTACACGTAGTGTTTAGCGACTTCGTTAGAAAGTAACTTGGCTACAGGCTCAGAGTCATTAGTCCTTCTCGGGGCGCACTCTGCAGGCCCCAGCTCTTTGGTATACCTACACCACATAGGTACTTACATCTTACTTATATTATAAATGCGAAAGTTTGTGAGGATGTTTGTGCCTCAATCACGCCTAAACGGCTGAACAGATTTGAATAAACATAGTACATGTACCTACTGGATTAACATATAGGCTATTTTTTATCCGGGTACCACGCGAGCGAAGCCGCGGGCGGCAGCTAGTTACAAATAAAACTGGGAAAGTAAATACTAGCTTCCCTCCGAGGCTTCGCTCGCGTGGCCGTGGGTAACACATAGCCTATATTATGTTATCCTGATTATTCACATTAGTTTTATCGAAATCAGCCCAAACTTTCGCATTAATTAAGTCAGTAGGTAAAGTCGCCTGCACAAAAACGAAAATCATTCCTAGGCACTTTCAAAATGGTGATACAATATAACAAGGATCCATCAATTTCATGAGTTGTGAGATTTTGCTGTGAACTTATGTATTGTATATCTCCTGTTATTTGTAACACCATTTCGACGATAAAATATATGCATTTTAATGCAGGCGTCTGTACATTCTAAAATATTCTTAAATAAAACAATATACTCAATAAAAATACAGGTAAATCATGTTTTGAATGCGAAAATATTACTGCAATGAGACTATTATTCTAATTTTCACGAGTTTAGCTGTTTTTAAAAATTTGGCAATATGGTAGATGAGAGAAGGCCGCGCGCCGTCGGCGTCACTGCACGGCACGCGTTACTTACAATATGGTAGATGAGAGAAGGCCGCGCGCCGTCGGCGTCACTGCACGGCACGCGTTACTTACAATATGGTAGATGAGAGAGGGCCGCGCGCCGTCGGCGTCACTGCACGGCACGCGTTACTTACAATATGGTAGATGAGAGAAGGCCGCGTGCCGTCGGCGTCACTGCACGGCACGCGTTACTTACAATATGGTAGATGAGAGAAGGCCGCGCGCCGTCGGCGTCACTGCACGGCACGCGTTACTTACAATATGGTAGATGAGAGACGGCCGCGCGCCGTCGGCGTCACTGCACGGCACGCGTTACTTACAATATGGTAGATGAGAGAAGGCCGCGCGCCGTCGGCGTCACTGCACGGCACGCGTTACTTACAATATGGTAGATGAGAGAAGGCCGCGCGCCGTCGGCGTCACTGCACGGCACGCGTTACTTACAATATGGTAGATGAGAGAAGGCCGCGCGCCGTCGGCGTCACTGCACGGCACGCGTTACTTACAATATGGTAGATGAGAGAAGGCCGCGCGCCGTCGGCGTCACTGCACGGCACGCGTTACTTACAATATGGTAGATGAGAGAAGGCCGCGCGCCGTCGGCGTCACTGCACGGCACGCGTTACTTACAATATGGTAGATGAGAGAAGGCCGCGCGCCGTCGGCGTCACTGCACGGCACGCGTTACTTACAATATGGTAGATGAGAGAAGGCCGCGCGCCGTCGGCGTCACTGCACGGCACGCGTTACTTACATCTAACACACATTTGGTAATATCATACTTACACGCTACATCATTAGTTTTAATGTTATTTAATTAGTATGATTATTCAACTATTTCCTTTTTTCTATTTTAATATATTAGAAACCATTTACTATAAGTTATAATAATATTATATAAGGTACACCAAAAACAATAAGTAACTTATTTATAGATTCATTATTCATTAAAGCAACTTGTCATGAAAAGATTGAATGAATGTGAGTTTGTCTTTTGGATATAATTTCAGTCTTATAATGCGTTTAGCCTCCGAGTGCGGCCGCGGCCGGCGCTCGTATTACAATATCAATGAACAGCAACATGTTTCCACAAGTCCATTAGAGTCAGTTTACAAAGTATCGCAACTTAAGTACACCCTTCAGCTGCTTTAAGGTTTCAAAATTATAAGGCAATGAAATAGGAGTTAATATTTTAGGGTCCTTAAAATTACCAAATAAATCTGATATAAGTACACAATAAGTGGGATTTAAAATTAATTTGGTACATAACATATTATGATTTAAGTCGATAAAAACTTTGTACTGGATGAATTGATTCTAGATGATCCCTAGAATCACGCATGACAAATATCATGAGGAACATCCGGTCGGCAGCAGATAAAACAACAGCAAGTACAGTACACCCAACGGAACTTGGCATTCGTGAAGTAGTTATTTGTTAACAGCCACTTCAATGCACAGTACTAAATGTAGTCTGAAACAGCTGCACTGCACACAACAACGGCTTACTTCACGAGTGCCAAGTTCCGTTGCGCGTACTGTACATAGATCAGACCAGGCTTCGCCCGATCCTACCTGCGCCGACAACACAACTCGCGATGATCGATGGTCCACAAGCGTAGCGAGCTCCATCCTCCCCCTGGGCCTGTGCCGCCGCCGCCGCGCGCTAGGTGCGGTACTCGGGCTCGGTGCGGCGGCGCGCGGGCCCCTAGGCCTTGTAGCGCGGCTGCGGCTGCGCGCGCAGGCACAGCGCCAGCGTCAGCAGCAGCGCGAGCGCGTGCGTCGCCAGCAGCGCCGCGCCCGCCGCCAGCGGAGCCCGCGCCGCGCGCGCCAGCGCCGGCAGCACGCGCGCCGCGCACCCCGCCGCCCACAGCCCCGCGCCGCCGCCCGACGCCGCCGGCACGCGCCGCGCCACCGCGCACTCCACCGCGTCCGTGCTCTGCCGCGACCATAACAATTCACGAACAACGAACGAACGCATCGACAGGCAAAACTTATCAAATGTCATGTGTCCCTCACCGAGCAGCAGGAGGCGGGCACGGAGTAGAAGGCGGGCGGCGCGGACACGGAGAGGTCGACGGCGCCGCGCGCGGCCGCCGCGGGCTCCTCCTGCTCGGCCGCGGCGCGCGCCCACGCCGACTGCTGCCAGTCGCGCGCGCCCTCCGCGCCGCAGCACTGCAGCTGTAAAAACTTTATGGGTGAACGGACTTCGAACATCGGTGATATCTTCCGGTTGACATGCTGAATGAACACGTACCCCGTGCTGGATAGCGTCGAGCACCTGCGTGCGCGCGTGCAGGCGGCCGTAGTCGCTGCGCACGGCGCGCGCCAGCGAGTCGCGCAGCGCCGCGCGCAGCGCCGGCACGTGCGCCGCGCCCCACCACGCCGCCGCGCCCTCCGCCACGCCGCTGCAACACACCCGCACCCGTGAGTCACCGCACCCGCCCCGCTGGCTGACAACGTGCTGCCTAGCTATCCAATACGATACCTGAGCGCCAGTAGCGCGAAGGCGGCGGCCAGCAGCGAGGCGGAGCCGCGCACGGCGCCGGTGAGCGCGGCCAGCGCGCCCGCCGTGAGCGCCGCGGCCCAGGCCGCCAGCGCGCACAGCCCGGCGCGCCCCGCCGCGCTCTCGCCGGCGCGCCCGTCGTACAGCGCCCACGCCGCGAACCCGCACGCGCCCGACCCCACCAGCTGGAATTTTTCCATCACTGTTAATCTGCCACTAGGTACACTAGGTAGTAACAGGATAGTACCTACTAGGTACCCTGTTTGCTATGTTGATGTTTATCAAAGTTTAGTGTTACAAACTGAAAAGATGTAAAACCAACTGCATGAACCTGCACTGCATATATTTATGGCCAATACTATAACCTACTGGAACTTTTTGTACTATCCACGAGTACTATTTGACCTACATTTTATCGAAGCGGAAAGTCAAGAACAATCGTTGCCTGCAAACTGTATGAGCATGCCTCTCTATTTCCCGATCTTGTTTCCTGTCATGTTCCTCTGCCTGCTAATATTACTATCCATCTTTCTTCCTTAAATCCTGATATATACATTTACTTAGCTTTTTTTATATTATATGCTAATAATATTAACCTGTAATATATTATAATCTTAAACTCTGCTGATCAATAATTATGCTAATCCTTTTAATATCTATATAGTGTAATTTTATAAATCAAAGGTTTCCCTAATTTTTATTTACAAAAAAGTATATAAAATAATATCAAGATCTATTCAAAAACAACCAAAATGGCAATGGTAGTGCAGCAGGTTGTGGGTATGGGTCCCTATGTCTATGTGTATGTGACGGATGATAGATGGCCACAGACATTAACCAGAACCTTATTGTTTACAAGCGCGCGCCGAGAATCGCCCTTTCACTGCTTTCCATAATTTACAATATTGCTTGCCCAACTGCCTTTAGTGTCGAATGTACTAGATGCGGAGCTAACTTAAATTCACAAGAAAGAAAATAAATATAGTTTTGAGTAAAGCGAGCTACGAGACGGCCTACGCTATGCAAGTTGTGTTGTTGGCGCGGTCACCAGGCTGACAATCGGCTTCCTTGTTAAATGCCACTTTACTAGGAATATTTGTTAAAAAGTTGTTTTATGAGTAAAACGTAGCAGCGAACCCTTACCAAAAATATTATGTTAAAAATAATTAGCAAACATTTCATGAGCGAGTAACACCGCGACATTCCCATGGCGCTGCGCTGCAGGCTTTTAGACAATTTTACACTTCGTAAAGGTGAGTCGTCTTAAACAACACTAATGATTTGTATCTTGAATCTTTTAAGTTTAATTTGAATTATTTTACGACACGCACATTAGCACACATCAACATCACCCGCTCGAGTGAAATAAACAAATCAAATTCATATAAATTCTAATGTTGTGTATCGAACCAAACGAATGAAACAAACAAACAAACAACAGCAAGCAAGATAATGTAAAGGGCCTACGGCAGTACCCAATGGCCCATGCCCGACAACTACAGACAATTCGCCATTGTGTACTAGGGGGATGGCAATTGCCAGTGGCCAGTGAATCGTGGCGTTGCATGGCCGGGGTAGTCATACAAGTTCCCTTCTCTCTCGAGCGCTGACGGGGTGGTATGGTGCACTTTTTATTGTAAAGTGCGGAGTTTTTTTTAGGTGCGGAAAATTAAAAATGGCTGTATCGTGGAACAATGCCGAACACTTTCATTCAATGAATTTAATGAATCTGAGCCCGTAATTTGAGACCCTAAAAATGATAAATACAAGGTAATGTTTGCATTACCTATGTTAATACTTATTACTATTTTCAAACTACCTTCCACCCGCGGCTAAACAAAACTGGATCGGTGGATCGAGTCATTCGTGAAGTAAGCAAATAAATAGCCGTGGCGGTGAAAACATGTACGTCCATCTAGTGGATCACCAGGGAGTAATGAGCCTCGCATCATTATGTAAACACTCGCCGAAGTATAGGCAACGCAGGCTATCGTGGCATAACGTAGAGCATGGCCCATGCACGCCATTGTGTACTAAAGCCTTCAATCAGGCATGGGCCATTGTGTACTAAGCCATATAGATTTTCATTTTCGAATGAATATGAATTTACGAGTGAGGTGAATGACCGGAGAAAAGAGGTGAATGGTATTTTGATTTTTTTTACACATGCGAGTACAAATACAATGAACATAGACTGAAACAATATTTTTACTCAACTATTTGAAACTAAAGAGAATGTCAATAATGCAAGCAATCATTGAACCAAACAGATTCTGACAGCGAAACAAGCAGTAGAAAATGTCTCCCTCAAAAACATAAATAAATGGCCACCATTGTTACTACGTTCTTCCTTTTAGCTCGACTAATGTATATAAAATGGACGCTGAATCAAGAAGAAGGCGAAGGTAATCTTTCTTGCCCCGAATTCTACGATAGAACTTTATTTACAAAATAACTTTCCTTTCCATGAATTTGCAAATCAAAATAGCGTCTTTGACAGAAAGTTTCGCGCCACTACTATAGGTATTCAAGTGTGTGTGTATGTATGAGCTGCGCCGTGCCGCTGCTTTCAGTAATGTTATCAATGCGAGGACGCTATTTTCAGGGAATCTTCTATATCCCTGCGAGAACAACGGTGGAGTATGTCGTCGCAAAGGCTGGAGCAGATAGTGGCGGAGCTGATGAAGCCGCTCAGTCACTACGGGCAAAGCTTCGACCGTGATGACTCTGGGGTGAGTGGAAATGGAAAAGCGCGGCCCGGCCTTGCTTTCCCGGCTTAACTTCCCGCCTTTTGTTGTTTTGATAAAAATCTTTCAAAAAACATTAAATTCCAACTAGAATTAGTCAAATAACAAACAAATAGCATGCATTTCGCTAGGTATCCACATAGGTGTTCTAAAATATTTACAATATTTACCTGTATAATGCAAATTTATCAATGTCCAGTGTACAGGTAAGTAATCAATAACCAATTAATCTTTCCATGATGTCTGACTTTTTTCCTGTCTATTGTAGCTCAGTCAGACATAATGTTTGAAGTTTTTTTTAAGGTGTATTAAGTTATGAATCAAAACATTATATAAATTGCAATTGTATGAAAAGCACTGAGTTTGTAATATCAATGTTTACTTGTGAGTCTATATATTATTTCTCTCTCACAATTTGGTTGTACCTACCTAGCATAAATTATTATGCAGGAAAGCAGCAAGTAACTACAAATTGTTTAAACAAGACAATGACATCAGATAGGTATCTATGTAGAATCTTAACCTCAGATAAAATAGTTTTATCTAAAATGTATTTATGCATTGTGAGTGCTCATATTTTGGCATAAAAAGGACACATCCGGATCCACAATACTATAATTGATGTGTGTAAAATGTTGCCGTGATGCCATTGATGTGATAAACATGAGTTTGCTAAATATACTGCTATTATTATAATGATAATTGTGTTCATTTGGCTCCTAAACTTATTTGACATCATTAATCTAAAAGAAAATTAAGCCAACATTTTTTTTATATAGGATGGCATAAGGCAAGATAAAAACAAATCATTGATCAAGTAAGATTTGCTGTAATTTTCCTCTTAATCAGTAAAAACATCTATTGTTGAATAACATGCACCACTGTTTTTTAATTTTAGATAACAATAATTAATACTACCTATTTATCTACACTAATATTAAAAAGAGATTTAATTGATTGTTTGTTTGTTTGCATTAAATAGGCTCCGAAACTACTGGACCGATTTAAAAAATTCTTTCACCATTGGGAAGCTACACTATCCCCGGGTGACCCATATTATATTTAAAAAAAATTAGAGATCCTTACTAAAACTCCAATAATGTAATGAAAAAAATTGACCTAAAAAATTCCTTACATTGTGTGTGCTGCCAAAACTATTAATGATAGAACAAAATGATGTACTACGACTCTGCAGAACACATCATTACCTACAAAAAGTGTTACTACAGCATATGTCTAGCTATTATAGTTATGTCATAATAACCCCCGAATACTCAAATGCATCTCAAAGTTGAGCACGTTTGAGATAATACTAAATAGAGGTTAAATACATACCCTAAAATCATGCCTGTTTCCCATAGGGGTAGGTAGAGATCTCCATTTGCTATGATCTTGACATACTTCTTTCGTTTCATTCACTCTTCATGCATGCTCGTTGATTAAGGGTACTCTTGACTTTAGGTTAAATATCTAGTTGTAATCCACGTGAGTTTAGTTTCCGCGAAGTGAAGCCCGACCGAATGAACAAGTTAGCGTTTTGCAATAGTCAGTTGTCGTGTTCAGTTACTGGAGGAGTACCTGACGGCGGCGGGGCTGCGCGCGCTGGCGGCGGTGGAGGCGGGCGGGGAGGCGCCGATACCCAACTACGCCGAGATGGGGCTCGTGCTGCAGAGCTTCGCCAACAACTACTGCCGCAAGGTCGACCACCTCAGCCGCCTCGTCAACTCCTTCAGTCATACGCTCCACGTGCACAACGCGCTGTGAGTCCCTTCTCGCCTACAATTATGTCATCTAGTGAATGTGGGTTCGACCCTCGCCCTTTATAAAAGTCTCATGTAGACTAATCATAAAACTTGATACCATGTTATACCAAATTCTTCATCAATCGTTGGATAACTGTGATCGGTCCATTCCGCAGTCGGACGCCAGACGTAGAGATGGAGGAGGAGGCGGAAGCGGAGGCTGAGGCGGCGGAGGAGGGCGGAGCGCGGCGCCGGCGCGCGCCCGCGAGCGACGGCGGCGGCGCCGGTTTCGCGGCCATCTCCCTGGAGGAGGCGGCGGGCGCGCGGCGCGGCGGCGCGGCGGCCGGGCCCCCGCCCACGCTCCCGCGCGCCTACGCCGAGCTGCAGCCGCGCGCCGCCGCCGAGCGCGCGCTGCTCGATTACGATGACGAGCCTATCGGCGCGCTCGACGACTTCCGCTCCGTCTGGCGCCTGCACGTGAGTCATGCTGTCATCGCGAACGCTCACGCTGCGCCGACGCCCTCGATCCGGCCGTGATTCTCCTATTTCGGTTCAGGTGGTTCCTGCCTAACCTGAAAACTTAAACTGAAATGATATTCAATCTCAGAACGGATACCTGGTGGAGGAGCTGGCGGAGGGCTCGGCGGAGGGCGCGGAGCTGCGGCCGCTGTCGCTGATGGAGCTGCAGGAGGCGTGCGCGCGCGCCGCCGCGCCCGCGCCCTCCCCCTGCGCGCCGCACACGCCGCCGCCCTCGCCGCACCGCTCGCCCTCCCCCTCGCCTCCGCCGCCGGCCGCCTGCTCGCCGCCGCCGCCGCCGCCGCCGCCGCCGGCCGCGATGCGCCGCAAGCGACGCAGCGAACACGTCGAGGACCAGTTCATCGGCCCCATCACCATCGACATGGACGAAAGTGAGTCTGGAGCACGCGAGCTGGCTGACTAGGCACGGCACGGCACGGCACGGGATTGTAACGATGCGCATGATGTTTGTCGTCAGTGTTGCGCGAGCGCGCGTCGACCTCGTGCGAGTTCAGCGTGCCGGAGAGCTGGGTGCGGCGCGTGGTGCGCTACCGGCGCGACCTCATCCGCGCCGTGCGCGCGCACGCCTCGCCGCCCTACACCGGTCAGTTCCAAATGTTACTACGTCCTACCTCAAAATGCGACTGTTACCAGAGTCGACCTATCCAAATATGACTATGCACTGCGCCGCGCAGCCTTAATGCGCCTTGCGCGGATCCAAACAATTATTAGTAGCACGAACCTTGTTCAAAATGAACTGAGGTTTACTGCTCACTCTGATTTACATACATACATAATTATCACGCCCATATCCCTAGTGGGGTGGGCAGAGCTACAAGTTTGTCAGAAACTTGCACCCACTTCCGATTTAAAATCCTAAGATGGATGTGGTGAACCATTGTGACAAGTGATCAGCCTATCATCCATATATAGGTCCATCATTTGCAGAGAACACCATCCCTTAGTCGACTTTTACGGTATGCTCGGGAAGAGAAGAAGCTGGACGCATTCTATGCTTTTTCTTTACTACCAGTCCAGCTTAAGTAGAAGCTCATTCTGATTTTTGTTGCAGAATTCCGCGGCTTTGACATGTCATGGATGGATGTTGGAGGTAATTTGTTATGAAACGATAGTGTGTCAATTTGTCTCTTTTACGACTACATGATTAGAATATTGTGAAGTTTCCCGTATTATATATATAAGTAGCGGGGTGTCCTGGTACATAAGTGACGAGCGGGTGGTGACGCAGGGTTCGCGGGCTGGTCGGGCGCGGAGGCGTGCGCGACGGACGAGGCGGTGCGGGACGCGCTGCAGCGGCTGCTGGAGAGCGACGACGACGGCTTCTACGAGCGCACCTCCAGCTTCGAAGACTCCAGCTACGAGCCCTTCGTTCGTAACGCGGCCGAGCATTATTATTATTTTTATTTACTTATGGTTCACAACTTGAAATACTTACATATTGTATCCTTGCAGCGCAATTCCTAATAACAGTGAACACACCATGTGGACAAACTACTTATAATATGAATAACTAAAAAAATAACAAAATAAGACCAAAAAAACAGACATTAAAAAGGGATCGGAATAGGTAGAGTATATTTACCTAATGTTCGCGCGAGGAAGTAACACGGAGTTGATAATACCTCCTCTACAATCGTGGGCTGATTAAAATCATGTTTTTCATTCCATTGGCATTGTAATGTTTGAGCATTGTATACAATGTAAAATGCATTCCTAGATTTGCTCATAGGCATGAAAATTGGAAGCATTTTCTATTTATTAGCCGGCTACTGGGTCGGAGACCTCTAGCTTAACATGTGTTTAGAGTTCAGGACAGGCAACAAGGCCATTAACTAGCATAGAATGAAGTACTATAAAATAAGTACTTCATTCTATGCTCATATGATGGAAGTTTCTTACAATTATTGTTGGCATATAAAAGGTGATACAAAAACCTTTTTCGAATACGTTCCAATCTCGCCGAGTGCACAGCATATCCACCCGTTGAATTCCAATATACTACGAACAATGCAATTATATGAAGGTACGGTAGCTGTAGGATCATGGAAGATAGTAGAAGCGTTGGTTGAGAGTGGACGGTCACTGGGAGTGGTGCGGCAGGTGGCGGAGGGCGCGGAGGGCGACGCGGAGGCGTGGCGCCGCAGCCTGGTGCAGCTCACGGAGACGGCGCCGCTGGACCTGGCGGCGCTGGCGCGGGACGTGCGCCAGGCGCTGGGCCGCTCGTCGCAGGGCGTCACCTGGTACCAGCTGCTCGTCGCCACGCAGCACTTGCATTCCGTCGCGCGCCTGTTCTTCGACGTGCTCATGAAGGTACCTACTCTATGGACCGGAGAGGCCGCCTGCCTGACGTCAACCCTCCTTGGGAATACTTGCTTACTGTATCTCATCATGTTGGAGGATCCTATCCCTTAGTCGACTTTTACGACATGCTCGGGGAGAGAAGCAGCTGGACGCATTCTATGTTTTTTCTTTACTCCCAGTCCAGCAGAGAAGTTGACAGCATGCAAGAAAATTTTGAGCGAGTAACAAAATAATAAAAAGTTAAAACAGACTTAAAATTAATTAAATTACATTACAAAATGATAGTAAACCCAATTCAAATATTACATTAAAGAACATTGAAAAACATTAAAAAGTCCCTAAATATTTACAATTTGATACAATAAAATTAGTAAAATAATGATACAAAATTCCTAAAATGATAAAATCCAATTCAAATATAAATTTAAAATACATATGTCAATTACTTACATTTAAAATATGTTTTGATATTAGTTACTTTTTCAGCAAAAATATCAATTTAATTGGATTTAGAGAGAGTGTTACACTGCATAATGATTGTACACATAAACCTCGTTATCCAACTTGGCGTGTAGCAAATGCAGCCCTCAGATTTCATAGGATCGCGAGGAGGCAAATCGTAAAATTTGACGTTGAACGACTCCGTCAGTATTGAATAGTATTGTATATTTAGCTTTTATAATATTGTGATGGTCGTGGTTCGCAGGCGACGCGGGGCGAGGTGGTGATCCGGCAGGGTGCGCCGCTGTCGATCGGCACGTTCAAGGTGCTCCTGCCGGACGCCCACATGGAGCAGTCGGACGACGAGCACCCCGTGCAGCCGCCGCCGTCCCCCGCCTCCCCGCCGCCGCCGCCGCCGCCGCCGGCCGACGACGGCTGAGAGCCGCGCGACGCCCGCCGGACGGGGCTAGCTACGTATCATTGGATTTCAGCAATGAAGATCCTTCGACCCAACGGCACTGGACCTATTCGTCCGTCCGATGAGTTGACAACGGAAGCGTATAAATGACGACGCGGGTGCTATTGCTATCAGTTCGATAAGAGGTCTGACCTTGATGATGTGGACCATTTGAGCTAGGTTTTTTATAGGTATCAGAAATTCAGGTGAAGTATTTCTAATTGTTTCAGTTCCTTTGGTGATGCACATGTTGGTGTGTTCTGAAGACACTGCATCGCCTACCTCTTATTTTATTGTTTTCACTGGTGTTCAGTGAAAGGTTGTAATATTTTTAATGATCATGTTTGATCATTTCCTTGTACAATTTTGAATCAGAACATATAATATAATACTAATCAGGTAATCTACTATTTTGTCAATTTTAACAATTTATTGACTTACAAATTTGATTTGTTAGATAATGTATTTGTAAATATAGGAAGTAAGTTTATCGAAAAATCTATTTTTTGTTCCATGATGATGTGTACATTTTCGATTTTTATATACTATGAATAATCTTATTTTGAATTGGCGAGGGCATGTCTTCTAGATTTCAAACATTTTGATTTTAAACGAAGTAAGATGTTTGATCTTTGGTCGGTAGGCCCTCGATGGCACTGCGCAAGGCGGGCGCGGCCGGCTCTTCTCTAAGCAATCCTTCAACGCCCTGGACTACGGAGCCTACTCCACTGGTAAGTAAGTCCGTATGAGCTAGTGCCAGCTCTTGTGACTCCTACTCCACTGAACTGCCAATTGTGCTCAAAGCCTGAATTAAATCATGTTTTGTATTCATTTACGAAAAAAATATAGACTTGTCTAAATTGTTAACTAACTTTAGTGGATAGGTATATTATACATCTAGGGACAACGCAGGGACTGCATCGCGACCAGCTCAGTGGAACTCGGTGCTCTATGGCATGATTTCCCAAAAATTTGGCCAAATAATAATCCAACATGATTGGATATAAAAATTAATCGTCCTTCTATCATACATGAATGCTTTGGTTTTAAAATCAGCCAACTCCAAATAACGTTATTTTAACTGGATATGAGGTCGGAATCTCTAGAATGAACTCAGTAGATTCAAAACAGGCCAAATCCACGCTAAATCAGTGAAAAAGTGGTCAGAAATACGGCTTTAGGATCAAACTCAAGCCGCATTCATATGTCTGACGTGTTGTGTCGCGATGGCTACTGTTCACTCTGTCTGACGCGTGATGAAGCATTTTTTAATCAGTTCCATCTTGGCTCTCGGAGAGTTTACACATTCGCAACGTCTTTTCATGAATCATCCGATTCAGATTCAGATTATGAAGAAGATATGCAATTATTGGCAATGGCAATGCTTCTAATTAAACAAAAAAAAAGAGAAGAAGATATTGGATTCATTTTACATTTTGTATCATAAATCGTTTTATATTGTCGAACATATCCGATAAGTTCGTCTTCAATACTTGCACGTGCGGCTCTGACGTCGCGTTGTGTCGCGTCGCTGCTTTTTTATTTGCTCTTTCAAAACTAAATCCAGTCAGCCAATCAGCTTCGAGTATTTTGTGGTCTTTCATATTGTTTTCTCTTCATTTCGCGGAATTTACGAAAGACGTTATGTCGGTTATAATAAATATTAATTATAATCATAGAAGAGAATATTCCAGGACGAGTTCGCAACAGCAATCTAATTGTAATAACAGCAAACAAAAAGTTGACCGGTAAGTAAACTTTTGAGTCACTTGTGCTTTTATCTTAAAACTTTTGTTATGCAGAGGTTGTCAATCTTAGGTGTGGGTGTCATGGCGTTCCTAGCTACAACTATTATTTTTTATGCTACGTAGGTATAACCTACCTAGGACTATGATTTCTTTATGTTGGTGCTAGTGTATTTTAATTTTACAGATATTTTACCTAATTTTTTTATATCAAATATTGACCAACTAGCTGTTGCCCACTACTTCCTCCGCGTGGAATACGTTCTACACCTTCATCTTTTTTCAAAAATAATCTTTCTGTCTTTAATTATTTTTTATAAAAAAAAGCATGTTAACATTTTTGTAATTATTTAATTTTATACCGATCTTTCACGACTAAAAACTGTCCATCCACATGCAACCATTGACCACCCCTGCCTGACCCTTCAAATGAGTCAATAATAAAACTGGCTAAATCCATCGAGTAATTTTCAAAATCAGCCAAATTCAAGCTAACTATCAAAACCAGCCAAATCCATCAGATAATTCATAATTTTCGACTTTTTTCTTATGAGGCTCGATCTGTTTTTTAAGTAGAAGTAGTTTTTACCCCATCTAAATAACCAGCCAAAAATTCGCTTTTTATTGGTAGCTGCTATAAACAAGAACTAGTTTTCGTCCATTACTGAACAAAAGTTCAAGTGGACTTTGCTGATTTTGAAACCAAAGCATTCACATTATTAAGTATACATAAGATAATGAAATATCTTTAATTTATAAATAAGATTGATTTAAATGTGTGTTTGAAAATGAAATATACCTATAAATATATTTTATTCAAAGTTAAAGTCAAAAAATCACTGGGATCACTTGGACACGTCTTAAATCTACGCATTTACACCCTGTTCGTAACGCGACCAAGCGTATTGATTGATACAGAACATCTGTGTAACTTATCTTTATAGGTATTTTCACTGATAATGTAGTACCTATGTGTGAAGTTAAACCTGCTGCTACGAGTACATCATGTCGAAGACAACCTGTGTTCATGGCCTCCCGCTCCCGGCGTCGCGGCGTCGGCGATATGACTGTGTCCGCCTTCAAGAGATCACTTGCATTAATATCTTGTCCATAATAATGTGAGGCTTCATTTATACATTCCTGTATTAAAAAAAAACTCCGATTATTTATAGTAGGAACAATTGCTAGGATTGTAATATCTATCTTAAAATGTTGGATGTCGCTTGTAGAATTCTAGATTTTTTCTTCGTGCCTTCTTTTCTCTTGTTGACGTAAGTTGATGCGCCAGTTGTTGGGCTCTTCGCGCGGGAAGGGGGCAGGGGGCCTGAGGGGGGGGGGGTGCAATTAATGAGAATTATATTGTTATGTATTGGACTAGTCTGTTTCTACCCAACGACTGGCACAGCAGTTAGGTAGAGTGCACTGAAAAGTTTGCCAACGAAAATATGGAAATGTAAATAAATTGATGTGTTGTAATTATATTCCCTGTTATTTTTCTTAATATTCCGAAAGGCCTGTCACAAAATGCCGTCGAGCAGACCCCTCTTTTCCACTGGGTACTCTGGGCAAGTGGCCAAGGCCCCGTGATCGATGGGGGCCCCTTAGTTCCTGCCAGATCACTATGTCCATAGAATGTGATGTGCTCAAAAAACATCGATTTCGAAGAAGTGAGTAACGATTTTGCCCATCTCAAATATAGAAGGGTTCCTCTTCAATAGATTTTTAAGTACAACCTGTGAATGCTAAAAGAGCTACTTTTGTGAATTCTATTACATTATCTATTCTTTTAATGTGACCGTCAATAAAAATAAATGTAGATTTTTTATTCTAACAAAATAGTGTTCTGCCAAAGTCATAGGGGCCCCATTATCCTAATATGCCCATTGCCCAGGGCCTCCAATAGGTTAAGACGGCCTAGCCGTCGCGTGCTCGCGCAGGGCCCTTTTCCAAAACATCGCCAATGGTCCGGTCAAGAGTACCTACCTACACTAAACCGACGAGCATGTATGAAGAATGTTATAAAAGTGAATTAAGTATGCCATGATCGTAGCAAATGGAGATCCGTGATCTCTGCCTACCCCTATCTATTATGCCTGTTTCCCATGAATGAAGAATGTTATGAGAGTGAATTAAGTATGCCATGATCGTAACAAATGGAGATCCGTGATCTCTGCCTACCCCTATCTATCACGCCCGTTTCCCATGAAACAGGCGTGATATTATGTAGGTATGTTTAATATTTAGTAGGTACTGTAAGCAAGACATATCTACCTAGGTGCTTTTTTTTTACAGATTAGAATAGACAATGGTCTAATAAGAACTTCTGAGAGCTATAATTAGAGCAGACACAAAGTCGCGTTGCTCTGTCGTCTTGATCAGGCGATTTTTATACTCTATACTTTTATTTTGATTTTTCTCTGAAACTATACTGAAGTGCTAATCTCTAGAAGTGGTGTCCTTCTCAGTTCCTATTTAAGTAATAGAATACAAGAGTCGACGTTAGTGGAAAACATTCTCCAGGATCTGTAGTAACAATGGGTGTACCACAGGGATCAATATTAGGGCCATTTCTATTTTTAGTGTATAATAGGTACCTAATGATTTGTGAGATTGTACTGTTTGCAGATGACACCTCATTTTTATTTAAAATGAAACGATGCCAGGCTAATTTTGGCGAAGTAAACAATGCAATCTCCAAAGTTGTAGAATGGTTCGATGTAAATAACCTATTACTGAATGAAAAGAAAACCAAATGTATAAGATTTATACTACCAAATGTTACGCAAGTAAATTCTAATATTAAAATAAAAAATGAACTTATAGATCTCGTGGACACCACTACTTTTTTGGGCATAACCTTAGATAAAAAGATTCAAAGGGACCTACATATAGATGGATTGTCGAAGAGACTTAGTTCTGCGGCATAATATACAGTCAAAAAAATACGTCTACTTTCAGACGTAGATACCTACAGCTAGACTAGTTTACTTCAGCTACTTCCATAGCATCATGTCTTATGGCATTTTGTTGTGGGGGAGTGCTGCAGATATAAACACCGTGCCTATTTGTGTTGCAGAAGAGGGCTGTTCGAGCAATTTTTAACCTGGGTCCTAGGGAGACACTGCGTAATAAATTTAAAGAAATAAACATCATGACTGTTTCTTGTCAATGTAATTATTTACGCAAACTTGATGTACATACATAGAAATGTTAGTAATTTTAAGAAAAATAGCGATAATCATAATGTTAATTCTAGAAATAAGGATAAACTCGCTGTACCTACCCACGATTAGACTAGATAAAGTTAACAAATCGTTTAAAGGGCAATGTGTAGGTAAGGACGCTTCTATAAGAAAGTCCCAAGCGAGATGACAAATTTGTCAGTTAATAAATTTAAAACTAATAAAACGAAAGTTGTCTAAAAAAGCTTACTATTAAATATCTGATTATATAGGTAGAAGACAAAAATGCTTGGCACCGAACAATGCTCCAACTCCTTTCACATGATTGTAAAGGGATGATTTTCCAAAAAAATAGCCAAGCGTGGTTTCTTGCCTGTCTCTTCTTGCCTCTATCTTCCACGCTTGGTCGCGTTACGAAATGCAACGTAGATTTAAGACGTGTCCAAGTGATCTTTCTGATTTCTGATATTTCTGATTTTATAAATAAAAAGTCTCACGGAATCACTTTTCACTTGTACACTTCAAATAACATCGTTTCTTAATAATTATTATACTATGAATTTTAGGTTACTTGGAACACAAAACCTCAAAACCGACACACAGATAAAAAGCTGGCTTCACTTTTGTTATTCGCGGCGCGCCGTCTTCTTTTTATTTGGTCTGAAATCTAACCATACCTACTAAATGTATGAAACCGATACGCTTCTGACGCGTTACGACACAACACGACAAAGTCTATTTCTGTCTTTACTCATACCTTTAAAAAATCATTTATTTATTTATTTATTATTAGGCAACGCCAACAGAACACATAATAATACACTGTTATGGATGTTTCACAAAAAAAAATTGTATTATAGAATGTGCACCAAGTGCATGCACAGCATTTGCAACAAATTGGCAGACAACAGCTGGTGAAAAGAAAAATATTTATTTATTTATTTATTATCGGAAAACCAACAGCTATGATAAATGTCGTTAAAATCTATGATAGAAACAGAGAGCCAATTACAGGTTTTCACTGATAGTAATAGAATAGTTATTCTATGTGAACACCAATTTAACAAACTTTTCTATCACTATGCTAAACAGTAAATAAGTTAAACTTTAGGGCTAAAGAAATTTTGTGCTAAGCATCGTCTTGCCTTGGGAATACCAGTATTGAACAGATCAATGTCCAATAACTTGACAAAAACATTGACTGTTCTGCTCGCCCGCACCACATACGAATTCCGCCTATAGTTTGTGGAGGATCCAGCTACACTTAATATAGGAATGTACCTAAAAGTTCTGCTTATAGATTGAGATGAAACAAAAAGTATTTTACTTCTACATAAATACTCTTGATAACATAATGCTTAATTTCGATAAAGATTAATATTACGATACATATTTAACGTAGTTTTTTTTCTTCAGACGATTTAATAATTATTTTGAACACAAAATCGGTTATTGTGATTAAACCATGATAGCTAGATATATGTTCTCGCGTAGTTTTTTGTAGGCCTTAATAGGATCTACAAACCCGTAGTACATCATTTTGTTCTATTTTCAATAGTTTTTGCAGCGCACGCAAAAATAGGTTTTCGATTTTACACCTTGTGTTACAAAATAGCAATTTTATTACGGATCCCTAATTTTGAAAATAATAAAACATAGCCTATAGCCTTCCTCGATAAATGGACTACCCAACACTGAAAGAATCATTCAAATCGGACCAGTAGTTCCAGAGATTAGCGCGTTCAAACAAACAAACAAACTCTGCAGCTTTATAATATTATATTGGTATAGATACACACCAGACTCAGACTGGTTTATGTAACCCGCCAAAAAGAGTTTAAACAATTTTCATTTGAAAATATAAAAAGAGTCACCAAACGGATCCAAATCTACCACTTTTTGGGAAACTAAAATATACTTATTCTTTACAAATTCGAGTAAGAGGAGAGTTGAGACCGAGGTTAGTATGTGAAAAAGGAGTATTAAATATGTTTCTAATCTAATAGGTTTTCTAGGGTAGTTGTAAGGCACTCATCATAATGGCGGACAAGATATACGTAATAAAGGTACGGTCTACGAAAATCTTCAAACCCCTTTTTATATTAAGTAGTAAAAATCTTTATTTAAACGTCACAGACACGAAATCATGTAATATTATCATTACTAAAAGTGAAAGGATTAAAAGTGCGCCTCAAAGGACATGCATTTGACACATGTTTTCAAACTTTTTAGGTTCTACGACATGTCAGTTTCCTCACGATGTTTTCTTCGCCGCTTGAGACTCGAGTAGGTACTGGTAGGTCTAATGTTCTCGGACAGAAAAATCGATTGGTGCACGCACGACCGAATTTAAATTTGTCTTATGTATAACCTTAAGCCGCTACCACTACACAATAAAATTATTATAGTAACAGCGGCTCAACTCATAGTAAGGGTTTTCCTCGGGGTTTTCACTCGAAGTTGATTTGTTGTTCTGAGGTTGTCACAGTCAAAGCGTCCGATCCGAGTAGGTATCCATCTGTATCCATCCAAGCTCGCTCGTTCCGAGGTCCGAGCCCATAGTGATGGGACTCGAATCGAAAATGAATGACTCACATTAACCCTTGATTCGAATCGATACGATGATTCGAACAATTAGATACTTATAAATAAATAAAAAAACACTTAGATACATTTTTAATCATCATCATCATCATCAGCCTATAACAGTCCACTGCAGGACGTAGGTTTTTCCAATTTCAACCATCGCTAGGCGTACTACTCGCGTAACAGATAAAAGAAAGAAATTGATTCGAATCAACATAAAATCTCATTCGAATTGAGTTTTAACTGTCATCGTTTTAATCAAATGTGATTCGAATCAGATCACTAAGGTCTACTATCCCAAGGTCCGAGCCGAGCAGAGCAGACTCTGACCGTGTCAACGCGGCTTAAACGCTCTTTGCAGTGAGTACTCGAGCTTAACGCGGGTCTTGGAAGAAAATTGTTCTGAGACGCGGGTAGTGTTTATGTTTACCAAGATTATAATATAGGTAGTATAGTGTTCAGTCTGTGGTTTATTATGCTCTCTGCGTTCGGTATAAATACTTTACCTAAGAATCCTTTCGTATATTGTGATTGTGTCAGCCACTAGTATCGCACGTAGTGATACTGATAACTTAGCGAAACATTCTAATATTTCTAAGAGTTGGTGCGTGACTTGCAGTAACGATGGGAAGAGTACTTGTGCTTTTCCTGGCGTTAGCCGCCACCTGCGTGGCTGGCTTTCAAAGGTAACCATTTCGGCTTCATACATTTGTCTTGTACTGACTTACCTTTGAATTAGTTTGACTTTCCACCGCCTTTGCATCTACTTCAGCCTACGGCATAATATGGGCATAAGACACCTAAATCATACCCTTACTTACTTGCAACAAACGGGTAAGGTAGTTATTTCTATAAGGAATAAACATAATTACTTTAGGTAAATAATTTGTTCCTGTTCCCATTATGTAAAGATGATCTTAGTAGAATATCGATGGATAATAGGACAAAACATACTTAAAAGTAGCTGTGTCAGCTACCTACATTTAAAAAAGGGTTCTTAGAGCATTCACAGCTGAACCAAATCATTGACCTACTGCAAGATCACTGATACAATGTACCTAATCTAAAACCTATGGCAAGCAATTTAGCACAAAAATGAAAAGATTATTGTTGCTCAGGGTGCCTCTGTACCGCATGAAGAGTGTTCGGCAGCACTTCCACGAGGTGGATACGGAGCTGCACCTGCTGCGCGTGAAGTACGCGGCCAGCGGGCCCGCGCCGGAGCCCCTCTCCAACTACCTGGACGTATGTACTATTCCGACAGACTGCAACGACTAGGTGGTGACTAGTACTGGTATCATTCTAGTGCTCTCTGAGTGTCTGACTAGGGAGTGTACTTTGTCTGATGTTAATATTCATATTTAGCAGACAATACAGACAGGCATTGATAACCTTCTGGCCCGGCACTTATCATCAATTGCTGCTTGTTTACATGAACGGGTTGAAAGCAAATAGCAGATTTGTTATCTTCATCACTCAACCAATGTTATTGCACTCTATTTAAGTAGTGAAAAGTAGCAAAACCAAGAGTCAATCCATTACACATTATTATTAACATGCTATGTTCATTATATTAGTTATGGTTATAAGCTAAGCAATCACCACATACAAAGCCTTCTCGTTGTTGATAAGAGTTTTGCTAAAAGTATGTTTGTTAGAAGGGGCATGGGTAGGGGTAACCTCGGAAACTAGCAATCCAAATGTAAAAATAATTTCACTATAATTATGATTTTTTTTTTTAACCGAAATAGGTTTGCGTTTGACCACACTCTACCTGATGTTAAGTAATAGTGTGGTCTAAGATGGAGCACGCTTACCTAGAAGAAACCTATTGACTCTCGATTTAAAGACACCCATATTATACTTTTCAGGAAATACAGAAATAAATAATTAAATAAATAACAGATTATAATAAACTAGCTCTTGCCCGCGACTTCGTACGCGCTAGATTTCAAACCATTTGCACCGCCCGTTTAAAAGTTCCCATACAAATTTTGACACCCATTTTAGTCCTTATTAGGGGTTGTTTTAAAAAAATAATGAAACACCTGTCCATAATTTTGTATTTATAGTAACCAAACCGAGTTTCAAGCCAATCGCACTGCCGATGCCCGTTTAAAAGTTCCAATACTAATGTTGACACCCTATTACACCATTAATAAGACCTATAAACTTGTAGTACATTATTTTGTTCTATCATTAATAGTTTTCGCAGCGCACGCCAAAAACAATTTTGGGTTTTCTACCTTGGGTTACGATATTGCATTTTTTTACGGATCCCTAATTTTTTTTAAAAATAAATTATAATCTATGTTATTCCATAATAATGTAACTATCTACTGGTAAAAGAATTTTTTAAATCAGTTCAGTGGTTTCGGAGCCTATTCGTTACAAAGTTAAAAATAAACAAAAAATCTTTCCTCTTTATAATATTAGTGTAGATCATCATCATCTTCCTGCCCTTATCCCACTCTATGTGGGGTCGGCACAGCATGAACCTTGGATCATGCTGTAAGAGTTTTGGCTAAGGTGTTTTATGACCAGCCGCCTGCCTGACGTCAACCCTCCTTGGGAATACTTGCTTATTGTATCTCATCATGTTGGAGGATACTATCCCTTAGTCGACTTTTACGACATGCTCGGGGAGAGAAGCAGCTGGACGCATTCTATGTTTTTTCTTTACTCCCAGTCCAGCAGAGAAATGACGCCTTTAAGCGGCCTAAAAACAGAGTCACAAGAGTTGGCCACTAGCTCATACACATAATATTAGTGTAGGTATAAATCAATATTTGTAGAATTTTAACACAGCGCCATCCAGCACTAAACAAAGCAAAGCTTGTACTACTATGGGAGCAGATGGCTGATAGAACACTTATAAACTTTTTTTTTGTAAATACATATTTATAATACGTAATAATAAAACATCCAGACCCGGAAGAATATTTGCAGAACATGCAATCATTTCTCCCGCAGCGGGAATCGAACGCGCACCTCCTTGGTCTCAGCCGAGCACTCACTCGCCACGCCACCGAGGTCTCTGCAGAAGTGGAACTGGGGTGGCTCAGTATATTTCAGCCAGTCTACATTCTAACAAGAAGCTAACTGCACTGGAACTAATCTTTATCCGAGTCATGCGATAAACGTTTTTGTACGGGTTGTACTCGCATTGCTCTAATCAAGTCTAGAAAACTTAACGGCGCGGCGTTGCACAAATGTGTGGGATTCACATAAGCAATCGTAAAGTCAGTCATTGTCAGGGTTCGAACTTGTCGCGTGAAGGCGACAGCTCAGCCGTAGCGCTAGTAGGAGCCCTAGCCAGTAGCCACGCTGGAGTCTGCGGGGTCCCTACTTACTCATTCAGGCGTGAGCAAAAGTCCAATTTAAGCAAGTTTTGTGATTACTTGAGGCTCTGCCCACCCCATTAGGGGTACGGGCGTGATAATTAACATTATGCACGTATGTAAAGTCCATAGTCGAGACGCGTGTCGTTAGGATTCCTCGTGGAGTTGCAATATTCCCTGCATCGAGTGCGATCTTCCAAAGTGAGTCGGCTCAGGCGACGGCGCGGCCACATTGCAGGCGCAGTACTACGGGCCCATCTCCATCGGCCAGCCGCCGCAGTCCTTCAAGGTGGTGTTCGACACCGGCTCCTCCAACCTGTGGGTGCCTTCCAAGAAGTGCCATTACACCAACATCGCCTGCCGTGAGTCCTCGCACTATTACTCTCTCGAACACCTACTCTTCTATTATATTATAGTACATTACAATGAACAGTGTTTGTGTGACATTTGTTTTTTTGTATTTGTTAATTCCAGTGCTGCACAACAAGTACGACAGTAGCAAGTCTAAGACGTACCGCGCCAACGGCACGCAGTTCGCCATCCAGTACGGCTCCGGCAGCCTCTCGGGCTTCCTCTCCACTGATGACGTCACCGTGAGCCTCCGCCACACTTCACTATTATAAATACGAAACTTGTGAAGCCGGTTGCTTAACTACTTTGCTACTTTTGCATAAGCTACTTTTTATCCGGGTGCCAAGAGAATGAAGCCGCCAAATGTATGTAATCTGCAACTATAAGGGAGTAATTATAACCATACAATAAACATAAATTCAGTATTTTAGCAAGAAAATATTACAAGTCGTCTGACGGCTGCCAACGGCACCATTTGTTGAAAATGTTGGATTTGTCGCAGGTGGGCGGCGTCGCGGTGCGCGGCCAGACCTTCGCGGAGGCGCTGGCGGAGCCCGGCCTGGCCTTCGTGGCCGCCAAGTTCGACGGCATCCTCGGCATGGCCTTCGGCAGGTAACCACGGCGCGTCAGCATCGCAACAGAGCTCCCGTCACCTACACTACACGATACCTTCACTAGAAAGCAGCATTTTTAGTACATACTATCAATTGAAATTACATTGAATTAGTTCAGTGCGCAAAGATATCGTTGAATGAAGCTAGAATAGCAATTAACGGTTGTGTTCAGTATTTCAGTGGACGGCGTGACCCCGGTGTTCGACAACATGGTGGCGCAGGGCCTGCCGCCCGTCTTCTCCTTCTACCTCAACAGGTGAGGCTCACCTCTCTAAAGATGCTATCACGCTTTCGATTGTCTAGCTTTTCTCTCCCGAGGTGATCTGAGAACGTGCTTGCCGCGAACTACAATCGCTAGTGTTAACACTAGCTTTATTTAATTGTTTGAAAAAATTACCGAGTTGTAGAGATAACATTCTTGAATAACTGGCCATGCTCCATAAATGGAGACAAATGTTTGGTTGTTTGTGCCGCGGCCGGGCTCGCCGGGCTCGCCTGGCCGCCTGGCCGCCTGGCTCGCCTGGAGAGTGAAGCGTGCGCTGCGCAGGGACCCGGCGGCGGCGCAGGGCGGCGAGATCATCCTGGGCGGCTCCGACCCCGCGCACTACGAGCCGCCCTTCACGTACGTGCCCGTCACGCGGCCGGCCTACTGGCAGTTCCACATGGACAAGGTCGTCGTCGCGGGGAAGACGTTCTGCGCTCAGGTACACCGCCACGCGTTTCAATTTCAATCATTTACTTTACCTTCCACAAAACATAATGTTTTTGATGTCCCTCGATCCGTCCGAGCCGATAATGAAACTTTGCGAAGTTGCTGTCCGACGAGAGACAGCGAGGAAAGTTCAGATTGGATCGGATGTGATCTATAGCCCTGCGGTTAGATGTGTTCAGTCAGATGGGATGGTTGGTACGAGTAGTGCGTGTGATGCAGGGCTGCAAGGCGATCGCGGACACGGGCACGTCGCTGGTGGGCGGGCCCACGGCCGAGGTGGAGGCGCTGAACCGCGCGCTGGGCGCCACGGCGCTGGTGGGCGGCCAGTACATGCTGGACTGCAGCCTGCTGCCGCGCCTGCCGCCCGTGGCCTTCGAGCTCGGCGGCGCCACCTTCACGCTGCAGCCCGCCGACTACGTGCTGAGGGTGAGACATCTTTCCTTCCATGCACTTGTGGCATGTGACATGCCTATGTGGAGAAAAAGTACTAACCTTGAAACTTCTAACTTTTCTACCCAGTCACTGTTTTCTTTAACTACTCACCGTGATAAAATAAGGTACCCTCGCTTTCTATAAGCTGTGTGCTTGTATTGTATTTGTGAATAAAGCTAGTAGCTAATTGTAAATACCGTAGCATTATAGTGTATCCTCGCGAGATTGTAAACTGTCGAAAGATTGTGAACTGTAACATCCTGCTCGCAATTTGTGGCGCTTCGGCGGCACAGCTCGACTCGCGCGGAGTTCCTCACTAACTAACCTAGGTAAGGTTACTAACTTGGATCTAAGCAGATGTTCGACAGTTTACAATCTCGCGAGATTATAATCTAACGGCATTTACAATTTTACGGTGACATGTAGGTACATGCAATATTTGCCACGTGACCCCGCACTATTCTGCGTCTGCGAGCATTCCATCGAGTGGCACTGGCAGGTGGCAATGCATGCGTTGAATGAAGCTGCTCGGCACACCTACCTATATGTTCGATATGAACTATGTACGCAAGCAAGGACCGCTGGCCACGCGTGTCAATCGTAAATTATCTTCTAAATATTTCAGATAAAACCATAAGCATTCGAATAACTTATGAACATTATATTTAAGTGTTATTTTTAATGACCGTCGTAACCTCTGCGTATTAGCTGTAATATTATTTATGGTGTACCTTGTTAGTTATCTACCAAAGTACCTCCTTGAAATGATGTTCTACTCGTAACTCCACAACTGCTAAGTATAAATAAAGGCCTTTTACCATCTATACAGGTCATGAGGCACCTTTACCTTCACTAACGGGACGCTGTAGTGCCCGGGACCAATTAGGATGGAGTAGGCTTGCCCAGTACCTATTCCATCCTCTCAGCTTAGTTGGCCTTGTCCACAGGAAAGACATGGTCAATACGTGCGGAGCTGACTAAGTCGCGGGTTTCCTCACGATGTTTTCCTTCACACATAGCGCACATAATTTTTTTGCACAGAAAATTCCATTGGAACACGAATTTGAACCGGATTTGAACCCGCCACCTTAGGATCAGAAGGCGGGGTATTTAAACAACTGCTATACTACACTACAACAAATAATCTAGGTATTACGCGAGATATTCCTTTGATGACCTCGATACTAGAATCGACAATACGATCAAAATTATTAATGCGAAAGGTATGATATAACTTGGCATAGGTATATTTCTTTCTAAACAAGTACCACGCGAGTGAAGCCGCGGCCGCGGGTAGAAGCTAATCAATCATCCGACTGGTCTCAGCTCAGCAGCTCTTGCGTTCTGCCCCATCCGGGGCCAGCATTGTGTAGTAGGTTGTGGCTAGATGGCGCTGTGTGAAATGTCTACCGTCTCAGTAATGAGCTGTGTGGGTTCCCCAGATCTCTCAGTTCGGCAAGACGGTGTGCCTGAGCGGGTTCATGGGGCTGGACGTGCCGGCGCCGGCGGGCCCGCTGTGGATCCTGGGCGACGTGTTCATCGGCCGCTACTACACCGAGTTCGACGTCGCCAACAAGCGCATCGGCTTCGCGTCCGCCAAGTAGACGCGCCTGTCTGCCAGCTGCCAGCCCGCTGACTGCACTGCGACAGTCACACGAGTGTGGGCGGCCGTGGCCGTGGGCGTGGTTCACGTCTGCGCGCCGCAGTTAATCGCGCCTTATTGAAACGCCGTGGATGTTGTTTTTATTTCCTAATCCACGATTGTCGTCTTGGTTGTTTCGCAGCGAAGCGAATTACCTATAACTGTAGAATGAAGTCTTATCGTAGTTGTAGCACAGCGGGATTGGATGTTGGTGCAATCTGATCTAATTTTAATTATTAGTTGTACCTAGATTTGCGTTAGGCGTTCGAAGGTCATTGTTGATATCGAGACTTAATGTTAAGAGGATGTTCTCTCTACACCTTATGTTAGGAAGTTCTCATACCAAAGTTAGTTAAATTAACGAAGTTGCTTTGTTCCAGTGTTTAATTTAGACTATTTAGGCTTATCTAGTGAAATAACCATAGTTTTGTGCCTCATTTAAAAAAAAGCTCTTTGATAGTTTTAGAAATGCTTTAGTCAAAATTCATGAAACAACTCAGCACCATGACAAAAATAGGTATATATCAACATGTTTTCTCTTTCTATTATCTCGATTTTTTTGATAAATAATACATTTGTAAAAAATACATGCGTGTTTAAATCTATTTTAGTTGACCCTTGATCACATCAAAGCGCCCGTAAGTTCCACATCAATAAACTATCGCGACCCGCAAACGAATAATACGATTAACTTAAAAAATAATACTATTTTATTTAAATAATAAAGTGTTCAAGTAAAATACATTTAACATTATAAATTATAATTACAATTACATAATCTGATGATGGATGGCGCATCGCTCCCTATGCTATGTTACCTACATTCTCTACACTACATTCACTATTGTCCGAGCTTGCGTTTTTTTCTAAATTTTTTAACGTACGCCTCCACCAGAGCTTGGATCTTCATAGGGTTGATCTCTCCGGTCTTGTTGTGGCAGATCTGAAACAGCCATCATCCGACATTTAGTTAACCTCGTAAAGAGAAGAATTCATGACGGAACACATTACATCCTGCTAGTCCTACTAATATTCTAAATGCGAAAATTTGTGAGGTTGTGCCTCAGTCACGCCGTAACGGCTGAACGGATTTAAATGTAACTTGGAATACACATAGTACATATGCTGGATTAACATGTAGGCTATTTTTTATCCGGGTACTACGCGAGCGAAGCCGCGGATAAATTAGTTTTTATTGGGAATGCTGGTGTCTATCACACCGCAACCGCTGAAAAAATTTGATCTTGGAATAGACATAAGACTCTAACCAGCCCAGGTTAGGTACTTTAGTACCGGAGTACCAGGCGAGTGAAGCCGCGGGCGGCAGCTAGTATTTAATAGATAACATGAGATCACCTTGGGCACGGCGCGGCGCAGGATGTGCTTGTACTGGTCCTTGGAGACGTGCTTCTTGTTGTAGTGCGGCTTCAGGACCAGCTTCACCTCCTCCACCACGCGCTCCTGCCGGTTCAGCTTCTTCAGGAACTACGGACATACACACCCTCAGTAATAACAACCTTCCCAGCTTCTCGCATGTTCTGACGCAGGTCATTATTATCCAATCACACGCATACTTACAGATATCTCCTACTGGTCGATTTAATAGTTCTGAACCAGTGTGTTGAAAGGTGTGGACCTCGATGAGGACTCCTTTCGTATAACATCTAAGTTCTGCTCTACGGCATGCCGGTTCCGTCACGATATTGGTCGTCACCGTTATAAGAGTGTAATAGCGTACATACATTATTCGAAATGAAAACATCGGATTTGAACCCACAGCCTTAAATAAATAAATAACACTCAACACCTTAGAATTGGTAGATGGGTTCACTACCACTACACCACCAGTGCTCTTCTAGGATATCAATCTTTAGGCTTCCTACAAACATTAGGGCAGAAGAAAATTGGTGCATGAATTCTAGCGACGCTTGTAAATAAGAAATGAGATTTTTAATGAATCCAAATCGTACTGTCCTACTAGCGCTCCTAGGGACACTGCCTGCCTGTCTACCTGTGACAATGAGGAAAGAAAGATGCATCAACAATACATACTTCAATCTTACTAAATATTATCTATACTTCAGGCAAATTGGAGATACAAGTTATGTAAACAAACCGTCAGTTCTTAACCTAAAACTTTTTTATTACACGTATATGGAACTTTTAAATAGGACTTAAGTTAAATTAAGATGTAAAAACTAATATTACGAGGTTGTTACCTAAAACTAAAGTGTATACTTTGTATACTTAAATTGCAACTCCAGCTTGGCTGAACAGATGCGAAATTAGTAGGTACGTGTGTATTTGAATCACCTCACAATGACTGAATGGATTTTTATGAAACTTGAAATATTTAAGAGTTCATAGGATTTTTATTTTTTCATGTAGGTACCACGCCAGCAACACCGCGTGTGAAAACTAATGTCCTTATTGAAACAATCACATACAAAAATTAAAAGGCGTACATGCACATTTTTATGTCAAAATACCAGTAAATTGGTTTCACTCAAAACATCACAAGGTATTATTACCAGAGTAACTCACAAATGCAAGATCAAACTCGTGACAAACAAGGTGTAAGCTAAGCTAGACTAGACTAGACTAGACTAGACTAGACTAGACTAGGCTAGGCTAGGTAAGTGCGCAGGGGATGCTTACATCACTCACTTTGCTCTTGACCTGCATCTCGACGGCGGAGCTGGGCAGCTCGTCCAGGACCTTCAGGCTGTCGTCGTCCAGCTTCACGTCCACCGTCGTCTTATCTGTAAACTCAACTGAATGTCAGCCAGCCAGCCTGTTCCATCATCATAACTTTTCACTGATCGTAGCTCGATTTTCCGTTCCGATCGAAGCTTCGGCTCAATCACGGACAGATCATGATGGTGCTTCGAAAATAACACAATTGTTACCTAAGGGCGCAACTCCACAACGGCGCCCGGGCAAGTAACGCTCACATACGCTGGACCTCAGTGAAGCTAGCGAGTTCCAACCTCGACCGACAGTGAGGTCCCCGCACATCAGCATTTACCTCGATGAATAGTAAAAGACATAGCTCACTCTTCTTGTTGCGCTTGTTGCGTTTGGCGCGCGCCGGCGCGAGCGGCGCGGGCGGCTCGAACAGGTCGCCGAAGTCGCTGGAGCCGGGCGAGTAGGGCGACGCGCCCGGCGAGCCCGACACGCGCCGCACGCCCGCCACCACCGCCGGCAGCGGCAGCCGGGAGATCTTTGTCGCTTGCTGACAACACCAATGTATCAAAATATTATCAATTACTAAACCAGCTGACGCTAGTGCTAACTCTTCTTGTGCGACAGTGCACGAGGGACCAGCTTCAGCTTAGTGTTGCTCTGCGCAACAGAAGGGACAGAATTGTATCTGTAAAGTTACTTAGATAAGAAGAGGTATCGACTGTGCTCACCGGCATCGGCTTGATTGGGTCAGACTTGATCGGCGAGGGCTTGGCGAGGAACAGCTTGGGCGGCGGCCGCGGCGCGTCCGGCAAGAGCACGCGAGGCGCGGGGGGCGCCGCCGCCGCGCCCCCCGCCCCCGCCGCCGCGCCGCCCCCGGCCCCCGCCTCCGTGCCGGGGGACACGTTCGCGGAGCGCGGCCGCGGCTCTTCGGGAGATACGTCGCGAGTTGACTGCAGTAGCGCCATCACCTAGCGGACATTCCGACTTGAAATTGGTACTCTATAAACTTCCAATTTATTCAGGACTGTTGGGATTGTTCTCTATATCGAAAGAATTATTTTAATCGGCTTATGATACAATTCGTGGAATTAAATAGAGTACATAACACAAAAAATACAGCCAAATGGAATCCCTTTTTAGGGTTCCGCACACGAAGGGTGCCAACGGGACCCTATTATTACTAAGCCTCCGCTGTCCGTCCGTACGTCTGTCAGCGGGCTGTATTGTATCTCATCAACCGTAAAAAGTAGAGATTTTTAAAAATAAGTACTTACAAGTGAAAGTCATATTAAAAACCGGTCAAGTGCGAGCCTAATTCGCACACGATGGGTTCCGCCATTTATGTATATGTACCATCGTAAATGTAGGTACATGTTTCTTGTATACCACCTGTAGGTGGCCTGTTACCTATTCAAATCAGCAAAAATGCTAAATTAAATCTATCACTTCTATGAGAAACCCGTTAATTTTTTATTTTAGTATTTGTTTTTACAAGAAACAAAATTAACAGTAATTAGGTACTTAGCAACTAAAAACCACTAAAGTTTGTGTTATCGCTAGTTCAGTTTACAACTAACAATGGTAAAGATAGGTAAAACAAGAAGTTATCTATTAGGAACTAGGTAGGTAGGTTGGTACTTAAGTTGTGTTTCAAATAGTATGATTTTAGTTTGTATTTTATGTTATTTTTAGTCAGTGTGTCGGTCATGTCATGCGGTAAGTTATTAATGAACCGCGGGAGCAGGCAGCAGCTAGTCGTCCGCTCACCGTACGCGTTGTTCGCGCGTGCGCGTGGTGCTCGCAGCCGGTTTCGAGCAACCGCCAGTGTATACGCAGGTGATCAACTTTTATTTTTAAATTATCATTGAAAAAGTTTTATTATTAGTTTTCTTATTGTACAAATCAGTAAATTTCAAACAATTTGAAAAAGAAATACACAAAAATATTACAAAAAAATGTGCAAAAAGTCACTCACTCGACCCATCCAATTACTGACCGCGCCTAATGTTCCTTAACTTCAATGATCGATTACGAACGTAATTTTTCTCTTTTATAGGATAACTTTTATTTTTTTACTGTTGTTATAGCGGCAATAGAAAAACATTCTGTGAAAATCAGCCCGCTGACAGACAGACGAACAGACAGACGGACGGACAGAGGAGAACTGAACACTGCAACCTTTTCTTTCCTACAACATTACCTTCTCAATAGGCGATAGCGGCCGGCGATCCAACACCTCGTCAGCCGAGAGGTTGGTCTTCTGCGCCGCCTCCAGCGTCATCGAGGGGGGCGCGGCGTCGTCCGCGGGGGGCGGCGCAGCGGGCGCGGCGGGGGGCGCGGGCGACGCGGACGCCGAGCGCGTCGGCTCGTACGGGTCGTACGCGTCCGGCGAGTCCGGCGGCTCCGGCGGCGTCAGCGGCCCGCGCGGCGACGACGCTGCAACACGCGCTGATATAATCATTGTCAGTGGCCACGCTATCATCGAAACTCAAGTGAAGGTGTTCTTGAGTACCTTCAGGTGGTGGCTTGGGCGGCGAGTCGATGGGAGGGGGCGCGGCCCCGGCGGGGTCGGGCGGCGTCTTGGGCCCCTGCGGCGGCGCGGCTTCGGGCGGCGCGGCGGGCGCGGCGGCGGGCGCGCGCTCCGCCTCGTCGTCCGACAGCACGATCACGTTCTTGGGCGAGGGCGTCAGCTCGCGGAAGGGCGACCGCTCCAGGTCGATGATGGCGACGGGCTTGGCGGCCGCCGCTTCCGGCGCTGCCGCGCGTTTCCTTCGCCGCCGCTCCGCGCGTCGCGACGCGCGCCCCAAGCCCGCCACGCGCTCCTGCTCCTTGAAGCTCACGCTCACCAGGATGTTGTCGCCCGACGTGAACACCTGCGGTCGTAACACGGCTCAGGTCAGTCGAGCGGTCCCGAACGAGGGCGGAGAGCCGAGGCTTTCACACTCACCTCCTTGGAGGGGCCAGCTGCCTCCCGAAGCCGGCGGTGCGCGCGATCCACCTCGCGGCGGCGGCGGCGCTCCTCCAGCGGCACCGGCTCGGCGGGTGGTGGCGTGCGCGGCGAGGGCGCGTGCGCCGGAGACCACGCCACCGCCGCCACCGCCGCCACCGCCGCCGCCACCTCCGCCGGGGAGTCGGAGCGGCGACGCGCGCGCTTGCGGCGCGGACTGCGGCGGCGCGGGGAGCGCTGCTTGGAGGCGGCGCGGGGGGAGCGCGCGCGCTTCTTCTTCTTCGCCTTGGTCGGTTTCGGGCTCGCGGCGGGCTCCGCGGAGCGGCGGCGCTTGCGGACCCGCGACGTGGAGCGCCGGCGTCGAGTCACCTTGCCTCGCGATCCGGAGCGCTTGCGACGCCGCTTCGGGCTCGGCGAGCGACGCACGGAAGCCGCGGAGACCGGCCGCCGCGGAGTAGACGCGCGCGACCTGCGCGGCGGCGACGGCGACGCCTTCCGTCGCGGGGAGGGGGAGATTCTTGCGCGCCGCGGGGAAGGTGAGAGTCTCGGGCGTCGCGGGGAGGGGGAGGCGCGTCGTCTCGGCGGCGAGGGGGAGAAGCGGGCGCGGCGCGGGGGCGGCGAGGGCGAGGGGCGGGCGCGGCGCGCGGCCGGCGAGGAGGAGGCGCAGCGCGGCGGCGCGGGCGCGGGCGAGGGCGAGCGCGAGGGCGACACGTCGCGCCCGAAGGCGTCCTTGGTGCGGCGACGTCGCTCCGAGACGAGTGTGCGCACGTCGTACCGCTCGAGATCCTTGCGCTTGTCCTTGCGGCGGCGCCGCTCGCGCGACGAGCTCGGCGACCGTCGCTTTTCCTTCTCCTTGTCTCGCTCGCGGTAGTTTCGCTCCTTTCCCTTCCCGACCTTCTTGAAGGCGACGTCGCCGCGCTTGCGTGTTTTGCCCTTCTCCTTGTCCTTCTTGCCCTCCTTTTTCTTCTTTTTCTTGGCGTCGTCCGGCTTGGGGCGCCGGTCGAGGATCTCACCCTCCTCTGGCGGTGGCGCGCCGGCGGTGGGCGGGGAGCCCTCTGAGAACATGTCGTTCGCCTCCTCCTCGGAGATCATCTCGGTGTCGAGCCCCTCGATGCCCTTGTCCTCGAGCGAGGCGTCCTTGGACTTGTTCTCGTCGAGGCAGGGCGTGTAGGAGCGCTCGTCCTCCGTCTCGCTGATGGACTCTGTCATCTTGGCGGCGAGCGCGGTGGACGTCGCGGAGCGCCCGGAGCCCGAGCGGGTGGACGCCTCATCCTCCGAATCGAATTTACTCTTGTCCTTGTCGCGGGCCTCGAGCTCGTCGTCCGTCCGGTCGTCATCAATGTCCTTTTCCTCCGCCTCGTTCGGTGCTTCGTCCGTTCTTTTCGGAGTGGCGTCCTCGTCGGATAAGAGCGGTGTGCCGGTGCCGTCCTCCACAATCTTAGGATCCTTCAAGGCATCGGCGACCTCGCGCTTATCATCCGTCGATTTTCTTCTTTCGAGTTCCGATTCAGTAGGAAACTTGTCGTCCTCCTTGGGCTCGTCCGCTGCGGCGGGAGCTTCCACGGCCGGCTCCTGCGACTTCGGCGCCGGCTCCTGTGACTCCAGCGCCGGCTCCGGGCGGTCGCCCAGGTCCTGGCTGACGTCCTCGTCATCGTAGAGGGTCACCTGTCTCTTGATGAGCGAGGGCGTGTGCAGCTTGATTTTAATCGGGTTGCGCGTGTTCGTCGTGATCGGACAGCGCTTCGACACCTTCGCCTTGTACTCCTCGAGGGTCTTCTCTTCGGGGCAAGGCGGGGGCGGGGGAGGCGGGATCTCCGGCGGCGGCGGCGGCGTCAGCTCCCCGTCCTCCTGAACCAGGTCCTCGAGACTGTTCCGGCGCTGCACCGGTTGTTCGGCGACGAGCCGGCTCGAGTCGCTGGCGATGTGCACACTGGTGGCGGAGTAGATGGAGAAGTTGGGACAATCACCGTCGCGGGCGACCGCAGGCGCCAGCAGCGCGCGGTGCTCCTGCAGCGCGGCGCGCACCGCCGAGTCCAGCACGCCGGCCGGTACGTCGATGCCGCGCGTGTCGATGCCGGCCAGGATGGTCTGCACCGAGGGCGCGGCGGACGGCGACGGGGCCGGGCTCGGCGTGCGCTCCGGCTCCGGGCCGGCGGGCGCGGGCGCGAGCGCAGGCCCGGCCGCGGGCTCGGGCTCCTCCCCGCTGTCGTCGTCGTGTGTGGGCTCGGTCGGGTCGTACTTCTCAGTGTCGATGATCAGTCCCTCGTCGCTACGCTCGTCTTCCGACTTGTCGGCGGCGAGCGCGGGTTCGAACTGGAAGGTCGGCGGCTGCGGCAGAGGCTGGTAGGGCTGCGGCTTGTCCGGCCGCGCCGCCTCCGGGACGGAGTTGGCGCGGACGAAGCCGGGCGACTCGTGTCCCATCCGCATGTCGAGCGGGTTCTCGAAGCCCCCGAAGGACTGGCGGTGCGGCGGGCCCTCGGGTCGGTTGGGGCGCCACACCGGCCCGCCGCTGGAGCGTCGCTCGTCGTTTCTCTGGTTGTTCGGTCCTCGGTTGTTATGGTCAGGATGCCTCCTTGGAAATTAAAAAATATTTGGGCCTTATTTAATCAGCCGGAAGGGATAGGAATATGGAAAGACTGAAACGAGTGGTTTCACGTCGTCGTCCAGTAACAGGCGCTGATTTTTACCTATTTCGATCGTGCCAGGACTCCCCAGGGAAGTGGTGGGATCGGCGGTTGGCGTAGTCGTTAAACTGCGAGCTGTCGTCGCTGCGCCGCTCGAAGGGCCCGCCGCCGCGCGCCGCCGCGCCGTAGCCGTTGTCGTACCCGCCGCGACCGTAACCTTGCACAGAACCAATTTACATATTATGATCCATCCAGGCCGATTGTACGCCGCACATGCTCCCTGCCCTGCCGATTGTGCCTATTTCGGAATACACAAACCTCGGGCAGATTGTGCAGTTGAGTAGAAAAAGCTTTGAGAAGGAGGCTAAGAGGAGAATTCAGCTAGGTTAGGCAGCATTTGGAATGTTACGTCAAGTTTTCACGTCACCTATACCTACCACAATGCCTGAAAACCAAAGTGTTCAACCGTACTACCCGTTATGACTTACGGAACCGAAACGTGGACACTCACAGTGCGGCTAGTGCACCAGTTCAAAGTCGCTCAGCGAGCTATGGAAAGAGTTCTCTCGGAGTTTCTCTGAAGGATAGGATCCGTAATGATGTTATCCGACAGAGAACCAAGGTCACCGACATAGCTCAGAGAATTAGCAAACTGAAGTGGCAGTGGGCTGGTCATATCTGCCGAAGAACCGACAACCGTTGGGGTAAACGAGTTCTTGAGTGGAGACCGCGACTCGGCAAACGTAATGTAGGACTAGGACGCCCTCCGGCTAGGTGGAGTGACGATCTGCGAAAGGCCAGAAACTGGATGCGTCAAGCCAAAGATAGGGCGCGATGGCGCTCATTAGGGGAGGCCTATGTCCTTGGTATTGGACTGCTATAGGCTAATGATGATGATGATGAATGATCCATCAACTCTGCTCACTGTAAACTGGGACTTTTTAAAGTTACCGATGTTGTACCTTGATTTCCCTGATTGTGATTCTGCTGATGGTTGTTCTGGTCTCTCGGGTAGCGGTAGCCGCCACCCCAGCCACGCCCCTGCCCCGGGTACGATGGTGCCTGACGAGTACCCTCGCCGCCCTTCGTCAAATCAATCTCTTTCTTTTCCCCTAACGGTTTATCATTTTTCTTGGGCTTAGGCTCCTTCCTGGATCTACCATGGGATTCCAGCTTTATGTTGACGTTGCCGTCGACGGAGACGGAGACCACCGAGTGCTTGGAGTGGAGTAGCGTCTGCCGCTCCAAAATGTCGGACAGCAGGTCGGGCGCCGCGCTCGCGTGGGGCGGGGACGGGATCGCGACCATTTTCCTTCGGGCCTGCTTATCAGAGGATGACTTGCTATAACCTTGCACTTTCAATTTAAAATACCTCACGATACGAAATGACCAATAACCTGTCTATAGGCGCTGAGTACGCTGGAGGTGGGCCTTGCGGCGACGGCGGTGGTGGCGCCCTCAGAGCCGTGGTCGTCGTCCTCGTCGAAGTAGTCGAGCTGGTGCGCGGAGCCGAATAGGCTGAGCTGCGGGATGCCGGCGCCCGCGCGCTGCGCCCTCAGCTGCGTGTCCCCCGCACCCGAGCCCGCGCCCTCGGCCCGCACCGACGCCAGCTTGGCGCGCACGCTGGCGAGCACGTGCGTGCGCCGCGCTGCCGTGCGCGGTTGCCGTCTCTTCATCTGCACAATAAATATTATTTAAAGGAGCATTATCTAGTCTTCAATACGATGGGATAGGTAACTGAAACATAGTACTTTTGAAAGTCTAAAATGAAAAACAAAAATTATTACAATCACCTTTCTCCTTTTAATCCGTGTTTTCACTCTCTTGGTCATTGTGATGGGAAACTTTCCCTCGCCCTCTACTTCATACTCCACAATGACCGTTCTGGTTCTTCTCCTTTTGTATTTCCTCTTCCTGGTGCGTGGCGCGGAGGTGCGGCGCGCAGGGGCGGAGGCGCCGGCGCGCGCGCGGGCTCCTCGGGCGGCGGGGCGCGCGGCGCGGGGTGCGGGGCCGCGTCTGCGCCCGCTCGACGTGGAGGGCTCGTCGTCGCGGGTAGCGCGCGCCGCGCGCTCTGTCCTCTCAGAAGCACTGTGCGAGTGGGACTGCATGGGAAAAAATATAGGGGAAGACCTCCAAACACCGTTGCAGTTTGGACATAGCCATTGATCTTCAGGAATCTGAAATGTATGCAATTGACAAATTTTAATTTGTTACTGTAGCTGTTGGTTTTCCAATAAATAAATAAAAAAATTATCCTCTTTCTTAATCAAAGAAAGAGGATAGAGTTAAATAACAATTATAAGAACACTCATAATGAATAGATAGTGCTTTGCCATTAAGCTATAAAAATAGTTTTGTAAGTTCACTTTAATTCATGATTGAATATGGACAACAGGTACCCGAGCGAGGGGAGGTGTGAGACACTGCATGTGAAATCCGAGGTCGCAGCCATCACACAGCAACATGGACTCTTCACGGTCAGCATTGTGGCAGATCTGCAATTACTCTATTTGTGAGTCCAGAAGCAGGGCTTGTTTGGATTACATTATAATAAAAATAAAAAGGTTTTGAAGTTAATTGTCGCTTCTAGTAACTAAACAATTTCAATTATTTTTTTAAGTAAATCCTATCTTTTACAACTTATTCATACCTCACACACAGTAGGATCTTCTATGATCATCATTTCTAAGGAGGGCCTCCGCTCTGCAACTTCCACCTGTTCTGTGCGTAAGACTCTGCCCCCTGCACATGCTCGCACAACTATTGAATCAAATGTTATGCGATCCACAGGGCATGTGTTCATGTTTTTGGACCATTCTGTGATGCAATCTAAGCAGAATATGTGCTCACAGTTCTGTGGTATCCCAACCTCCTGGTTGAGGAACTTCATTAGACAAATGGAACATTTCTCTGAGTTGCCCTCGGAACTATCTGAACTAAATCCAGACACAGCTTTTGCTTTACTGGCAGGTGATTTGGAGGCAGTGGAGGATGGCGCGAGGGCGGCGGAAGTCTGAGGGTCGTCCGAGTGGTCGGTGGCCCAGCCCGAAGAGTCACTGTCCCCTTCAGAGTCTCGAAGACCTGGCAGCGCGCGTCGTCTCCGAATGGCGCCCATCGCCCAGCTGCCGCTGCTGCTATCGCTCCCGTGCTCGCTCAGCACCTACGATTCACAAGCACACACAATGAATCACCGACCACAAACACAATTATTAAACACATTAAAACTGGACAGGAATACGACGATCACCCTGAGTCTCTTTTTGCGCGTCGAAGTGGCCGGGCTGCTGTCGTCCGAATCGGAGCTCGACGCAGACGACAGCACCATCACCTTCTTGATCTTGCGCTTGGGTCGCGGCGACGGATCTTCGCCTTCGTCGCTCATTCTTGTGTTTGGAGATTCGTTTCAGAATACACCCTGTGGGCACGACACGAAGCTCTAGGTGTAAATGACCTTCGTGTTTGCCTTTTTACGACATTTAAGCTGTACGTCGATATATTCATCCGGTCTATTATAATAAGCGTGGCATTTTATACTGCTAAAATATAATTTGCTCTGCATACGCGTAAAGAAATTATTTTGAGTATTTTGACAGCAAGCCGCTATCAAATTGGTCAGTCGGCCATTTTATTTTCTCATCATTGTCTCGTCGTCCGCGATTCGTTTCGTTCGCTTCGTTGTTGTAAAATTTTACTGGTTTTTTTAAACAATAAGTATTTTTTTATTAGACTTTATTTCTAGTATGTAGGTATGAATTGCATAGTACAAATTAAATGTAAACTAGTTACCTATCTTGTACGTGTACCTAAATATATATTTTATGTATGATGTTTACAGGTGCAGTGCAAAACCGTCAAATTTCCGAAAACTCACTCAAACAAAATATTTTCATTCGATCCAAATCAAATCGATCAAAAGTTGGAACGTTTAGTTTAAATAAAAAGTGCTTGAAAGCCAATGCCGCATGTCGATGCGAATTTCAGATGCAGGTACATCACTATAGTCCCATGTCGTGCGGAGGGATACAGTTTTTGCTTTGTGATTTTTTGAAAATTACGGAAGCCTTTTATTTTCTTCAGTGTAATTAAAATATGACTGCTGAAAACGAACGCGAAATATATCACAAATTAGAGGCTATGAAAGAAATCAGGTAAGAAACCATGGTGATTCCGCAAATCTACAGGCTTTGGCACCTGTAGACTGGATCAATAAACACTTCAGATGAAATCTGAAAATAATGACCGATTTTACTTGAGACGACGCTATTTTGATTTAAATTAAAATATGATGTGGCTTTAAAATAGTGTTTCTGGTCAATCCTCAGTATTAGATTCGTTATAATCAAAACATCTCGCAATAATTAGTATTAAACCAATCACAGCGTAGATACAGTGCTTTGTTTTGTTCTCTTCTAGCTCTTACCTACTTTGATTATCTTCTTAGTCGCTACACTCTTGAAAGAGTGGTCGTGGTCGTCAGCTCAGGAGTAGTGGCTCGCCTCACAATTTTGCGCCATTCGTCTATAACGGTGGCCTTCCTAGAACACTCGTGTAGTGGACCATTCAGCGCTGCCTTGACTTGGTCCGTCCATCTCATTGGAGATCTTCCCTGGGCTCTTGTACCCTCAATTTTCCCCTGTACCACAAGATTAGGTATATAGTGTGATAATACGAACTTGCTCCTCATCAAAATGAATCAGAAGTGAACAATACATGTAAAATACTCTACCATTCCAGGAATAAGACCATAACCCTAGAGCGCATGAAGCGCAGTATTGTGAACGAGGTGCGCAGCGGCGACCAGGAGGGCCGCTGCCTTGCGCAGTACAAGCGCGAGATGGAGCTGCTGCAGCAGGAGAAGATGAGCCACGTCGAGGAGCTGCGCCAGATACACGCCGACATCAACGCCGTCAGTATCTCGCCCGAGCCTTGGACAAGTCTCCTTGTATCTAATGGAGTAGCTAAATGTATTTACATTTAGCTGACCCTAAACATAATAGCAGGATATAAGCAAATTGTTAAGTTACATTGTTACAATCACTTATGTTGTTTCCATACATTTTTGCTCGTAGTGTCTATCAATTTGGTTAGATGCAACGTGATTCAGGCAGGCCCTGCTCTCAACTCTAACCAAGACAAAAATAACATCCAATCTGATAGCTATCCACACAAACAACAATAAACATT
Organism: Scotopteryx bipunctaria; assembly: GCA_949320045.1. Classification (NCBI taxonomy): domain Eukaryota; kingdom Metazoa; phylum Arthropoda; class Insecta; order Lepidoptera; family Geometridae; genus Scotopteryx; species Scotopteryx bipunctaria. The sequence goes on from OX439449.1 coordinate 105,267, forward strand.
GTGGATTGGTTTGTTTGTGTAGATTGGAGTGGAAGTGCTTGCTAGAACAATTGGAACATTTCCAGTTGTTTATTTTGCTTGTCAGATTCACCGCCCCACCATCCTGTTCAGTTGAGTGTTATGTATCTGAATATCTAATCATTTCCTGATTGTAGTACAAAGAGCATTATGTGACTATAAATGCAAGTAGGTCTGATCTATATTTCATGCATCATTATGTACATTATTGCTTAATTAATAAATGCGCTAAATGGCATTTCCTTTACTTCCATTCATTTTATACAAATTCAAAATGTGTAAGGCTACTCTTCTTCATATAACTGTCTTCCACTTAATACTATTTTATATTGCCAAAGCTAGTAAATGATCTTTTGTCTTTCTTCATTGGACAATATGACACGGCACGGCACCCCTCTTACCTTGCTGCGGGCCGGGCCGGCACTGGCAGTGTAGCAGTTGTAGTCACGGGATCATGGCATGATGTTTCAGATGGAGACGGTGATAAAGCAGACTGAGGAGAGCATGTCGCGCAAGCTGTCGGCGGCGTCGCGGCTGCACGAGGACTACCGGCCGCTGAAGGCCGAAGTGGATCTGCTGCGACGCCAGTGCCTCGGCCTCGAGCGCCTGCCCGACCTGCACGAGGAGGAGGGCAGCCCCATCACTCCCGAGTACGGACACTGCTATATACACATCACACTGTGCCCCTGACACACCCCGCTGCAGATCTCGCTGGCCCACCACCAGACCCTGCCCTGAATCACTACCAACTCATTAACTTGTAACCAAGTACTACATGCAAAACTCTATGGGATTTCAATTTGTAATTACTGTTTACTTTTAATTTTGTATATACCAACCAAAACTTAGCAATCTAATATGAAATTTGAAAGGTAGCTTCCAGGGCAGGATTTTTCGAAATTCAGGGTCAACCTCAAATGGGGTATAATAAATGTTTATAAGCAACTTTTTAAGGCAAAGTGAAACTTTGTCTGGAAGTTTACACACGTTTCAGGGTTTTTCAAAATATGTAACCCTTAATAATGGGTAAAATACATACATACATATTATCACGCCCGTGTCTTCTGATTTAGTCTTAAGATGGATATGGTGAACCATGGTGACAGGTGATCAGCCCATCGCCAATATAGGTGGTCCATCATGTTGGAGGATAGTCGACCCTTAGTCGACTTTTACGACATGCTCTGGGAGAAAAGCAGCTGGACGCATTCTATGTTTTTTCTTTACTCTTAGTCCAGCAGAGAAGTAAAGAAAAAGGGGTAAAATAGAGTGTCAAAATTTATACCACGCGAGTGGAGCGAAGCGTGTACATACATATTATCACGCCCGTACAATGGGGTGGGCAGAGCCACAAGTAAACCTAAGAAAACTTGCAGCCATTTCTGATTCGGCGACGCGTGTAAGCTAGTTTAATTATAAGTCCATAAGTTAGTTGAATCAGTATAATGTTAAAGATAGTACATAACATACCTAGTAAGAATAAGAATCTCCTGTGTTCTTGTACGGGATGAATGTTGAAAGCTATGTTTGACGTGTGGTCGCAGCCGGTTCCCGAGCCTGCCGGCGCCGGCGCCGGCGCGCGCGCTGCCGTTCCTGGCGGCGCCGCGCAAGCCGCCGCCGCCGCCGCCCGCGTTCAGGTCTGCTCTCGACCAAGATTTCATTACCGTCTCGCTGAGGTTCGATTCTGTTTCTTTTGTTTTACTCCTGAGCCGAGACACCGACTGCGATTGTCTGGAGAAGACGTAGCCTGTGACTTATCATTCTTATGATCAGGCTTTGTTCCACTCTGATCTTTCATGAGCTGATTTGTCTTCCCCGGCCACGACTCCTTATGAATTTTTGTTTGGCGCTAATTCGTTCGGCAAACGTGTCGCGATTGACACGAGTGTTTAAAGAAGATCTAACACGTCTGTTAAGATTAGACTCCTGTTTCCTATTCGTAAGCTCATTATTGGAGATAATCTTGCTTGAGAATATAAAAACATTGGTCAATAAAACCGGAGACCATTTCTTCAAGAAATAAAAAACCTGTTATCTATTACATGAGTATAATATTCATGTACAATCGGTGCAAATCGGTGTCAAAGCTCTTCCTTCACCCTCTTTCCTTTTGTGTCCCTTTAATTTAATTTTGCTTATATTTCTGAGCAGGTACCTGCTGCATTTATTTACGTTATTTTTTATAATCTTCATCAATTCAAAACATTCCTATGTTATCTTCAATACTTTATTTTACTGGCCTCATAGCTCAGTTGGTACTAGCTCTGCTATTTTAGCTGTAAATTGTGGGTTCGATTCCCATTCAATCCCCCACAGACATTTATTTAATGATCATTATTTTCTTCTGTTTGTGTATTGTTTGCTGGATGACCTCTGTGGCGTGGCGGGCGAGTGCTCGACTCGACTGAGACGCAAGAGGCGCGGGTTCGATTCCTGCTGCGGAAGAAATGTTTGCATGCTCTGCAAATATTTCTTCCGGTTCTGGGTGTTGTAATATAATGTGTTATAAGTATGTATTTACAAAAAAAGAAGTATATAAGTATTCTATCGGCCATCTGCTTCCCATAGTACAAGCTATGCTTAGTTTGGGGCTAGATGGTGCCGTGTAAAATGTCCACAGATATTTATTTATTATAAGTATATATCAAAAAATAAATATACCTACTCGTAAGTATTTGTCAGCCCTCTGATTTCCATAAGACAAGCATTGGTTAGTTTAAAGCTAGAGGATGTTGTGTAAATTGTACACCAATATTTGTTTATATTCGTGAGAGCTAAACGTGGATACCTAAGTGTAGAACTGCCCCCCACCTGATAGACCGGTGAAAGTGTTAGTCGCAGGTGGCCAACTGAACATTGCAAACTCGTTGGTACTGGGAGGCCTACATCCAGTGGAGTTGTATAGACCGATGATGAACGTGTAATTAATGTGCAGACAGCAGCCGCCGCCGATGAAGTCGTGTCTGTCGTGCCACCAGCAGATCCACCGCAACGCGCCCATCTGCCCGCTCTGCAAGGCCAAGTCGCGCAGCCGCAACCCTAAGAAACCCAAGAAGAAATAGAACCGCCTCGTCTGCGCACCGCATCTCCGCATGTCTATCGCTCCCCGGCTAACACCTCAGTCTTGCTAACGAAATAAACCAATCAAAACTCACAAACACGGGATCACCAATGTCCTGTATCCCACTACTATTATAAATCAGACAGTCTGTGAAGATATTTGTGCCTCAATCGCGCCGCCGTAACGCCTGAAGGAAATTGTATTGAACTTGGAATATACATAGCATGTACCTATGCTGGAATATATGCAGGTTACTTTTGATCAGAGTTCCACGCGAGTGAAGTCGCGGCCGGAAGCTAGGTATTCATACAAAATGCCCAATAATGACAACCAAAATTAACAAAATTTTAAAAAGAGATAATATCATGTCTTTGTGGAGAGCGTTTCATACCTAAACTTTTGCTAAAAGAGAGAAACAAAACGTTCTCTATAAAAATTCTGTAAGTTGTTGCCTTCCTGATTTTCAAATATCTCAGCAAGACTTACCACATGGAGATTTTTTTAGAACACGCTTTGTTTATCCAAATAGTTGGACAGATATTGCAAACTCCTTTAACAACAAATAATAAAAATAAAATAATGGGGCCTCATACATACAAGAAAACATTTATGTACCTACCTGCATGTACGAGGGTACGGAACCTTTCGTGTGCGAATTCCTCTCGCACATGACCGGTTTTTACTATAACAGTTTAAAATTTAAGCTTTAAAAAAATGACAATACTTCTCGGGCACCATTTAAACTTTAAATGGTGCCCGAGAAGTGTTGTCATTTTCAAAATGTCAAAAATTTGTTTTATCAAACATGTTATCGATGTCATAGTTGAATAAATATATAACGGCACCTAGTAAGTCTACACTCAGATTTTGAGTATTTTGTTTATACCGTACGTAACACAAATTAATTGAACCCGCACCTCTTGTCTAGACTGTCCTATGTCTCATTATGAAATTCGTAAGATCTTTTTAGCAATGACTTCAAAGTGAGTCACACAAATGTCAAAGAATAACAATTAATTACTATTCTTTTGTCCAAAATGATATGAGTTTTCACGTTAATCTAAGTGACTATTGTAAATTCGGCTCTTAGTATCGAGGTTATTTGTCTATTTCGTGATCTCATGAAGAAGAGCTTCTATACATTACTTTAAAGTGAGGAACATTCTAGTAATGTAAGCAGTAGTTGCAATAAGCTCAGGCTCAGCAGTTCAGGCAGGTTACCGGAATGTCAACTCATATGGAAATTATTGAATGCTATTATTATATACATTTATATATTCCAAAACCCTGATGTATGCCTGATATGTCTAAATGCAGCTCTTTTAACAATATTTTATCCTCCTTAGGATTTTATTCATCCCTATGAGTAAAATGGATTGTAAATACTGGAATTGTGGAATTTTCATTGTACTTAAAATATATTTTTAATCTTAAATTTTATTCAAAGGTCTCTTGTAGATTTTGTACATAAGTTAGTTGTAAGTAAAGTTGCATAGATTAGTATACTTATCTACAATTTTGAGAAGTCAATACCTAGGTGTTTTAAGTGTCTAGTGCCAAATAAGATTTTTGTAAATAATTATTTTTTCTGCCAATAAATGTGTTGTGAAAACTTAGAACGTACAACATGTATTTTTAATTTATTGAAAAACACCATTATACCTATACATTAGATGGTACATACCTTTTTAGAGAAGTGAGCAGTTCTCATGAAGCATTAGGTAGGTACTGTGGTATTTTTATCCGACCAGCAACGGGAACCTGAAACCTAGGTATCTACCTTCTTATGCAAGTAAAGTAAATGTGTACATAATATTTAAGCTATTTGAACCTTGTTCCAGGAACATGATTGTGATTTGAGTGTTATCTGGAAATGAGGTCTAGCCAGGGTCCGAGGAAGTGGGGTGAACAATCACGTGGGTATTCTGCGTCGTAGTCCCGTTGTAGCTAGTCCAGTGACCTGCGACCCATCACGTGCCTGATACGATAGCCGTATCAGTTCGCGTACTGCATGACTCCGCCACTTTCCTGGAATATGGTAAATAGAGAGGTAATACCTACTCGGAGACAAAGCAAAGCTTTGTTGTTCAATTTGGCAAAACTATGCAGTGGGTGAGTCACAAATTCGTAATAAATTAAACAAATAATCTAGAGTAGGTTTCCGCGACGCGTAATAGTGTTCTGTGTCATGGCGTTCAAAAGGTTAAAGAGCAGTGGTGGTCTAGTGGTAGTGCTCCCACCTTCCAATTCTAAGGTTGTGGATTTGAATCCTATGCGTACTTACCTTTCTGCGAATTTTTCTTATAGAAAAAATATGTTGTGCTATATCTACCTACCAGTACCTACGAGTAGGTACCTACTCTCAAACGGTGAAAGAGAACGGCATGTCGTCGTAGAATCTAAGAGGTATGAAAACATTTGTGTTACTGTCAGCTCGAAAGGAGTTTCTTTGAAGAGCATTTAAAATCCATTGGTTCCAAATAACTAGTGAGTGGCACACAAGTAATGGTAGGTAGTACCTACATATTTACTTGCCACCTAGCTCCTCGATTTAGACTTAAACTTAGGTAAGTACCTACTCAGTGTCATCTAATTACAACCATCCCTATAGGTAACTGAACACGCGCTGGGCCTCTACCGAACCTAAGTATAAATTTTTCCAATAAACAAAGTGAATGATGCAAGTGTTTTACAATGACCTGAAATGACTCACAGTCATTCGCGTTATTTCCTCCTACAACTACAATACGTATCTAAGTAGGTACCTACTGTGACCTGAAGTTAGAGGTAATTTTTACTTGACTGCGAAAAAGGAGGGTAATGTATTTGGGTAGGTATGTGTGTATGCATTCCTTTGGCTGAAGCTGTAATCCAAACGGCTGGACAGATTTTGATTATTTATTTATTTATTATTATATATTTGATAAATGGGGTTCTTCTGCTTTTATTTTTTGGACAAATGGGGTTTCTTTGGGTTCGTCCGGATGACATAAAAGTGTGAGTGTCCTAAGCTATATAAACTAGATTGTCAAAAAACCCAATATGGAGGCTGTAATAAGAGGTAATAAGCCATTTTCAATTTATTCCTTTTGCTGCCTTTGTAGCCGAAACGGCTGGACAGATTCTGATAAACGAGGTGTCGTCGGAATCGTCTAGATATCGTAGGTGCAACCTATGACACTTTTACTCCGTCCCATTTCATTTTTGAAAGTACATAAGTACTATAGGAATTAAAAAAGTTCTCATATTATTATAGCAAACTAGCTCACCCCCGCTGTTTGAATTTCAGGAGGCCGGACATAGGAATCGAACATTCATAGTTCACGAGATACAGTCCGCTTATAGACGGACGGACGGACAGCGGGCTTGATTAGTCATAGGGTCCCGTTGGCACCCCTCGGCTACGAAACCCTAAAATGGCAAAAAGCTATTTTCAATGAACTAAGACTAAAATGCTACAAATTCATGTGTCAAAAAATCGAATACATGCTTACGGCAGATGTACAGACTCACTATGTTACCATTTTTTTGTTCTTTTAAATCAATATTTGTGGATATTTCACTCAGCGCCATCTAGCCCCAAACAAAGCAAAGCTTGTACTCTGGGCACCAAATGGCTGATAGAATACCTAAACCTACTTTTTTTATAAATACTTACATATTACAAGACCCAGACCTGGAAGAAATATTTGCAGAACATTCAAACATTTCTCCCGTAGCAGGAATCGAACTCGCGCCTTTTGCGTCTCAGAGCGCCACCGAGATCGTGGAATAAACAATATAAATAAATAATCAATATTCTTTGCTACTTTAGATTGTTTAGTTTGATGATACGCTCATCTTAAATATTTATACTTAATATTTTGCTTTGTTCAGTCTGACATTCCTAAAATTAGTTCGTTTCTATTGTAAAAATAAATAAGACGAAATAATAAAAAATGTTTCTATATTTATTCAACACGTAAATTATAATAAGTATCACATGTTTATTATATTCCACAAGAACATCGAGTAAATTCTAATGTTTTTTACACATTTACACTTAGAACTTATTTTAAAGCTACTTTTCTAAATAGGTAGGTACATACAATACAAACAATGAAATATAGTTTCCAATTCTAATACAAGTTTACAATGGAATGTGTGACAAATAATGCAATGAAATACTAGGCTGACACTCAAGCGTCACGAAATTATACTCAGCCCACATTACCTACAATAACGTTCACGAGGGTAGCGTTCGATATCACCGATACACCACTTTAGCGCATATTGAGCAAGAGATTAACATCACGGGTAGTGCAGCACGTTGTCATGGGTAGTGGGCGACTGTGCCTGTGCCTCGGGTAGCGACGTTGTCACTTGCCCGCCGCCCGCCGCCCGCCGCGTTAGACGAGGGGGTAGGAGGCGGCGGAGGCGATGCCGCAGTGGTTCTGCTTGTTGCGCGCCATCTTGATGTAGCCGAGGTCGCCCCACGAGCGGCCCCACGAGTTCTTCACGAGCCAGTAGTCGCCGCCCTCCTCGTCCGTGCCGTAGCCCACCACCAACACCTGCGGGGAACAAAAGGAACATAAATAACAAATACCTACTACACACAAACATGGAAAAAGGGAGTAGTAATTAATTATATTGTAGACACTAGAGTCCGCCCGGGGCTGCGTTCGCATACACCCGGATAAAAAGAAGCCAATGTTAGCCTAACACTATGTATATCTCAAGTTTCATTAAAATCCGTTCAACCGCTGTGCCGTGATTTGGACATAAACTTCACATCCTCACAAATTTTTGCATGGTATAATAATAGTAGTAGGTATTGGAAGCACTGTAGGTAAGAATAAACATAGTCAAAGGTTTTCAATAGTGTATAGAAGGTATTTCGGTAATCGCCTACTATCAAATCATGCTGTATGATATTTCCTTTATAAAAATGGCAACTCTAAAAGCATTATTTGTGTTTTGGGTGTATGCATGCACCTACTCCTAACAAAAGGGAGGAAAATGTAGTTGGTGAATTATATTACCAACATTGTTGTTACCACTATCACTATTCTCAATTAATAACTTACCGTTAAAATAATGCATCGGATTTTCCACTTAATTATCAGGTTCATTCTAATAAGAAACCAACCACATTTTTATCCACGAATTAGTGAAGATAAAAATCCCGAATGCTTGGTTCTCAAAAGAAATTAAAAAGTATTAACATATTTACGCTGTTTGATAACACAACGTACTTGCGACCCACTGACATGTGATACCAGCTATCTCTACACTACCAACTCGATAAAATAAATAAACAATACCAAATCCTAGTAATTAATTTACTAGTAGAAGATTTTTAGAACGAACAAGGTCACACGAGTAGGTAAGTAGGTAGGAATATCGAACGCAACGCAACTGCTTATCTAATTACCTATTACGGAACTTTTAACAAAAAGAATATATTTCTTGGAGTCCGCAAAAACATTGTAATAACAAGCTGATAGTTGTTACTACTTACTCAAGTACTCGTAACCTGCAGTTCGCAAACTATTATTACTAGTGCAACGCCCCGCGCGCGACGCTTCCGTTTTTCCGCGGCTTCAGTTCCATGAGATGAGTTAGTCTATGCGTTGATTGTTAGCACAGTTTACTAGAGTAGTGACGTGGCTAGTAAACTCGGCAGCGCCAGTCGTACGTGTAGAAGAGAGTAGAAGTACACTCACTCCATGGTCGAGCTCGGTGGAGGAGCAGTTCTCGTCGTAGTAGACGCCGGTGGAGTAGAACTGGAAGCTCTGCTGCGAGGCGTCGATGGCGACGGACACGGGGCCCACGGTGGCCACGGCCGCCATCAGCTTCTCCTCGTCGCCCTGCGGAATGTCCACGAACCCGGCGTCGTCCGCGCCGGAGTTCTTCGGGTTGTATCTTGGGGATAAGAATATTTTTCATCAATAAAAAGTCGACGTTCGTTATTTCACGCCTAGTCACGTTACGAACATGACGTTTCTGAGATTTAATTGAATAAAGGTATTTGAACTTTGAACTAACATGATCATCATTACAAGAGACTGATGCGTTGCATTTACCAATCAAGAAAAAACAAGCTCAAAACTTGATTTCAATAAACAAAGTCACATGATGCGCGCTTTATCACAGTTTAAGCATCTGAGTTTGCATAGTACCTACGAGTAGTAAATGCGACCCATTTATAAATAGGCGTCTCGCTTCATTGTCATTATATTTTGCATTGTTTTTATTCTACTTAATCGTTACAGAGTTCTTGCATTCTTCGATCGAAACAAAATATTCGAGGTCGAGTGTTGAATAAAAAAAAAGTTAAGTCTAGGTAGAACTTTTGGGAGTACTTTAACATTGTAAACATAATCCATAACTATAAAAATCCAGTATGTAGATGAAGTAGTAAACCAACCTGCACTTGTCATCGATGCCCTCATAGGGGTAGGTCTTCTCCATATCGATGCCGTGGTTGTCCTTGATGTACTTGAAGGCGTTGTCCATAAGGCCGCCGTTGCAGCCGTTGTTGCCGTACGACGTCGAGCAGTCGATGAGGTTCTGCTCGGAGAGGGACACAAGGAAGCCTGTCTTGCGGAAGTGCTGAGCTTCTAACGCTCCAGTCTGGGGAAAATATTGAGGTCATTCGTAACTTGTGATTCCACAGAGCAATTTTTAATTAGTCATTCTGAAAACATAAATATACTAAATATAACAATGGAAATCTTTTTCATTAAATTTGTATGTAAAATTATAATATGTACTTAGGTACCTAATGTTTCAAAGTTAAGCTTTGAAACAATGTCATTAATCAATGTCATTGAACTATCTAAATATTTACTAGTTCGTATTTAATACGGCACGAAATAATAGAGGGTAAAGTACGTAAGTAAAGTACCTATAACATCAGTGACTGTAATTACTAATTAGTAATTACTAAAGGCAGTGAGCAGTGAGTCATTCGTGAATAATAATGACCCGATGGAGTAAACAAGAATAGGTACTACATACAACACAAAACAAAACACATGCGGGTGTCATGTCATTTAGAACAAATAAAGAGATGTCTATGTCACCTTCGCAGACAATAATTTGACGACCTCTGTGGCGAGGCGGGCGACTGCTCGGCTGAGACGCAAGAGGCGCGGGTTCGATTCCCGCTGCGGGAGAAATGTTTGCATGCTCTGCAAATATTTCTTCCGGGTCTGGGTGTTGTAGTGTTATGTATTATAAGTATAAGTACGTATTTACAAAAATATATATAAGTATTCTAAGCTATTTTATCTAGCCATTTGGTTACCATAATACAAGCTATGCTTAGTTTGGTGCTAGATGGTGCTGTGTGAAATGTCCTCTAATATTTATTTATTTATAATACACTAGCTGCTGCCTGCGGCTTCGCTCGCGTGGTATCCGGATAAAAAATAGCCTATATGTTAATCCAGTACATGTACTATGTATATTCCAAGTTTCATTCAAATCCGTTCAGCCGTTTAGGTGTGATTGAGGCACAAACATCCAAACTCACAAACTTTCGCATTTATAATATAAGTAATATTTTTACGCTGCTAAAAATAGCCAGGTCACTAACACAATCCAACAGAGTATTCTTGTACACAAAGTTTGCCCCAAATGTGATACAGTAATGAATTAGGTATTGTCTTCGAAGAAAGGAATGCACGAGGAGGACAGTAAGTTCACTGTAGGTACTACATGAACAAGTCATACAAAAAGTTTTGCTGTAGAAATGTCACGTGACGTGACCGCTGATGCCGGAACCGGTTTACTTTGATGATGTAATCCTGATATTTTACTAAGTAAATAAATACTGGCTTTGCCATTTCATGTGAACCCAAATCATCATTATTGTTTAAAATTCTCAAAAAAACCTTCCGAAAGCTAGCTATCTAGTTAAAGTTAAGTTTAGTGCGATTAAGGTTACGTGTATGAAATAAAAAGCAAACTACTCGTATCGTACGACGAGACGGAGACCGAGAAAGTTGGGTCACGCGTTACTCTTAGTCATCGTAATTTACATAATTATATTGGCTATACCTACGCAATAACAAGATTAGGTCAAATGACGCTTTTTTTTAAATACCTACTAACACATATTTTTAATGTTCGCATGTCGATGTCGAGGTGAATACGGGCGTGTTGTGTCCGTTGCGACTTTTGACATCGACATCCTACTAATATTATAAATGCGAAAGCTTGTGTGTGAATGTTAAATCATTTTCTAGAAATCACAGATATTTTTGTTAACATTGTAAGAGTTGATGACCTGATGATGAGGTAGGGGGCTAAGAGACTGCCTATACCATGAATAGACGGTTTTTGAGTTTTCCATCGGCATCGGTTTATACATCGGCGCAGTTGCACACGCCATGATCACTGAAGAAGTCATGCTATCATCTTTTTCCTACTCTATGTGGGGTCGACGTACCATATGAACAATTGAGTAGTAGCGGCCGGCACTAAGTGTAATACTCACCGTACTGAAGGACCAGCAGGATCCGCACTTGCCCTGGTCCTTGATCTCGGTGACGGCGCCCTCCTTGCGCCAGTCCACCTGGTCGGGCAGCGCCACGTGCGCGGCCGGTATGAACGTGGCCCCTCGCACCGATGCACCCTTCACGCTGTGCAGACCCTTGTTGTGCCTGTTCGACAATTACAACTTTGAACTCCTTAGAACGTTACGAGTACAACAATGTAGCGTTACATATTGTCACCTTTTTACTCTTTTAAATACAATTTTAAATCAGAACTATAAACTTTAGCAGGTTAAGGAGGCAGGTATTGGCTACAACACAACAAAAAATAAAATGCAGGCACTTTGTATTTTGTGCATGGTTCTTAATAAATATTGGTGTATCTTTATCTTACATAGGTATAATTTCATTAATATTCCCGAACAGTAGGAGAAACTAATTCGTAGGTAAGGTAGATAAGAATTCGAACTTGATTATCTAGACAACAAAGAACGATATAATACAACACAAAGCAGCATTGTTATCCGTAATAATATTCAAGAATCTATTCCATAATGCGACTTTGAGTGGTACAGTTAGAATAAAAATAAGGTTATCAAAACTCGAGGCTAATCTTAGAAACAGATAGCCCGATTTATAATAACAAAAATGATTCAACATGTACTTTAAAGTGTCATTCTATTGCTTATTTTCTCAGAACATGTATTTATTGTTCTGAGCTTATTTTATTTTTTTGACTGCAGATCTACCTATCCACCCCTCTCGTTATCGTTATATTATATGACTTGCAGATGTCACTACTAACAGAATACGCCCCCTATAACAATCAGTGGAACTAATCGGTGTATGATTACATGCATCACCCACAATAATAATTAATCAGTAATGCTTTCATATCATGCATTGCTCTTATCAGTAAATCGTTTCAAGTAATTATTTTTGTTAGGGTTAACCCAAACAAAAAAACCCATTGGTTACAAGTGTCTTAAAAACCTAGTTACTAACCTTGTGAAATAAAAAAAAAGAGCTGCAAATTTTACTAATATTATAAATGAGGGGTATTTCAGTCTCGATTAAGGCGTAAAAGCTGAAATTGTAAATGTACATCGTTCGTGACTAGGTACTTTTTATCCAGGTAGGTAAATGACGAAAGAAGGTGCGGGCGCGCTAGTACCTATGTAAAGATTAGTCGACACTACCCTGCTGGAAGTGACACCACCACCGGTCGAAGTTTACGCAATATAGTCAGACTTACTTGGCAGTCCTGTTGAATCCGTTCAGGGTGTGGACGAACTCATGGTGCAGCATGTCTCCGTACTTGTTCTGCTTGAGCTGGAAGGTCTCCAGCCCTCGCTGGAAGCGCTGGTTGTGCTTCGCGATCGTATGTTTGTTCTCCGCGTAGATTTTCATGCGGAATCTGTCTTCTATCTCGCTATCATAGTTCTTTTTGTGTTCCAACTAGAAAATAAGTTTACGAGTATGAATTTACTTAAATGAATTAATTGAGTAAAATCTCATGAACTATACTTAGAATATAGAAACTTTATTCTAAGGAACTACCTATATAAACAAATTAGAATAGGAGAGTACGTAGGTAGGTCAGTATTTATTTTGTTACCATTATTAGGTATTTTAATAATTCATTATTAAATTGTACTTATAAACAATGACCATTAACCTTGCCTAACTACCTATTCTAAGGTAAACTTGTTTTCCTGGTTTTGATCGGTAAAATAGCCAGGTAGGTATGGTATTTTTAAATATAGACTGACCTTAAAAGCGGTCCACTCCTCCTTGACGAGGTCCATGAAAGACACGGCCGAGGCCGCCGCCACCACGCACAGGAGCGCTGCTATGCTCTTCATGATGGACGATTCCTGATGAAACATGATGATTAATCAAGATGCGCATACTAAATAGATACCTACCTAATGGGGGTAGTCAGATAATTTAATATATTTAACGATCGGTAGTGATGCACTAAAAATTACAACATTCAATAACTAAGTAGGTACCTATTCATGCTAAATAGGTACCTACCTACAATGCTTTTTAATTTGAAAAAATAATAAACTGTCTGCTCAAATAGGTAGATATATACATTAACAATGTTTATGTAAGACTTCCTTAGACAAAGCAAAAATGGTAGGTACAAAAAAATATATCAATCAAACTACGCGTGTGATTGCGATACCGATATTGCGCACTCGCGCAGTGATTCAACACAAAGGCGAGATGTTATTGTTGGTGAAGGTGAACCACGCACCATAATAAGCACGCCAACCTACAACTATAAACTTACAAGTTATTGCTTTTATAAGTTGCTATCAATTTCCCTGGCTTGCACAAAAAGTTATTACAAATTAGAAGCGAATAAAACTCACCTGAATACTAAATTGTAGAGTCACTGTTGTTAACGTGTCGAGTTAAATTACGCTTCGTAATTTTAGGGAGCAACGCGTCCTCTCTAAGCCGCGATCGAATTGATTCTGCCCGTTCGCTTGCTTTGCTTTGCTTTGCTTGCTCGCTTCTCGTTTGCGTTGTCATGTCAATGAAAGAGATGACTGTATAGCTAAGTTAAGTAGGTGTCTGTAGGTACAGGTAGGTACATAAGTATATCTTGACTTTGACAACACAACACAGACAAAGAATATGGACAAGTGCTAGTAGGACATGCAGTGATTTTAATTCCGTATAGATAAATATTAAGCTAACGTGCAATTTTGAAATCATGCTTTTTTGAGCAGGGTTGGTGATGGGAAGGAATTGTGGTTTGAGTCGGAGACTAAACAATTAATAATGGATCTTGCGATTTTCTTTCTTCCAAGGTACTCTAAACTACGCAATGTTGATGAACTAGATGAACTAAAAAATAACCATGATTTCAGAAAATGACCTATACAGCCAGTCAAGCACCTCAAGATCTGCATTACTCACGGCATTACATAGGTACTTCCGGTTTAGATAGCAGTCAGTCAGTCAGTTCTTTCCACAAGTTCTTTCTGTCTTCCTATGCTAATGTCAATGTCAAAAAAGCATGTGGTAATGTGAGTCCTAGGCACGAAGTGATTATTTGGTTGGTTGCGCCTCGTTCATGTGAAATGCAATTTTCTAAATAACAAAACACCATGAAACAAAATGAAAAGGGGCAGAAAACTCAGGGTAGACGAAAAAAGGTTCAGTTGTATAAACCCAGAAAGAAAAAGAGTGTTGAGGAAGATGCTGCCATACAATATTTGCAGGCGCAGTATGAAAAGGTAAACACAAATTTTATGTAATGATTTTTCTTCCTACTTTATTTTATTCTTTAATCACAAATTAATAGAGGCTTAGTGGTTGAAAATTATACATAGGTACCTAATAATCGTATTATTTTTTCAGATTGTTCCCAGTGAGATAAAAACATTCAAAGATTTTCCACTGTCGCAAAAGACTCTCAAGGGGCTAAAAGATAATAATTATACCATCCCCACAGAAATTCAGAAACAGTCTATTGGATACGCCTTGCAAGGCAAAGATATACTAGGAGCTGCCCAAACAGGGTCTGGTAAAACTCTAGCCTTTCTAATTCCAATATTAGAAAATCTATTTTGCAAAAAATGGACAAGATTAGATGGTGTCGGAGCTCTAGTAATTTCACCCACCCGTGAGCTTGCTTACCAAATATATGAGACACTGCGCAAAGTTGGCGGCCTTCATGACTTTTCAGCTGGGCTCATTATTGGTGGTCAGAATCTTAAATTTGAACGCAAGAGAATGGATCAAATTAACATTCTAATAAGTACTCCAGGTAGATTGCTCCAGCACATGGATGAGAATCCATTGTTTGACTGTAGTCATCTCCAAATTTTAGTGCTAGATGAAGCAGATAGGTGCTTGGATATGGGATTTGAGACAACAATGAATGCTATCATTGAAAACTTACCTCCCGAAAGACAAACCCTACTGTTTTCAGCCACACAGACTAAATCAGTGAAGGATCTTGCCAGGCTCAGCTTGAAATTCCCTACATATGTAGCTCCCCATGAGCAAGCTGCTACAGTAACCCCGGAGTCTCTCCAACAAAGCTACATTGTTTGTGAGATTGATGAAAAACTTGGCATATTATGGTCCTTTATTAAAAATCATTTAAAACAGAAAATCTTGGTATTCATGGCTACCTGCAAACAAGTCAAATACACATATGAATTGTTTTGCAAATTAAGGCCAGGAGTGAGCTTACTGGCTCTGTATGGAACACTGCACCAGGAGAAAAGAGAAAAAATCTACAATGAGTTCTGCAGGAAGTCAAATGTTGTGTTATTTGCCACTGATTTAGCTTCCAGAGGGCTTGATTTTCCCAGAGTGAACTGGGTGATACAGATGGACTGTCCAGAGGATGTGGAGACCTACATACACCGAGCTGGCCGGACTGCCAGGGGAGTGTTTGGGAAAGGAGAAGGGTTGCTTATGTTACTGCCAAGTGAAGAAAAAATTGTAGAAAATTTGCAAAAAACCAAGATTCCCATAAACAAAATTTCAGTTGATCCTTCAAAAGTTCAAGCTCCTCAGAGAAAAATTGAGAGTTTGCTGTCTGACAACACAGAGTTGAAGCAATCTGCACAACGGGCTTTTGTCAGCTATGTCAAGTCTGTCTATTTGATGAAGAATAAAGAAGTCTTCAATGTTCAAGAATTAGATACAGATGCATATGCCCGATCCCTTGGCTTGCTCATTCCGCCAAGAATAAAATTTATGTATAAATTCCAAAAGAGAAACCCACAAAACAAGGAGAGTGGTGATGAATTAGAAAAAAAAAATGTTGTCAATAAGATAATATCAAATGATAAAGGCACTGATGAGAGCAGCTCCGAAGGCGAACTGCATAACCCGGAGCCAGTTATTGAAAGGGTAAAAGGCAAACAGACAAAAAATAAAAAACTTGAAACATTTGATTTCCACAAAGATGATGACAGTGATGATGACTTCCTCCAGATAAAGACAGAGAAAGATGACATTGAAAATGATGATATTGTTCTGGAAGATGAGAGACCTATATCAAAAAAAAAAGCCAAGCCTTTAACTAAAGCAGCAGTTGCCAAGAAAATACTCAAGAAAAAAATTAAAGTGAACACTAAAGTAAAGTTCACTGAGGAAGGTGAAGCTATTGGTGATGAGAAGAAAGATGTGAAATCAGAACTAGCTAAGCAATTTATCAATGAAGATGTTGGTGGTATTGATATTCAAAAAGCTAAGGAAGTATTGCAGGAAGAGGATAAGTTTGACAAAATTAGATTCAGAGAGAAAGTCAAAGCAAAACATAAAGAGCAGAAACGCAAATTAAAGAATAAGAAGAAGGAAGAAGAACAGGAGCAAGATGACTTTGGCTCTCAGTCAGAGTCTGATGGACCTGACCTATCTTGGCTGCCAGATCCTGATAAGGTGTATGATGAAAAAGTTGCCAGTGATTCTGATCAGCAGAATAATATGATTGAATCTGAAAACTCTGTTATTGAATCTGAAGAAGAGGACAAATTCCATAGGTACCTAATACAACCCTGTCTGTATAATTTGTTTCTAGAGAAGGGAATACTAAAATTAAATATTTTCGTTTCTGTTTTTAGGCCCAGCAAGAGGAAACTGGTTGAAAGCAAAGGCATCCCTCAGGAGAGCATAGCGCCGCGCAAGATTAAAAAGGTTCAGGACATCTCAGCTTCACTATCAGTACTTGAGGCAGAGGCACTAGCTATGCAGCTGCTGGGGAAGCGATGATGTTGTCTTATTTTATGTACATGCTTTAAAATAAAATAAATAAATTTTATTGATTTTTTTATTGTAACCCCGAAGATTTCGGTGGAATGGCGGATGAGTGTCCATCTGAGACGCCAGAAATGCTGGTTCGATTCCCGCAACTGGATAAATATTATTAAGTTTGGACTACAGAGGACTACAGCTTCATCCAAAGGAATGCACATACCATAAACCCAAATAACATTACCTTTCGTAGCAGTCGGGTAAAAACATGACGTTACGACAAAAAGTTATTCGTTACAAGCGTATACGGTAGAAATTATCTTTGAGCTTTTTCTCATACAATCGAATCGATATCATCCAACTTTTTGACAATCGATGTTTCTTCGATTGGACTGTATTTAGTCTTCCAAGGATTGGACCTACTTGTGTTTAGTTTTTTTGTTTTTATTAGCAGCTGGAAACTCCCAATACGAACTGTCTTTTCTGACATAAAAAAACAACTGTCAAAAGGAAAACGGATTGTTCGTTGCACTTGACTCGTCGTAAAACGAAGAATTTTGTAAAAAATAATAAGTTTTCTATGGATTTAGTTTAATTACACCAGCTGTACTTATTAATTTTAATTATGTTTTGGAGTGGAAATTTTATGGTTATGAGGGAGCTGAATTTCCTTCTCAAGGAAGAGGTGCGTATCAGTTCAAATATTCATGGTTATGAGGGGCTGACTTGGTGGTTTTCGCTGTAATTTCTTGTTGTTTGTTTATTTTTCTCGCTTGCATGAAGGTATTACAGCTTAAAAGTGCTAATTAAGTTATTTTAGCGATATCGGTATAGCATAGTCATTTGGTTTCAGAATGTAACTTTAGCCTCAGTTTTGGAAGCTGATGACATTCTTCAGGAGTGCAAGGCGGACAATAAAGCTCTGATGCAGTTGTAAGTCAACCTTTGCGATATTTTATAGGATTTCAGTAAAAGGCAAAGAAGCCTGTTGTTTTGGAAAGGTCATTTACTAAAACAAAGGATTTACATTTACTAAGATAGAATTGACTCACTTTAAATCATTATTTGCTTATAAGACTTGTTGGATCTGCATTATTTGTATATGAGATTGTCTTAAAAGTCCCATACTTTTATAGACAAGTGGTAGTAGTTGCTTGTGAGTGTTTGAAATGACCTGGTATGCAACTATCCAGCCAAAAGATGCATTGTTTTGGCTCCAAGCCATCTGCGACTGTTGTATAACCAGACCAGACCCTCTCCTACAAATCTTTTACTTAGTTTGATCTGTTTAGTATATTGCAATGAAGATTTGCTTGAATCTAAAGGACACTGTTTTTTCTATATCTTACATTCTTACAAGTCATCAGCAATAAAGCCTTTGAGGCACACTTTGAATCCTTTCACCACACTGGTTCGAAAGAACTAGTGACACAACCAGAAGAAGTTACTTCAATCCAACCTTTTAGAATGCTGCTTGTATTTTCTAGCCTCACACGCCCTGATATCCTCGCGGAGCTGATAACCCTGATAACAGAAGAGCCTCCGAAAAATGTGGAACTGTCCCAGCAGTACCGTCATGCCAGTATTGCGTGCGAGGTGCTGACGAGCCACCTCTCCACACTCAGCGACCGTCTGACTCTCGACACCACACAGATGAACAGGCTCTGTGACTTCATTAACAAGGACCCACCCCTGAATCCACTGCTTGCTTCCTACTTTAGTAAAACTGTAGAGATGCTGCTTGAGCGGAGTCCTAAACAGGTACATTTTAATCACTCCTTAAAAAATAAAATTATTATCTTACTAATATTATAAATGTGAAAGTTTGTGAGGATGTTTGTGCATCAATCACCCCTAAACGGCTGAACGGATTTGAATGAAACTTGGAATATACCTAGTACATGTAGACTACTACACTAACATATAGACTATTTTCTATTTAGGTACCACGCGAGCGAAGCCGCGCGCGGTAGCTAGTGTTGTGATAATAATGTAATCCAATTTAATTATTGTTTTAGTACCAAGTACTAAAATAGGTCCCGAGTCACTGTTACATTAAGATATCTGTTATGTTGATAAATTTTAAGCATGTGGGGCAGTGAAAGTGAATTAAGTGGACAAAGTGACAGTGGGGTCAGCTAGCTAAACTGCTTGCAAGCTATAAGGCAGATTCTTTCAAGATTACTTAGAACAAACTGTGGAATCAAAAACATAACCTATGAAGGAGCGCAACTATACACCAATTTACCTTAAAGACGCCACTAGTGTAACGTTATTTAAGAAATAGCTAAAGGATTATCCTAAAAAATATTTAAATTCTTTGAGAAAAGTATAACCTGTCATTTGTCTACTGTTACTTTACTGGCTGCAACCAGTACACTATGTACATAACATACTTACACTAACTATATTCTCTGTAAGTGGACTTTGTTCTTTGAGAAAATAAATATTTTTAACCACAAGATCATAATATTTATATCAGGACGGGGGTCCATGATATCAAAAGGCTTAGCACTATGCTTTTATATATCCAAATGTTCTCTTTTAGGACTGGTATCTGTACCACATAGTATGTCTCCGAGTGCTAGACTTCTTTAAGTCCCGGAGAGACTTCCTGCCGAACCTTCTGCGGCACATATCCACCTCCGCCATTGCAGACACCTTCAAGTACCTCATCCGCCTTGAAGATCTCTTTAACAAACCCATCATGGAGGTAACTACTGCAATATTATTCAAAATTCTAAGCTCATTGTGTGTGATAGATAATTCTCTCAAGGACATTGGTCAGTCGACATAATATTTAAATGGGTGCTATGTCAAGGGGCTAGTTAGTACATCTGTAGTATAACATCTATATATCTATACTATAACTAGTAATCTACTAGTATCAAAGTGCTAAAAGAAAAATATTTAATAGACGAAAATAGTTTTGTTTTGAAAGAAAGTCAATCTGCCATATTAAATTTAGAATAAATATAACCCAAGTGCAAGTACTTGAACAATCGAATTCGATCAACAATCGAATCGTGCGATGAGTGACGCGCGTTTCAATATTTGCTATCTATCTTATACGCCTAGCCATGTTGTTCTGTTTTGTATCTGAGCTATGAACAAATTCGCTTAAACTGTCAGTAATTTTGCCTAATTATTTTAAAATAGACATGGTAAGAGGCAGTAATTAATAACATAAGCCCTTTTATTATCAATTCCCAAGCAAAGCCGATAGCCGATTTTTTTGCATACTTATATTTTATACTCTGTCTACCATGTGAGTTCAAAAAGATTCTTTGTTTTATAGTTTCGAAGTTTTAGACATTTTACCCCTGAAAACATTATTGAGTTCTTAAAAGCTGTCGAGTCTACCGGAAACTAACACAAGTGGTGATAATAATAACTTCCGGCTGCAGCCACATCAAGTTAATTAGAAGCTTTTTGTATCAGTGGCTAGAAGAGCACCAGTTCCTCGACAGCCTGATCCAGATAATATGCGGCACGTACGAGCCCGAGCACTTCGGCCCCGAGGAGCCCGAGAAGGGCCAGCGCGAGCCCAGTGAGAAGCACGACAACGCCACGCCGGACCTCACCAACGAAGGTATCATGACTCTAACACAATGCGTAAAGCTTCATTTATCGTTTTATATGTGCATGCAGATTCATCTTGCTATGGTTCAAAATTCCGACATCGTCTACTCCAAGTCTACAAAATGAGCGCTATCGCGATGTCAAGTTTGTGTTCGCTTTTAATATCCCTTTCTAACTATTGTTGGTCGGTGTGTGAGAGGAGACGCTTTGCCTACACTCTGCTTTTGAAGAGTATAAAAGGCATCACTTGCCAACCGGCCGCTTTCATTCAAGGCATTCAAGGCACTTTCGTCTCTTTTTCAATACTTTGAGCCATCCGGCTGACATATCCTAAAGGTAACAATAAGTTTATTTGCAGCGCAAGAGTCGCAGGGCACGTCAGCGGCGTCGGCGTCAAGAATCAGCCCGGAGAGCGAACAGCTGAGCGCGGCGGAGAGGCAGGTGCGCGCCGAGCGCATCGCGGCCGTGGCGGCCTCCAACGCGGCCGCGCTGCTCTGCGACCTGGTCGCCACCGGTTGCGCTGCCGAGGGCTGCTCTACTAGGTATATCTCGAAACCAACGCCGAGGACGTGCTGTAAAGTAAATTATGGTGTCAAATAAATTGGTGGTCGAACTATGCTTTAATAATATCAACAATGAGAGCACTGGTGGTCTAGTTGGTGGAGACCCCGCCTTCCGATCCTAACGTTTGATAAGGATTATTGTTAGTTCACGTAGTCGCGTTGCTCGGGGAATGAACACCGGCAGCGATAACGGTAGAAGCGGCAGCCCTTTCATCGAAACGACCATGAACTCACACTAGGCGTTACAATACTGCATAAAGGCAAGGAGTGCGAGCGAGTGAGACATACTTCCGCACCGCTCACACGTTTTATTGCTGCATCGGCCGCGAGTTTCAGAACGGGAAGATAGGTGTGGTCGAAGTGAGTAATGGATTGGTTGTGTCAGGTCGCGCACGGCGTGGCAGCTGGCGGGCGCGCTGGGCGGCGGCGCATGCGTGCGCGGCGTGCTGTGCCACGTGTTCACGTGCGCGCCGCACAGCCGCGCGCGCGCGCTGCACCACGCCGCGCGCCTGCTGCAGACCCTGCTGCTCCACCACACGTGAGTACGCTGCCCTGCCCTGCACCACCCCACCACCCCACCCGTACTTTACATGTAACGACTGCCACATCCGCAGGAGCGAGAACGAAGAGGAGCGCTGCGGCGTGGAGCTGGCGGTGGCGCCGCACCTACCGCTGCTTCATCAGGCGCTGCTCCACGACCCCGCGCATTACGAACAGGTGAACATCCCACCGCTGTATCCTGTTATACCGCCTTCTATTTGATGTGACTGAGGGTCATGTTCCAGGAGGATGAAGGCGTGAACAGCGCAGGGGACAGTAGCGCGGGGGCGAGGCGCGTGGGCTGCGCGCGCGTGAGCACGGCGGCGCTGATCGCGCAGTTGGCGCTCTCGGAGGTGGAGGAGGTGGCCACCACGCTTCTCACGCTGGGTGAGTCACGTGACGCCGTGGACCGACCGAGTGGATGGGAGGTTGTTGTTGGCAAGCCATTATAAGAGAGGTGGTTGCAGGCACGCCGCACGTGCTGCTGGAGCTGATGTTCTCGTTCCCGGAGAACAACTTCCTGCACGCGCAGGTGGTCGCGCTCTGCCGCAACGCACTCTCCAACCGACTCTACCGCACGCAGTACGCACGACACGTCAGTACCAAATCTACAAGGAACGAACTTCTGCAATATGAACGATACCGTTTCCTTTCGACAGCCGAAGCTAAACATTTTCTTTAATTCCAGCTATTCGTGGAATGCGACATGCTGACAAGACTGATGGACGCGTTCGAGGACAACGAACACAAGCTGTGAGTGAGCACCCTAGTCGTCGTCACCTCGTCCTCTGGACGTTGTACTCGTGTGAATAATTTAGGGTATCCCCCAGGAACAACTCCCCTCGCGCGGGCTACATGGGCCACGTGATCCAGCTGCTGAGCCGCGCCAGCGCGGCGCTGGAGGAGCTGGCGGAGCAGCTGCGCCTGGGGCCCGCGCTGCTGGAGCGCTGGCGCGCCTTCCGCGACCAGCGCCTCGCGCCCGTGCTGCTGCTGCACGACACCCCGCTGGTAACTGCACTCGCCCCACTCAATATAAAAACATTTCACTTAACATATTTACAACTTTGACCCTTAATTAAATTCGGATAATTGCTTATAACAATGTAATCAAAATGAAGCAAAACGAGTTATACTGTGATTTAGAATTAATACTTTCTCCATACACTTATGACTCTTTAATGGATCTTTGGTTGCAAATCTCGGAAGCGTTTCGATCAACTAATACGATGGACGACATGTATGAACTTGTTGCGCTGTGGTAGCTGATACTGCAGCTGCAGCACCGACGTGTAACTCGTCCGTGCCGAGCTTTAAGCTCACCGGGCAGCGTGCGCTCAGGGCACCGACTTACTTTTAAGTAAGTCGGTGCCCTGAGCGCACGCTTATTTATAACACGAGCGCCGGCGCCGGCCGGTCGCCACATCCTGGATGATGTGAAACTCCATCCTCCGCCTTGGATGACTATAACGGACATTAATTTTTATACACCGATGGCAGAAAGTTTATTGCAATATTATTTAACCAAAAAATGACTTTACTTATTTTCAGGGCGGGACCTATCCCTCGGACAATCTGTACGAGACTGGTGAAGAGGTGAGAAACAATAATCAGAAATTATAATTGATTGAAAATATTTTCTTGAGGTTGTGTGGATTCATTTTATAACTTTCCTTTACAGCTGGATAACATATCAGACACATTGGCAGCGAATTATGATGTGAGTGCTATTTATTTAGTGGCGTATTGATGTTTAATTTCGCCAAGTTTCGTTGGTTTTGATCCACAGATAATTAAGACCCAATCTTAAAATGTTGTGGAAGTATGAATAAACAATATAAACACATCAACAACGTCTAGGGATATTTCGGATTTTCTCAATTTACTCAAAATTTATTATAAATAATATGGAATATGTATATATTTTTAAAAAGCCCATTTATCAGACTAGAACTTAGAATGAAAAAAAAAAATATTTTTTTTGCTTAAATAAAATTTTATTTAAATAAAAACAAAAAGTGAAAAAATTGTAAAACTAAGGATGAATGTGTTTTTTAAGAAAAAGTGAAAAATTAAGCGAAATGATTCCGATTTTTACAATTATACGAAAAATCAGTAGTCAGTTAATCCACCCATGACGTTAACAACGGTTCTGCAACGGTTTTTCATGCTTTGAATCAAGTTATCAAAATCTTGCTGCGGGATATTGTCCCAAGTCCTGCTAACATGCAAAAAAAGTTGCTCTTCAGTCGCAATGTTTGCAGGAAAATTGTTTCTAGCTCATCTTTGGAGCATGTCCCACGCGTGCTCTATGGGGTTTAGGTCTGGTGATTGCGCGGGCCAGTTTAAGACCGACACATCGTGCTCCTGCAGCCAGCTGGTCACCACTCGCGCTGTGTTCGGACGGGTGTTGTCGTGCATGAGCGTGAATTCTTTGCCCATTTGTTATCGATGGGGGTAGACTATTGGTATTGGCACCTAGTTATGGTATTTTTCAGCGGTCATGGTGTTTCTGATCCAAACGTGGTCTGTTCTTCCACCAACACGAATTCTCGCCCAAACCATAATTGTCCCGCCGTGGTATGGATGAATTTCCTGAGAGTGTTGCAGACGGCTCTCACGACCAGGAACTCGCCATACACGTACTCTTCGTGAATCTGGATGGAAACCGAATCGGGACTCATCGGTAAACAGCACTACAGACTACTGGTTATCTTCCCAGAGCAAATGTTCACGAGCCCGCTGTAATCTTCGTCCACGATTTCCTCGGCGTAGTTCTAGAGTACAAAGCGGTCTGCAAGCATGAAGGTTAGCTTCATGCAGTCTTCTCCTCACAGTTTGGTCACTCACAAGCAACTGGTGCTCTGGCTGGAGCCTTTGAACCAACTGCATGGCCGTAACATTTGGTTGTCTTCTCGCTGCAACTTGCAAAAATCGGTCTTGTCGTTGGGTGGTCATGCGCCTTCCGCCTGGGTGTCTTTCAGCCACTTCACGGGTAGCACGATAACGTGACCATAATCTTGATATCACGTTTTGTTTTGTTCCAATCTCCTCAGCAATACTCCGCTGAGTAGCCCCCGCTTGGAGCATGCCTACTGCCCTTAACATTTCATCTCTGGTTAAATGGCGTCGCTGCATGATAAATTTAATTGCATAAATTCGAAATTAATCAATAACTTGCTTTAAAACTTCAATTTTACACAAAAAAAACCAAAAACTATGGTAGGTAAATTGAAAACTTCGACCTTCGCTCTATTAATACCGCGCAAATCTTTTGTTTAAAATTATTTTTTTCAAATTTAAATTTGGAATCATTAAAATAGACCTATAAAATAAGATTTTATCAAAAGATTTTAAAAATAACCAATTTTTTTAGAATTTAAGAACTTTATACAAAATATCCCTAGACGTTGTTGATGTGTGTATTTGTTTCAGTTTAGCGACATGGCAGCTACCACTAACATGGACGACTTAGGCGATGACTTGGCCACGGACCACGAGGTGGGTCGTCGTTGTCGAACATCGCTTTGAAAGCTGTTGTCCTCTCGTGCTGTATGATGAGTAGGCACTAATAAAGGAATGCTATTTCAGATGAGAAACGCCGAGGAGCACGCGGACTGCGAAGATAAGGTGAATGATAATGATGATAATAAAGTAAGCCTTTTATTTTGCTTTGAATATAACAATTTTGGTTCACAATAAACTTAATTGTAAAGGCATTCTCCAGATTATTCCTTTTCAACAAGACAAAGCTAGGAGCAGTTCTGCGGTTTCCTTAGTTTTGTCTTGTTTAATGTCTATTCTTTCAAAAAGACTTTTATTTGTCAAGGGACATATTCTATTATAGTATCTTGAACACAACTTGCTTTTCGATATTATTATTGTGTTTTTTGTTGCAGAGAGCGAAGGCGCAGAAGTATTTCCTGTCGAAAGTTTGCAGTAACGCTAACAAGTCAGTGTTTTGATTTGCAACATTACTATATTATTCTTTTTATATTTACTTCTCTGCTGGACTGGAAGTAAAGAAAAAGCATAGAATGCGACCAAGGGATAATATCTTCTCCAAAATGATGGACCACCTATGGGCAATGGGCTGATCACCTGTCACCATGGTTCACCATATCCATCTTAGGAGTTTAAATCAGAAGTGGCTGCAAGTTTTCTTATGTTTGCTTGTGGCTCTGCCCACCCCATTAGGGATACGACGTGATAATATGTATGTATGTATGTACTATATTATTAAATAGAGAAATAAATCGATATCAGTAATGATTAAACTTTAAAAACAGTCGACTATCTAAAGAACATTCATTGCAAATGGTCTGGCTCATCTGATCCAGATCCCTGTTAGATGGAAGTGTGCTCAAGGCGCGGGCCGCTTTGCGCTGATATATTAAATTAGCTGTTGCCCGTGACTCCGTACGCGTTAGGTTACTTTCATAAGTACCAACGTAGTGCATTTATAGTATCTAAACCGAATTTGAAGTGGCAATACAAACTTTGATAGACCCATTTCACCCCAATCAGTCAGTCAGGTTAAGCTCTTATATAGGTATAGATTGGTAATAAGTAGAGATTGTATCTGTACGTGTGTTGCAGCATGTGGGACGACGAGCCGGAGCCGGAGCCGGAGTCGGAGCCGGGGCCGGCGCGCGGCCCGCCCGGCGCCGAGGTCTGGTCCGTGCCCGGTATGTATATCGATAACTATCTTACTCACTAACGCAAATCGTATTCTGTTTGAGTTTTCCATGACTATACTCCCTATCGCCTGTAGTAAAAAATATGTATGAAAACTTTTCCCACTCTAAGATAGGGATATGCCGTCCAGCAGTGGGCTCCTACAGTCATAGCTCTTGGTCGTTTTAAAATATGATTATGATGATAATGTGTCTTTATGTCCGGTCGCGCTACAAGCAGACTAGTTAACTTAACGTAGTATAAGTAGTATTAAGATGTTTCAAAATGATATCGTTAATGTCGCAGCGTGGGAGAGTGGCGGCGGCGGCGGCGGGGAGCTGGCGGGCGGCGAGGGCTGGGCGCAGTTCGACGCGTTCGCGCCGCCCGCCGCCTTCGCCGAGCCGCCGGCGGCGCCCGAGCCCTTCGCGCCCTTCTGGCCCGCGGAGGCTGACGCACGAGGTACATCTACTAGCTGCCGCCCGCGTTCAAAAGTGGCCTATATGTTATTTCAGAACACGTATTAGTTCAGCCGTTTGCACAAACATACATCGCCACATCCACACATCCTCGCAGACAATCGGCTCGATGTCGAGCAACATGTACTCGTAGAGGTAGACAGGTTTGTAACAGTTAGTTTGTCATGTACTATATATACTGCAGAGAGGGATTGCGGCAGCACGGGTCTCGAGTCGACGCTGCGCGGCCTGCGCCTGGCGGGCGGCCGCTCGCTGGCGGACAACCTGCTGACCGCCATGTCGGCCATGTCGCCCGCCGCCATCGCCAACATTGTCAACGCCAACCTGCAGCCGCTGAACACGCCGGTACCAACCCATCCACATATATTACATATGCCACTGCATCACTGTCACTGATGCCCCTTCAACTTAAGGGGGAGATTTACAAAACACTCATAGGACATGTTGTACTGTATGAATCTGATAGGTTAAAAGCTGGCTGGTTAGCTGGAAGAAAATGCTAATTAGCATTAAGTTCGCCTATGTACATGTTATTTCTTGTGCAATAAAGAATTTTCTATCTATCTATCTATCTATAAGTGATGGATATGTTGAGGAGCTATGACATGTAACGAGAAGAGTGTTAGATTTTAATAGTTAGGATATGCAGGTAGAGGTAGACTAAAAAAAAAGATAGATGGACTCAGCTTCGAATCTAGGAAGAGGGGCAAACCGGGACACCCGCCCTGGCGGCAGTTTCAGCGCCAAAATTATAAATATGTCACACAAATTAAAAGTTACTAGCAAATAAGTAAGAAAGAGTGCTAATTTACTAAAGGGTTCTTGAGTGTCCCGATCATCAAAATAGTTTTTTTAACAATTCATCTGTAAACGCTGGAGGCAGGGGGCGCCACTGTCGAGTTTCTGTCCTGGTTCGAAAAGTCGTACATCCGGGGCGGGATAGACCATGTGAAAGATGATATGAGGAACCTCTCACTTTTCAGGTGAACCTACCTCCGGAAGCCACGGCCGAGGTGACGACGCCGAACCCCGTGACTCCGCCCGCAGAGTTCAGCAATGCCGCCGCCGTTTTCCCAAGCGAGACGTCTTCTCTACCTCTCCCCCCGCCCGCTGG
Source organism: Scotopteryx bipunctaria (assembly GCA_949320045.1). Classification (NCBI taxonomy): domain Eukaryota; kingdom Metazoa; phylum Arthropoda; class Insecta; order Lepidoptera; family Geometridae; genus Scotopteryx; species Scotopteryx bipunctaria. Next base: position 133,511 of record OX439449.1, read on the forward strand.
CGCGATCCTACCCGCCAGCGTCGATGGCACTCCCGATAGTTGTCGAGAGAACACCTCGAATCCAAGGGTCGATATGCCCTCAGAATCAACGATCGATAAGCCTTCAGATTCATCGGTTGATACACCCTCTGATACAACGGTCGATAAGCCCTCGGAAGAAACGGTTGATACGCCCTCAGTACCGTCGATCGATAAGCCCTCGGAACCAAAGTTTGAGGTAAATTGTGTTACACACGCCGACGGCAGTCCAGAGTTGAAAAGTCAAAATGTAGACAGCAATATGGAAGGCAAGGTCAACGACCTCTCCCCTGAGGATAAGGTTTCTGTTGAAAACAGGGCCGCGATAGAGACGCATGCGGCAGAGGTCGTCGAACCCGCGGATGCCCCCGACACGAGCGAGAGATGATGCATCAAGGGCCGGTGACTGCTGCCCTGTAGCTAGTTTATTATGAGGTCACGCCAAACTTTAAGTCCGGTCTGCATGGTGGCACACTTTTGGACTTAATTTTTCCGTTGGAGCTAAAATAGGATACAACGTGTCACGTCAAGTCTTAATTGTCTCAGTTCAATCTGTTTTCGACTGGCCATGTAGCGCCGCATTGTTTTTGTCCTACTACCTAATTATGCGACCTTTGTACCCATTTAGACCGGTCTTAAAGTTTGGCGTGGCCTAGTTTTGTTTAGAGTAGGTACTATAATATATTGAAGCGGTGTATGCAATGCGCTTCGTTTCGATGTGATTAAACGTTACTTTGTAAGGAACGGCATTTATAACGTATGTTACTCCAATCGTAATGATTTTAAAATTTCAACGACAGTTATTCTAAAATTGATTTAAATTTTATTTAAAAAGTTGATTATGATTGTTAAATGTAATGTTTTATATTTTTATATGTTACGATTAGTGATAGCTTCGAGACATAATCGTCATGCGATGCGCATACAATATGTGTCATTATGAACTAAAATCGTTACTTACATATTTTATTGAAATTACCTCGCACCATGATCTTGACCCCACGTCACGTGGCGCCACGTGACATGCTTATATAAGACATTACAGAATTGAACCTGTCGATAAGTTTGGGTCCTGACACTGCAATACTAAATGTCTTAGGAACCTAGGTCAGAATAGATAGCTAATTTAGATACAATTATTCTGAATACTTTGCAATATTACTTTGGCTTTATTTCACGTATTGTAATAATAGTAGTAGTAAATGTAATATACAAATAGTAAAGTTAATTTTGGTGTCATGCACAAAACTACACAGTTATAGTTGCGAGCTCGCAAACATTGGGGCCAAGTGGAATGCAAAGTCCCTCGTTACTTCACCTTTGTTTCGATTAAACGTTGAACCAATCTCATAGATAAATCTCATTTTTATAACTAATAAAAATAATACTGTAATGTACCCAATCCTGTCCCTCTTCAACTTTTTACAGCTTTAAAATAATAATCTATAAGATTTGGAATTTGTATTTGTATTTGTTAAGAAAATTTCAAATGATCAAACAAAAAACCTAAAACATTGTATTCTTTGGCCAGAGGGTACGAGCGAACGATTTTATAATTTGATTAGTAACCCTACGCAATAAAATATACAACGATTAAGTATTGTAAATTCATAATTAAGTGTCCTTCCGAGCTTTTAATACTTTTAATAATGAATTATGTACTTTTAATCATTGAATCGCACCGTCACGGGCCACGCGCGGCTCACGGCGGAGCTCTCGTTCAAAAGGCAAATACTATTTATTTATTTCTTGTTAGTGCGACTCGTGTATATAGAGGAAACATAATTTCCCTGCCCTTTTCCCACTTTATGTGGGGTCGGCACGACATGTATTCAACACACACTCCTTAGGTACTCATGTCATCTTCTGTCACACAGTCCCTCCATTAATAGAACGGGATAACATTTTTTGATACTCTTGTACATATATAATATCAAGCAAAAAGTTACTTACGTTTATAAAAATGACGTGTAAATTAAGATTTGATTTATTCGGATAGGTTCATCGGGTGCCGTAATTTTAAAATGTAAACTTAAAGCAGTGATCTTACTAACGCTATTCAGCGATGTGATGTTAAATGTCCAATTATTCATTCATTGTGTTCAGACTACAATTTTAAGTGTTGTGTACACTGTAAATATTAAAGTTCGGTTGTAAATATAATCGAAACTTGTAGCCTTGCCGCGTACCTAAACTAGTTAGCTTGTATAAATTGTAAGGCGTTAATCAGTATGTCAAATATGTCCCAGAACGTTATGTACGACATTGCTGTATTAGAATAGTATTTAGATATTCCTCGAGCGTCAAAGTTGAGACATGCGCACGTTTAATCCATATCGATAATCAATATCAGTTGCAACATATCGATGTTCGGAACGTCACTTCGGTTGTTATTTTGAGAGGTGTTTTTGAGGTTGGAAGTGGCTCTACTGATTTGATGAATAAGTACGTATACTTTTGTTTTTATAGCCAGCGTGTGTCTCTTCTTTTACTTTATTTTTGAAGTCATATTGTTCATTCATAGTTATGCATACCTACCTAGGTTATTGTTTTTTTTATGAAATTCGACATGTTGAAAATGAGTTAACGGTGAATATTATAAAAGATCTCTTTTTAGAATTTGGCATATGAAATGGTTTTTTTGTGGTTTATTATTTTCTTTAATGTTTCTGTGAATTTTTACACGAAGTTAGTTTTAGTATATAGTACTGAAAATTGTTGAATATATATCATTATAACTCCACATATTCAGCACATCTCAACGTTTTACAAACATATTGAATTCATATCGTACGTTTAGTTTTGAGATTGTACAAATGGCGCGAAGAACTTCATTAATTTGAACAAAATAATTTAAACTAGGAATTAGATTTACTCATAAAACTAGCAATTAATAATCTCCGCACCCAGAGCAGAATGTCTAAAGCAGTGGTCGATAACCAATGTTTTAGTTCCAGCGCGGATTCAGACGACAGTTTAATATCGATTCTTAAATAGTATAAGAAAATGTAGGAAACGAATCACACGAATCTTTTTGATGACTGATGATGATGATGGCTTCACTAACTCTGTCTTGTCATTATTGTGCCTTGAAGTATGTACCTACTGAAGGTAACATGTTTACACTAAGCATTCTGGTAGGTGAATAAGACCGTGGCTCGAGCCTACGCGCCCTACACTGGAAACACTCCATCCTTACACAAACACAACGCTTTCAGCGGGCGATATGTCAACACGTGACGTGCAACTTAAACCCGACCCAAGAAGTTGTATAGTTTCTGAATTTTGTATGTGAGAATAATCTCCCCACAATAATATAAAGTTAAAAATTTTGATGGTATGAGACCCTACTTAACTGTCGAGTCTTATGGTGTTTTGGTACAATAATTCTCTCAAGAAAATTGCTTGCATAAATTGTAACTAAGTGACAAAGACATAAAACTAATGAATATACATTGATTCTGTGCCAAATCGTTAAAAAAGCTTGAAATTTGTGGGGCGTGCCGTACAGGTGCTGAGTTAAAACTTGTAGATACGCGCCATACAACTTGTTCTCTTTCCCAAATGAGTAGGAGATTGTTATTCTGTGAATACCTACGCTTCTGTCGATGTAACGTGAGTGCGAAGATAGATAGCGGGTAGATAGTGCTCAATCTCTGGGCTTTGTTATATGGACGGAAATGTACATAATTTGTAAATAGGTACCATGGTGTAGATAAGTATATTGTTGGCAAGCTATATTACTTTGTTATTATTAAAGCTTTCATAAAATTCGAATGCTTTTATAGGTCCGCCCTTTTTTGGCTGCATAAAAAAACCGTAAAATCCTTTTCAAAAACGGTTGTGATACTCTGATGACAACCGCAATAGGTAAATCCCTTCGGGCATGTAGGGCGGATACTTTAGAGCATTTTGGTCTTTCTATGTAAATCTAATCTTAGTTTAAAGATTGCCTGATGCCTTCATTTAATTGAATAGCGCACTCTGCCACTTCCACTGGGTCTTCTCTATTGGTTATTTGTTAAAGTTGTGGTCATTGGTCTTAAAGCTCCAAGAGGATGAGAGAGGGTTCGCATTTTTATATTTTCGGTAAATTGTAAATTGATGCTGTTATCAGTGTGTGATCACTTCTATTGTTCAGAGTTTTTAGGGAGACGACGAATAATTTATAAATAAAAACAAATTCGACGATCTATTATGATGCTGTGATTTACGAGTATAATCAGGGGAATATCTTTTAAGTGTAAATTGCGATGAAATTATTTGATATTACGCGCGGCGTCCACTTTGCTTGCTCTATCTGATATTAATTTTTTCAAATATTTTTTTTTTCAAATATAACACGTTTCGTCCTAAGATTCAAGCTGATTAAACATGTAATATGTGTTATTTTTGTTATACCAAACTTGAGACATTTCGAAAATGACAAGACTTCTCAGCCAGCGTTCAAACTGGTGCCATTGGAGAGTAAAAATTATGAGAAACAAAAAGTATTCTCTGAAAAATTCACCAAAGTGCAGGGTGCACTTCCGAGATATTTGCATTTTACTTGAAATGTCAAAGTATGAAAGTCTCCATATAAACCTGTTATTAAATGTAACCTCAGTTATTATTGGCTCTTTAATTAGTATAAGCTCAGTTATTTTCAAAATGGAACTTTTCGACTTAGTTCGTAATCAGTAGAGAGTAGAATAGAATGTACTTGTAATGTCTTGGAGAGGCGAGTGTAGTGGACGTGTGGCGCGACAAGGAGTGTCTGGAACGCAATATCGGTGGTGATCGTCTTCCTGGGAGCTAGTATTTTAGTGATAAGGGTACTATAAAGCTGTGAAACGTATTAGTGCAATTAGTTGCCTTTGAGTGTTGTTGTCAAATTTATATTATTATGTAAACTTAATCGTAAGCATTTAGGACTGTTGATTACGATTGTATCTAGTTTCTGTTTTATTCTTGTAAAATATATCTTTAATGAAAACATGCGTATTATTGTACAAGTTCGGAGGCGATTTATGACTGTGTTATAGTCTTGTGTCGTCCTCTGCAACCGCGTCGGGATCTATACTCGTAGGTACCTTCCTCCTTGCGCGTAGTTGACGTGTTGGCGTGCAAATGAACAGTTTAGCAGTGTGCGTATGTTTCAGTGTGAACTATCCATTGTACTTCGTCTGTCGCCAGTGCCCACCCGTATTCACGAATCAATTAGGTACCTATTGAAGTTTACAAGCAAATTAATTATAAGTGTAGGTAATTGACAAGTGTGATAGTAGGTTTTTGTGATGCTTATTTTACGCTGCGGCTTCATAGATTCTTCACATTTATAAATATTGTGCAGGAGTTGTTGATACTTAGGTACTTACCTATATGTTTCGACTTTCCGTTGAACGCGGCCGTCCTGTTGATTATGCTTCTCTTCGTCGTGCTACTCGTACCTAGTAGACGCTGTCGTAACGTTATTTTAGTAAGACATTTGCCTACTTTTGCATAAACGAATCAGCGTGCAAAGCAAAAAATGTACATGCAAGCTTTCGACACATCTTTGCTTTCCTATTTGTACCGGGATGGAAACGGGCCGTTTGTGGAACGGAGAAGTGGACGGAGACCTTTAACTTGAATGGTAGACGGCGATAAACGAGCCAGTGTAAAACTGTAACATGATTTTTATTTATATTTTTCAATATGATGGGACCTCATAGTAACACCACGCTTATATTTATATATCGAAGATTTATAAATTATTGTAAGTAATATAGATACACACCTTCAGGTACCTACATAATATACGGTTTGTGCTGCCTCCACCCTGCTTGTCTATATGTATAGTCAATAAATCTATATGTATAGTGGATGCACTGCAGCCGACGATTTGACGAACACCCACGAATTGAACCCTGTTTTAAATGTTATAGCATTGTCTTTTCTATCTATAAAATGAAAAAAGGGACGCTACATGCGCCTACCTACACTTACTAAATAATAGGTTTTTTTGTGCATATTCATGTAACAGGAGTTCCTTTGTGTGTCGTAGTACTGGTATTCCTAGTTGGTACAATATCGTGGTAGGTACATAGTTGGTAAGGACGGCTATAAGAGAGCTCGAATGTAATTTGACGTAACCTGTACTTGCTGGCTATTTCTAATGTACCTACCTCATTGTGGGATAGCGCAAACGAGAACTGTGCCTAGTGGCTGTGTTTGTGAAGATGACTCATCCCCTTGACGGAACTATGTAAATTACCTCCCCTTTTGCAAATACTCGCTTCCGGTACCGCCAGAAAACACGAGACATAAATTGTATCTGTTGTATTGATTTATGTACTTAAGTACCTATATTTATAATAGTTCAAGTTTTATTAAAGGTTGCTCAATATACTCTCGTTTCAATTGTAACATGTAGGTCGTATGAAATAACAAAGCAGAAATACTTTGATATATTTTTATTTTAATATTTTCATAATTTATTTATATATAATGACTATAATAATCATCTACCAAACTAAATAATCAATATAATTCAACAGCATCCTTTATATACAATATATGTATAGTTATTATACTTCTTCATAATTTCCTCGTTTTTTCCAACGCTTTAGAAAAGAGACAGTCGTCTGATACATACAAAATAATGTCGAAATGAAGTCTACAATTATTACAGATTAACAGGTAATAATTTGCCACAAGTTTTTTTGTTTTATTATTTATTTACAAATCTTATATTTATAATTTAGTCCCATCATTTCCAAATGAATATTAGCGTTTGAGATGGAACTTGCGTTAGTCATACACGAGTAGGTAAGGTACGTATCGTTCCGAGTAGGTACGAGTAACACTAACAATGCATAGAATTCACAAAACTTAACGTGCCGAGGTTCGTCTGCTGCGCTGCGCTGCGACTAGTGCGCGTCGCGTCGCTTACATTCAAATATATTCTTTCAACTAAATATAAACATTTATTATAATTTGCTCTTGAACTATGACCATACAAAAAATATTTATTACACACAATTTTATACAAGTAAGACTTAATTATTTATAAAATATGTAGCATTGTAACAATAACATTTGGTCTAACAGATGAAAGTAGGTACCTACCTAAGCTATTAATTGTTAATGAAACGTAATAAGTATATCGTGTGAAGTATGAGCGAAGATATTCTGTAAATACTTGGTCTTATCGCTAAGTGATGTTGAAATGGAAGTCCTACGTTATCTTATAGGGCAGGGCACGCGGCAGAAAATGTGGTAAGCCGCGGCCGCGTCTCAAAACTATACGATCTTACTTAGATAAGTATTGTACGGAGGCCCGAAGCCGTCGTCTTGATATGCACTCAGATATACACGGTGATCCACGAGCCTCTCCGGCGGCATGATAAAACTGTTTCAATTTTGAACTCGCATTAAAATGGTAAACAGTGGTATGAAAATATGTCTTCTCGAATAAAACTCCAAAATTCAACAAAGATAGGTAATCTGATTAAAACATGCTAACTACTGATATATATATATATATATCTGAACAGCGTCCATCACACCACGGCAAATACACACCAAGCTACCGACTCACTAAAACGAAACTACATCATAAACTCATTTCAAACATTACAAGTAACAATATGAAGTATAATAAACACAGCATCAAATAGTACAAAGTTTGGCATCCAATACACGGCTAACTAATACGTATAGAACTGAACTAGCGTTTCTAGAATCACTACTCGTAGGTATATTCCAAGCTAAGGCGAATTACATTGGACGTTACGTATAAGAAAGGGAGTCTACCTATCTACTGAAGGTTAGATAGAACACGACATGGAATATAACTGAAGCCAGAGAGCGAGCAGTGACTGTACGAAGTAGTCCCAGCCGCGGGTGACGTACAAAATAATTATTGCCATGCGATACACCGATATCCACTACTGTAATTACGTTAACAGAACAGACGAGACCTGCAGGTGCACTAAAATAACTCGAATATAAATTCTACACTTGGAATACAATACCGCCCGCCCTACGCTAAACAGCGCACCGACAGGTCTCTCTGTACCTACACTTATCCGAATAGCGATATACACAATAGCATTAACCGTTACTTTAAATTAGTTATCGCTTTATTTTAGTATATTTTATATCTAGCAACACCAACACGACACCGATTGGTCTGGTTTAGGCTTGCAACCCGCACATGTATTGCTATTTGTCCGAAGGCGAAGCATCGCCATCTCATTGCGAATGAAGCGATATCTCACATTTTCATTTGAGAAACTGAAAAATCGATTCTGCTGTTAACATTTTTAGATTCGAGGTTGTCAGCGTTCGAAACGAGTCTGAAATCAAAATGTAATGAAGGATTTAAACGTTGGCCCAGCCACTGCCGACCATCGGCAACCCTAGCCTGTGAAGAGAATTGGCAAAGGTTCTGATTTTTCGCATACGTTGATCTTCTGTCTCTGGCCGCTACTACTCGTAGGCTCTGACAACCAACCGTTTAAACCCAGCTTAAGGTGTTTCGAGGTAAATTTAAATAACACCAAAATACAGAATGTAAAGAATGAGATGACATAAAACAAGTGTATAAATAATTTAATCTCAAATTTAATGCAACGTAACTGACAACGTAACACAAACGCTGTCGGAAGAGAAACGGAAAAACACCCCGAGTGTCAAAGTAATCGCCAGGGAGAATGTAACAAAATTATTGTCATCCAATGCTTAATTTTTCAATCTTTAAAATATTATATCATTTTATTTATTTACTCAATACTTTATACAGATAAACGTAATTCCACTAATATTATTGTTAAGTTAGAGTTTATTTCGTAACTATTTAATTTACAACTACCTGTATCGTAAATGTTATAATAATAATCAGCAACGATCAAATAATCTCAACTTACCAACGGACTAACACAATATTATATTTTATCTATACAAGTAACGTAAATGCATGCTAACTAACCTAACGCTGGAAATCATAGGTACATTACATACAACTAACAGAAGAGAGACGAAAGAGTCGGCGACCGACGATCACTAGGTAGTAGGTACCGTAAAATACGTTGTATAAAAGATTTAAGAATTAGTTTATAATAATGCTTTCGTATATTTACATGATGACGTCGCGTGAAGGTAGCGGACTAGCGCAGCGGCCTCGGCGCTGGCAGACTCGACTCGAGGCACTCGACTAATTGAAGGACGCAGCGCGTGGCGGAAGCGGGACTACTCACCGAATTTACATGAGAGAAGTTTGTGCGTTCGTTCCTTCGAGTCACGCCCAAGTAAGACTCTAAATATATAAAGTTCATAAGATCACTACGTGGTAGCTAAGCTCTGGCGGCGCCGCCACCGGCCAGCACCAGGTCTGGCGGCGCGGACTGCCGAAGTGCCGGCCGACAACTCCCAATCACATCGCCCTATCTCCAAGTAGTCCGAAAATTCGACAATATTCCAAGTTATCATTAACCCCTCTATCTAATTAGGATAGTTGTTTTATCCAGCCGCTTACAACTAGCATAATATACACTGGAGTGAAAAATGACAGCCAACAGACGGCGCTACGCGTGAGACGCGATCCTGCCGCAGCTAACGTGCGCAAGACCGTTTACAATGATTATTTTACAAACACTTCCATAAATCTGTTTATTGACCATCAACCAATGGAATGCACTTGTGGTTTCCTCGAGAGCCGCAACAGACGGTCGTGCGTGAGAAGAGGAGGCAGCGCGGCGGCGCGGCCCGCTCACAGCTGGTACCACTTCTTGTCCTTGTACTTGAGCATCAGCTGGTGCGCCGACGACGAGAACTCTGCCGCCTGGAATAACAGAGGGCAATCAAATGTTAGCGGCAAGAAGCTGGAAGTAGATTCTCAAAATATAACATGTAAAAGAAGCACCATCTACCATCTCGTTATTCTATATCTAAGGCTCGCCTTCGAATTCCATAAATACACTCGGTATCCGGCTCCAAGGACGAAACGGGTGTAGTGTCACCTGATTGCTCATGCGCTCGGTGCGGTCCTCCAGCTGCGAGAGCTTGTCGCCGCGCTCCAGCACCATCATGTGCGCGCGCGACACCTCGCTGGCGGCCGTGGAGGCGCGCGTGCCCAGCTGCTCCAGCTGCGCCGCGGCCACCGCGCCCCCCGCGCCCCCCGAGCCCCCCGCGCCCCCCGCGCCGCTCGGCCCGCCCGGGATGTGCTTCGCCACCGCGCGGTTCGGCTTCAGCCCGCTGCTGTCGCCGACTGCAACAGTCCAAGAGAGCCTTTTCTCAGAGAGTACCCAAGGTACAACTAACTATTTCTGGCTGCTAAGAGTAGCGAAAAATTAATAGGGTATGAGAATCACCATCGGAGTCGAATCAATGTGAGATACGATGGATTCGGGTGACATTAGTAGCGAAACAATAAACAATGAACCTAGCTTACGTTCTGTTACTACTATGTATTTTGACATCCACGTAGGAAAATCTTGAGATAATTAAAGCAACGATAAGTCTTTATCAATAAACAGAGGACAACACCAGGATCACTTTCTAAGGACAAAAACAGAGAGATTACGATGACGTCACAAGCTTAAAACAACAATAACTTCCACTATCTTCCGGTATAATTGGATTGACGAAACCTACCATCTGAAAAGATTAATATCCGATTTTCAAAAATGCTTTATTAATATAGGTATAAATTAATCATAGCATATCTTGTAAAATGCACTTACAAAGTTCTTCCCTGTCAAATGGGCGGGATCCTCCGCCGAAGAGTCCTCGGAAGAAGCTCTCCTTGGGCGGCTCCGGCATGTCTCGCGGCAGGAACAGTTCGCCCAGCATCTCGTACAGACTGTTGCTGAAACACAAGACAAGCTTAACGGATCTTCGAACACGCCTAGGTATCCCATTCGTGAACCCAATGCGCATTCACTGATTTCATAAAGCTGCTATAACTCACCAGAACTCAGCATCTATTGTGAACTTCTGAATCTCTGTGGGAGACGCCAGGTACAGACCATGGCCTCTATTGCTGAAGCAGAATGTCTTCGCTATCCTGAAACACCACCAAGTACACGATTAGATTAGAAGCTCTGACTTTTTATTTAGTGCAGAATGATAAAAAACATTAATTTAATTTGGAATTCGGTTGACTCGACCAAACGTTAACGATAACGAATTGGAAAATAGCTCCTGAACGAATCGGTATGTTACCGCGATGTCTGTATCTTGAAGGGATTAGAGAAGATTTATCAGATTTTAAGCAGATATCCAGATTCACATCCAGAAGCGAGTCAAGTATGAAGGACAGTTCAGAAATATATTAGGTATCTATTATTTAAATCATCTCACCTTAGTTATCCATAGTCCTCAGTCGGTGTCTAGAGGATAAATTTACTTCTAACATAAAGCGTAGCTAACATGTATCTATATGCGTCTACCTACACACGAGAACACAGAGGCAGCAGCGTTTAAAGAAAAGCAGGAAATGCCAGAGAAAGCATATCAACAGCTCCCATGCTGCGAAGTATCGTTCGTCGAGTAAGCGAAGTCGTGAGGCAAAAAAGTATTTCCAACGTTGAAAACTAAAAGACACGCATCTTGGATGAAAGATGTACCTGAATTTTAAACTGATGATTTTTATATGTGGTTGTAAGACTAACTGCAGATAAAAGACTATTTTGCCTCAACTCAAGATTGCAGAGTAAGTACCGCAAGTGTCAGCCCAGCAAACAGAAAGAAGAAACAGCGTCAACAGGAAGAAAGCAACTGAAGATAGACATCGAATGTATCGTGGCGGCGTGTTCGGTACATGTCGACGAAACGGGATGTAGTGTAGCCGTGTGTGTCATGTAGAACAGTTTAAGTACTAGTCAAGCAGTTTCACAAGCAGCTATCGGAGCGGGGCAAATCATTTCCTTATTAACAATTTACATTATAGATTAAATCAGAAAAACACTGTGAGATGGGCAGGTTCGTACTCGGATGAGTACAGGTTGAAGTGTGGTGTGAGGCAAGGAGGGTTGTCCTCGCCGAGGTTGTTCAACCTGTACATAAATAGGTTAATTGTTGAACTCAGTAAAGCTAAATTCGGATGCTCAATTCATGGCCTCAGTGTTAATAACATAAGCTATGCAGATGATATGGTTTTGCTGAGTCCATCAATTAATGCTCTGAGACGAATGCTAAACATTTGTGAGACATATGCAGTGACTCATGGGCTCAGGTACAACGTCAAAAAGAGTGAGTTAATGCTTTTTAGAGCTGGTAACAAGAGCTACTCTGTTCCCGCAGTACAACTAGGAGGAACTTCTCTTAACTGGGTAACGAAATTCAAGTACCTGGGCCACTGGGTCACTGAGGATTTGTCAGACGATTTGGATATGGAGAGGGAGCGTAGGGCTTTGTCAGTGAGGTGTAACATGCTGGCTCGCAGATTTGCACGTTGCACAGCACTAGTTAAAATTACACTTTTTAAAACATTTTGTACTTCTCTTTACACGTGCAGCCTGTGGGCTAAGTATACACAGAAATCCTACAACGCCCTACGAATCCAATACAACAACGGTTTCAGGATGCTGTTGAGGCTGCCGCGATTCTGTAGCGCATCGGGGATGTTCGCAGACGCACGCACTGATGACTTTTTTGCGATCATGCGAAAGAGAACGGCGTCCCTGATGCGCCGGTTGCGTGGTAGTACCAACGGCCTTCTAACCGTTGTTGTTGAGGACCTGTGCTCGGCCTACATGAGACACTGGCTGGCAGTACTTCGGCCTATCACACGCCTAGTGTCTCAATAGGTAGGTCTTAATGTTATTATTTTTTTTTTTTTAGTTTTATTTTAAGTAGCTTTTAGGTTTACTAATTTAGCTTGTAAGTTACTACTAACACAATATGGATCAATGGTCTGAAATAAATACATTTTATTTTATTTATTTATTTATTTTAATTAACAAATTCTTGTTCAACTTGAGTAAACGACTAAAATATGAAGGTTACCCTTTATATTTCAGCTAGGACTAGCTCAGGAAGTAAGTAATGTATTCTTTGAGTGGAATAGATAGGCGATTATTTTGGTGAAACGAATGATTTGCCCGTAACCGATGAATTAATTGAAACACAACGGGGATGGGTAAGGGTATCGAAGCTGAGTAACAGTGACAATGTCTAACGCAGCAGAGTGCCGTGGCCGGAGTGGGCGCCGCACACTGACGGCACAAGGCGGCGGGACTTACTGGTCCGTGTCCTCGTTTACAATTAGCTGTTGGCCCCATATGGAGAGCATTGGGTCTACGATACCCCTCTGTTTGGACTGTGTCTGGAAACTACCAGGAACACAGACACTAGTCAGCTCGGTGCTATTCTCGACGCGTGCTTTCATTTTTCTAAGAGGTTTCATTAAATCCAATTCATTTTTAGAAGGTTATATATGTAGAAACATTAAAGGTTAATTCTAAAATTCTGGCAAAGTATTAAAGGTTATTTGCTTTTGAATGCATTTGATGAAACCCCGATTATCTTAAAAACAAAGCACGTGTCGATGTAAAATAAAATCAAAACTGTTAAAATTAAAAGTGTATTAGATATAGGTACAGATGTTATTGGCAGGGAGTTACATGGTTATAACAAGGTCAGCTTTAGCACAGTTTAGGGTATAATAGTGGCAGCTCTTCAGAAAGTATGTTAGTTTATTCAGTAAGTTAGCTCGACGAAGTGTGCGAGGACCTCAGTGTATATTTACAGTAGATACATCAAGATTGCTTAGCACCAAATTAAGTTCTCGAGCTCATTGTTAGAAAGTAATAACGGTGTATAATTTCAATGGTAAAATTTTGTACGATGTGTGTTTGTGTCTCGAATGTCCAATTTGTTTTAAATTTAAACTCAAATAGAAAGTGCCAAATATTGCAAGCACAGTGGTGCTCGACAGATTTGCAAAATTTTGACTACTAGTGTTCGGAAATAGCACAATTTTCTAGTAGCGTGTGCCGGCAACAATTATTGAGAGGATGACACCGTCGCTTGTTTGGTACAAAACACGATCTCATTAGCTCTACCGAGAGTGCGCGTAGAGATGAGATGCGGCGAGCGATTCTATCGAGTTGTCGTCTTGCACCAAACAAGTCTACATTTCTAACATCGATTAGGAAGTCTGTCGAGAGGCTCCCAAATGATAAAATAGCGAATGATTGTTCAAAATCCTGTTGATGATGTCAAATGGATGTAAAATGACAAATTGTAAACTGCATCCTCATATACTGATATAAAATTGCGTAAGCTATTTATAGCTAAATGTAATGTCTAATAAAAAGAAGCCGTTTATCATTTAGTGCCTTCGTTTGGTGCACAGAAGTCTCTGGTCGACTAACAGTGGTCCGTGAGTCTCTGGACGTGTATCGTGAGCTTCCACATCGCACGCGCCCCGCACGCATACATCCATTCTTAATGCAAACACTTTCAAAATTATCTTTTCGATTATCATCTTCACATGTTCAGCTATCGATTAAACGGAAACGTTATTTAATCGATCGTGTCTAATGAAGATGAACAGCACCAAAATGTCAGGCTGTGAAATGGCTAATAATTTTGAAAAGCTAGCGTGTTCACATCAAGACTGAATCAAATTTTTAAAAAATTATTGAAAGGTGGCAGTGGGACGTCAGTGAACTTACCTGAGCTCAGAGAGGGGGAGGAAGTCGACGTCCACCAGCGGTCGCAGGGACGGCAAGCTATATGCGACTAGGTGACCCGTCGATAGGTAGTTGACTAAACATACACTATCTGAAAACAAATTAAAATAATCATATAGTACACGTCAGCCATCGAGTCGACTTTGTATGAGGTGTATTGACGTTATTGCGATTACCTTTTAGGCTAACAATTTCAGCTTTAACAACGAAGTCGGTATCAACAATCTGCTGTCTGTAGACGCAGTTCTGGCTGGGCAGCGCCACGACGCGCGCCTGCTTCTCGGACGCGATCACGACGAACTGGCGGTCGCCGGCGCCCGCCTCCGCCACCGGCGTGGGGCTCATGCGACTGCTGCTGCTCGAGGAGCCCTGCTTCGTCGGAGTCCGTTCTCTCCTTTCTCTTGCCTGCTCACAAACCACAACCACCAAATTGTTAAATACCTACGTTTACGCAGACGTTAATCATTTTGAAAGAAATATAGCAAGAATACTCACATCTTTACTATCATCCCTCCAACTTTCATATGAGTAAGGTATTAAAGCACCATTGCAGTCGAGAAATGACATTGTAAGGATTGAACCTTTTAACCTAAATATTGGACCACCTGAAAAACAATTCAAAGATTAATTAACACTTCTGAACACGTCGAAAGAGATTCTTCAAGAAAGAGATGAAAAGCTATAGTATTACCGCTGGTGGAGACGACGACGGGCTGCGTGTGCCGCAGCTCGGCCTCGGGCAGCGTGATCAGCAGCGTGAGCACCGAGCCCAGCGTCGTGCCGATCCACAGCGTCGGGAGCGACGTCGTCGGATCTACAACGTCGCACGAGAACATCACTCATGTAACGCACTTTGACAAATTACAAAATTGTATTTTCTTTTGTTCGTCTTAATGTACTTAAGTGTATTTTCCAGTTTGGTCAATTAATATAACGAAAAGATAAGAAGAAGAGCCTACAGAACTCACCAGACTTCTTAATGTAGCTATCTGCGAAGGCGAGGCACTGGATGCCCTCCTGCGAGATGTTCTCGAGGCTGGACATGCTGCTGGAGCGCGACCTCGAGAACGAGCTGTCCAGCTTGTCTACGCGGCCGGTTGCCAACAAAACCACAGATTATTCCTCCGCCGCAGCGCAGCGCTAAGAACCCCTCACCACCGTCCATCCACCGCGCGTGGTGACGGATTCTTAGCAGACTGCTGGCGATTCCAGTTGCAAACAATACGTTTGTGATACTTGGAGAATTGCACTTGGCGATCGCGAAACGATTGAAATGAAGCAGAACTGGAAACACCAGCAGGAGTATCTATTCTATGAGGTATAGATACAGTTGCGGAACTAAAGCTAGCTGTAGCCCACGGAATCTGTGTTCTTGGTGCGGTTGTGAAATACGCTGAAATTCACCATTCCAGTGCAATAGTCGAAATAGTGCCTTATCGGGAGAACAAGGAGAAGAAACATGCTTAGAGAGAGCCCGCAGGCGTTGCATTGCATGCCCGTCCAATCTCAGCTTATTTTCACAACGTTACTATACGAATATTTTAAATATTTATTGTTATTTTTGTTATACTTCATGTTTATATTTTGATGGTTAGTGTTTTGACCCATGTTTGTTAGAAAAATGTTGATGTTAAGTTAGTTAGTACCTAGATATACTCAACATAGTACTGCAAGTCAAAACACCGATCACCCCTTTAAAGCTATATAAACCACTTTAATCACAAATTATGTAAACTAGCACATCATTAGACAGCTCTACACAATGATAGAGCGAGTGAGAAGCGTCGACTCAAAGTTTACAAATAAAATGTATAAACAGCAAAGTAACGCGATGAAATGAGTCATGTCATGGTTGATAATGACCAGGTCAGTAGCCAGAAGCTGGGAAGTCTCGTCTGCAGCAGTAACGAAGCCTCCCACTAGGTGTCCCCATTCTAGGAAGCGCTATCCCGTTAGTAGTAAGTTAATACCATCTACCGAGGCCCAAACCGTCTCCGGCCAAACGTATGCGTCTAATACAAAGCGCCGTGTGGACGGACAGACAAGTCAGATGCAAGTAAACATAACTCTAGTGAAACAAGAACGGTGTCGTAGGCGCATGCAACTAGTGCTCTTAGTTAGGAAAATACCGTAAGCATACATAGACAATATGACAGCCGAATATAGAGGCAGCCAAAAACGAGCCATATAAACTTTTTGCTTTGTGGACGGGCTAGAAAAAGAAATAATAATCATGTTCTCAACAGTGTAAAGATTATCATAGAAACAAAGTGTCGAAGAGCGACCAGTGGTCGCCTGCGTTGAGGGCGGTCGGCGAGCGCGCAGGCGAGTGATCTGCACGAGAGTACCTACGGGACTCATGTTGCGGACAAGGCAAATAAACATAACGTGAGCGCTCGTGAATACAATACATTATCGACCTTTACTTATTAAATACAAAATACTTATATGAAAACATAAATTAAATAGATAAATACATCATGGTGTCTGATAGGTACAATATGGAAAGCCTCGCTTTTATTATGCACATATAACATACATAACATAATAGATTCCGTCCAAATAATAAACATGTGATAAATATAAAGTAGATAGTTTTGAGTAGTAAGTCACCTTTTCATTGAAATCTATAAGAGTCATGCCACTGGAAGTTGAGTGCGATCGAAGTGTCGTGTGTAGGAACAACGAGACAGTCACAGCCACAATTTCAAATCTAAATAAATACTACCTACTGTGTGAGTAGTGTGGGCGCGGGACCCGTGCCTAAGCCACATAAACAAACACACAATCAAAGTAACAAAGGAGAGTAACGATGCAAATGTTTGGGTACCATTGGGTTGCATTATGTGTAAGTACTCCATAGATGCGATAGTCTGCGGAATAGGTGGTTCTGTACCGACAAATAAAACGTCCATTGTTACAAGCATGATCTTCAAGACATCCCCAGCGGAGTGCCATCCGGATTCCAGTGCTGTGTCGTTTACAACATGGCCGACGTGTCAATCGAACCGGCACGAGGACGTGCTCGCTATCGCTAGTGTACTGTGAAGGAGTCGCGTGGGTGTGGTACTCGTGAATCCGGATGGCGCTCCCGCGTCAGAGCATGATCTCACATGGAGGTACACAGGTACACAGGTACACAGGTCGACTGGCAGGTCGCAGGCGACATACGAGTAGATACTGGATAGATGGACATTCATAATACACCATTTAAGAGACAAGGAGATTATCATTCTTTGTTAACAGTTTACATAAGATGACAACGAAACATAAATCTACATGGATAACACAACTAGAAGTTGAAATTGAAATCAAAATTAAAAAGTAGGCGTGTTAAATTCCAATGATTACCATTTAAATGAGGCCGATCTGAAATTGGAAATTAATCAAATGAATAATGACGAATTCGTTCAAGACATGCTGTTTAGTAACAAAACGGGGGACTAATTAAATCAATGTAAATTATTTTTGAATTTTTAGTTATTAATGTCCATAATAATTAGATATGTTTAGTAGGTACTGTTATTCACTTTATGGGTAAAATTAGGTATAGACCATTAGAAATTTGAACAATTTAGAATGTAGACAAAATCATTCTTGAAATAGAAGATTCCAGTAATCACAAGGAGCAACAATAGAGGTAACATTACAATAGCATTTATGAATATATATTTTATGGAATCTCCGATTTCAGAGAATATATCTAATGTAAGTAGTTAGGTAAGGTAGGTAAGTATGAGTGTTGTAAGTAATGGAAGGAAGTAGGTATAGTTTAGAAGAATGAAAGAAATAAACAAACGAAACGATAACAATAAACAAAATAGCAAATATCAGCAAGTACAGACCTCAGAGCTCGCTTGATGGCACTGAAGTACTTCTAGTATCAAAACAATCGACAATGTTCAATCAACGAAACAAACAATAAATACATGGATTTTACGGCATTCATCACTTTGCAGCCTTAGGCGCAACATTCTTTCGGCAAAATGCGATCACAGTGATCGATGATATCAAGCGTATTTTTTTAAGCTCAAAATGCCGAACAAGATGCAAATCACATCGACAAGATTCGTGAGATGCGGTCCGACGCCGGATGTCCGGCCCGGCGCCGGCGCGGCCAAGCGGCGGCCACAGCGACAGAGAACGGAACGAACAAAGGAAGGCGAACGACAAACAAAAAAAGAAGAGAAATTGCGACTGCTTCAGATCGGAAGGAGATCGAGTCGGTACAAGGTGACTGTACTACCAAAACTGCAATACTGTCGCGTCGTCAGCAGCGAGGGCTGCGGGGCGGGGGGCGCGGCGTACACGTCCGACGCGGTGGAGAGGCACTTGTGCAGTTTGCGGGTACCTTGCGAGCGCGAGCGCCGCACCCGCGTGCCGCCCGCCGCCCCGCCCGCCGGCGCCGCGCCCGCGCCCGCGCCCGCGCCGCCGCCCGCCGGCGCCGCGCTCGCGCCCGCGCCCGCTCCCGCTCCCGCTCCCGCGCCGCCTCCGCCCGGCCCGTTCATCTACAACACACACGCTGCACGCACCCCGCACCCCGCACCCGCCACCACCCACCTCCTCCTCCCACCACCGCGGCGCGACACATGGAAGACCCTCTCTGTTACGTTTGTTACTACGAGTACATCGACGCGACGAGAACGTTAGGACGTGATCTCTGTGGTGCGCAGAGTGGTGAATGCTCTGTTATTATTAGTGATGCGCCGGCTGACCCGGTCGGTTCATACCTAGGGCGCGCGGCACTGGGACCGGCTGCTCCGCGGCGGCCGGTTCGGTTCTGTTGCAAAGGCTCGCTACGGTCGCTACTAACTCCCCTGGGGACAGGCGTCAATCGTGTGGGTGAATGTCGTCGTGAACTCGTGAGGCGTGATGACGACGGCGCGCGGTGAGCGCTACAAGCGGCTACACTACGGCTCATTAGCTATGTAACATCATCTCAAAAGGACATCGACAACACAGAGATCACCTACGGTTGATGCAAATCATCAATCAATGTTCAATTACCGAAAAATTCAGCGAATAGATACTTAAGGCAGTTAGAGTCTTCATCGGACGAGTCCTTGTCCTTCGGAATAAGAAAATACACACATCAATGACCCTTAGCTCTTAACCTATGTACATCGCTAAACCAGTAAGTACCTACACACTGTGCATTTATACATGTGGTCGTACATATCATTACTTATATAATATACGCATTTATATGTATACTTCCATCGGTACCTGCTCATAGAACATAAATGAAAATAAGTAAATAAAAAGCCAAATATGACAAAAAGCGTGAAGCACATCGAAGAGTCGTCGCCGACTCACGACCTCTTCGACCCTAAGTAAGATACTCAGCACTACTCGTAGTACTACAGAATACAAATCGTTAGTCGTCGTTTTAGTGTTAGTCTTATTAACGGTTGCTTTAGGTATCGTACACGACTTTAGTCATCAAATAACTAACTACCATCACCTCTAACGAGCTTCAAATCTAAGTCCCGGTTAACAAAAGGGGCTAAGTACTGTATTAGTGAACGATATAAAAAATCGCCAAACCATTACCATTCCAATCCGAGACGAATCGAATGTCTACTCTACGTCAGCGAACAGACAACGTTCTAAGTGCTGCGCAACGGAGACTCGTGAGACCCGGCATTAGTGATGTCAATGGGTGGGTGAGATGAGCGATGCCGCGGGATGGACTACTTACTGAAGCGGCGAATCAGCGTGCCGGCGAACGAGGGCGCGGGGGCCGCGGGCGCGGGGGCGGCCGGCAGGCGGCGCCGCAGGTCGCGCACGCTCTCCTGCTTGCCGTACTTGATGTTGGGCACGGACAGCAGGCGCGCCTCCCGCCCCGGGGGGTCGGCGCGCGCGCGGCCCTTGTGGCGCGGCGGGCGCGCCGGCCGGGCCTCCTCCTCCCACAGCGGCAGGTTGTCGGGCCGCGCCGGCCGCTCCTCCTCCTGCCAGCGCTCCTGCAGCTCGCGGTGCATGCGCTCGTACACGTCGCCGCCGCGCTTCTCCTGCAGCTCGCGGTGCATCCGCTCAAACACGTCCGAGCACACGCGCAACGGCGACGCCAGCGAGCCCTCTGCCGGCGAGCCCGACTCCGACTCGCCCTCCGTCGCCTTCCCGGCTTCCTCTGGAGGCGCCTCTCTGACGGCGGGCGTCGCCGCCGGCTCGTCGGGTTCCTCGCCCGTCTCGCAGTAGAATTGGGAGTTGCTCCTCTCGGCGCCCTCCTCCAGGTTGTTCTCGGTGGGCGCGGCGAACGCAGCCTTGAACTTGAGGTCCACCTTGGAGAGCTGTCGCTTCAGGTTGAACGTCTTCCAGGGGGTCGACTTGCGCCTCGTCTCCGTCTTGGCTCTGTCGTCGGGGCCGGTGGCCGGGTCGTCGAGGGCGTGCGGCGTGGGCGCGGGCGCGGCCGTCTCGGCGGGGGGCGCGGGGGCCGCGGGAGGCGCGGGGCTGACGGCGGGGGAGGGCCGCGGCGGCTCGTCCGGCTTCGGGTCACGGGAGGGGAAAAAATAAATAGGTGAGGGAAGGCGCGCGACCGAGGGGCCGTGCGACAGGGGCGAGGTGCGTGACGTCGACATGGGCTCGCTACGCATCCCGAGTACGTGACTATGCCGAGGGTGAGCGTACTTCATCTAGCCTACGGTGAGGTCACAGTGTCGTTCTGCAAACATTCCGATCGGATGCGACAGTGGTAGAAAGGTTTATAGCAAATAATGACTAACGATGCCATGCCACGTCCACTACGGGATAAGCCGGGGTCGGCGCTACTGCTAAGATACTTAAAGTCAAATCAAAATACTTTAAATAAGATGAAAAAAGGGAATAGGACAGGATACGGTCGAGCAGAACTCCGATCGACTTGTTTTTAGATCGAGCGAGCCTGTCGACCGAAGCAACTCATTCATAAGAATAAATAATAATGCAAACAAAATGTAATGTGAAATAGACGTCTCCTACGAGCTCGCTCCTCGTCTTACCTCGTTTTTCACTACAGTACTTCTTAGATTCGGTTGGATACGATCAGCTTTTTCTTTTATCACGATTCTCAAAAGTTTAACTCTTCAGGACCCTTTAACTCTTTAGTTAGTTGAGGTATTGTTCGTGCGGTACGATGTGTAAATCTAGAGCAACGGTATTTACGCACACTATGATTTCTAAAAAACTGTTAAACATTTCTTCGATATAGTGGACACGGTCTTGATCACAAACTATTTATATCACGATCACGTATATATCCTGGCAATGTAGCATTCGTCTGATGTCCTTCCGTGCGTCCATGAACTGGTCATCAGTTCCTACTTATCTAGTGGATACCTTCTGATTCATATATTATTAATAATTCGTTCCATGTGCTTATCACCCTAATGTATCTATCGATCAAAATATATGTACACAGGTGTTCACGGCTCGGATGCTAAAATACCCAAGCGTAAATTCAACAATCAAAAAGATAAGAGTGCACATTTAAAAAGGACTTCTCTTCTAAAAATATACGTATTCGAAATGAATCTACTCTGTAAAATTTAAAAGGCTAATCCTGTTACGCGAAGCTTCGTTCTGTCCTTGGCTAACCTGTAACAAATCACATGGCCGTCACCCTGCGCGACAAGTCCTCGAAATGTAGCCTCAGGGATCTATGCTTGTTCGTGATTCCCGGCATTCTAGCATACGAGCAGAACACGAGTGTGTACGGGGTGTGTTAGTCCATTGATAGCGCCAGCGCGTGACCTTGGGAGTCGTAATGAGCTGACACGTAGGCTGGCCAGTGGATGACAACAGTCAAGGTCACGGCTCGGTGTCGCGGCGCGGGGTACGTGCAGTGCACCGTCAGTGCGCGGTAGTTACCTGGTCGAGGCTGGGCGAGCGTTGGCGCTCGGAGTGGCGCGTGCGGTCGGCGTGGTAGAGCGCGGCGGGCGGCAGCGCGCACACCGCGCCGCGCACCGACATGTCCACCACCACCACGCCCCGCTCCCCGCCCCACGCCATGCTGCCGACAAGACACGTTACCGACACTATACCCACACCGGTTACTGAGCTCCTAAGTTTACCCACTTCCATTTTGCTTCCTCAGTTTGGAAATTAGACTTTCTGATCGATGTTCAAAATAAGTACATTAGTCAAACTTCTCGGTTGGACTGGAAGTAAAATAAAAAATAGAATGCGTTCAGCTTTTTCTCTCCCCGAGCATGTCGTAATAGTCGACTAAGGGATAGTATCGTTCCATCATGATGGACCACTGTATGGATCGTAATTGTGTGGTGTGCGTGTGTACTCACAGGCCGTAGGAGGAGTTGATGGTGAGCGCGGCGATGGGATGGGGCGGGCCCTGCTGCAGCGCGACGAGCGTGGGCTGGAAGCCGGGCGCGCGGCGCACGCCGCCCGTGCCCAGCGCGCCGCGCACGCGCACCGGCTCGCCGCCGCCGCCGCACCACACGCCCGACTGCGCAACACAAACTGACTGAGCACCCCACACCCCGCACCCCGCACCCCTCAACCGCACCCCGCAACTCTAACAATCGCTGGGACTTCACCTGCGTCCGCAACGTGAATTAGCCTCCTCCTTTCCATACAGATTGCGTACAGCAAATCGAACGCGGGTCGCGTGGGCCGCTTGCGATATCAGTAGGTTAATGTATTGTATAATTTTGTAATGTTGCCTGTATTATTAATATTATCTGTATTATTACATACGTAGTGACGTATGAAGAGCCATTATCCACTTTGGTTACGAGTTTACAGGAAGAGGTGGATCTTGGAAACAATGATTTGTCAAAAGAAATTGGAATAAAAAGGCGTTAAACAGTAAAGAAAGTAAGTTCGTATGAGCTAGTGGCCAACTCTAGAAACGGAGTAATAGGTATGTAGATAAATATAAGTAAAAAAGGCAGTTAGTATAAACTATGTCAAGCACATAAAAGGAGATGTAGCTTACTTTTCTACTTTCCCCTTCCATAGGCTCGCCCCCTCTGCTGAAGGACATTGACCTCCCCCCCTCCGCTTCGGGCGACGTTTCCTCTTCTAACGTATCTGTTATCATTGGTATTTCTAAAACCTGTAAGAAATATGCCATTTGAAGGCCTCGCAAAAAATATACTTTGTAACATCGATGAAGCATTACGAATTTCAACGCATGCTGTTTGGGTTAAGAAATGCTTCGTCATTTTCGGGTCAATAATAATGCTCAATATTATCAATGAACTACTGTAAACGTCAGTCCTGATGTCAACTTTACATTACTAAACTTTCATCATCATCATCATCAGTGTGAACCTTCATACTCTGATGATGGTGTACCTGTGTCTCTGTATGTGTTTCCGCTTTCCGGAACTTGAAGAGCACCACGTGTCCGTGCGGCAAGGCGACGGCGAGGCGGCGGGACTCGGCGCACAGCGCTAGCTGCTGGATGGCCAGCGGACTATCCTCCTCGTAGCCGGTGCTACTGCCTTGTCGCCTTTCGAACACTGGAACACATAGCAGATCCTGACGTCATTACCTGATTTCGTGTCCTATGAATGTCCTACAAAATCGTGGGCGAAGTGAGGCAAGACTGGGCAAGACTGATAAGTGAGTGTTCGTTCTGGATTTATCTGTTCTGTGGCACTGAAAGATTTTTGTTTACTTCAGCTGCTAGAAAGTATTCTCAGGGAAAACTCATGGTACCTACACTGATACAGTTCTGACGGGAGTCGCAGATGATGCTAAAATCGAAATTACTGGGGATGCGATTACGATATGAACTGTCGCTACAGATGTCGTGAGACTTCCACTATTCAGTATGTTTGTGATAGTTGAGACTGATTGAGAAGCTTACCTTTTGAACATTTTAATTTATATAAAATTTGTAAGGTCCCTGCACTCGCATCCCAAAATTTTACACTCCCGTCCGCATGCCTGGAATACAAACAATAACGATCAGTTTACTGTCGTGCACCGGCAGTAGTAGCATCAGAAACCAGTTATCGGATAGAAAGCCATTCAGATTATGTGACTGAGAGTTGATTTGGTCATTCAAACTCTCAGCTTTTAAACTGTGAAATCGTCTCTTGGGTGAGTGGAGAGGAGACTGACCCCGTGAGGATGATCTCGCTGTAGGAGCAGGAGGCGGGCGCCCACTCGCCGCCGTCGATGGGCCACAGCTTCTCGCTGAAGCCGCTCACCTTCTTGTTGCCCTGTCGCCCCACCGAGTAGAACGCCGGGATCTAAAACATACATCCATCAAATCACGTCAGTTTCTTGGGTGAGTAGAAAAGCACCATTTACCAAGGTTACACAGTACTTTCTCTTCATTTATTCTCATCACATTCTTCACGCGTGCTCGTCAGCTTAGGATAGACCAAGTTTGCAAATCTTTTGTGAGAAATGAGAAATCAAACGAACGAAGACTTACCAAATCCGAAGGGCAATCTGCGAAATATGAACAGCACGTGACGGGTGACTCGTGGATGTCCATGGGGTAGGGGTTCTCGAAGCAAGGGTACCCGGGGGACTGCAGGTCGATCACCACCAGGTCGTTCTGTAGCAGCACCACTATCGCGTACGGCTCTTGATAGTCTGAAACCAAGGGGTTCAGTTTTCAAAGTCGGTTCAGTTATGAAGTGTTTATAAAGTTATCAGAAAAGGGACCACGAAATTAAAGCGTAGGACGACCTCCACCCATTCGATGGAGCAATGGCAAGAGCGGTTACAGGGGGAAGAGTCTGGTGTAATCTGCACTTGTTGCACGCTGGTTCAGTGTGTTGGAGGATGTACCTGCGGTGTGCGGCGTCTCGCAGAGCGTGACGAAGTCCACGACGCTGTGCTCCATCTCGAGCACGGTCGTGCTCTTCCCGTTGAGGACCGTGATGCTGTGCGTGCGCCCGGCTTTGTCCGAAGGCAGCCCGCCGGAGAATATCACTAGGCTTTCGCTGGAATGGGAAAGTCATTATGATTAATTCTTTTTGGTACCAAAAACTTTTCTATTTTATACGAGTAGATAGACCCTTTCAAATCATGGGTTCGTATTAACCAGATATAAATATTCAAACTTTCGCATTTTTAATATTAATATGAAAGAATGATAGAATAAAAAGCTTTCAACAAATAATGGATGTTGAAATGTTTAATTGAGAGCGGCTTTCCGATCCGGCGCGCTGATTCGATAACGCCTAACGAGCTCTGCTCCGTACTTCGTAGTCAGCGCGCGCAAACATTGTGAGCGAGCCATTACACTCGTTAAACTAACGATTGTCCGCTAAGAGACTTTGCTCTTGACAGTCTCTAACTAGCGCGACCACCAAAGACCAGTAAAGCGATTGTGTAAGTACCTTTGTTACAATCGTTGTATATTATTAGTGGTGCAACCACAGAATGAATAATAATGTGCAACGGAGTTAGTAAACACCGCTTTTTGCTTCTACCTATTTTGTTTTTATGCTGGTAACAAAATAAATGTATTTCTATTCTCTTCTAAGGAATTCCATCTCGCTAGTTTAAGGTATTCTATGTTTGTTGTAGGTTACTTACCCTGTTCTGGGGGTTTTCCATTCAAGTCTGAATATAGCTTTACAAGGTTCCAATTTTCCATCTTTGTTGGCTTTTGCTGAAAGGAAAACAGAATTGATATCAGAGAAGAATAACAACACTTTGGTACAAATAACATGTGATTACATTATTTGTACCTAAAGGAATTCGAGTTTGGATGAAGAATGAAAAAACTAAAGGTTATTGGATGTTTATAAGGTTACGTGTGGTGTAGTTAGCACTGGATCACTGGTGGTTTAGTGGTAGCGTCCCCACCGATCCTAAGGTCATGGGTTCAAATTCGGTCGTGTCCAGATCGTGTCCGATCCGGATTGCCCTATTAGAAAAATGAATGTGCGACCAGTGTTCTTAAACGGTGAAGGCAAAAATATCGTGAGGAACCGGCTTGTCGTAGAAGCCAAAAACTTGGAAAATATGTAACGAGTGCACGATACATCGAACTGGCACTCTTGGAGCTCTTGAGGGGCACTTTAATTTAAATAGTTTCACCACACAAGTTGGACAGAAGTAGTGAGACGACCAGTAGGTAGAGTAGAGTAGTAGGTGTCTGACTGACCGTGCGGGTAGGAGAGCGAGGCGGGGCGCGGCGCGCGCGTGCTCCAGGTGGCGAGCGCGCCGTCGACGTGCGCCGTCATGAGCTTGGCGTCGTGCTGCCAGGCGGCGGCGCGCACGCCGTCCGCCGGCCCGCCCGAGCCCAGGCAGCCGCGCCACTCCGCCGCCTTCGCGCGCAGGTCCCACACCACCACCAGCCCGCTCTCGAACGCTATCAGCAGCTGCGACACCAGTTCCAACCATTATCGACACATACTTACTCA
Organism: Scotopteryx bipunctaria; assembly: GCA_949320045.1. NCBI lineage: Eukaryota > Metazoa > Arthropoda > Insecta > Lepidoptera > Geometridae > Scotopteryx > Scotopteryx bipunctaria. The sequence goes on from OX439449.1 coordinate 160,527, forward strand.
TCTCGATCACGTCATCTATCTAATCACTCCTCATGACAAAAGAACCATGGTTTATTGCTCGTCTATTTTTTTAAACCCTCACTTTGCCCCCCTGCTGGGGAAAAATCTCCCCCATGCATTTCCACATATCCCTATCTTGGGCTTTCGCCCACCACCCGAAGGCGTCGACCTCATCTATTAATAAACCGTTTGAATAATGTTTGATGCTTGCCTTGCCGGCGTCCAAGGGGTTATCGCTGATTTCTACCACACACCCTGGATGACTTTGTCTCGTTCTGTAACAATAAAAATATCAACGTAAGCAACTCATTTATTTATATAGAAATTGCTTCAAAAAAGTTGTAAGTATACGAGAATTGTGCCAGATCCAGCTTGTTGTACATCAATCAAGGTACATCCAGTCAGTTCGACTCGTAACTCCCGCGAAAGTGGTCCGCTGCCATTAATTCGATTCGTGCGATTCATCCCTCCCCCGAAGGCACGTCGTCGTGTAAGTTGTAAGGTGTGACGCGTCACGTGTCACGTCAAGCGCCGGCGATATATCGATGCAGGGGGAGAGGGGGATGACACTACCCGCCTTTAATCCGGCGATTAAAATGGGAAGATTGAAGCTGCAAATGGATTAGTAGGTATTCTGATAGTGGTAGAAAACTGCTAAAGTAAGTAGGTAAGTTCGCATGAGCTAGTGGCCAACTCATGTGACGGAGTTTTTAGGCCTCCGAAAGGCCTCCGTCATGGCTTAGCGACTAAGCGACCGACTAAGCCGGGACCGACAATTCAATGCGCCCTCTGAAACACGGAAGCGCTCAGCACGTAATGCCACTTGAAAACTGCCTTCAAGTAGAGATACGAGTATTCTATAAGTAAGTCATCATACTCAGTAAAAACATCACAGATTTGTAACGATAAATATCATAAAATTAAGGTATTCATTAGTTAAGCTTAGATAATCCGAATTCCAATATACACCACGTCCCAAAACGCTTATCAAAGAAAATTCCTCGCAACAAAACGGTCCAGCCTGAAGCTAGGAGCGCTCCGACGCCGCATACATATTTACAATCCGCGCCGGTATCAATCAGCCGGCCGGAGTCTCGGCGCCACTTGTTGCGCCGAGACTCTCCCCCCTCCCCTCTCCCCCTGTTAGAGTGGTTCTGTGGCGCCCGCGGGAAGGGGGCTGTCTTGCGGCCACTACAGTACAGCCAGCTCGAGGTGTAAGATGTCTTCTACATATTGTTATGATAAACTTGGGATGATAAGTCATATTTGCAATTAAATGTTGAGCTTAGCAAATTACATAAGTAGTAGGTAATTCTTTTTTACATATTATTCACGTTTCGAAGTGTAAAACTTGATTTGAAATTAATGTAGGTACCTAACTAGCTGTAATCCAACGGTTACATTTGTGTAGTAGGAATAAAATTACAGCCTTTTAGCTTTATGTCGTAAAATAATTTTCTGAATCGGTTCAGTACTCTTCGAGTTTACTAGTGAACAAACTATCTTTTAATAAGAATAAGAAATGTAGATGAAGATTTAAGAGTAAATGTAGTTATTTTTTATCAGTGTGGGAGAGAAACATATTAAACCGAACTTTATTTCTAAGAACGATTCCGCTGTGCACATGCTGCTGCCTGCGACTGTACCCGCCCTGATTTGATTGTACTGGTTAGCGGCGGGAATCAGCTCAGATTGACTTCCACACGGCCACTGGCGCCTCCACACGTGCGCTCACCACTCACTTATTGACCAACTCATCAACTACTTGCCTCCTAATTACCTGAAACTTCAGTTTTCGATGAACTCAGATGTAGGATTCTGTTTAAAGTTAATGTCAATTATTAGCACAGAACATGGCACCCTTTGTACCACGACGGATCAGGACGAGGAGTATTCCTTGAGTATATTCCCTATCGACTGGAGTAAAAAATATATTGTGATGTGAAAATGTCAAAAAAAAATTATGACAGCCGGTGCACCTTAATGATCGGATCGGAAGGTGTAGAAAATACTGCATTGTACAAAATATGTAACTGATTTCTTAATTTATTTCAATTTGAAAACATTTTGAACCACTACAGGCAAGACGCCAGACGCTCCCAAAATTTTCTTCCCGCCATATTTTTCACACCACAGATCATTCTCTTTTCTTTTTTTTTTAATTCGATTCCTTCCAAACGAACCAAATACACTGGCCGGTAAGACGTGTGTGTGGACACAGCGCCACCTAGCCCCAAACTAAGCAAAGCTTGTACTATGGGAACCAGATGACTGATAGAATACTTATACTTATAATGCATCCGAGTAATATTACAACACCCAGACCCGGAAGAAATATTTGCAGAGCATGCAAACATTTCTCCCGCAGCGGGAATCGAACCCGCGCCTCTTGCGTCTCAGCCGAGCACTAGCGTGCTTCGCCACAGAGGTCGTCGACAAACGACTAAATCGGGATCATCTTATTTGACACAAAAACAAAAAGAAGAAAGCCAAGATTTTATTTCGTGGTTAAAAAAATACTGTATAAAATGAAATGTTTTCGCAACTTAGTAAGCGATTACGTGCTCGGTTTTATGGTAAGTAATCCTGACTGAGGGATGATGGACGTCGCTCGATCGGCTCTCAACTCTTATCTATAGGGAATTTGCTACGAGGCAAACTATCTCGATACTCTACTGTTTATTACTATAACATAGATAAATCAAGAATCAATATTTTACTTGGTGATATTTTTTTATCACTAGCTAAATGAGAGCATTGGTGGCCTAGTTGGTAGTAATCCCGCCTTCCAATCCTAAGGCCGTAGGTTCAAATCCGGTCGTGTACCAATGGGTTCGGTGCGAAAAATTTATGTGCGCTATACCAGTACTCTCAAACGGTGGAGGAAAACATCGTGAGGAAACCCGCGGCTTAGTCAGCTCCGCACGTATTGACCATGTCTTTCCTGTGGATAAGACCAACTAAGCTGAGAGGATGGAATAGGTGCAGGGCAAGCCTATCTTAATTCGTCCCAGGCACTACAGCGTCCCGTTTGTGAAGGTAAAAGTTGCCTCCTGACGCTGTATAAATCATCTACTATAGGTAGTAAACGGCCTTAGTAGCTAAATGGAATATCCATATTTTTGTATCAGGAAATCTCATAGAGTGCAAACCCTCTTAATATAATCAAGCCATTATGTTTGCTCTAAGTTTTCATGAATAAGAAGCCTTAATCTTTTGCAAACAATCTCGCAAAGTAAACGCAAAAATATTAGATATTGAAAGCGAACGCAGCGCCCCCGTCCGGCCGGATATTGCATTACTCGCCGAACAGGCCTCCGCCGGGGCTTGTTTGCGGGACTGTGGTGCCTTCCGGTTCATCTTGCTATATAAAACTCTTGAACAAGTCTTCTTGGTTAAACGAGAAAACTGGTTTATAGAATTTAACACTTTACTCTCTTGTTCAGCTCGTATCTATGTGAGAACAAACGCTAATCTAGGATAGAAAACCTAATATAAATTCATGAGTTACTTGCAGAACAAAACTACCAAAAACACTCGTATGCATTATTAAACATTTGTTAGCTATATGTAGAAGTAAAGAACAATCTAGATTTGTATCACATAGTTAACGACTCACACGTGAACCAACTAAATAAAATCCTAGGAGTGACTAGACTGTAGACAAGACTTGGAACAACATAGCGCTGCACGAGATCGCTATACTGTAGACAAGACTTGGAACAACATAGCACTGCACGAGATCGCTAGACTGTATACAAGACTTGGAACAACATAGCGCTGCACGAGATCGCTAGACTGTAGACAAGACTTGGAACAACATAGCGCTGCACGAGATCGCTATACTGTAGACAAGACTTGGAACAACATAGCACTGCACGAGATCGCTATACTGTAGACAAGACTTGGAACAACATAGCACTGCACGAGATCGCTATACTGTAGACAAGACTTGGAACAACATAGCACTGCACGAGATCGCTAGACTGTAGACAAGACTTGGAACAACATAGCGCTGCACGAGATCGCTATACTGTAGACAAGACTTGGAACAACATAGCACTGCACGAGATCGCTATACTGTAGACAAGACTTGGAACAACATAGCACTGCACGAGATCGCTAGACTGTATACAAGACTTGGAACAACATAGCGCTGCACGAGATCGCTAGACTGTAGACAAGACTTGGAACAACATAGCGCTGCACGAGATCGCTAGACTGTATACAAGACTTGGAACAACATAGCACTGCACGAGATCGCTAGACTGTATACAAGACTTGGAACAACATAGCGCTGCACGAGATCGCTAGACTGTAGACAAGACTTGGAACAACATAGCGCTGCACGAGATCGCTAGACTGTATACAAGACTTGGAACAACATAGCACTGCACGAGATCGCTAGACTGTATACAAGACTTGGAACAACATAGCACTGCACGAGATCGCTAGACTGTATACAAGACTTGGAACAACATAGCGCTGCACGAGATCGCTAGACTGTAGACAAGACTTGGAACAACATAGCGCTGCACGAGATCGCTAGACTGTAGACAAGACTTGGAACAACATAGCGCTGCACGAGATCGCTAGACTGTAGACAAGACTTGGAACAACATAGCACTGCACGAGATCGCTAGACTGTATACAAGACTTGGAACAACATAGCGCTGCACGAGATCGCTAGACTGTAGACAAGACTTGGAACAACATAGCGCTGCACGAGATCGCTAGACTGTAGACAAGACTTGGAACAACATAGCGCTGCACGAGATCGCTAGACTGTATACAAGACTTGGAACAACATAGCACTGCACGAGATCGCTAGACTGTATACAAGACTTGGAACAACATAGCGCTGCACGAGATCGCTAGACTGTAGACAAGACTTGGAACAACATAGCGCTGCACGAGATCGCTCAATCGCACGAGTGTCGCGACTTCGGCCGGATTCGTATTACGAAACTAGTTACCTTAAATTTGTTGTAAGTTTAGAAGTAAGTGCGTATGAACTAGTGATCAACTCTTATAATGGAGTTTTTAAGCCGCCTAAAGGCCTCCATCAGGGCTCAACGACTTATAAGCCGGGACCGACAATTTAACGTGCCCTCCGAAGCACGAAAGCGCTCAGCTCTTAATGCCACTTACGGTCACCCATCCAAATTATGACGTTGCTTAACGTTGCTTAACTTCAACGATCAATCAAGAACGTCAAAGCAAGCTACGCTACGAGCGTTTCAAAGTAAGTTAAGTTAGTAAGTAAGTTTGTAAGTTTAGAAATACAGTTGTATACACACATACAGTGGTATAACTCCACTAACAATCTCGATCCTTCCCGTCTCATAGTTAATTTTATTTCAACGTTCATACTATACTATCAAATAATCAATATTCCTTGACTGAACAGTCACCTTCAAGCTACTCCTCTAACAAAGCGGTAGGTATTGAATGACATGAAACATCTAAGCCAAAAGCCGCCTGTTGCTGGAGACGGCATCCGCGCCGATAACCGGACAATAGGCATCCGGCACGTCTCCGCCCGCCGCCGGGCCGGGCCGGGCCGGGCCGGGCCGGGCCCGTATCGGCGACGGATCGGCGGCGCTGATTGTTCCACTCGAGGGAGCTTCTAATCGGTGGAAATGTTTGCACTGATACTGTTTGAGCAAAATATATTTAATAGAAAACTCAAGATCCATTTAAGAGTGTAGTGGTTTCATGCTACTAGTACATATATACGTATTATCACGCCCCTAATGGGGTGGGCAGAGTCACAAGTAATCATAAGAAAACTTGCAGTCACTCCTGGTTCAAAGTCCCAGTAGGTACTAGTAGCTTCTAATAATTTATTTAATGAATTGCACGAGCAGATTATATTTAATACTAGCTGCCGCCCGCGGCTTCGCTCGCGTGGTACCCGGATAAAAAATAGCCTATATGTTAATCCAGTACATGTACTATGTATATTCCAAGTTTCGTTCAAATCCGTTCAGCCGTTTAGGCGTGATTGAGGCACAAACATCCAAACATCCAAACTCACAAACTTTCGCATTTATAATATAAGTAAGATTATGTCTATCAAGGCATATTAAGTAAAATGGCGAAACACAAAGCTTTATAGAATCGCTGCGTAGACACATTTGGTTGTAGTACTTCCGCGCAGATTGAACTAATGCAATTTGGTATGAAAGGTTAGACGTAATGAAGGCAATATCCCACAATAGGTGCGGCATAAAACCGTGACACAAAAGCTAAAATCTCAGTATTAAAGCGAATATGACAGCAGCGTATTCAGATACACAACAGTTACGCAATTTTCCGGTTCGAGCGGCTTCCCGACGACCTTTATGACACCCGCGGAGCCCCGCCCGCCGCGGCGCTTCCATTATTTATATCATTAAAAGAGCCAACGAACAAACGAGCCTATTGAGGCGGTGAGAGATTTTTTATACATTTGCTTTTGCCCGTGGCTTCGTTCGAACCCGTACAAACAAAATTCAAAAATACTTTATTCCCTAAAATCGCTAGGATCATTTTGGACAAATCTTGAATTTACGTTGAATTTACACCCGCTCGTAACGCGACCAAGCGTGGAGGATACAGACAAGAAACCACGCTTGACTTTTTTTTTGTAAAATTATCCCGAAACTATATGATGATGTAGGTCTAACTATGTACATTCCAAGTTCCATTCAAATCCGTTCGGCGGTTGCGCTGCGATTGACCCATCCCCACAAACTCTCAGATTTGTAATATAATTGGGGTTTTCACGATGTCGAGTGTCTGCGGCGGACGTTGTTAGGTCGCCAGCCGCTGGGATAATGCAGGATCGACAAAAGGCGCGTGATGTCCCTGGGCGGTCCATTGTTGCGATAGCGCCATCCATCGGCGGAAGTTCGTTACCACTCCACGAGCGGCGCCTGCTCAAACACAACGCGAGGGCCCGAGGGCCTCCATAACGACCTTCATTGTCTGCGAATTTAACGTTTACAATGGTAGGAGGCGGCCGGCGCCGGCGCCGGCGCGGCCGCCACCGACCTCTCCGATCAAACTAACTGCTTATAGTGGCGCGCCGGCTCCGACAATGAGGTGAAACAATTACAGCGGCATTGTGCCGAGGATTTTATTAATTTTATGTATTTCCATCTCCGCTGCAATGAAGAGCGAGCACCGCGCCGTCTCCCGGCATCACTGGAAGCGGACGTTAACGAACACGTGGAGCGCCCATTTGTAGTCATTTAGGAAATTTCCTTACGGCGAACTTTATTAATTTGATCCTTGAAGCGAGTTCTCCGAACTGATATTAAATACCGCTCAAAGGTCAGACGGCTCAAAGCGACGAAGTAATCTGTAGACAACTGTAGACGACAATATTGACTGGCGCTGCTCATCAAAGGGTTGTTCCGTAGAATTGCTTACGCTGAAACTTGAGATTCCAATTTGTACAATTCTCAGACAGACGTACCTACGTACAAGTTTTTGTGATAGTAAATCGCAATAAGAAGAGCCTCGTGATGTAGTGAGAGCGCGGAGTCGCAACTCGCGGGAACAACATCGGCGGCGCATGAACCGAACAAACTCAATCACACGTGTCAATATTTGAGGATTCCGCCTCACGAACTAACTTATTTGAGAGATCTCTCTTCGAGATCCGTTTATGTGAGCCGGGACGGACACCATTTGATCTCCAAATTGTCTTTAATATGTGGTCTAGCCGCATGTAGAAAACAAGCGAAAGAGTATCCTACTTCCTAATATTGTAAATACAAAAGTTTGTGAGGATGTCACGTTTGTGACTCAACTATGACATTTTGGAATATGTATAGTAGTGCGTGACATTGAATGACATTTGGGACACTTCATCTAGGCACAAGGTGAGCGAAACCACGGGCGGAAGGTTAGTTTCCTTTCATACTAACTCTCACTTCGACAGTTGGAGAGTATACTGTTTTGGCTACTTAAAAAAAACTGTATGATCCCGGTGACGTTCCGTTGAAGTATTAGGAATCCTTTAGAAAGCTGGAACTCGGGGAGTCGGCATCATGCGGAGCCGGAGCCACCGAACTCGGCAAATAAACTTTTTATCATCCTTCGGGGAGACATATTTATTCACAACCAGGACATAATGGAACTTGCGGGAGACTGGAAAAACTTGACTATCTTTAAGAAAATCGCAAAGAGAAGGTCTCATTCAATATTTTCTTTGAATTAACGATACAGAAAGGAACTTTTGTTCGAAAACAAACTTAGTGCTTACTTACACTTTAAATTAGAAGATTTCAGGATAATACGCGCGTCGCGGGGAGACTATCAAATTACTCCTAGCGGAGATCGCAGGCAGACTGGTTGCCCACGCGCCGCGCGCCTGCCGCGTTCCTCTCCGCCCGCTCCCCACCCCTTCCCCTCCGTTAGTGTTGAGCGTCGACATCCTCCGGGGGCTTGAAAGCAGGCCTTGCTTTCAAGGAATCCTTTGCATCTTCTTCGGTAGGAATTACGCAAAGTTTGTGGATTCCTCTTCTTAATGTGCCCTTTGTTGTGAGGATATCGGCAACTCGGCTAATACCGTCCGTCCCGGGGTACAGTTTGCTTATCCGAGCCAAACGCCATTGTAACGGAGGAAGATTATCTTCTTTGAGTATTACTAGGTCTCCAACCCGAAGCTCTCGCTGTCTAGTCCTCCATTTGCTCCGTTGTTGAAGCTCTGCTATGAACTCCCGGCGCCATCTCTCCCAGAAGTGCTGCCTTAGTTGCTCGATGAGCTGGTAACGATTTGGATGCTTCGACGTGATTGGTAGTGACGGCACCGCAGTGAGAGGCCGCCCGATCAGAAAGTGACCCGGAGTCAAAGGAGAAGGATCGGTTGGGTCGGAGGAAAGGGGGGTTAGCGGACGAGAATTCAATATCGCTTCTATCTGCGCGAAGAGCGTCGTTAGCTCTTCGAAGGTAAGGGAAGCGTTGCCAGCTACGCGATATAAATGATGTTTGGCTGACTTTACGCCAGCCTCCCATATACCTCCAAAATGAGGTGAATATGCGGGACTAAATACAAATCTAAAGCCTTCATTAGAGGCAAAATTTGAAACAGACTCACGACTGGATCTGAGTATTCTACTTATTTCATTGTAAGCGCCCTTAAAATTAGAACCATTGTCACAGAATATTGAGTTCGGTTTGCCTCTTCTTGAGACAAATCTTTTTAATGACAAAATGAATGCTTCGGTACTTAAATCGCTTACTAACTCTAAATGGATTGCTTTGGATGTGAGGCATATAAACAAACACAGATAACATTTTGAAATACGGTTTCCTTTTCCCTTTCGGCTAGAAATCATAAAGGGTCCGGCGAAATCGACACCACACGAATAAAAGGGGAACGAAGCATAGCTCCTTTCGGCAGGTAGGTTGCCCATTAAGGGCTGCAATGTTTGTCCACGAAAACGAAAACAAATCATGCACTGCTTAGTCGTGCTGCGTGCCAAATGCCTGCCACCTATAGGCCAGAATCTTTCTCGAATCGAGGCTAACAAATGTTGTGGACCAGCATGAAACAACCGTACATGTTCAGCTTTAAATAGCAATTTAGTTAACTGATGCTTCGCATCCAAAATCATGGGGTGTTTTTTATCGTAGTCGAAATCAGAGTTTTTAATTCGACCCCCAGTGCGCAATAGACCATTTGAATCTACGAAACAATTCAACGACAACAGTTTTGATTTACGATTTAGAGTTTTATTATTTCTTATAATCTGAATCTCCTCGTTGAAGCTTTCAGATTGACTCTGTTTTACTAAGAACATTAAAGACTTATTTAACTCATCTACCTTTAAAGGTCCGTTGACCTTTGAGGTTTTGTTTTTGCAGTTTGTTATAAAACGTATCACATAGCCGTATATTCTTTTTAATTTATTAATATTAGAATAATTTTCAAATTTAGGCATGCTATTAACAGCAGCGACATGAGTATGGCATTCAACAGGGACATTTTTGACTTCAGGTAAGTTGATGTGAGTGTGTGATTGTTTAGGCCAGCAAGATGAGTCATTCACGAGGAACGAAGGTCCTCCCCACCAAAGAGAAGAAGACTGAAGCTGCCTAGGACTTACACCACGTGATGCCATATCAGCGGGGTTTTGATCTGTGGGAACATGACGAAATGTAAACCCACTGGTAAGTTCATTAATCTCATTCACACGATTACATACAAAGACCTTTAAATCCTTTGGCGGAGTCTTTAGCCATCCCAACACAACTGTTGAATCAGTCCATAGATATTTACGACTTATGTCCCTCTGCAATGACTGTAAAACCTTTGAGCATAAACGAGCACCTAATAAAGCACCACATAGTTCCAACCGTGGTATAGTAGTTGGGTTCAACGGAGCAACACGTGCTTTAGCGCACAACAATCTTACAGTGACATTACTATCCTGATTTACAGAACGCAAATACACGCAAGCTGCGTAAGCTTGTTGAGAGGCGTCTACGAAGCAATGCAACTCTATGTCATTCGGAATTTCAGACAATGCTCTTCGAGGAATTTGTATACTTGACAGACTTGAGAATTCCCTCAATAAGTTAGACCAGTTCTTACAAAACTCTAAAGGAACGGGATCATCCCAATCAAGCTTAGAAGACCACAACTCTTGGAGTAACATTTTCGCTACTATTATGCACGGACTTAGCAGCCCTAGTGGATCAAAAACCTTAGAGGTCGCAGATATCACGGTCCTTTTAGTGATCTGAGCGGAAGGCTCCAAATCTGTCGAAAACTGCAAAGTGTCATTTTTTGGGGACCAATTTAGGCCAAGAACTGTGGATTCCTTATTGAAATCCATTGACTTCGACGAGTCAACTTTACTATCAAATAATTCTGGACAGTTTGTCCGAAACTTTCTTAGCGGTAAGCATGCAGAGTTTAAAACTTCTACAACATTTTTATAAATGTATTTTAAGCCATCAACAGTATCAGAACCCGTATTCAAATCATCAGCGTAAAAGTCACTTTTGATAATGCGAGCAATAAATTTATCCTCACACTCATAGGCTAACTGAAGAAGACAACGACTGCTTAGAAACGGCGCTGACGCCGTGCCGTACGTCACTGTATTAAGCTGCAATACATCGATAGGTTGGTTCGTATTCTGACGCCATAAAATGAGCTGTAGATTGCGCTGACAAGGCGAAACATTCGTCTGCCTAAACATTTTCTCTATATCCCCTGTGAGGATGTATCTATGCAAACGAAAACGAAACAATATCGATATTAAATCGCTTTGAACGACGGGACCGACCATTTGTATATCATTGAGCGATTTTCCTGAGTGAGTTTTAGACGACGCATTAAAAACTACCCTTAACTTGGTTGTTTCACTCTTCTCACGGATCACTGCATGATGTGGCATATAATAGCCAAAATCGGGTTTCTTTATTTTAGTTAGATGTCCTAACTGTGCATATTCGTTAATGAAATCTGAATAACTTTCCTTAAGTGCTGGAAATTTTATAAACTTTCTTTCAAGACTTTCCAAGCACCTTTTAGCAATAAAATAGGAGTCACCGAGTGCTTTCTCAGGTTCTTCCTTTAAAGGAATTTTAACAGAAAATCTGCCATTTGAGAGACGAGAAACATTCTTCACAAAATGATTTTCACAGAGTTGCTCTTCGACGGAATAAGTTTTTTTCTGTGGTAGGTCATCAATATTCCAAAATTTATCTAAGGAATCTTTTATTTCTTGAGTGAAGTTACATTGAACCACCTCGGGGATTGACTGACCTGTTATCAAGGGACCACCTACAAGCCATCCGAGCTTAGACTCTTGAAGAACCGGCTTATTAGAACCGAGTCTTATTAAATTAGTGCCTACTATATCCCAAAATACATCTGCTCCTAAGAGGATGTCTACCTCAGCAGGGGAAAAATAATTAGGATCGGCTAACTCAATATTATGGGGTAATTTTAGAAACTCAGTGTTAACAGCTGAGTTTGGCAAGATACCAGTGATGCGTGGTACTACCAAGCAACGTACGTCAATTTCGAACGCCATCACTCTTGATTTTATTTTGATATCACATTTCTGAGAAACATTACAGACCACATCATTAATACCATAAACATTTACCGAATGGGAGCTATCGATCGACAACCCTAACTTTACTTTTAACCTTTCGGTAATGAATGAGGACTGACTTCCCGTATCTAGCAGTGCGCGAGCTGGGTAAGTTTTATTATTCGCCACAATCTTAATTAGAGCTGTACACAACAACACTTGACCGACTGCCATGGATGACGTCATTGCAACAGGAAGCGAAGACGAGGTGGAAGGCTGAGTTGCTTCTGCTGCGGTGTACGATTGATGAAGAAGCGTATTATGCTTCTTTTTGCACGAGAGACACAAACCCTTAAGTTTACACTGATACGTGTTATGACCACTGCGCAAACAATTTTTACACAATTTCAATCTAGAAGCCTCAGCAACACGATCGTTGACAGTCATGCCTTTATACTTAGGGCATTCATGCAAATGATGAGCATCATTGCAAACTATACACCGTTGTTCTTTCTTTTCGTGAGACACTACAAAACTTTTAGACTGTGTGGTGGCCTTTGGCTTGCAGTCAACTGATTTCTCGTATCGATTACTGTTACTATAAGAAGTTTCCAGAATGTCTGCCCGACTGCGCAGAAATGAATTAAACTCACTTAGCAATGGCAAATCACTTAGGTTGCATTTATATTCTTCCCACTTTCTACTCGTGTTGATATCTAACTTCGCCGAGACCATGAATATTATTAAAGTATCCCACTTATCTGTGGGCTGGCCAAGAGATTCAAGTGCACGTAAATGTTTTGAAACATGATCAACAATAAATCTTAAAGATTTAAATGATTCTGAACGCAAAGGCTCAATACTAAATAAAGCCTTCAAATGATTGTTAATTAGTATATTTTTGTTATCAAATCTTTCACATAATAAGTCCCAGGCTACTTTATAATTTTTAGCACTAAATTCTATTGATTTTATCACCACAGACGCACTACCTTCGAGTGAGGAACGTAAGTAATGAAACTTATTTATTGGAGGAATCCCATCATTACTATTAATTACAGATTCAAACGTGTCCTTAAATTCCAACCAGTGCAAATAACTACCATCGAACGTAGGCAATTTAATCGTAGGTAGCTTTATAGGATTAGCCGAATGGGAATGGCAGCTACTACAATCCTCCACGCAGTTACTTTTCCCTTGACTATTACTGGGACGATTATCCAAAAGTTCCTGACAGATGGATATTAAACATAGAAACTGACTTTCTAAACCGTCCCTTTCCTTAATTTGCTCATTGGTATCTGTGTGTAATAAATCAATTTTATCTTGAATAGCCTCATACTCACTTAATAATATTTGCATTTTATTAATTCTTAGTTCTAATTCCCTGTATTTAACAGAAGGAATTTCCTTTAAACCTTGTGCAATACTAACATATTCAGAAAACTTAGTCAACCGTCCCTTTATAATACCTCTTTGTTTAATGAGGTTAGATAATTCTATCTTTTCATGGGCGATTGTTGGGGTTTTTGGTTCCGATACACTCATTTTGTCAAATAAAACTATTCACTTGGGCAAGCTCACAATAAAATAAATAAAATGTGCACTCAAACCTGTAGAAGGCGATGAGTAGCTCCAGATCCAGTCGCCGTCGAAAACAGCCCTCTAGTGGGCAGAAAGCTTTGGTTTGGCCGAGCGCACAGCTTAGCCAGCAGGTAGGCACCGCTTGGGAACCCGCAAGACAGCTCATGCACGCGTGCCGCGGAATAAGCGCAACCCTTCAAAAAGCGCGTCCCACAAGCTCACCCACAAGCTGTAATAAGCCGGCAATATGCTTTATGTATAGGTATAATATAAGCCTTTAACTTAGTTTTAGGGCGAAAATAATCTGAAATTAGGTTATAGCTTGCTAAGTTTAAAAGAATTAAAGTTTTCGTGCAGATAGGAAGGTCTAGAAAAATAGGAATAGCCAGTAGAATTCACAAATAAGTGTAGGTATTTGAAAATAAAATAACTGAAATTTATATTGTATGCACTTTAAGTAGGAATTTGCAACGAACTTTGAAATGATTTATGATTTGCAATTTTATTTATAAGCGTGCCGTAAGTATTAGGAAGTATTAGGATTATAAAGTTTGCTTAGCAAAACGGCCGCTGCGCAAAAGCGATTTGAATTGAAAGAATGACGGGTAAAGGAATTGAAAGATTTGATAGGTATTAGGAATGAGCTCACTTCCCTGGACTAGACCTTTAGATCACAACGACGTCCCCAAAGGCTCCAGAAGCAGCTTTCCTTGTCTCCTTGTCCGCGCCACGCCAACGGATTGCAAAGTCCAAAGTCCTTTCCTTTGTTCGTGAAAGGACGCTGCCAATTTTGAACTCGCCGACACGACGCGACACGGTATTTTTTATCGAGACGCGGTATTATTGTCCTTTCACGGTCGCCACTTTTGTTCGAAAACAAACTTAGTGCTTACTTACACTTTAAATTAGAAGATTTCAGGATAATACGCGCGTCGCGGGGAGACTATCAAATTACTCCTAGCGGAGATCGCAGGCAGACTGGTTGCCCACGCGCCGCGCGCCTGCCGCGTTCCTCTCCGCCCGCTCCCCACCCCTTCCCCTCCGTTAGTGTTGAGCGTCGACAACTTTCACGAGCCGTATTTCGTTTGCACATGGGATTTGTGCACAAATGATTATTCTTATCATCCGGTACAGTTTTAATAAAATATGAGTATACTATAAAGATTTTTATTATTTCAGCGGAAGCCTTGCCAAGCTTTTAATACACAGCCGGGGATAGCGAGAACGTGATTCCAAGCCGCGCTCAATCCTACCTATTGTGATCACGTATACGATACCTACTCCTTACAGAATATACCTATCTGTCGCATGCTACGGCGGCATTGCTACGCCGTAGAGGTGCTACGACGTAGCAACACGACAGGTGAATATACAATTATTATGTAATGTTTCTATTTTACTTTTCGACTTGCTAATACATATTATAGATCTGAAAGTTAGTGGGGATTTTTTGTGCCTCAATCACTGGTGCTGTAGTAACGTATAAGGTTCTTTTTATCCAAGTATAATGCAAGCGAAACTGAGGGCGGAAGCCTGTCTATAATCCTAACATATTGAAAACGGACGGTATTCATTTGCTGAATGAATCTAAAAATGGTGAAAGGACGCACACGAGGCGGATCACGTTTGTGTACAAAACTAAACAAAAGGGAATTCGATTTTAAAATGGCGCTCTTTGTGCTCAAATAAAAATCGGATTGAATTTGCACGTAAACTGAAATTGCTTTTGAATCAACACGTCTCTCTCAATACTCTAAATGCAGCCAATCGAGCGCATTCACCGGACTCTTTGTGAGCTCTTTCACTGAATCACATTTCAATTGCATGAACATATATATTTATATTTATTTTATATCTGTTATTCAAAACGGTTACAGGACTACATATGTTTTTATTAAAGTTTGCGCTGTAAAAGCGATGGACGCACATTTGTTACTGCTGTACAATTTGCAACATAAATTGGTAGTTGATTTACGCCCTCGGCGCACAATGGAAATCCAATCTGACGTCATCAAGTGTAACAAAACGTTTAATCAAGATAGCAGATGCCGGTGACGCCGCACTATTGCAAATTCCTTTCATTTATTTTCATAAAAAAACGGAAACGTTATTAGTTTTCGCTGAGTTTTGTAAAAGCAATTTAGATTGCCGAGGCATCTGTTTAAACTTTTTATTACAATCACACTTGTAGAAGTCAAAGAAAACAATAGCTAAACAGCTTTAACAAATTGCTTACTGCATGCAAATTACTACTTGTTTTCTGTCAGACCTATTATTCCCTGTAATTGCCGGCAAAACATCAAAAACACTTCACCTAAACAATGGCAATCTCATTACCAGCTGTAACATTCGCAACTCCGCGATCGAACGTGGCTCTTCGGCGCCTTGTCATAAAGTCTATAATCGAACGCGCGGAGCGAGGCGCCCTGAGCCCCGAGCGCGCCGCACACACACGTGCAGCCACCGTCACAACTTGATAACATTTGCAAAACATTTTGAATTTGTTACTGTCAGAATTGAATTCTTTCTTTATTTGCGGCACTTCCCTATATCATCGGTAGACGATTCCTGCTGTCTAAAAGTCCAGAGCAAGGAATACTTGTATATTTTATTTTATTCGGAAAACAAACAGTATTATAAACTAAATTAGGAAACAACTTAAAAGACTAATTACCAATTAGATGTTTTCGCATATAAAAAACTATAAGAGTTATACAACGTAGTATATACAACGTAGATTTAAGACGTATCCAAGTGATCCCCGTGATTTTATGGAATAAAAATATTTGACTTTCACTTTGACTTTGTACTTAGCAGCCACTCGCAGCACGTATGACTTGAAGTTAGTCTCCCCTTTGATTGATCATCATTTACTTTTGATTGTAACTGTAGTAACTACGCGCTACTCTGTGGACAGTCAGCGCCATCGTTTACTTTGATGCCGACTGTACTAACTCCGGCACACTCTGGCGGCCAGCGCCATTAACAAAGTTGCGAAGCCAATTATCGAGAGTTGTAAAGGCGAGCTTTGCTTTCGACAGTTAATATAAATATCTGTGAACTTTTTGGTTATAAATTTGGTACTTTATAGGAGACTCATTTAGTCTGTTGTATGTGTCAGCATCGGCAATGACGAGTGATAGGAGAAGGTGAAAGAGGGAATCGTGTTGTGCGGACCCCACCTGGTGGGACAAGTGAACTTCCTAGGTCTTAGGGCAGATAGGGATATTTTTAAATAAAAACGCAATGGTCCGGTTTCAAGGCAACAATGGCGAATGTCATTTTTAAAGTTTAATACAGAGACAAAGGAGCGGGGTGTGGGAACAGTATTGACTAATTAGCGAGCACTGTCACGTCATGCTAGCGGGTCCTGATTGGTTCTTTATGACGCGATCACATGTACCTAGGATCTCCAACAGCCAGGAAAATGATGATGCGTCGGCATCGACAGGAGGTTTTGTTTAAGAAAAAATCTTAAAACAACTTATTATTAGAGCCCGTTACGTCCCACTGCTGGGCAAAGGCCTCCTTCCCTTCTCTCCAGTCCTCTCTATTTTGTGCCAGTCTGACCCAGTCTTGTGGTTCTGCCCACCCCGTTAGGGATACGGGCGTGATAATATGTAAGTATGTATGACCCAGTCTCTCTCGAAGTAGTTCAGTTCGTGTCTCCGCCGTCGCCGGGGTCGTTAAAACAACTAGTATATAAAAACTAAAACTAAACTACGCTCACATTTTTAGAACTTACGTGGAACTACACGTCAAGGTCTTTTATTTAATATCAAACACATGAATCTTTAATTACTTTTTGTGGTGGGATATTCTTGCATTTAAATAAGTTTCATAAAAAGCGATGAGTGTCTTCACGTGGTCTATGTGACCCGGACCGCCAAGAAGTACCATTTTAAACTCCATCTGTTGAAATCCGACCAATTGTTTAGAAACTGCTCGTTGCTTCCACAAGTATGTAATAGTACATGTATCTACGTACTTAGAAATTTAGCCCTTTTATCGTGCAGTTGAGTAAAAATTGACAAAAGCAACAGCAAAGGCAGCATACCACAGTAGATTGTATCCCGATACAATCCTCCCCCCTCCCTAGCCCTCCCCTACCCCCGCAGGCAGACCAACAAAGGACCTCTGAGAGGTTAATTATAGGATAACAGATTACTCAACAAAATGCCCCGAATGGCATTGTCTGTGCGAATAGCTGTTGAGGTGAGCGCTGAACGGCGAACACTAATTGCAAATGGGATGGATCGTAGACAATTTTAACTGAATTGTTGATTTGAATTGTACCGGAAGAGATTGTCCTTTGTGGTAAAATTACAAATTTTAGTCTGATTTATTTAAGCAAATAAAATGTCTTTATCTTTATTTATGAAAGTATTTATGAAGTCTTTATCTTTCGTATATTGACTTATGATAAATGTACAGTAGCTTGCAATAAAGTGGGACAAGGGCAGGGAACTGATGATGGTTCGAAAGAACTAGTGCTAATGTAACCAATATAAAGACGCGCTCAGTACAAATCGCCAATTATAACCGCTCAGCCTCTCCGCAAGGCGCGTGGAGGCAAACCGACGAATTGAATTCTCAGTCCTCGTCCAGATATAACGACAAAAATAGCCTTTTGTAACGGCGCCGTATAAAGTTTTACGAGTAACGCGCTTAAGTGCCGCCGATGTCAAATTCAATATTTCCCGCAAGTATCGGAGCGGAACCGAATGGCATAAAATGTCCATCGAAACGATACCGTTTACGTCCTTCTGTAGCCGACGGGGTTTATTCTCCGCGAACGAATAACAAGTAAAGGTGAGCTTTATGGAATGCGACGTAAATTGAGATGCGACAGGTACTCACGCGGCAATTACGTGCGAGATGTTACAGAGTTTATTTAGCGTCTGTCTACGGAGACGCGGCGAGAGGTGCGCGAGGAGTTCTGGCCAACTTTTATGAACTTCAAAAGTAACCCAATTGAACTGGGAGTGCCGAGCGCTTGGAATAGCCTCTGCAACTAGAAGCTTCCAACTAAACTAGTTCTCATATTCTACTCCAGAGTCGAGTTTCAAGTGGAGGAACTAATGCACTCCGCGGCGCATTGCCTTTGGCACTTTGTTTAATCAAGGGAATGAAGTTGACAATTAGATTTTTGTTGTTATTGAGCAAATACTATTTTGACCGCAGACTGGAGCTACTGGCCTAGGGAGGCCTACACCAGCAGTCTGTGGGTGTAGTCAGGCTGTAGATAATGGTCTATCTATCTATCCAGTGTCACTAGTTCTTTCGAACCAGTGAAAGGTTTTAAAGTGCACCTCATAGGCTCCATTTGTATACTTGATGCATGTTTACCAACTTTCTACAGTTCACATTTCTCACGATGTTTTCCTTCACCGTTTGAGAGAAAAGTAAGTTCGCATGAGCTAGTGTGTGTTTATTCGTCTAAGGCTGGCCAACTCTAGTGACGGAGTTTTTAGGCCGCCTAAAGGCCTCCGTCATGGCTTAACGACTTAAAAGCCGTTTGAGAGTAGGTACTGCCAGTACAAATAAATTTTTTTAACAGAAAAACCCATTGTCGCACGACTGGCTATGAATCCACGACCTTAGGATCAGAAGGCGGGGCCACTACCACTAAACCACCAGTGCTCTCGATAATGATGGTGATGTACAAACATGGTACAGTTTTTTAGGGAAACTTTCAGCTTGCTCACTTAAAGCTATCCTCGTGACATCATAAATAAGTTATTGATATCAAATTTATAGGTATTTTCTAATTCCTTTCTAAATCGGCCATCAAACAAAATTCCCAGCTGACATTGTTGGAGCACACAAGCCCCGTTATAAAATACAAAAGAAAGTTATTAGGCGCCCACCACCTGACTTCCGCGGCATTCGACATCGCGCCGGGCCGGTGCCGGGCCGGTGCCGGGCCGGCGCCGGGATCCCCAAACTATTTTGGACAAGTGACCCCTTTTCCAAAATGAACTGTTACCTCAGACCCCCATGGCCTAGACCTACTCTTAAGATCAACCCCCTTATTCATAATGGTCCGCTAACTTAAAACAGCTGCGAGTTTTTCATCTTGTACGAACTTGAGACTTTACATTACTACAACAATGCTATTTCCTACAAAAATATTAATTATTCTACTATCTTGAAAGTTTTAAATAAGAACTTGTGTTAATTTAATAGGGGTCGATTTTTAGACCTCGTCGACCCCCAAAATCAGTTTTCGTTTATGTCGACCCCTAGGAAACCGATATCGACCCCTTGGGGTCGATATCGACCACTTTGGGAATCCCTGATCTAGACAATCCTTTAATTGACTTGGAGATAATTTGGTGCGTAGTATTTTAGTGAGCCATTATCATCTCTGCCAACTAACGGCGCCTGCTATTTTCGTAGTCGAAATCCGACCTAGAAAGGGTAAACAGGAAACTAGAATATTGTATTACGAAAATATTTTTTCTTCCATTTTTGACGTATTTGCGGGTGGCTCGTTTGGGTGTTACAGGGTGGGAGCTCATGATTTCTAGAACCTACTTTCTATGCATGACTCTCGGCGCAGACCTTCCGTTTACGAGCCGCTAGACCGGGGCCTAAGCAGCCCGATAGAGCACAGACCGTAATCGACTTATTCACAAGCCAATCACAGCCGTAATCCCGTGTAGGGTCGCTGACGGCCGCGACAGCGGGTCCGCCGCGCCGGGCGCCGGCCGCCGGGCGCCGGACGCCGGGCGTCGGGCGCCGGCCTGTCCCTGCGACCCGCGCCCAGCACTACTCGCACATATCCGGACAGTCATTCTGAGCCCATTGCCAGTGTAGGGGCGTTACGAGACACATTAAATTTAAACTGGTAAAGCCTATTTCTAAGCTCTTACTAATTTAAATAAATAAATTTAAATATTTGTGGACATTTCACACAGCGCCAACCAGCCCCAATTTAAGCAAAGCTGATAGAATACTTATATAATTTTTTTTTAAATACTTTCTCATGATTCACAATATTACAACACCCAGACCCGCAAGAAACATTTGCAGAACATGCAAACTTTTCTTATTTCAACTAATGTGCATAGTTTTTGAGGATGTCAGGATGTGTTTATCGTTGGGCCTGAACACGGTTTAATGGCTGAACGGGTTTGAATGGAATACAATAGTGAACTAGAATAACGTATAGGCCACTTTTTATCCGGGTACAACGTGATCCAAGCCGTGCGCGTAAGCTAGTATTAACTAACCTAGCAAAAAACACCAAAATGGCAATCATTAGAAACCTGCTTTTAAGTAAAATCAGCCGCCAACCACCAAGTAGGGCCATATGATAACCACATTGACGAGGTCGTCCTTGCACGCGACTTGTATGCAAAGTGTAATTGGCGGGTAATTTACCCGACTGCGCGGCGAGGGCGGGCCATTACACCGATGTGGTGTAAATGTCATTGCCAGCCATGGAGACTATGGGGTTGATGGGCTGATCGTTATTGCCGTCGATGTAATTGGTAGGATTATGAAGACTAACAAATTAATGCGATGTGCGGGGAGATAGGGCTTTTACTTCAAAGTTGATAATACGAATAGAATTGTAATATGCTGTTGCGTTTAATTTATTATTGCGTTAATATGCTGCATAAGGAACTTGAAGAGCTTTGTTCCCCTACTAATAATTAGAATTAGATGCTGTAATAAATGGCATACTATAAGGGCCTTTTACTTTCTATAGTAGATGATTTATAGAGCGTCAGGAGGCAACTTTTACCTACCTAAGGGGACACTTTAGTGCCTGGGACGAATTAAGATGGAGTAGGCTTGCCCAGCACCTATTCCATCCTCTCAGCTTAGTCGGCCTTGTCCAGAGAAAAGACAAAATTCAAATTCAAATTCAAAAGTTTTAATTTCGGAACAAAAACATTATAGGTACGTAAAAAACAAATGGCACGTTGACAACTGCAAAAGTAGAAACTGTGTAGCAGAGTCAACGCCCGCCTCCAGAACAGAACAAGATCAGTGTTCCAAAGAATGATCTAAAATACTTATTTTATCTAAGAATAAAAACAAAACATATAAAAAAAAGAGCAAAAAAGGAGAGTTTAATACTGTGAATGTGGGTGCATGTGTAGAGTGTGTGAGTGTGTGTGTAGTGTGTGTAGTGTGTGTGTGTGAGTGTGTGAGTGTATGTGTATGTGTGTGTATGTGTGTGTGTGTGTGTGTGTGTGTGAGAGAGAGAGAGAGAGAGAGTGTGTGTGTGTATATTCAATGAATTTTAGGAGTACCTAAGCCTAGTTTATGTTGGTGTACTAAGCAGATTCTCCGTTTCTTCGTATGAAAGAGTTTGGAGCCAGGTTGTGCATTTAAGTTTACACATATACAGGGAAAGTGGATAAATTTTAATTAACTGGTTGACTTTATTATATAACGAAGGACTTAGGTAGTTGAAGTGTCTACTAGCAACCACAGTTCTTCGTGGCTCCATCTTACAGACTCTATCAGAGCGTCGCTTTTCGGAGGTCTTGTTAGGGTCATAGGATAGTTCAGAGTGCTTACGTAGGATTGTAGCCTGTATGAACAATTGCCGCACTGATAAAACACCACAGATCGAGTAAAGGGTGGTCGTAGAAAAACGCCTTGGGTTAGAGGTCATGACCTTCAAAACGGCTCTTTGGGCTCTTTCTAGTCTAATCATAGAGGTTTTTGTGGAGCCACCCCAAGCAGTGATGCAGTACGACAATACTGATTGAGTGAGGGCGTAATATATCATTTTTAGGCATTGAATGTCAGCGCAATTTCGCAGGATTTTAAATATATAAATTAATTTTCTTACTCTAGAGACGGTGCACTCAATGTGGGGTGACCAAGACATATGTTTATCAAGCCAGACACCCAGATATTTGACGCTCTGTGAATTTTTTAGTACGGGACAGTGACATGAATTCATAGTATCACTACATGAGTGGACATGAAGTGATATTGAAGAAGGTTGTGTTCTGATTGATGGGGAAAAGGTAATAAATTTAGTTTTACTGGTATTCAAGGTTAGAAGGTTTTGAGAGAGCCATTCAAGAACTAATTTTAGAGCGGTTTCAGCAAAAGTTTTTGCTTCCACCCAACTTCGACCAGAGACTAAAAGTGCGGTGTCATCTGCGTAGGTGAAAATCTTACAATTAGGGACATATAAGTTACAGAGTTCATTAATATAAACGAGAAAGAGTGTCGGCCCTAAAACACTTCCTTGCGGGACACCAAAGCTTATTTCCTTTTCAAGGCTAGACTGATTACTAATAACAACTTTTTGTCGGCGATCGGACAGGTAGCTATTAAAGAGGTTGTTGACATGACCTCTAATACCAATATCAGCAAGTTTATCTAGTAAGAGGGGGACAGACACAGTGTCGAAGGCTTTAGTTAAGTCCAGGAAGATGCCTATTGTTTTCAGACTCTTGTCAAAATTGTGCGCTATAGTCGACGTAAGTTTAATTACAGCGTCTTCCGTTGATCTGGAACTTCGAAAGCCATATTGGTTATCAGACAGGATGTTTTTATCAGAAAGAAAATTTATAAGGCGCTTGTTTAGAATTTTTTCAAATATTTTTGATAACACTGTAAGAACAGAAATTGGGCGATAGTTATTGACACAGTTTTTGTCACCTCCTTTATAAATCGGGTGTATCAGTGCTTTCTTAAAGACTATTGGGAAGATACCTTGTGACATGCATAAATTATAAAGGTAGGTTAAGATAGGGATTAGGGTATTCCTGGAATTTTTTATTACTGATGTGGGTATACCATCCCAACCGAGAGCACATTTATTTTTGAGATTGATGATTATGGTTTCTACTTCAATATTGTCAGTGGGTAATAAAGCCATAGAGTCAAGAGGAGAGTAGTTAGGTGGGCTTTTGGTGCGGGTTTTAGAGGGGTTTTTATGAACTTTGGATGCCAAATCTTTACCTATATTTGCGAAGAAACTATTTACTGCATTAAGAGATGTAGTGGTGTCAGTACACAATTTTAGTAACTCCTCTGAAGATGATTGCTTACGATTAAGGTTTGCCATTTTCTTGATAATATTCCACGTAGCCTTTGAATTGTTTCTGGCCTTCTGAAGCTCGTTACGCTCATAATCGCGCTTCACCTTTTTTAATAAATTATTACAGTAATTGCGATAACGCGTAAATGTGAGTTTGAGCACTAGGTTTTCTTTATTCTTACTAAATTTGTGGTAGAGCCGATCTCTATGTCGTATGCATCTCAAAAGACCAGTGGTGATCCAGGGCTTTAATATTCGGTTTTTACTTGATACCTTTTTGATCTGGCTGTGCCTTAGTATAATGTTAGAAAGCAAGTGAACGAGGGCATCAGCAGCTTCGCTAGCGTTATTTGATAGCAAAACAGAAGAGAAATCTGCCTTTTCAATTTCTCTGTCGATGGCATTTAAATCTAGTTTAGTCGATTGGATTCTAATGGAACTGCGTACGGGAAACGTATTTATGGAGAATAGAATCGGAGCGTGATCAGTGATGAGGGAATTTAATACCAAGGTTACGGCCGGGTAAGGTGATTTAAGGATAATATGATCAAGGCAGCTATTTAAACGAGTGGGTAAGACATGTGCTGGGAGCATCGCGTGAGACGATACCAGATTCAGATACTCATCAGAGTTTGGATTCCCTGAGTTTGGGATAATATTGATGTTAATGTCACCAACAATAATAGTGGTAGGGAAGTTATTCAATTTGGATAGGGTACTGTCGAGGCTATTAAGAAAGTTGTCAGCATTGATATAAGATGGGGAACGGTAAATAGCTAAGAGAGCAATCCCATTGTCAAATTTCAGTAGAAGTGAGTTTGAGTCAGCGATTAAAGCGGGTTCGACGTTACAGGACAGGCATTCTCTAACAAATGCCACCACACCTTCGTTTTGAGACTTGAAGTCAGAGGCATAGCAGTTAAATCCAGGTATGGTTGGAAGGTAGGGGCATTTACTTAGCCAGCACTCCGAGAGTATTATGACATCAAGGTCTAATCTAATCCGATGTAACAAAACTATCAGAGCATCAAAATTACAGTTGATACTTCTTATATTTAAATGCAATAGTTTCATAGAATTGGTAGGTTTTATTGTACTGAGAAGCGTTTTCGGGAGAACAGATGAGTGAATCAGAGAGAGAGATATCCTCGATTCCATTTGCTACAGTGATTAAATCATCCATTATTGTGGGAGTGAGTTAGCATGGGGACATATGACAAATGAGCATAGTAGTAAGAGAACTGTGTGAAATAAATTTTGATAAGATCATCTGCAATCATTATAAACAGGTAGTGAGTTTTGTGAGTTGTGTGTGTGTAATGACGAAGTGTGTATATGTAGTACCACGTGAGGTGTGTTGGTGATAGGGATTCCACAGTATTTTTACAAAATAATTCTACAAATCTAGATACACTATTATAAAACAAAGCAATCAAATGGAGAGAAATAAAACTAACTAGTCACTTGTTTGTGGGCTTCGTGAGGTCTGATTCATTAGTGATACGAACCAGTGGTTTACCTTCACGCTTCCGTAAAAAGATCTTCCCATTTGAAACCCAGCAGAATTTGTAATCGTTTGCCTTGGCGTATTCGCGGGCCTGGAAAAACAATTTCTTGCCCTTAGCAGGCAGATTTTCCGAAATGAAAATCGGCCTTGCTGGCCCAGCAATTCTCAATTTTTCGGTTGTTAATTTATTGTTTTCTTTGTTGGACCTTCTGTAGCTTGTAATAAGCTTTTCCTTGAGGAGTACGCTTGTGAGGTCCACAATTACAGTTTTCTGGGAAGGATCTTTAGTGCGAATCCTAAAGACATCCTTTATCTCATAAGGCTGAATCTGAACATTTAGGACCTTGCCCACATTGAGGACAGCATCCACGAGAGACGACTTCGTCTCTGATTGCGTCGAGGGCAGGTTCCTCACTTCCAAACAAGTTGATCTGCTGCTGCGCTCAAAGCCATCGAGCTTGCTCTCGAGATTATTAATATATTGCAAGTTATCTTTTCTTTCCGACTCGAGCCTATTTACTTGTTCTTGAAGCGAGTCATTCTTAGTAACAACAAAATTGAGAGCTGAGCGAAAATCATCCACAGCTGTTATTAGCCTCTGGTACTTTTCATTTTGCTCCTTTTTAAAGTCCGCAAACATCCGCTTCATCTCAGACATGAAGGAAACTAAGACTTCGTCGTCCCCGTCCAAGCGCCTACGTTTGGCACTACTAAAGCTCAGAGTAGGAGTACTACCTCTCGAAGTCCCAAGCTCAACTGCCTGCTCAGCTATAAGGCTTGGTTCTGAAGAGCAGTGTTGAAGTAGAGGGATGCTCTTACACGACGGTGATGTGGGGGCCGGATCTGTTATCACAGGTGATTTCGGCGGCGGAGTGCGTTTTAAAGGCATTGTAGTTAAGTGGTCGTGAACTTAATGTAGCAAAATGTTATAGCAATACGCAGCACAGCACCAAGCGCACAGAAACTCAAGGAGTTGTGAATTGTATAAATTATAGTAACGTAGTGGCAAGCTATGACTCACCAAATCAGACAGAGCTACTAGGCTCCTATAAGTGCAAGGCAGTAAGCAGTGAAGCGGTGACAGAGCGGGACAGGTGACTCACGCACACGAAGAATGAACACGCAGAACGCCGCGGGGTAGAATGGCAGGCGCGCGGGCAGTGGTAGCGTAACTGGTGTAGCAGTGTGCCGTTGCGATGAATGATGCCGCACAAAGTGAAAGGTGCGCTCGCAGTGGTGGTGGTGCGTAGATGTGTGTGATGCGTTATATCCCGGTGTGTGCGTGCGCGATCACTTCTTGTGGGTTATGATTTCCTATTTTTCTCGTCCGAATATTTTTGATATTTCACAATATTTATGCAGGAATTAAATCGTCAAGGTACTGAGTAACACGTCTACTCGTTGCCGAGGTCCGGGAGGAAGACATGGTCAATACGTGCGGAGCTGACTAAGCCGCGGGTTTCCTCACAATGTTTTCCTCCACCGTTTGAGAGTACTGGTATAGCGCACAGGCTGCAGGGTCAGAAATAAAGAATAACAACTATTTAATTGAACACAACAAGTGCTACTGTTTTCAATCATTTAGTAAAAACAAATTCTCTTAAATATACTCGTATGCCATAAATGTAACAATATTAGAAGCAATATAACGGCACGTGTTGTTACCGTATTTCCTCATAACAATAGCTAAATTATACAAAACAAGGAAAGGGATCATAGAGCGAATGTTCAATTTACCAACCGCCATAGAAAATGTTATAAATATCAGAAATAAGAGTAGGTATACCAAGGGCTATTTGTATTTGACGAGGCCCACGCTCAGGACCGGAGTTCTAATATAATTATCCATTACTCCTCCGTTTTCCTTATCGGACCAAATTCATTACTCTCAACATTATTTTTAATGGTGAGAGGTTTCGAGCCTAATCAGAATAACGGGATGTTGATATTACCCAATTTGCGAGTTAATTGAATACTCATTTGTTTCGGGAGATAACCGCAAGTATCCGGGTACCTGCAGGTCTCTCTCTCTATTGACACTTTGAAAAATTAAAATGGTATTTTAGGCTTGCGCTTTTGGTCTTATTTGGTCTGCTTACTTCTGGTCAGAATTCACAATTCACGCTATTCACAATGTAGAAAAATTAAACAGGGGTTGTCGAAATACTGTGACAAGTTTGAATGATCATGCCGCGGACGAGCTACGAGCAATGCAATACAACGCGTGGGCCGGTCACCTCGCCGGCGCCGGCCGCGCCCGGCTTCACAGGCCGCAACACTTTCACCCTTAACCCACTCACCCCATTTCTTCGAGTTAACACTTAAATGGTCACGAATCTGGTGGGGTACGTAAGTGGTTAATAGCCCAGGGGGTGGCGGCAATTAATGTGGGGTAAACTACCCCAGGTCGGGTACCTCGGCCGTTCCGGGGTAATTGAATGTGTACGCAATGAATCGGTTCTATTAAGTGGAACTGTTCAGGAAGTGAATATGTTATATTGGAGCAATCAATCTTGGGAGGGATAAATGTGGCCATTTGAATAGGTGCTAGGCGCGGTAAATGCCCAGTTGGATTTTTTGGCTGTCAGCGTCGATTTGGAAGATTGATGTTGTCGTTTTATTTCTCAGGCTTTTAGGTTTCTGAAAGGATACCCTTTGTGGTCAATACCCTGCAGCTAAATTATCGGGCTCGTCGAGTGGCAGGTAGTGTCACAGGACACAAAACGCGATCCTTATCCGAAGACCCACAGTGCAGCCACCAAGAACCACATCATTCATCGGAATAATTGCGGGCCAGCGGCCATGTCACGCACGGATGCACCGAGTGTTGCCGCTGCGGGCGCGGCTCACTCCTCGCGCGCTCCTTACCTATATCGCGACTTGAGGCCAGGCAGGGGGGTGGTGTGTCTAAATGGTCCTATTGATTTCAATGAATAAAGTGCTTTTGACTTTGACTTTGATGGTGTGCTGGGTGTGTACTCACACTTCGATGGCCTTGTTCCAGTTGATGACGTATCCGCTGAGGGCGAAGGTGTCGATGTTGACGATGTGCACGTTGCCGCGCTCCGTGCCCACGTAGACCCACTTCGACTGCAGCGGCAGGTGCAGGCAGGTGATCCTGAAGACAACACAACACGGTTCATACATTCATCCCTCAAAACCACAATATGGGACCATCTCGAAATCATTCTCCAGGTGGGCCCCAGGAGTACATCCCTTGTGTCGACCCAGTTCACAATGCGGGAAGGCGGCGCCGGAGACAATGAAGTTACCGCACATATCCGACGCCGTGTCAGGCCTTTGATACTTTGCACGTACACTCAGAAGCGGAAACTTGAATTTTATTTCCAGAATCTCCGGAACCCGCAAGTCATGATCAAAAGTTTAACGCAATGAGACAATAAAAACTCATATAGTTGATCAAATTTTGTTACTGAAAGTCCTCGTCGCTGTAACCGAGCCTCTACCTGCTTCTTTTTGTTCATTTTTGTACAGATATATCAAAACTTTAAAGATTAAAGTTTTTCTTTAGTTGGATTCGCTCAAAACTCAAACTTTAAGGTAATCGGTATAATAATAAGAAATGAAAATAAGCTCAGTTTTCTCCGTCGTTACCTCGTTAGTTACCTATCCTTTGTCCAAGATAAATAAGAAATATAATTTTTTTTAAATGAAATTGAAAGTTCGAAGTTATGAGTTACTAATGTGGGTGGACTCTGCATCGGATTGTTAAAAAAATTGGTAGAGTCGATTTACGGAAGTTGTCAATTAATAGTAAATTTAGTTCTCTGTACACCTCTTTAAATAATATATAGCGATAGTCGCTTAGTTACCTATGAAATTAACCGACGCGATTGAATAAGTTAAAAAGCTTTTTAACTATTTGAAGCTGAAACTTTTACTTGTGGTGCCAATCAGACCGTGCATAGTAGTTCGCTTGCTCGCCCGCGCGATATCCGTAACTCGGAGCATTTGGTTCGCTTTTTTTTATAGACATACCGCATTGCTAACCCTATGGCTACACTATCGCGATAATACGAAGTTCCGCGTTTTTTATTCTTTCGTATTATGTTAAGATCCCTTTAAGACGTGCCTAAGTGATCCCCAAAAAAACTAAGGCCTTTTATCATCTATAGTAGATTTATACAGCGTCAGGAGGCAACTTTTACCTTCACAAACGGGACACTGTAGTGCTCGGGATGAATTAAGATGGAGTAAGCCTTGCCCAGCCAATTCCATCCTCTCAGCTTAGTCGGCCATGTCCACTGGAAATACATGGTCAATACGGGCGGTGCGGTTTTCCTTCACCGTTTGAGAGTACTGGGATAGCGCACATAAATTTTTTACACAAAAAAATCCATTGGTACACGAGTGGGTTTGAACCCACGACCTTAGGATCGGAAGGCCAACCAACTAGACCACCAGTGCTCTCATAGTCTAAGTGATCCCCAAAGACCCAACAGAATAAAGTATTTTAGATTTTTGTGACAAACATTTTGACTGCGCCTGTCACTTCACGATAGGTTCGCGGAAGCTCGATAGTGTAGCCGTGTCGCGCGATGGGCAGAAAGCGCTGCCAACGCTAGATTACAGAAAGCGCTGCCAACGCTAGATTAGAGAAAGCGCTGCCAATGCTAAATTGTCGCTTCTCGGCACGGCGCACATCGCGCCACCAGCTGGCGGCTCGCGCTCCAACTGCACTAGCTTTATGTCACGCCGTTTATTCTGCCCGTCTCTGTTCGCAAACTAGTTCATTTACATTTGTTTAGTTCAGTGGATGGAGGGGTAATATAAAGGGTTTCGGTGTATCTAAGGATATTGAACATCTGCAAGAAAACTTCCTTTCAATATTTGTTGCTTACTTTTTAGTTTTGTATTGTCTCCGTCTACCCTTTAGGTATAACTTAGGAAGAAAATATTCATTGAGTTTGGGTCTAGTAAGTTAGGATCTCCGCCTACTGACCCAGTCCGTCGACTGACCATCAGCACCTCGGTTCAACAAATTCTAAGGCTCGTCCAATCATGCTGACGTCACAACATCGATAGAACAACGAGTCGTGCAACAGTTATACAGGCTCCATTACTTTCATAACTACAGGGTGTTTCCAACAGTTATACAGGCTACAGGGTGTTCGACAGCCGACATTCCGCTTTTAATTAAATTAAGCAAATATGAGAGAAAACTTGCTCATGTAGGAATTCTGACTGCCAGTAAGTATTTCAATCGACTGTCAAATATACAGGGTGTTTGGGATCAAGCAGTCACGACATCGACGACTCACCCTTTGACCTGGTTTGTGGACTTATAAAGCCTGATGTTATATCTTGAAGATCTGCAACAAGTCGCAAACGACGCTTAACCCCTGCTATATTAGTACTATCAAACGGTGAAAACATCGTGAAGAAACTGGCATGTCGTTGGAAAGATCAATCAAAAGATCGAAGACTTTCTTTTTCCACACTGGTTCGAAAGAATCGGTGATAGTATAGTAGTACCTACTAGTTGTAATGATTATTTCTGTGACGATGTCACAACCTGTGACAGAGAATGTGTCCAATACTGAAACTGTGCATCATCACCTACTGTGCAGTCATCGTGAGTCTCGAATCCGTATCGTCTCACCGCGACCGCGACTTTGTAGAATGTTCGTCGGATAAGTTACATATTTTGGACTACATAAAAGTCGCCAGCGGGTATAGTCTGGGAACATTCATAGAGCCACTGATGTAATTGTATTGTATTGTATACAAGAATGGCGCTACGGGAGATCAGCCGGCTGGGGCGCGGGGGGCGGGGTCCGTTCCGGAGGGAAACCTCTTTGCATGATTAAATATTTGTTCCAGACTTTGTAGTACTATCCTAATACTGTAGTAATAATAGTACCAAATTCAATTTACTTAAAAGAGGTTCACTAAGGGATTCGCCTACTAGTACCACCTACACCGGTACTAAAACTAGCATCTGCCCGCGGTTCCGCTTGCGTGGTGTCACGAGGCCAGATGGAACTTAGTTCACAACGCCCCTGGCACTGGGCCCAAATTCAGAGAGATTTGCTGGCGGGGCAGATGAGAAAAAAGTGCAATCGGGTTCGGTGAACAAATTACCATAGGTTCCCGATTGAAACCTTTTTCCCATCAACCCCGTTACCGGGCTGGGGCGACTTTAGACCATAGCTCAGGTAGTTTCAAGTTTCAGTGCGATCAGTATGAGTGAAGAAGCTAGCGCAGGGCGTGGGAAGTGGCAAGAACAAAGGGAGGCCCATGCCCAAGTGGGTGCCTTCTGGCTGCATATAATGATGATGATGATGATGATGATGATCAGTTCAATCAGCGCAAATCATGACCCGCGCGCGCTGATCCGCGATCATCGACCGCCGACCAACATTAATTAACATCGCACCGCCTCATCCACAGAACTAATTGCAATTAATTATTGTACCGACACAATTATATAATTGAACATTATTATTGATCCTGTGTGATGATGGGAGAATTATAAGATGAATTAGAGATATTTGAATACATATCTAGGTACATATTTAAATTCTGCTATGAAACTTGTCCAGCTTTTGATTTTGATGTTTACAAAATATTATTTTTTAATAAAATTAATATTTGTGGATTCAGGGATAGTTTTTAATTCACTAAAAGTGCTACGATGAAGTACCAACAAACATACAAACTAAGACACGCGCCATATATGGAGTCTTGTTGATCTGTTAGTCGGATAAAAAAGTCTTGAATAAACAATACATTGAACCGCAGTATCAATGTGCCCGCACCACTAGGCCGTGTCCTGTTCCCAGTGACAACTATTAATTTGTCTCACTACATCACTGGGAGTGACTAATGCATGCTACAATCTGCAGAGGACAGCATGTACACTGTAATCAGCTTGTTTTCTACATTGCGATATGGAATCTACTATTTAATTGCCAATGAGTTTTAGTTTCCAATACCCAATACCGAAGTGCTCGTGGCGTAGCTTGCTTAGACGTTCTTGATTGATCGTTGAAGTTAAGCAACGTTGTGCGCGGTCACAATTAGGATGGGTGACCGCAAGTGGCACGCTATTCATGAATAAGAGAGAGAGAGAGATCATGCATTTTGGTGCCGAAACGATGACGGTCTGGTTATGGAATGTGGTAGTGGGAGACACGTAGTATCTCGATGAGACTATTGCCATTGTCAATGCTATGACCATCGCTCAACCTATCGCTTCTAAACATTTCTTTGATCCACAATAACCCAGCTGTTCAGCACAGGCTGTGCCTTCACCCTGCATAGACACACAATATTGTGATGAGCAGTAATTGCAGTGTATTATCGTGATTTATCGACCATTTTCCGCGAACTAATAGACTGAGCCTGCATTTACCTCGCGCGGCTGCCTCGCGAGGCTGCTCGGTCAGTCAGCATGCAATGGCTACTGCTGTTTTTAGAACACTAGCAAGTGTTAGAGCTAACTTTGCCTTCCGCCTCGTTCCTTATCTAATCAGAGATTCTCGATGTTTCCTTCACCTTCTAAGACGTAGTGCACATAGATTTTTCGAACAGAAAAATCAATTGGTGCACGACCTTAGAATCGGAAGGCGGGACCGCTACCACTAGAGCACTAGCGCTCTCATGGCATGGCATTATTTTCACCTTATTGAGAGGCACTACAGCATCCCGTTACTGCAGGCAAAAAATCCTTCTAATCATCTAGTATATTATATCTAGTACTTGGCGTAAGGCTTTGAGGCGGATTAAATGTTCCCAATGCAGGTACCTCACCGCTCAAGCTCCTTTGTGCCCTCACTGGGCCCGCTAAAAATAGCCCGACTTAGGCCACACGGCACCGCTTCAAATATTACACGTTATTCCGTGCGTGAGTGAGCCGCCTGATTTAATTATAACATGACGTCACGGCGGGTAATTACCCGCGCGGCCTTCGCCGGAGCCTCCCTTCATACAGAACAGTCTGGTCTGCGCTCACCCTTAACCTCGTAAATCTTTAAGGTGTTATTAATCATGGAGGATGAATTGCTTTCTTATTGCTGGAGTATGATTTGTTGGGCGCGGATTCCATCGTAATTATTTTTCGTGTTGTTTATATCCAGTCGCGTGATTCCATTCTCATTCCACGTCACTGTAGACGTGTGAGAGGCGGGTGTAGGCGGGTGTAGACGGGTGTGACGATAGCGTGTCAAGGAAAACGGCATGGAGATACCCAGTTTATCGAAACTTATTTAGTTATTCTTTTCATTCATTATATTTTTTGTTGCTTCTTATCTATTACGGTTTAGCAAGTACCTACCTAGTATGTATATATCTTGTAATCTAGGTGAAAATCTATCGGAAGGGATTAAATTGAAAATCGTGCTGATTTTGCTCAGTTGTATGTCATATAGCAAACGCTGAATTTGCACACTTCTTGTCCTGTATATAATTTTAAGCACCCAATGTAATGACAATATACATACATACATAATTATCACGCTCGCATCTCAAATGGGATGGGTAGAGCCACAAGCAATCATAAGAGAACTAGCAGGCACTCCTGATTGATATCCCAGGATGGATATGTGAACCATATATTGTTTATTAACATTGTTAAATATCAATTCACGCAACAAATTGGATTGTAATAACGAACCTGCAGCGTTTGAACACGAGCGCGTTGTACAAAGGATCCAATGTACTTGAATGTATCCAAATTGATGACATCGCATCGGAAGCTCTGTTTGAACAGGTTTGAACAGGTTGCGGGGTTGTGTGTCAAAGCAATGTTGCCATGGCGACGGCTCTCGGCTGCTAATGAAGCCGGGAGGGCTCCGTACAGCCGGGAGGCTCCGGAATTCGAATACCGATTGAAGTTTGAAGTGACATTGTTCCGATCACAGCGACAAGGGACGCGTAGCGCGCTCCTCATCAGCCATTGTCATGGATTGCTATGAGAGTTTGTTAATTTAATTAAACCTTCAGGTAAAATAGGTCTTGTTAATTAAGTTCAAAATATTATATAAGCCACATCAGACATATATTTCAGGAACGCTTTGTACGTGCGCTTCAGGGCTCAGGGTTCATTTACTTCAGAGATCTAACATCTATTTATCTATTACTACCATGGAATATCAAAATTCAATTCAATAAATATAAAAATGGTAATGATTTTGAAAACCTTAATTAGGAAAATTTGCGGGCGCGGTACGACGGGTCGGGGCGTGATGGATGGAGCCGGCAGTAATGAGGGCCAACGTTGTTCTTCGATTTAAAGCCATCGTGCTTCCACAGCTCAAACACCGCCAAATCAAGTGCAAAGCGTTTCCGTCAAGCGATTGATGTTCTAAAATATCAAAGTTACGTACATTTTTGTGTTTTCCACTCCACTTTATGCTAAGTGTGATGGACAAAGGGATCAAAAATTGCTCTTTGAACAAGCATTTATTGCGCGTTGAATTTTTGTGTTGTCGGTCACGTGACAAGGGTGTGCTAAATTATGCAAATTATGCAAAAAAGGTGGGATTTTGTTTCCGCCCGTTTTAGAGACTGACGTAATTAATTTTTGTGTAGGTGTAGTCGAAACAATAAACAATAAAAACGGGAAGAAAAACGAGAAATACCAGGAAATTAAAAACGTATTTTTTTTGTTGGATTTGCCAAAAACAATCATTTACCGAATTCAATGGCACAAATTTATTTTCATTAAGGATTCTTTGAAACTTGAAAGTAGCTTTTCAAATGTCTTGTTTCATGAAGTTTCCTAATGTTTTCAAGTCTAATTCTTCGGTAAGTTCAGAAGGTACTCATTAGCATGCCGGTCGGCGCGGGAGCTTGTATACAAATAGCTGATCAACGGGCAGAGGCCCGAGAGTCTTCGACGGACGAATCGAAAGGGCTTCTAATTTGTTTTAATTTGATTGCTAAGGTGCACGGTGCTGATTGGCTGACAGATTGGTTTTAATAAGTTGATTATCTTCAAGTGTGAAATTGGTCTATGTTAAATTAGAACACGAACGGAACTCTTAACAAAATAATCGAAGCAATTTGTTTACATATAAGTAATATTACCCGCCGCCCGCGGCTTCGTTCGCGTGGCATCTGGATAAAAAGTAGCCTATATGTTAATCTAGCACATGTACTATGTATATTCCAAGTTTCATTCAAATCCGTTCAGCCATTTAGGCGTGATTTAGGCACAAACATCCAAACAACCTCACATTTATAATGCAAGTAAGAAGCAAGATAATCACTACTATAAGAAAGCAAAATGATCTTCATTGTAGATGCGAAGAAGCAAACGCCAGTCGCTGCCTGGTGACGCGTTCCGTTGCGGCTGCGGAGGGCGGTGGTCGCCCGAGTGCCAGCATACTAATTGAAACGCTTTCGTGTTTTAAATTAATCTGAAGTTTCAGCTATCATGACGACCATAAGGCTGACGATCACCCCGCGGTACTGAGGTTCTAAAAAGGCATAATGGCATCGCATTTGAATAAATTTCGCGATGGAGGGCAGGGACGGGTGAAAGCACCACCCCCTGGCTTGGAATGCTATAGCAATAAAATATACAGAAGGAAACTTTGTAATTGTCGTGGAGACCACCAAGCTTGTATAATTAGGTGTCGTCGGAATGGAGAAACCTTTTCAAGAAATATAAAAAGAATTAGGCGCTCGGGAAATATTTATCTCCAAGCGGAAGAGCGGTCTTTTAGATCTTCAGCACAGACTATAAATAGCTTTTTATGTTATCTGATCTGATACAATAGGATCAATCAGATGATAACATAGGGATATGGCTCTCAGGTTTTCCGGTAAAACACTATCCAGGAAGCGAGTGGTTTTCTTAAGAGTGATCATGAACATCGTGAGGAAACCTGCGGCTTAGTCAGCTCCGCACATAATGTCTTTCCTATGGACAAGCCCGACTAAGCTGAGAGAATGGTATAGGTGCTGGGCAAACCTACTCCATCTTAATTCGTCCCAGGCACTACAGCGTCCTGTTTGTGACGGTAAAAGTTGCCTCCTGACGCTATATAAATCATCTACTACAGATGGCCTTAGATAATGAACAAACAGGTGGTTGTTACCTCTCCCTCTGGAACTTGAGGCTGTGCTGTCGCTGCGGGTTCTTGACGGCGCGGAAGGTCCACAGGTGCAGCTGGTCGTCGGCGGTGGCGGTGACGAGCGAGCCCTCGTTTACGCGGAACTTGAGGTGCAGCACCGCCTCGCCCGCCTCGTGGCGCATGTGCGCGTCCACGCCCGGCCCGCCCAGACTGACGCCCGTCAAGGAAACCACACGCACACATATTGAACCTCGACCACCCGTGGCGTGCCCGTGCCAGGCGAGTGCTCGCCTGAGACGCAAGAGGCGCGGCTTCGATTCCCGCTACGGGAGAAATGTTTGTATGTACTCCAAATATTTCTTCCAGGTCTGGGTGTTTTAGCATTATGTATTATAATTATACATAGATACATACATATTATCACGCCCGTATCACCAACGGGGTGGGCAGACCCATAAGAAAGCTTGCAGCTACTTCTGATCCAAGAGAAAAAAATATTACAAAAAAGTATATAAGTATTCTATCAGCCATCCTGGTGGCCATAGTACAAGCTTTGCTTAATTTGGGGCTAGATGACGCTGTGTGAAATGTCCGCAATTTTTTTAAAATAAACTTGTGCTTAGGTGGACCTCTTGAAATGTAATAGGGTAACGTCCTGAATAAGATATTTATTGTTTAGTCTTTACATGTCATGAGGAACCCCACGGCTTGGTTTCGCACGGATTGACCGTGTCTTACTAGTACCTGCGAATGAAACCGACTTAGCTGAGATGATTGTAAGCGCTGGGCCAATCTACTATACCTGAATTCGTCCTCGGCCCTACAGCGTCTCGTTAGTGTAAACAAAAGTTGTCTCCTGACGTTGTATAAATCATCTGGCAAAATATGGTTGAAGGCCTTTATTTATACTAATTCTTAGTCAGTAATGTCGATTATTGCTATCACAAAATATTTCAAAATCTTCGTTACTTATAAAAATATTCCACTAAAACTTAGGCGACCCAAAACTTTAAACTCGATCCACGTAACCGAGAGAACATTTAAACTATAATTTTCGGGGCGTGAAATAAACTTATCACACAATACTCGCCAAACTTCCCAGCTATTTACCCCCCTCCGCCCTACCTCCCCCCTACTCCTTTACAGAGCACGTAGTGTCCCATTAAGCACACAAAACTACCCACAGAATAGCAAGTACACACTAAAGTACGCTCAGCGACACAAGTACACTTAAAACTTCAACTTGCAAGTTTCCCAGGACCTTATCTTTTGGCTTTTGGACATAAAACTTAATAACTTTCCTGAGATTACTGAGGAAAGTTTCTGAGGAATCTTCAAATATAGTTCAAAAATGAAATAAAAGTTAATATCTAAATCACTTGTTCTGATTTTACAACGTCGGGGGTGGGTCGACGATGGCGTCCATCGCGGGTCGGACATGGGCGAGACGTTCCTGGAGGATGACATACACAAGGGACGTGAGGCTGACTGCACCGCAGAGCAGGGTGCTAGTGAGTGAAGAGGTATCCCACACGTGTCGCCGCGCAATGATACTCGCGAGCTTAAATAAGGTAGATCTGGAAGCACGCCGCTAACATACAGGTTCCGTGATCTCAATCTAGTTTTACGACTTTGAATTAAGTGACGGGGAGCTCTAGTAGGTGTTTCAACGTTGAACGAGATAACGGAATCTCTCAGCTTTACTAACACAACGTTTAAAACTAAAACAGTCTATCTAATGGGCACACAAAAGCAAAACAGATGTTTTTAAGACACCGGTATAATAATGAAGACTTGTTATTTCACCAGAGCGATATGTATTTTTGTTCTAACTAATGAGTTGCGATCATTCGGTTGTCAAATTGATGGTTTTGCTATATAAATGGAAACTGATAACAACAGAGTTACGTAATCACCCCCAATTCATTTCCAGTAGAAACTGAAATTGATAAATGTGTTCAGTCAACAAATTCATCCGCCTGCGGCAACTCCAATTGGTCCCCAATCTCCGTCACATTAGTCGAGTACTCGTTACAAGTTGTACCTTGTTTATTAATCAAAACGACCAGATTCACTCACTTCACATTTTAAGATTATTATGCTAATTATTTTTTTTTTTCTGACGTGATGGTGACTGGGATCCCTTAAGGTCTCCGCCGACCTTTTGACGGCCTCGGTGGCGTGGCGGGCGATTGCTCGGCAGAGACGCATGAGGCGCGGGTTCGATTCCCGCTGCGGAAGAAATGTTTGCATGTTCTGCAAATATTTCTTCCGGGTCTGGGTGGTGTGGTAGCATGGTACTCGTAGTTTCTGATACCCACGACCCAGGGAATCCTAGTGTGGGGTCAGGACTATGTATGTGACTGTTGGGTGTTATTTATTTTATTATTTACTAGCTGCCGCCCGCGGCTTCGCTCGCGTGGTATTCGGATAAAAAATAGCCTATATGTTAATCCAGTACACATGTACTATGTATATTCCAAGTTTCATTCAAATCTGTTCAGCCGTTTAGGCGTGATTGAGGCACAAACATCAAAACTCACAAACATTCGCATTTATAATATAAGTAAGATTTACCACAGTAGGGGTACTCTAGTACTCTAACTAAGGGATACCAACTTGCAACACAAGAACAAGGACAGGCGCTGTACAGTTCGGTTCAATTACATTAGTTAGATAGACCAGCGGCAGCGGCAGCGGCAGCGGCAGCGGTGCGCGGCCGCGGTGTGTACACTCATGTGCATAACACGAGAGACAAGACACCAGCAAATACTACTCTTTGGACAAATTAATGTAATGTGTTTGTGCGCTCACCTGTACTTTACTTTAGTTTCGCAGAAGTACAGTCCACTGTGACAGGATGTTATTTGTATGTACATTCCACATAATGGTGTCACTGAATGAGAGTGTGATTTTTGAGTTTTGCAAATATTATTTTAACGAATGAACCACTCTCGCCCAGCGCAGGGCAAGAGCGCCTTCCCATTGTCTTAACGTACAATTACTTTTTTTATTTTTGACGAACTCGGTGGCGTGGCGCGCGAGTGCTAGGCTGCGACGCAAAAGGCGCGAGTTCGATTCCCGCTGCGGGAAAAGTGGTTGTTGTTCTGCATTTTTTTTTCCGGGTCTAGGTGTTGTAATTTGTATTATAAGTATGTATTTACAAAAAAAAGTACATAAGTATTATATCACCATCTGGTTACCATAGTTCAAGCTTTAGTTTAGGGCTAGATGGAGCTGTGTGTAATGTCCATAAATATTTAAATATTTATTATAACAATGTGACACCACTCTGAAAGTTTTTAAACGAATACATCCTGATGCATACAAGCAGATGACTGAACTTATTCTATCAGCCATCCGGTTCTCATAGTACAAGCTTTGCTTAGTTTGGGGCTATGTGAAATGTCCACAAATATTTATTTATTAACAAACGAAAATAATAGAAGTCTTCGTGCTTCAGTAGTCTCGACGCGCCGCGAGTATTTCAAAATCCATTGTGAAAGGGAGCATTGAATCACATTCCCTGAGAAAATAGAGCATGAATTACTTCGTCATCAGGCCGTCCGTCACCGGTACCGACCGGAGCCGGCGCGGCGGCGGCGCCGACAGCCCTTATTGAAAGACTCACGTCGGTGAGCACCAGTTTGCACCTCACTCAGTCGCGACTGATTTTAATGCTGCAATAGTAAAACTAGCGGCGGTCGCTTGCGTTGATCAAAAGTAGTCCGATACATTCAGTCTTTTCGTAGACATATATCTATGTATATGCGGAGGGTCATTTTAATCCGTAAAAGCACAAACATTGTAACATCCTCAACTCCTAACAAGCTTTCAGATTTATTATATTACTAGCTTTTGCCCGCGGCTTCGCTCGCGTGGTATCCGGACAAAAAGTAACCTATATGATATCCAGCATACTTACTATGTATATTCCATGTTACATTCGAATCCGTTCAGCCGTTACGGACGACGTAATTGAGGCACAAACATACATCGTCACATCCACACATCCTCACAAACTTTAGCATTTATAATATAAGTAGGATTAATAGAACTGATGAGGAAAACTATAAACAATTTAGAAGCGTTTTTCGGTTTTCGTTTTAAGTTTTCGCGAGCGATTTAATAAAGTGAGAACTGGTGCTGAACTTTTAATCGGAAAATATTCGTAGAACAGAGAAACATTTCTTGAGTGTTCTCTAGAAAGCGGCGGCTTCTAGAATTCAAATGACTGTTTATCAAGAATTAAGTTCATTCGTTCGAAAGGTAATGTTTTCTGCGTCAGTCGGCAGGTGTTTATTTTGATACATTATTTACTTTTGTGTAACACACCTCACCGACATTGTTTCGTGAATACCTAACACTTCGCCATCCGAGATGAACTTGATCGCTTTACTTTTGTTCGTCGAGAGCCTTGACTACACGGCGGCGCCTACGCTTTATTTAATTTCGACGAAGTTAAGACCTTTGCTATAATTTCTACGATGCTTGTTTGCTCCCCTAATGAGAGATTCAACAAATATAAATTTCAAAGCGTTTCGTCCCGAATCCAAATGTAATTAGAATCGGAGCCCATACTTGTGTAAGGGCGGGGCTGCGTTTGCCTCTACCTGCTCCGACCAAGGGACACGGTAAATAAATTTAAGGTTTAAATATTTTTTTTTAATCTTTCCTTATACTGTACACGGATAAGACTCAAACCTGCGTCCCTGGCCGTGCGGTTCCAATATTACCACAGAATAATCCGCGTAAATTAAGGAATGAATGCTTTCGTATTTATAAACTTATCGTTGCGCTTTTAGTGGTTGCTCTATTGGTCACCAGCACGAACCCATCTAATTGTTTATTAAGATTACATTAGATTTGAAGCCGTGAGCTCGGTTTGAGAGAGCGGGAATGCCACTGACCTCTGTCCTTCACACAGAACAAGCACGATATGAAATGCTCCCAGGCGTGGTGGTTAGTGTAAGTGTGGGAGCAATTCATGCAAATGAGTCTCTTGACAACCAAGTTCTACAAAAGGCTCTCGCGTAACTAAAACATTAACATTTTAATGTACCTACATCTCTCTCGTGATTTACGAAAATACTGATATTAAAGGTACTTTTTGGAGACAGCTAACGATGTTTGAGATCCCTTCTCCTCCATCCGTTTGGAAGTTGTATATTTATTCAGCAGAATTATGTCGGTACGTCGCATGATGAATTGGATGAAAAGTTAATTTGGACAGAAACATAAATGCTCCTCTGTAAATTCTAAATTACGTTACAAAAGAATAAATTAAAGTTGATTTCGTACGTGAGCGTATTCATTTCGTTGAACTTGAACCCGAAGTTATTTTTCCTTTTCCAAGATATAACGTATGAGATAAATATAAAGATGACAAAAGTGGAAAAATACAGGCATGATATCGGGTCGTTTTGGGCTAAGTGGTACTCTTTGTGAGTGCCTTCGAGCGGTCACTGCGAGCGCGGCTCAGTCGAGTGTGATCGAGCACCGAGAGTGTTTCAACACCGCACTACTTATTATTATTAGCCTCTGAAAGGTGCCAAAATAGATCACAGCTTTGAAGACGGTTTTGGCGAAG
Organism: Scotopteryx bipunctaria; assembly: GCA_949320045.1. Classification (NCBI taxonomy): domain Eukaryota; kingdom Metazoa; phylum Arthropoda; class Insecta; order Lepidoptera; family Geometridae; genus Scotopteryx; species Scotopteryx bipunctaria. Next base: position 202,324 of record OX439449.1, read on the forward strand.
AAAAGGTTAGAAAGTTACTCGGCTAAAAGTTTTCTAACATTATAAATCCGGAAGTTTGTGATGATGTTTGTCTGTTTATATCTGAATCACACATGAAGCGCTCGTGGCCTAACTTTCTGTTTTTGATTGATCGTTGAAGTTAAGCAACGTTGTGCGCGGTCACAATTTTGGATGGGTGACCGTAAGTGGCATTACGAGCTGAGTGCTTCCGTGCTTCGGATGGCGCTTTAAATTGTCGGTCCCGGCTTATCAGTTGTTAAGCCATGACGGAGGCCTTTAGGGGGTCTAAAAACTCCATCACAAGATTTGGCCCACACGAACTTACTTAATCACACGTACACAGTAGGTGTGCTAAAATAACGTAGTTACTTTATCCAGGTCCAACGAGAACAATGCCGCGGGCGGGAGACCACTTACTCATAGGTAAAAAAGCAGTAAAGTTCCCACGGTAGGTACGTCTAGTTTGTAAAGCTATCCCGCGGTAGGCTGCGCTGTACGAGTGGATAGAATGATGTCCGGGACAGAGACTGCAATTAATTACAGAAGGGACATTTAAATTGGACCGCTCCATTACTCATGCTAGTGTTTGAGGGAGACGTGGAAAAGGACTGGGGAGCTAATTATCCTCGTCAGCTACGTACCAGGATTTTACTTTAATTTTCCTACTTTTAAATTAGTAATTTTTTGACTTACTCTTCAGATTTCAGGTACAATGTAATTATATTATTTATTTTAAGGCGTAGGGACGTCAATGTAAAAGACTTTCTGAATAACGAATATCTTACTTCTTAGTTTTATGATAAATGCGGAAGTTTGTGAGGATGTTTGAATGTTTGTGCCTCAGTCACGCCTACACGGCTCAACGGATTTGAATGAAACTTGGAATATACATAGTACATGTGCTGGATTAACATACTGGTACCATGTGCTGGTACCATGCGAGCGAAGCCGAAGGCGGCAGCTAGATTTCCGATAAGGGCAGGATATGATGACGATTTCACACACTTTCGAGATTGCGTTTATCGAGCTGGTAAGCTGCCATTACTGCAGCGGTCTTATGTTATTAAGACGTTTCGTTTTTCGAAATAATAAACTTTCTCTATGTAGTTTATCCTTGGACGATTAAACATATTTACCTATATCTCAAGCTACCAGATTTGAATTAATTCCGTACATCCAATGCATCTATCCCATTTTATGATTTAGCTAATCTGTATTCTATACTAATCAGTAAGATACCTTTTTTAAAAATAAATAAGGAAATTAGATTTTACCTTGTTTTTAAGGTTGGTAATAAAATAGTCATTTATGTAAGTTGGTACTAGATATATAGATCCTCGAGTAAGCCGGCGTCTTTCCTATCCTATACCTAATGAGAAAAGGTCTACAGAGGTAATTTAACGAAATTGAATAGAGACCTCCATTTTCTTATGTAAATACCCCAGATCTGGGGTGTGTTGTCGGAGGCAGGATGATTGAAACGGCAAATGATAAATGTTACTCAGTGAACCAATATTTAGAAGTATTCAATATTTAATGTTGCGGTTAGATACATCACATCAACTTCAATCGTCATTTCAAGAAAAAGGTACTAAGTTGATTTTGAAAATGATTCGCTACAGTATCCGCGCTGTGGTCTACATTTAATTTGTGGGCGAGTGTAGCCGCAGGGTTCAGCTAGTTGTAAGGTAACAAGATACGAGCGATGAGTTCATAAAATGCCACCTAACTCTTAACTACACTAATTAAATTCGAAACTACTAATTAATAAAGTTGCTTCCTACTAAAACAAGGTAGCGGTTTGTTTATCAAGTTTTTAATGATACCATCGTGTTACGATGACTGCTTTAGCATTTTTTAAGGTACGGAAGAAAATCAACCAAATGGGGTCTTAGTTTTTACCTAAAAATATAAAATCAGGCTTTTTTTTCCATAGTGGTAGGCAGAAATCTCGGATCTCCCACTCGATGTGATTCTTACCTTCTTTCGCTTCATTCTCTATCATTACATTTAATCTGTAATACCAAAATCGAATCAAAAATTACTTTATTAAATAGAAACACAAGGATTATTTGGAAACGTCTGTAATTTACGTTGAATTCGAAATTGAATACATAAAGCAAAATTTCTTGGCATAATTTATTTAATTTCCAGTTCATGGTAGGGGTATCACGATCCCGGAGATAACAACATGATTGTCATCGTCGAGTGAAAGTTTTCAATTCAATTGTGGGATGCGGAGGGTGGGGGGGGGGGACTCATAAATAATTTCGCGAGCAAACTCAATGAAAGTACGATTTTTCCTTTGTTCATAAATCAGGAAGCGTATAACTTCATAGGCAAAGGCACTCGACACTGACGGTAATCATTATGCGGTATTCAGAAACTTGTAATGACGTCAAACTTCAAAACCTTTGGCCTGAAGTCAAAAGCCCGAAACACTAGCAAACAAATGGTTCTGTAAGCGCTCGTTAAAATATTTTTCATCATGACTTTACCATCTGCTTGGCAGAGGCCTGGCCTTCCTCCGTTGGCCAACCATCTCGGTCCTGAGATAAAAAAAGATTTAAGTGTTCTTCACTCAACTACTGAAAAGCCAGCACCAATCAAAATATGCAAATACCTAGTGATACTTCCATTTCGTTGGAGTTTGTCGCCGTCGCCGGGATCACTCGCCCATTCACCACTTGCTACAATATTCATCCGAATAAAATATTCACGCTAAATTGGTCGCTACAATTATAACACCCAACAGTCACATACATTTCGACCCACACTCTACGTCATGAGACTCAGGAACTACGAGTACGATGGTGCTACAACACGCAGAAACTTATTATCATCATCATTTGTTTAAACATTTTTGTAGTCGCGGGAATCAAACTGCTTTTCCATGTCTAAGCCGAGGAAGTGATATAGAAAATTATGAAACGGAAGAAAAGTACCCCACACGCGGTAGACCAACCTCAAGGTAAAATAAAACTGTTTGAAAATAAATATATTTAGAGATAAAGGGATTGCGGCGACCCGGTCCGCCGCCGACACAATGGATGCCGGGGGGAGGAAATCGGCTCACAGCAGCTCCAAACTTCTCCAAACTAACGCACAAGTGCAAGCATGCACACGTATTGAATTTCCACTGTGCTCGATAGCTAGCCACTAGCACTCTTTGTATAAACAAAGTCGTCGACATTACCGGCCATTGTCGCACCAGTTTAAGCTTAAATCTTCAAAAAACAAGCGAAGAAATCTGTTGAAGCGCGTTTTTTGAATATTGAAAGTGAAATATTGTAAAAGTTCCCCCTTTAGGACGCCCCGAGGCGTGTGATTGGTTCGCAAATTCGGACTTTATTTGAAAAGGCAAACTTTTAACAGTGTTTCGCGCTCTGCCAAGCACACTTGATTGGTTGTTTGCGATCGGACAAGGCTCAGGCATGCTCTTAAAGTTTGGTAAGTAACCAATTATTTTTTATTTGCTCCAGTTCGTAAATAAAATCTAATGAGTACTATATCCCCTAAAATAGGTACCTACATAGAAATGATAATAATATAATGATAATACCTGTACCTACAATAATACTCGTACCTACTCCATTTTTGCAAGTCAGAAAAAATAAATATTGTAACTAATTTGACCTACAAATTCTCCCCCTGTCCCCCGAGGGCGCCCTCTCACCACAATGAGTGAAGCGATAAAATCTCTGCCCCTTCCGCTCTGACTACCCATAAACACCGCTGTTATGATGAACATCTGGCGCTCTAGATGCGACGAGTATCATTATACATTCACCACCATTCCATATTCATGAGAACTGAGGTACCTGCAAGGGGCTGGTCTTTTGAAAGCTTCTTTTGACTCTTGGACATAAGTAAGTGGCTTTATTAACATCGTAGCTACCTGTGGTTACTCGGACGATGAAAATGCGATAGCATACCGAGGCACACACCCAAATGGAGTAAATAAGTATTGTAGTTTTTCTTGTGATTATGTTTAACTTTTCCGCATATTATTAGTTAATTTTTAACATTAGTGTATGAGTTAGGGTTTCCGTCCACTATCTCATTCCATTGCACTAAAAGGCAAAGTAAAAAGAAAAACTGATAACAAGCAAACTTTTGACACGACTTTGCTTTGCTTTGCTTTCTAGTGCCGAGACGATGTCGTGCCGGATCTAGAACAGGGCTGTGGCCAAGACCCCCCCGCAGACGCCAGCGAGCTACGAGTAGGTAGGCGCGCTGGCAGCTGGCGCGCGGCCAGCTGTGCGGCGCGCCGGCAGGCAGCCAACGCGCGGGCGTGTGTTTAATTGCTCTGAATCGGTTTGCATTTCTTCAAACGACTAAACTTCTAACTTCCGCGGATAGTCTACAAGTCTATTTCGTCTAAACTGTGTGATACCTTTGTAATAATTTCCCTGTCCTTTTCCCGCTCTATGGGACATCGGTAGATTTACTCTTGCATTTCCCTCTGTCAGAAGTTTCATTTTAACACTGTTATTCATTTTTCAAACAGTCTATCCATCTTTTCTTTAGTTTGATACCAATGTGTTAGGTGGTACCAATGATTGCGCATTAAAATATAAGCTGCAAAAAATTTTAAATGGTGTCTCCTAGGATTTGTTATTGCAAAACTGTAACCAAAATGAAGTTCTTTGGCAAACCGTAGGCTATTGCATGAATGCTTCACAATCGCATCTAGTGAGGCCTGTGAGTAGGCCTCAGAGGCTGGCAGGCCGCCAGTCGAGTTAAGATCGCTCGTTGATGAACAGAACTTTTTGAATTTATGCAAATACTTAATACTGTGTGAGCTGATTTCTCCATTCAAACAGAACGGCGTTTAGCTTCTAACACCCCGGTACCCCGGACAGTTGAATTAGCTTGGCCCGCCAAGGACTGACAAACTTTTATTTGTGACGATGCGGATACGGCGTGGGCGGTGACGGTTTCGACGATGCGCAGCGTGTACAAACCAGAACGAAAATAATATAGGTAAAATACAGGGAGCAAATGGCGCAATCATGGAAGTCTGGACGACAGCCAGCGCTGGCTTTGTGGGGGCTATCGGCGATAACTTACGGGGCTATAGCAACGTTATTTACTGAGCAGGTAGGTTTAAAATGGAAGCTACAGGTTTGAGGTTATATAAAGAAAACAGTTTTTGCTCAGATGTGTACGCATCTCAACCTAAGGAGAGAACTTGCGATGGTCAAAAGTTTAAGTCCATTTATTGAATCAAAGATTATAGAAGTGTCTTGAATCTAATTAAAATTTACGTTCGTAAAGCGTGAAGAAACAGGCTAGAAACCACGCTTGGCTGTTATTTTAGGAAATGATCCCTTTACAATCATGCTTAAACAGATTATATGATGCTTAATAATACTCCAATAAATGATAAGGTAGAGACAAGAAATATCAGAGAAAATAATAAGGTAGGGTCAGGCCCTTTGGTAAATAACATACATAGTTACTTAACTTATTTAACGTATGTACATACGAGTATGTTATGAAACTTGCAGCCACTCCTGATTCAAAGTCCCAAGATGGATATGGTGAATCATAGTGATGAGACCATCGCCCATATAGATGGTCCCTCTTGTTGGAGAGAACTATTCCTTATCCGACTTTTACGACATGCTCGGGGAGAGAAGCAGCTGGACGTATTCTATGTTTTTTCTTTGCTACCAGTCGACAGAGAAGTTATAAATAAATTTGGTTGCATTCGCAAAACACCTGGAAAATCGCTGCCAAAAGCCAGTGCCTATCCAATTTGGGGCGAGAGCTAGTAGTCGTAGTCGTAGTCGTAAATCAGCATCGCCCCTTGTCTCATAATCGCGCGGAAGGTGCAACCGCTTGGGCCCGCGCCAGCGCCGCGCCGACCTCGCGCCGACCTCGCGCCGACCCCGCGCCGACCTCGCGACGTGACGTGTACAAACGGGCCGGATCGTCGCGGGACCCACTGACACATACCGAAAGCAATGTGCTCCTAATACTTACATGATACGTACACGCTGGGACAGCGTAGAAATAATAAAACATTTTAAAATTAACTTCCTCCTATTTAGAAAATTTGAGTTTTTCATTATTATCGATTACTAATTTATCGAGCGTTAGCAAGTTAAGTTATATAAGTTTACTTATAATTTGTTTTCTTTTGTACCGGAACCGGAAGTAGTGGGAAGAGACCGTCAATGCTAGCAGCTATGACTCCCTTAGAAGAATCATGGTCGCTCTCTTGATTTTTTTGCATACAAATCTTATTATAACCTCACACCGTATTTTCTCTAAGCTCAAAGCTCCAAAGGGGTAATAAGGACAGACCGTCAGGTTAATGTTGAAACCGGATATCCGGGTGTCCGCCTTCGCCAGCGCGCTCGGAGGAGCCCGGCTCTTATCCGCAAATGGGCTGCAGCGGGTTACTCGAGGAACAGGGAAAATGAAAACCTTTTAGTCGGTTCCATGAAATAAGAAGACATCATTGGTTTTGTCACTGATTTTTCTTGGTCACCTTACTTATAATAATGGTAAACAGAGACTGCTCATCAGACTCAGATGAAAAACCATGTGACTTGTTACAGTTACTAAAATAATTTATATTTTTTATTTCTACTTTATTTACTTTACTTCTCTGCTGGACTGGGAGTAAAGAATAAACATAGAATGCGTCCAGCTGCTTCTCTCCCCGAGCATGTCGTAAAAGTCGACTAAGGGATCCTCTCTGACATGATGGACTATCCATATGGGCGATGGGCTGATCACCTGTCACAATGGTTCACCATATCCATCTTGGGACTTTGAATCAGGAGTGGCTGCAAGTTTATGATTACTCTGCCCACCCCATTAAGGATACGCACGTGATAATAACACTTACCTAATTGCCTTTTGAATATGAGCAAAGTGAAAGCTTCTCAGTGATATAACATCATCAGTTTGCGATCCAATTAATATCTCAAATTCTCGACATGAGTCGTCTTTAATAAACTCCTCGTATATATTAAATTGTTACGTAAATTGCCACGGTTCAAGCAAATTCTTAACAAACTTCCATTTAATTACTGAAACACGGGACGTAGTGGAGAGTGGAGCTTGAAGGTAGCTCCTTTGTGAGCGGCGACGCCCTCGGTAGCGAGTAACATCACATCCGGTTATTACGCGTGTATCCGGTCCTCGTGCCCGGTAAATGTACCCCGGGGAGTAGTGCGAGCAACAGTAATAACGAACAGAGCAAAGCAACACTTGCAAAGGGAACATTTAGGCAGAGTGTGACTACACCGACCGCTGGCAAATTAAGTAAAATGACATTTTCAAAACGAAAACGGTTTAGCGGTTCGCCTTCCGATCCTAAGGTCATGGGTTCAATCCAGTCGTGCACCAATAGGGATTTCTGTTCGAAACATTTATGTACGCTATACCAGTACTCTCAAACGGCGAAGGAAAACATCGTGAGGAAACCGGCATGTCGCAGAACCATAGAAAGTTCGAAAACATGTGCCAGGAACACGAATGGAGCCTTTGAGGTGCATTTTAAATCCTTTCACCACACTGGTTCGAAAGAACTTGTGACAAGACGATAAAAGTCCGTCAAAGCACTGGACGCGACGTGTAACAGTTCCTATTACTGCCCGTTTAAGGGACGGGGTAGTGGGCTGAGACTCTAAGAACAAAGTCCAGAGACTATTTTAAAGTCTGAACACAATCGTCTGTGGGAACCAACATCGCGCCATCACAAAGAGAGTATTTGTTTGCCAGAGACCGGCGCGATTCTGTCGCGCGACTCAATTTCCTGTTTTGAACGTCAGCCTCAAAGTCGGCCATTGATCTCTCTGTTCGTTATTACCTCGAGAATGCTTCCTTTGAAGGCTGCTCGTTGAAACGCCTGAGAGTTCCACTACAATGTGTCGTTGCTTACAAATTGCTTCGCATCGCCCGGTCGATGCTCTGAATCCTCTACCTGTACGTTATTGGACAGGAAATGGCGAATGATATTATAAAACTGAGTTGAGATTTTCGTTTGAAGTTATAAGAGTTTCAGAGAAATCTGTTTATTTACCTCTCGATTTGCTAAATTTAATCTCTGCATTTATACGTAACTACTAGCTGCCTCCCACGGCTTCGCTCGCGTGGTACCCGAATGGAAAATAGCCTATATGTAAATCCAGCACATGTACTAAAAAAAACCAAGTTTCATTCAAATCTGTTCAGCCGTTACGGCGTGATGAGGCACAAACATACAAACATCCTCATAAACTTTCACATTCATAACAAGTAGGATAGAATAAGTACATTAATAGAATGAAAAATATTTAGCTGCCAGCACATGCAGATCATATGCATAATGTTTACGGCTAAAATAAGGGTATGAAAATGGTCACCGTGGACTTGGCTGGTAACCGCGGTTGCACTTAGCAATAGCACTAATCAATAGCGGTATATTGGTTCTGTTTATTACGCTTGTTCTATATTATGGACAACATGTACAGCATGTTTGTTTCTATTTCATACGAGGAAGCTCACCAAGTAAATACAATTAATTAAGTCCGTAATAGTCATAAAAGCAACAAACGGCATACATTAATTCGGTGCAGACGTGTACAATCCGCCATTAGTGTACACAGATCGCGAAGCCGAGTCGAGTACAATCCGCCATTAGTGTACACAGATCGCGAAGCCGAGTCGAGTACAATCCGCCATTAGTGTACACAGATCGCGAAGCCGAGTCGAGTACAATCCGCCATTAGTGTACACAGATCGCGAAGCCGAGTCGAGTTTGAATTAAATACCAACAACGAATCCGCTTAAACGTTCAATTGAATCGCGGCCGGACAAAATGGCGTGGATTTCGAATATCCGGGGTTTAACAAAATACGGATAATGGAACTAGTCGATAGTAATTGAAAGCGTGAATCAATCGTGTGTCCGAATAAATTGCTAAAATATTTTTCATACAAACATGGACCGTAACATATTTATTTTATTTATCCTCTTGGTGTTACTATGGGGGAGGCGCCGTAAACGCCGTTCTTATAATGCACAAAAGCCTGTGTGGTTACGCATTTATGTATCGACTGTTATACAACCTGAGATATTGAAACCTGACGACGACCGCAATTTAGGAAGCCAATACAATCAGATTGTTATTGAAAAGCAATACAATCCGGCCGGCCCACCCGCCCGGCCGTATCACTAATCTCCTAAAAAGGTGGCCCCCGGGACCTCTAACTGTGAGCTCCTGCCCGCAGCCGCAAGGAACATCTTCCATGGACGAGGGAAATGCTCATGCATTATCGACACTTTGAGGACAAATTGAGGACAAAGGACGATGATAATATCGAAACAAATTAGAATAAAATTGTACGTAAAATTTCATTAAACTTGAGAAAATGTAGAAATATGAAAAAGATACAAAAACGCTCTTCTCATTTCAATTTAATTTGCGTAACGACGAAGCCGCGTCTTTTCAAAAAGAATACATTACTCATAAAGAAATGAGATTCTAAAGAAAATACAGAGAAGCATTTTAAATGAACCCACTTACTGGAATAATTTTAGTAAAGCGAGATAGAAACGTTCGGCAAATGAATTGCAATCACACAAACACTGGGACTGCGAGTACTTAGCCATCTCGGAGACGATAAACCTTTCAGGCGAGTTGCAGAAGGTAAACCTTTTAGAGAGAGCCATCGGAGGTAAAGAGCTTTAGCTTTAGAGGCTCTTCTCGGAGGTAGACCGAAAGGGAATTGAAATAGTCTGCTTCAGAATATACGCCACTTCACTAGAAATCTGTTTAGAACTAGATATTTATTTACTTAGGTACCTATCTACTGGCTATTCTCGAATCTTTTTAACTTTACGAACATTCTAGTGATATTATTTCAAAGGTTTGTTTTAGTGCGGTATCGAAAAATAAAATAAATTAACTTTAAAGTGTCGGCTCGAGACGTGCTCCCTGAGGCACCCCGCTATCGAAAGTGCAAAATACTTTCGCACGATTGTTTGTATAACGTCGTATGTTTGCTGATAGCGGAACACACGTAACAACAACATCTGAAAATGTCCATTATGATTATTTTTCTACAATGTATCTTATCACCTGAGAATTATTATCGATTGTACTTGTTGCATCTCTTGTTTTTACATTTCATACAAAATGATGTCAATCATAGGAAAAATATTAAAATGAGGAATATCATTTAAATATTCATTTATAAATCTTAAAAGGAAAGTTATCTGTAAAGGCGGTGTTTGTAAACAAAGTTCCAACCCTACAATAATAAGATAATTAACTGACCGATTATAATGCTATTTACAATTAAACTTGTAAGACAATAACTTAGATTTATATATAGGTAAACATAATTTTTATATTCCCTGAAGATAAAAAATGATAAAATATAATAACAAATAGTAAATAAATTTTATACATCTAGGACAATTTGACTAGGTTTTTTTTTTAAAGTTTTGCTATAAAAGCTACCCCTTCTTCAAAACCCTCTTGCATTCCCATCAAAGTGAGCTAAATCTCGATTTACGAGCAACAGCCGAACATTAACTTTACTCGCCTATCGGTTAACTGCCAAAATACCTTTTTATTGGGCATAAATACTATCTGCCCTGGAGAGGCTGCGCGGCTGATAACTGAAACACAGGCAAGGAGCCTGAGCTGGTTCAATGACAGTTGCTTTTTGACTCTATCAGTCGCCAAGCTTTCATTCATTGACCCAATACTGAACGAGGAAAGAGTATCTGAAACCAGTGTGGCGACAGGATCAACACGCGCTTCAAAGTTCTCTGCGCTAAAAAAATAATTTTGTTGGACATTTTCACACGGCTGACTAGCCCTTAAACTACGCAAAGTTGGAATGGGAATGAGTTTACTAAATCTACTTGCTGCCATCTTGTCCGAAGGCTAGCCCCGCTTCCAATTGGGATTACCCACTTGCAATTTACCAAACAGACAGGTGGAAGCAGCTTTATTTGTCTGTTGCGACGACATTCTGTTGCACTAATTAACCCTTTCACAAAGTCTTGCAATAATTACTGGACTACAGAAAAACAAAGATTTGTTTATACAAGAGTTTACTATATATACCTTTACATATTTTTTTAATTAGACATAAATTGCTTCATATTTTCCTGCCTTTATTCCACTTTCTTTGGGGTCGGCACAACAAGTTCTCTTGTTCCATTCTCTTCTGTCAGTCGTCATCTCTATATTTTGTACCTTTTTTATCCATGTCACCTTTCACAAAACCAGGAAGGGTTTTTTGATTTATCTGACCTTTAATACCGTTCGCATTCATAATCGTAAATTAATTAAATAGCAGAAAAATAGTGAAGCCGTCCTACAATCCCATGGCTAAGCTCTGAACAGTGACATGTGAGATAAGGGGTCTACCCAGTTGTCCCATGAAGATGGACCCGGCGGGGACCCCGGCCATAAACTAGCCGGAAGGAGGATAATGTCACTTTAATATCAGGCCGTAAAAGGATCCGTGTCACGATTTTATGACACACGAGAGAACCAGTAGTTTTTAATATTCAAAGCCTGTCCCGAACTCAGGAAAGATTCTGCGGTTGCCTGATTCCATTGATCTAAAGTCTATCAGGATCCAATCACGTTTTGAATTAGCTCGCGTAATCTCCTAATTAAACTTACTCTGAACTAATCAAGCAGTAGTCATTTACCTGTTTACTTATAGGCGAACTATACTGACCAAACTACGATACGATAGGTAGTGGAACAATTTCCGAGACTGGTGATGAATTGTCTCCTACTTGTTCATTGCCAAACTTTGTTGCGGACAAATTGACAAAGTTGTAATAGACATTTCGGATCTGTTTTTTGGCCAAAGCTTTCGTACACCTTTCGCCGGAGAGGTTGAAAGTAAGATAAAATCTACCCCAACATCTACTAGATAATTTATACAACGTCAAGAAGCCTATTTGCTTACATTAGAGGAACGCTGAGTGTGTGGGACGATTTTAGATGAAGTCGACTAAGCTTGCCCATTACCTACGAGCATATCACCCCTTAGCTAAGTCAGCTCCGCATCTATAGCCCATATTTTCCATGGATAGGTCCTAACCTGGGTCCTAACCCCCCCCCCCCCCCCCCCCCCCCCCCTGAGAAATTCCAATTACGGGGGATCTGTGGAACTTCAATTTAAAACAGTCAGAACTCGTAATCTTATTCTACAAATCCCCCCTGAGAGAAATCCCTCACTTGTGGAACTCTAATGTTAAAAAGTGTAGAAATCTCCCATCATCATCATAAAAATATTTAAATACCTGTAGCGTTCGTAAAAATATAATACGTTTAATAAATTTGAGGAAGATGATGTGGGTGATGATGATGGCTGTTGTGAAAGGATACATTCTGATGTTGCCGCCCTTGTCGCCGATGGCCAGCAGCTTCTGTATGGGGTCCCATGCCAGCGCCGTGGGGGAAAACGGGAACCCGTGCCGGAACGTCTGCGGACAAACAGAACAATGCCTTCATAAATAAGCAGAATAAATATCACTCTACAGTAACATACTGATTGCTGGTACCAAAAACACCAACAGACGGAAGAAATATTTGTAGAACAAGAAAGATAATCTTTTCACCACACTCGTTCTACAAATATTTCTAGTGCTCTTTGGTTCACTTCACAATATTCTCTAATTGTTTTTACTCTACGCTATGTCTGTTTCCTCACGATATTTTACTTTACCATTCGAGTGTATTTACTGGTATAGCGCACATAAGCTAAGCCAGTTCTTAGACACCCTCCCTATATGACTTTAGATGTTATATAAAGTACACTGCAATTTATAGAAATACTAGCTGCCGCCTGCGGCTTCGCTCGCGTGGTGCCCAGATAAGAATAGCCTATATGTTAATCCAGCTCATGTACTATGTATATTCCAAGTTTCATTCAAATCCGTTCAGCCGTTTAGGCGTGAATTGAGGCACAAACATACAAATATCCTCACAAACTTTCACATTAATAATATAGTAGGACATAAAATGCTAATGCAACTTCCCACAAAAAGTGGTGTTTTTTGTAATTTGTCGAGATCCCTCGCCTAGCAACAGCTGCTGTAGGTATTGTTATCTAAGTCAATGTCAATCAATGTATTATGCACGAGAAAGTCAATCATATATAGATAACATAATAAAAAACAGCGAACAATGTTGCATATCTGTTACTTACCTACGCCTGTACATTATCTATTTGTATTCTTTTTTACTATTATTATATAAGAGAAAAAGCTTAAATGTAACGAGACGTATTAAATAATAGTTACTTCGTCAATTCTCATTTTTTTGCAAATATTTACGTTTAAAAAAGAAGATAAAACATACTTCAAACTCCTGTAAATAAGTAAGTACGTATGAGCTAGTGGCCAACTCTTGTGACGTAGTTTTTAGGCCGCCTAAAGGCCTCCGTCATGGCTTAACGACTTAAAAGCCGGGACCGACAATTCAACGTGTTCTCCGAAGCAGGAAAGTGCTCAGCTCGTAATGCCACTTGCGGTCACCCATCCCAATTGTAATCGCGCACAACGTTGCTTAACTTCAACGATCAATTAAGAACGTCTAAGCAAGCTACGCCATGAGCAAAAACACCTGTCAGTTAGCCTAGCACCCAACAAGTGCTACAACAGTTGGTAGTCTTTTTTAGACTCTCGCCATCAGAACTCACAATTTAGGTTACGTAAGTAACCCAGTAACGTAAGTAAGTTGTTAATTATTTTCAAATATCGCTCACCACATTAGTGGTACTGGTAAAATTTGCAGTAGTATATTTTTAAAATAAGATGGAGCTTTGCATATCTTTGTATACGATAGTTTGAGATTTGGTACTTTTAAAGAACACTAGTGCCGGCCGCTGCTACCTTGCGTTGGTTATAGTATTTCAGTTCACGAACTATATCAATTCCATGTTTCATTCAATCCGTTTAGCAGTTACGTCGTTAGAAAAAAAACCTTAAATTTCATAGTGTCTCGTTTGGTTGTTTTCGGAAGGGGTCCCATCGATTCAAAGCACAAACATACAAACACACTCAGAATCTTACACAGTTCACTCCCACCTTTCCATAAGGACATCAGTACCTTGGTTCGAAGCACTCGAGGTTATCATCCCTGACCGCCCACCTGATAGCCGCCATACTAACTATTCAACCATCAGGGCGATGATAACTGACCAATTATAATGCAGTCTGTGGTCCAGGGAGCCGATAACACCTTTTTACAAACCAGGAGTGCTATAAAAGCACCCGCGAGGGCTGAGGAAGGCACAGTCCAGCGTCTACGGTGAACTGGTCAACATGAAGTTGTTACTGGTAGCGGCCTGCTTGGCCGTGGCTTCGGCCACTGTCATCAAGGATGACAACTTTGGGAACGTTTTCATCGGCAAGGAAAGTTTGGGTGAGAATTTTAATAAGTTCGTTTTTACATCTAATCTTGAGTCTAGCTTTTGCCATCAGTTGTAAAAGTACTACTACTGCTTTTGTGACTAGTTCTCTCGAACAAGTGTGTTAAAAATGCGCATCAATGATGGCAATAATATGTGTGCTATGAGATCACAACCCTTTCCATCAATATCATGTAATAAGACAGATTCCATGGAGTTCTTTAAACTGGACGAAATTCTTTCCTCCAAATCAAACCAAGTTTTTTTTGTTAAGTGAATGTGGACGTGAAGATGAGGGAGCTCTGCATCCTGAAGCTGCTGAACTACATCCTGCAGCCGACCATGTACGAAGACATTCGTGAAGTGGCCCGCGAGTACGTGCTTGAAGACAACGTCGACAAATATCTGGTAACATCGAAATTTCTCCACATTCAAAGTTTCAAGTAAAACTTATCATCAGACTCAATGCTGATTACTCATTAACATTTATAGCTTCAGATTTAAGTGTCCTCCTCTTCTATTCGATTTGTTTTTAATGTACTCTCGTTATCTCATTGCAGAAAGTCGACGTTGTCAAGCAGTTCATTGATACTTTCAAGTACGGCATGCTTCCTCGTGGTGAGGTATTCGTGCACACTAACGATCTGCACCTCGACCAGGCCATCAAGGTCTTTAAGATCCTGTACTTCGCCAAGGACTTCGACATCTTCATCAGAACAGCCTGCTGGCTGCGCGAGCGCATCAACGGAGGCATGTTTGTCTATGCCCTGACGTGCGCCTGCTTCCACAGAACTGACTGCGTCGGAATCACCATTCCTGCTCCGTACGAGATCTACCCGTACTTCTTCGTCGACAGCCACGTCATCAACAAGGCTTTCATGATGAAGATGACTAAGGCTGTCACCGACCCCTACATTCTCGACTACTACGGCATCAAAGTCACCGACAAGAACCTCGTTGTCATCGACTGGCGCAAGGGAGTCCGTCGTTCTCTAACTGAGTTCGACAAGCTGAACTACTTCACCGAGGATGTTGACCTGAACACCTACTACTACTACCTTCACATGAACTACCCCTTCTGGATGACCGACGATGTCTACAATCTAAACAAGGAACGTCGTGGAGAGATCCTGATGTACGCTAACCAGCAGCTACTGGCTAGATACAGGCTGGAACGCCTGGCCCACGGTATGTGCGACATCACACCGCTGGCGCTGAACGAGCCCCTGAAGGTCGGCTACTGGCCTAAGATCCGCCTGCATACCGGAGACGAGATGCCCGTGCGCCACAACAACATGATCGTCGTCAGCCATCACAACATCAAGTATAAACGCCAATTAGATGACGTTGAGCGATTTATCCGTGACGGTATCCTTACCGGCAAAGTCGAGCTCGTAAGTAATTTTTATTGAAAAATATTTGAAAAAAAAAGAAAGAAAAAGCATTTATTCTATATTACACTCGTATTTCTCCTTTAGTATTCAACAAAGCTTAACACTCATTTTCAATTCACAGCGTGATGGAACCATCATTCACCTGAAGAAGCCCGAAGACATTGAGAGCCTGGCACGTCTACTGCTCGGCGGTATCGGCCTCATTAAGGACGATGCCAAGGTCTTGCTGGTCACCAACCTGCTCAGGAAACTCCTTGGATACGGCACTTACAATATTGATAAGTAAATACACTTAGTTTTATGTTTAAATAGTTTCTCTAGTCTTTCATGTTGTTTGCTGTTATATTTACTGGTTTAATTTCCTTTATCAGGTACACCTACGTGCCCACCGCTCTGGACATGTACTCCACCTGCCTCCGCGACCCAGTCTTCTGGATGATTATGAAGCGTATCGTCGACACCTGCAATCTGTTCAAGAAGACCCTGCCCTACTACACCCGCGAGGAGCTCGGCTTCCAGGGCGTCAAGGTCGAGCACATCACCACAGACAAGCTGGTTACCTTCATGGACGAGTACGACATCGACATAACCAACGCAGTCTACCTTGACAAGGTTGAGTTGCAGAAGAAGCGTTCCGACAACATCATGGTCGCCCGCATGCGTCGCCTCAATCACCATCCCTTCAAGGTGTCCGTCGACGTCGTCTCCGACAAGGCCGTCGATGCCGTCGTCCGCATCTTCCTCGGACCCAAATATGACTGCCTCGGCCGTCTGCTCAACGTCAATGACAAACGCAAGGACATGGTCGAAATCGACAGTTTCCTGTACAAGCTAGATACCGGCAAGAACACGATCGTCCGTAACTCGCTGGAGATGCACGGCGTCATCGAGCAGAGACCGTGGACCCGCAGCATCCTGAACCGCGACGTAGACACGACCGGATCAGGCGTGAAGACCATCGAGAACTGGTGGTACAAGACCCGTCTTGGATTCCCGCACAGACTGCTGCTGCCTCTGGGTCACGTGGGTGGTCTGCCTCTGCAGATGTATGTCATCGTGACGCCAGTGCGCACTGGTCTGCTGCATCCTTACATCAACTTGGACACGATGAAGCAGCGCCACGCGTGCAGATGGACGTCCTGCTTCGACACGATGCCGCTCGGCTTCCCCTTCGACCGCAAGATCGACATGACCATGTTCTTCACCAGCAACATGAAGTTCACAGACGTGTTCGTGTACAGGAAGGACCTGTCCACGCTGAGCAACACGATCAAGGACGTGGACATCTCCGACATGGTGATGAAGCGCGACGACCTCACGTGCTACGACACCGACATGCTGGTGAGGCGCTCCTACAAGGACGTCATGCTCATGAGCGTCGAAAACATGATGCGTTTGTAAAATAATAAAATGCTCTAGATATTTATTTGAATTGACATTGAATATTAATTGAACAATAATATTAAGCATTAATGAAATGAATTTACTTCTTTTATTATCACATCCAACATGACAAAAAGTACAACAGAAGCTAAGGCTGCCTAAGCTTCAACTCCCATTAATAGTGGGTGTAAGCAGGTACTCGTGGCCATAAATTAATGCAGGATTCTTAATTATAACAGAATAAGTCGAAATCCATCTTATAAACAATAAATGTTTCCTTTTACTAAGAGTTGTTTATAATTTATACGGTCAGCTGTGAAATATCGTGGAAGTTTCATAACCGCCCATTTCACAAATCCGGCCGAAAGCGACTAAGTTCTAGATGTTTGAGCCCTAAACAAACAAAGTTACCGTCTTTGAGCCCGGTTTAGGCCCTTTGAAATGTTTTCTCGTATTTCAGTTTGCCTTTTTACAAAACGAACGGGCCAATATTAACATTGATGTTTTAGTTTGTAGCTTTTACGAATAGAGAAAAGCTTTCGAATAAAAGTATACATGTTTACACTCCAACATACAGTTCTAGCTCTTCAACTGTATGTGAAACCTAACAAAGCGATTGATCAATTTAAAATCGGCATTGCTACCAAACCAAATACCGGAATACCGGAACAGGTATTCGCAATTACGAGCCGAATGAAACAATGGCAAAATGATCGGCTATGCACGTAACTACTGAAACTTCGTAAAAATACCAAAGCTCTTTCAGACCTACGGTGGAATTAAAGTTGATTTGCCTGGTTTTTTTACTGCACGTTCAATTTGCTGGGGCTGAAAAGGGAAATAAAAGTTCTACCGCTTCGTAAAAACGCTTTGCGTGTTGTGTTCGTACATCCTCGTAGTTCCATCTACCCTCTGACTTGCACCAACAGTTGATTAAACAAGAGCAGATTTCATTTTATAATCCGAGGTTCAACTTGCTGGAAAGTGGCGGTTAATCATTGTTTTATGTCAGACGCAAAGGTTTAATAAAGAGGTGCTAAGTAGGAAATTGTTGTGTAACACCGCACGGTTGGATCCGCCGTGATGCATTTGAAGCGCTAAGCTGACGACGCGCGAACATTGTGGGTTTACGGAGCTTTGTGGAAACTAAGCCATTCGAGAACACTCTAGTACAATTATCTAGGTACTCCAAAGGCTTTAACCAAGTTAACGAAATCGCTAAGGGATTGACAAATGCGATTGCGATCGCTTACGTCATTGTCATACTTTTTTCATCTAGCGACTTGGCTGTAAGCTAGTGTAGATTACATACGTACATACATACTATCATGCCCATATCCCTAATAATGGGGTGGGCAGAGCCATCTCAGACCAAATAAAAAGAAAAGACGCCGCGACGCGAAGGTCGTCATTGTTTTACGAGGATCGTTTTACAATAATGCTCAAATCATATCCCGAAAAAAAAAACATTTATTACTCAATATATCTCTCAGGTACAATCAAAAACGATTTTCCTGTTACAGTGATTTTGCGACAAATCGACCAGCAAGTCCTCGGCTTGTATTTCCCGGAAAAAACTACCCTCCGGCTGTAAGTCCCGTCCGCGTCCGAGCGAAAAATCACGTTTCACAAATAAAACGGTAAGGTTCTCGGTAAAATGATACCGGAATGTCTCCCTTTGAGAGCTGAGCTCCTCTTGGCTCTGCACAGATACCAGCTTAAGTAGGCACCGGCAAGTCTTCAGGGGCTTCAATTCAATGAGCAGGTTCTCAGAAGCAAGTTATATTTTCTCACAAGCGCTATTACATTTTCCATTTATTTTTTGTACTTTAGCTGTGGAGGATAATATTGTGATAAGTAAGTTCGTATGAGCTAGTGGCAATTTAACGTGCCCTCCGTAACACGGAAGCGCTCAGCTCCTAATGCCACTTGCGGTCACCCATCCAAATTGTGACCGCGCACAACGTTGCTTAACTTCAACGATCAATCAAGAACGTCTAAGCAAGCTACCTCAAGAGAGCTTAAAAAAAAATTGTGGTGAAACCAGTCAAAAGCTACCAAAAAATAGCCAAGCGTAGTTTCTTACGTGTATCTTCCATGCTTGGGCAACGTAGATTTAAGACTTGTCCAAGTGATCCCAGTGATTATAATGAATAAAAAATTTTGACTTTGAATTTGTGTGTGATTCACCTAAATATCTGACCAAACTTCGTTATTACCAAACTCACGGTACAAGTACATGAGCACCGCAAGGATTACGGTACTCCCAGGGCACGTCTTCACACGAACACTAAAACGACTACCCTCTGTTTATGCCACAATAATTCCTAGCCACCCCCCGCTATTGTGCGAGACCACCCCCCGCAAGGGAGGCCGCCCCCCCGCTCAGGTATTGTAAGTATGAATGCTACCTGCCCTGAGGCAGTATTAATGTTTATAATAGACCATGTACGTACAGTCAGCTATGGAAAGTCATGATCATTTGATGATTCAAATCTTGAACATCACAACACCCTGATGATTAACAATTTTAATAATATTTGAAGATTTGCTGATACTTGGTTCACTACAAATTTTGAAAGTACAGGTAACATTTTTCGATACATCGAAAATAAAAAGTATTGAAATAAACAGGTCAAGTGCGAGCCGTATTTGCACACGAAGGGTCCCGTACATGTACATAAATGTTTCTACCTCTTTTTATTTTTATTATTTGTTTTTATAGAGACAATAGAAATACACTTTATGAAAAATTCAACTAATTCTTACGTTGATATACAGCCCACGAACTGACGGACGGGCAGATATACCGACGGACAGCGGAGGCTTACTAATAGGGTCCCGTTGGCATTCTCCGGGTACGGAACCCTAAAACACGAAGTCGTTGACCTCGACGGCGTAGACGTGATCGATGCGGGTTCGATTCCTGCTACGGCAGAAATGTTTGCATGTTTTGCAAATAAATGTTTCTTCCATGTCTGGTTGTTGTGGTACCATGGCACTCACTGTTTCTAATACCCACGATACAAGAGAGCCGCTAGACTGTATGCAGTCAGAATAAGCGTAACTGTAACTAATTTCACTTTTTTATTTATTTATTTAATTTCTCTCACAAAGGTTTCTTACAGTAGTAAAACCAGTTTCGTGAGACTGGTGCCTGAGAAAGGGTCAAAGACCTGCGTTACAGGTCACCAGTGCTCAGTGCTTAACTCAAAATTATAATCTGGTTTCTTTTGTACTATTCAGTTCGAAATAGACATAGACACTCGTTTAATGGCTGCACAAACACACATACACATCAATTACAAAAGACGAAACAATAAAGAGTTAGAAGTAAAAAGAAAAAATGACATTTAAAAACCATAAAAAAATATATTATACTAACGTTACAGTTTGTGACAGAATGGAAATGAATGAGCGTGGTCACGTTTAGTGTCTTTTAATGTTACGATGCGAGGTGCGGGTTTGATAAATGAATATGAAAACCCTTTCTGCACCGGACTATTAAGTGCTACGTATGTATTATGGAAGTACTTATATGAACATATAATTTACATTCGTATGGAAGCTTTTAATGCTTTTCAGTAAGCGTAATATTCCGAACAAAGCTTTGTATCCCAGCTGGTTTTCTAGTATTTACCCTCTTTCAGACTGTTTATTGACTGTTTGGGAGAGTATCTATAGCTTAACATTTTAATACATAAGGGGTGGGCAGAGCTACTAGTAAACATAAGAAAACTTGCATAAGAAAACTTCTGATTTAGTCCTAAGATGGATATGGCGAACAAATAGATGGATATGAAGAAAAAATCGTCTAATCATGTTAAATAAGTAATATGGGTGTATGATATGTACATCTTATATCATACAAAAGATTTCAGGCAAGAAACAGCCTCAAATGACGGTTGCTTGTGTTAGAATGTCTTCCGGTACATCACACGGTACGACGCTGTAGACATTTGGGGCATATTTTATGGGACATATTCGCCAGAACTGATCAGCCCAGCCACATCGCGCCGTCTCATCTCCCATCCCCGGCAAGAACGTGCGTGTCTCGCCAATCTCAACCTAATATCGGATCAAACTAGATATTGGACCTACTATGACTGAGTTATGTACAGGGCTGTACCAAGGCTTTACAGATTAATTACGACCTCAGTAGCGTGGCGGGCGAGTGCTCGGCTGAGACGCAAGAGGCGTGGATTCGATTCCCGCTACAGGAGAAATGATTGTATGTTCTGCAAATATTTCTTACGGGTCTGGGTGTTATAGTACTATGTATTATAAGTATGTGTTTACAAAAAAAGTATATAAGTATTCTATCAGCCATCTGGTGACCATAGTACAAGCTTTGCTTAGTTTGGGACTGGATAGTACTGCGTGAAATATGCAAAAATATTTATTTATATATAATATTTAATACAACCAAGAAAAGAATGTGGGGAAAGGATCAGTAAGTGACCCTCAAGGAAGCCCTTTTCATGCGCCTGACACGGTCATGATTTCGAAATCATATTTTTCGGTTCTACAGCATGCTGGTTTCCTCACGATGTTTTTCTCCTTCATTTGAAAATTTTTTCAAATAGTTACTGTTATGTGACTAGATTCGAACACACGACCTTAGGATCAGAAGGCAGATTAACTACTATTAGACCATCAGTGCTCACAGAAATTAATGATTTCCAGCTACATTTTGAGTGACATTTACCTATAGATAATATTGAATGAAGGAGAAACTCGACCGGGACAAGGAACAAACACAAGTCAATTAAAACCTGCTTCGCCCTCTGACAAGACCATTTAGGGCGGCGAAGGGACCAAACATCTGCCAATTATGATCACAAATAGAGTCGCTTTAGCGAAATCCCGTGTAATAACAAATTCCACAATATATTTCGAAGCGCACGTGTAGCCCTCAGCCAGAATAACGTCTAGTTTGCGACGGTGATGTCCAGTAACTACCTTACTTTTCTCTTGCGTACTGACAACAATTTTTTTCTTTTTAAATAAAAAACTGTTTATTCAGAACGGATACAAATTGAACAAATCATAATAATTTATTCAATAAGGTTTGTTAGACAATAAAAATAACAACTACAGTGTCTTAAATGTACTTAGATAAGTATCCTGTGTTTCAGACGATAAATATTACAAGTACCTAGAACTATGAGACTGTAAATTAACTGTATTTTATAATAATTTTTATTTAAATGTAACTATCCCAACATTTTTTTTAATTATTTAGTAGATGTTAACTTTATGGAATAATATTTTTTTCCTTTATTGGCTGAACCTATATTGTTTTTATCACCAACAACTGAAACCCATGTTTCGCAAATATATCTGAATCTGAATCTATATTTTAAAAGATCCCAGCCATCCCTGCGCTGGCTTGCTATCATATTTGTCTGGATGTTTGTTCTGAGCGGGCGCCGCGCCGGTGCCGGCGGCTGACGGATCGGAAATTGGCTGGCGACGTCTGCCGGCCGACTGTGTAGCTTGCGAGCTTAACTCTTTGCCAATCAATTAGAAGAGTAATGACATTTCTGGTGCTAGAGTTAATATATCATGATTTTTACACGAATAGCGGAAGCGTTGCGTAGTCGTTTTCTACACGCATTCTGCAATAATATGTTCTGAATACAGTTATTTTCTGTGATTCCGTAAAAGACTATGGATTAAACTTACGTTTGCGACGCGTTTTCGAAAATCGCCGCAAGTGTATAAACCGAACCAGAAGCATCAGTAATAGATAAACTGTGTCATAATGAACATTTAGATCGTTGCAGTTTTAGTTTTTTCTAGTAAGATTCAAAGTGTACCTTGTAACTGTCTACTAACGAATAAAGTCTGGGAAACTCATAGTAGATTCAAAGAGATAGGCTACTCCCTCATGTGGACTGAACTCTCATAAGTACAAACTCAAACTCGATATACTTTATTCAACAGGATCGGGAAGGGTCACTTTAAATCATCTTAAATCTACGTCGAATTATACCTTTTCGTAACGCGACCAAGCGAGGTAAAAGTAAAAGTATCTCAGGGGGATAAAGCACAACCCCAGTACGGGACGATAGGGCAGAAGAAAATAGCTCTAAAACTATAACAAATTGGCACATTACGCGACAAGCAAATAAACAGCATATCATTGCCAGCAAATCAAAGCAGCAGCGTTTGTAGCAAGTGAGGCAATCCCGGGTCCATCCATCACTCTCCCTCACGGCGCAGACTCGCGCGGGATCCCGGAGGCATTAGCAAGAGGAAAGGGTGCATTTTTCTCACTCAACGATGAGCCCAGCTCACGTCGTACAATAAACGCAGTTCAGTTTACCTCGAAAAGCATTTACCAGCGTGAATGGAAAAGCTAGAGAGCATTTATTCAGAACATTAGGTAAAATTATAAATATTGCATGAATGGCTGAATTTGACTATCTCTTTGTATGTGAAAATGACATAGCAAAATAATATCTAACAAAACCTTGTACGGTGCTCTTTTCTTATTATTTATTGTTAAAGCGGCAACATACTGAAAATTTTAACGCTCTACTTATTACGGTTCATGAGATACAGCTCGCTGACAGACGGACGGACGGACGGACAGACGGATAGCGAAGGCTTACTAAGGGTCCCGTGGGCACCTTTCGGGTACGGAACCCCAAGAATGAATAGACAAAATCCGCTCAAACTGTTCCTAATGATATAACTTGTATCTTATAAAGAGGATAGTAGTAGGCTTCGATGAGTCTATTGATTAAGTATTTCTGTATTAGGCAATTTGAGTATCATCCGTGAGTTCCCCCCGGCCACTTGTTTAGCTCACAAGCCGCAGACGAAGCCGGGCGCGTTCAACTGTTGCGTCCGCGTGATCGCGCTCGTCTCGCGTTCTGCACCTCCTTTGTTCTCGATCATTCGACGTTTATTTGCCGAATTCTTTTCACCTCCGAATGGAAGACAAACATTTTGATGTCGTTCATCTTTTGCAAACATTGTAACAGCGCCTGTCGGTATTCGAGTAGCAACATAAGGATGCTTTTAACTTTATGAATGTGGCATTTCTATTAAGCAAAATGTTCCACCTTTATCGCTTTATTCAAAACTTTTGTACCTCACCAGTTTATCAACAATGAGATAAACGGTATCATTCTTCGCTCACAAAAGAGCACAATATCAACTCCGTGAGAATAATGCCTGGCCTATTTCTTCGGCCGGCGTCCGCCCACCGGACAACCCGGACACTCGGACAGGCCGGACAGGCCGGACAGGCCGGACAGGCCGGACGAGCGGTGCATTCATCTGCGCTATTTGTGAATGAACACCATCAGGTTCAATTCTCTCGCTTCATTTGTAGCATCAGTAATGGCGTGTTGGTTGTTTTGTTGTGCTATTTTTATGAAGAACTGTTTCTTTTGTTTGTTAAATGAATGGACATGTTAGTTCGAAATGAAAAAATACCACTATTGTCCTTCGTAGCTTCTCTGCTTTACCAATTATAAGTATGAGTATATATCATAGTGATCTTAGGCCTTAATGCTCAGGGAATGGCCACAATAGCATGGTAGATACATATAGTAAATATTGTCAAAAAGTCTACTATTTGGCAGTAATTTTGCTACTTTTTAAGAAGTTAATTTACTGTATAAATACGTCTATTAGAAAACCACCTCCCTGGGGGTCAAATTTTCAGGGTACAGAGGTAGCCAATATTGTACACATTTATACAGCTTAGGATATTTATTTAGGTATTGTAACTTTATAACTATTTTCCGTGAATAAGGAAACCAAGGAATGTTGCAGTAAAGCAATTCAGTCGATCGATAACCGTTATGAGAGAACATAAGTTAATATAATGCAAATTCCAACCAAAACCGTAAATATGTCGTGACACCATTACCCAATTAAGTCTGGGCTTTACCGGTGATATTTCAAAGCCGAAAGACAAATCCACGAACTTCTAATACCATCGAGCGCTTCTCACGACGGATGCTCTGAATCCCTTCGCACACGCGCCATTGAGCAACCATACCTATTCATTCACACCACGGAAACAAGCCAAAACTATCCTTATTTACATAGCGGTAAGATCCAGGTAAAGCAAGCCGAGTCGAAGCAAACAATAGAAGCTTGCGGAGCTTAGCAAACGATTGTGAAAGGAATTATTGTTGTTTTAACAAAGTAGGAAGTCGCAAGCTGATATAATGCTATCTACAGATACCTATCGTGGGTGGGATTATTAATTTAAAGTTACCTGATAAGCATTCCTAAGTTAGATAATTAATTTTGAGATTGTACTATATGTATAGAGTAGAACAGTGGCGCGAAAAAGATAAGACAGTATTTTGTAATCATTTGATCTGATACGTTACTTTTGGGTCGTCGTTAACTAGCACTTAAACGGATGTTTTACTATAACCATTGGGAAGCTATTAACCCTTCCCCGGTACAAGTATCCGGGTGTACATTAGGATTGGCCTTGATTCCCACAGAAGATTAAACTATATAGGTAAGTTTTTCTCCAAGGCCCTCCGAAAATATGAAAAGTTTTCCAACCTTGGCAGAGGAAATTCAAAAAGTTATCCTATAAGAGGTAATGGCCCAGGAACGACGTGAGTCATTGCACTCGGAGCGTGCCGGTTGCTCCCAAGTGGGCCCATTTGGGCCCGCGTCAACTGCCTTTTAATGTTATGAGCTCGGACCACGTGGCGTTTAGATTGATTATATACCTAGCTGCGGGCATGTTTTTAATGTAGTTGAAAGGAAAATACAATAGGTAGTTAAGTTTTATTATAAGTATAGTTTAAGTTTTTCTTGGTTTTTTATACATTTTTGTTTTTATATGGGTGATGGGGTCGCTTTGCGAGCGAAAAAATAAAAAAAACTTAAGATTCAATATCGCTTCGTGTGCTGTGTTACCTTGATATATCGTACAGTGCTTTCTTTATTGTTTTGCATATCCATACATTAATAAGAAAGGTTCACTTATGAGAAATCAACAATAAGAATTCTTGTGTTCTAAGGTTTCAACTAAACTAAAATTTTCCCAATTCATTTCAAAGTGATTTTTTTGCGTTTAAAGCATAAAATAGGGCAATTTACGTTTAAGGTACGAACTTAAGGTCCACTTGCGGAATCTTTTCTAATCTATACCTGAAAATTACCTTTTGGAATCTCTTGCATCTCGGGCCTTCCTTCTGTTCGTCTTATCTTCAACTGCGCCATTTGTTACATTAAAAGGTTTGTTTTATTAGCTTTGAATTGTAGATTATCTGTTTTGTTCGCAAATTTAAAAAAATGATGCGGTTTGTTTAGCGATTTTAGAGCAATAAATTAAACTGAGGGTTAAGCTCAAAACTTGAGTAGGTACAAGAGTGACTTTGAGAGCATCAAAGTTTAATTCCATGAATATACTAGATACTGATACCTATCAGATACTCTGATAAAAGTAGTTTATTCCAGCACTCGTACTATGATTATTCCAAATTACATTCAAATCTTTTCTTCCGGAGTCATTGAAACACAGAACTGCAAACATCTACACATTCTCACATCTTTACACACTTTCGCATTTATAACTTTAGTACGATAATATTACGACCTACTTATATTCTTGTGGTCGCATGTTGTAAAAATATTTTCTTTTCTATACTATTCAAACTGTGAACTTTCAGAGATGGCAAAAGATTTTGATGAATAGTCGCCGCCTTTCATGTTACTTGCATCAATGCGAAGAGGGCAATTCAGCGGAGATTAAAATAGAGGAGCCAGTCTCAGCACAATATTACCACCCACGAATTGTTTCTGGCTATAACCTTAACCTGTCAGGCTCAAATAGGATTGGGCGGGGCACGTCAGCCGGATGGCCCCCGACAGGTGGGCCACCATCCTGGACACCTGAGGGGCGGTGGCGTCAGGGTCGGCTGAGCAAGCGTTGACGGGATGAGCTCGATGCCTTCGAAGGAGGCTGGTGGGAGATGGATCGAGACAAGGATGTCTCGATAAGAATGGAAGAAGATAATGGGGAAGACCTTTGCCCAGCAGTGAGACGTTGTAAAAAAATATAGTAACCTTCTGACATCACCAGTATGAATGCTATCACGGATGTGAATCACACAGCTAAGGCATTTGTCAAGTTTATGAGACAAAAGATATCAAGCCCGAAAGATCTTAACGATCCGTTTTGTCTCAACCCACGGCTCATTATCCAGCTCATCAGTAACGTTCACAAGTCATCAAGTAACGTCCCTAAAGCGCTTCACACACGCACCACCGAACCGCGCGGTTCTCTTTGGAAATGAGCGAGACGCACGGAGAGACGTGCGAGAGAGAGTTCGTCAACCCGCGTTTCGCATTGCATGACTTACACATACTAGTAAGTAAGTTCGTATGAGCTAGTGGCCAACTCTTTTGACGGAGTTTTTATGCCGCCTAAAGGCTTCCGTTATGGCATAACGACTTAAAAGCCGGGACCGATAATTTAAAGTGTCCGCCGAAGCACGGAAGCGCTCAGCTCGTAATGCCATTTGCGGTCACCCATCCCAATTGTGACCGCGCACAACGTTGCTTAACTTCAACGATCAATCAAGAACGTTTTAAGCAAGCTACGCCACGAGCGCTGCAAATACTCGTAATTCTATGGCCATTGTGTTTTAATTTGTCGTGAAGAGACTTACGTACATGTTTTCATACTACATTATTGTTGAAAGCAGTTGTTATCAGTTGGATACAGAGTTATAGGGACGCCGCGCCGTCATAGAAAGTGACAGGCACCAAGTGGCGCCGCAAAGCCGCGCGGGGCGGCTCTTTCGCGCGTGTGATTCGCCTTATCAGCGCGAGTTGGTTTGATTCCGGTCCGTTAGGCGCGGGACAAAGGCGCCGCTTACGAGGCATTTATCAGGCCGGGGGCGGTCGGCGGCCTCTTTGCGACGCCGACTGACCACGAGTAAGCCGCTTTATTTATGTTCCTGAAATTGAGATGAGGTCCCGTGGAATTCATCACGAGGACTTTTTATCTCTTTCTCGTACTTCCTTATCACATGTCTTTTCTTTTGTGTCTTGAAGAAACTTTCACAACTTCATGATTTATTGTTATTACTAGCTTCAACGCGCAGACACATGTTGCACATGGATAAGAAGCCAACACCTTACTCCAACATACTGACTATCTATATTCCTTGTATATGTTTCGTTCACACTCGTTACAATACAAGTGAGACTCTTGTCGATGCTGTGGTACATAAACGTTTAACTTGAAAGACCACTAAATGTAAAGTTTCATAAAATGAATCCGCTTCTCTGCTGTGCGGCGTAACTCATTGAAACTCAACCTTTTTGCATTAAAATTCATCGGATAAGTAACGAGAAAAGTTCCTCAAGTCGGTACATGAAGTTCAGCCACTCCAAGCCTGGTGACTACGTGATATGCGTTCACCGTTTCTTAACACGTTTTTAGAAGCATACAAACGCTCATTAAATGACATCACTTATTACTAATCTTTCATTTTACATTAATTTCAGCCAACAGCTACATACATAGCTCATGTTTAACTACCTTTAACAATACATACATATTATCACGCCCGTATCCCTAATGGGTAGGCAGAGCTACAAGTAAACATAAGAAAACTTGCAGCCACTGCTGATTTAAAGTCCAAAGATGGATGTGGTGAACCAATGTCTTTATTCACACAAATCACAAATATAATGTCGGAACATAATATTCACAACGTGACCTAGCGTGGAAGATACACAGAATCCATCAATCTGTAACAGCTAACAGCTTTGTAGAGCTAATATGCTATTTCATGCTGGTTCAGCCATAATGGACGGTTAAGAGTGGCCTACAGTTGCCTACCTAGTATACATGAATATGCCTTTTACAATGTAATGTATGAAATAAAGGATTTATTAATTCATTAACTAATTTGCATACATACATATTATCACGCCCGTATCCCTCACGGGGTGGGCAGAACCACAAGTAATCATAAGAAAACTTGCAGCTACTTCTGATCCAAGATTCCCAAAATGGATATGGTGAACCATATTGACAGTATCATTTATTAACGTTTAAATTGTAGACGTTACTACGTCCGCCATTTTACGGTGAGTGCTTCTTAGAAAAGTAAAATATGAGTCTGCCTGAGCCTCAGATGGGAGTTACGTCGGAAATATGCAAAGCACCGGATTGCTTCAGCAGGCTAACGATACTGGTTTCTATTAAGTAAAGTAAGAAATATTTAGGGATTAAAGGAACGCTGCGGGAAAATATATTAAAAGATATTTTGTACAGAGTAACATGATCCTCACATAAAATAAAATAAACATAGATTCATATAATGTGTTATGGTATTAAGATAGATTTATTATGAGCATGCCTTCATGAGAAAGCCACGATCTTGTACACAGTTTTATATATTTTATTATTTATTGACCTCTGTGGCGTGGCGGGCGAATGCTCGGCTGAAATGCAAGAAGCGCAGGTTCGATCCCCGCTACGGGAGAAATGTTTGTATATTCTGCAAATATTTCTTCTGGGTCTGAGTGTTATACTATGTATTTACAAAAATGTGTAGTGGTGTAGTGGGGGCTTAGCAGTATAATCAACATCAAAAGCTGATGATCGACTTGCCCTAAAGCAAGTATCGCTTTTTGTGTATGCTTCTAGCTGTCCATAATCTCTCCATTAGTGGCTCCACGAAACTGCAGTGTACGCAGTGGCCACACCCTGGTAACCACTTCGATCAGTGGGCAAAACCTAGTGGAGGGGGCTGCGAGTACCCCGTGCTCCAGCTAATTTCGGGCGATCCACCGAAATGTACACGAAGTCTACTTCGGCGCGGAAGGCGAGCACCGTCGATAGGCAACTGCTTTCGGCGACCGCGGCGATGTAGCAAGGCTATGTGATGCGCCTTAAAGGGCGTCAGCCAGGATCTTTTATGGTTGGCGGCCAATTCACTGCATCCTTTCTACCTCCGGTCGTACTGGGCAACCGGTCCATCGGGCTCGGGTAGTATGGGACGAGAGAGTGGGTCTGCACCAGCGCAACCGCTTACTCACTTTAAACAATTCCCGCGCAGATGAACCTTGGCAAGACTTTTGGACACCGAGCTAAAGTCCTATGGCGATGGAGTGATGGCGGTGGGAATTCGGACCACGGTGTATCTGGTTCTTAGTTGTCACTCTGCACATAGGCGGTCAGATGAGAGTGGTCGCTCCTGAAATCGACTGAGGCGGGATGACGGGTTCGGCAGCACATCTGATGACTAAGCAGCCCTATTTAGGATCGCTCTGCTTACCCCTGTATAGGGGAGGGGCCTAGAAAAGGTGGCCTAAAAATAGTCCGTCTCACCTCCAACCCAGATGGCAAACCGCGGTCATCGGGCACCGAATAATCGCGGTCGAAAAGTAAAAAAAGTAAAAATGTCACCTAAAACACTAATATACGCAACATGGAATGTTCGGACTCTTCTCGATAATCCTACTAATCTATGTCCTGAGCGAAAAACTGCTCTTATTGCAAGAGAATTGTCAAGATATAATGTAGACATAGCAGCTCTGAGCGAAACTCATCTAGCGGAAAGCGGGGAGCTGTGTGAGGATCGTGGGGGCTATACCTATTATTGGATAGGTAAACCAGTTACTGAAAGAGCTAGTAGTGGGGTAGGCTTTGCTATCAAAACCAGCATCGCCAAGGCACTTATAGAGCAACCTAAGGGTATCAATGACCGGCTCATGACCCTTAGACTTCACACCAATAAAAACAAGTACCTCCATCTTATAAGTGTTTATGCTCCAACTATGACATATTCTGATGAAGACAAACTGCACTTCTATGATGAACTTCGAAAAGTTTTACAAAGTATACCTCCCAGCGATAAAATTATTCTTATGGGCGATTTTAACGCTCGAGTAGGCTCTGAGCATCACATCTGGAGAGAGGTTCTCGGTCGGCACGGAATTGGTAGATGTAACTCTAATGGTGAACTGCTTTTATCCTTGTGTGCTGAATTTAACCTATGTGTTACAAATACCTTCTTTCGTATGGCTGACAAGTATAAGACATCTTGGATGCACCCACGTTCTAAGCACTGGCATCTCATCGATTATGTAATTGTGCGCAGTGCTGATTTAAAGGATGTGCTTATTACCAGAGCTATGCGAGGCGCTGAAGGATGGACTGACCATCGTTTGATAAGGTCTAAAGTTCGTCTTAGCTATAAACCTCCTCGCCGAGCAAAACACATAATACCTATACGGCTGGCTTTTAGAAGACTTATCAACTCGAATGCGAAACAGGAAGAACTTAATGCCGCTATTAATGCAGTGACACTAGATGCATCGGCTCCAATTGATGAACATTGGCGCTCACTGGCGCAATCGCTTCATGAAATCGCAGAACGAGTGATCGGGAAGCCGGAGAAGAAAAACCAAGATTGGTTTGACGACTCTGATGCTGAAATTATGAAACTCGTTAGTGATTACAGACGCCTATTGCAAAACTCTTCAAGTGCTACGCAAAGAAGAACCATTCAAGGAGAGCTCAAGTCAAAAGTGCGTGAACTTAAAAACCGTTGGTGGATGACTAAGGCGTTGGAGCTTCAAAATCTTGCCGACATTAAGCAAACTGGTAAATTCTTTGAATGTCTTAGGACCATTTTTGGTCCAAGGTATAAAAAGACCTCCCCCATTTACTCCAGCGACAAATCCAAACGGCTAACGGATCATGGTGAGGTTCTGGTGAGATGGGCTGAATATTTTAGTGACGTCTTAAACCCAGTTAGCCACGGTGCAGACCTTACCCATATCAACTCCCGTCAAGCTCTCCCAACATCTACGGAGCTTGATGACCAACCGACTTTTAACGAATTCCTTCGAGCTACAAATCGGCTCAAAAATGGCAAAGCTTCAGGATCAGATAGTCTACCAGCTGAACTCTACAAATACGGTGGGCCTAATGTTCAAGTAAGACTATATGAGCTTGTTCTACGCATATGGGAATCTGAAGTAGTTCCTCAAGACTGGAAGGACGCCTCCATCTGCAAGCTCTATAAAGGCAAAGGCGATTCCTCGAACTGTGGGTCATACAGAGGCATTGCTTTGCTCAGCGCAGCTGGTAAAGTCCTGGCTCATATAATAAATCGTCGTCTGGGAGAGTTGGCTGAACGTATCCTACCAGAAAGCCAGTGTGGCTTCAGGCCGAACAGAGGGACGGTCGATGCTATCTTCGTTGTAAAACAGCTACAGGAAAAAAGCCTTGAACAACATCGCTCTCTTTACATGTGTTTTGTCGACCTTGAAAAAGCATTTGATCGTGTACCAAGATCTGCTCTATGGATCGTTCTCGAAAAGGCTGGTTGTCCTGCGAAGCTTGTAAATCTTGTGCGCCAATGTCATGACGGTATGATGGCTAGAGTACAACATGAAAATGACTTCACAGACCAGTTCCCAGTTACAAGTGGCGTCAAGCAAGGCTGCGTGATGGCCCCAACTCTCTTTGCCATCTATTTCGCTGCTGTCCTGAGAGACTCATACTTGGGCTGCACTGGACAAATCTATCTTAGTGTAAGAACTGATAAGAGTATTTTTGATTTGTCTCGTTTCAGATCTAAACGCATGGTGCATGATCTCCCTATTTTTGATGTTCTCTATGCGGATGATGTCTGCATAATGGCTGATGGCATTGGCAATTTGCAACAATTTCTAGATCATCTAGACGAATCGTGCAAAAAGTTTGGATTGGTCATAAGTGTCTCTAAAACTCAAGTGTTAAAACAGCCTGCACGCGGCACCGCTGCAGACACTACTCCAATATCTCTAGGCGGAAAAGCTCTCGAGGAAGTTACATCTTTCCGGTATCTGGGTAGTTACATTCGCGATGATAACCGTCTAGAAACTGAAATTTCCTCACGAATTGCAAAAGCGGCTACATCATTCGGTAAACTGAGATCTAGAGTTTGGGACTCGCATGATCTAAAACTTCACACGAAAATATCTGTGTATAAAGCCATAATCCTTCCCCTCTTGCTTTATGCCACCGAAACATGGTGTCTTTACAAAGGTGACATTAGACGTCTCGACACCTTTCACATGAGATGTCTACGCAAAATTCTACGCGTGCAATGGCAAGACCGAGTCACAAACTCAGAAATTCTACAACGTACCCAGCTGACTGGCATCGAATCTATGCTGATAAAAGGTCAGCTGAGATGGTGTGGTCACCTTATACGGATGGACGACTCTAGGCTGCCTAAGTCTGTGTTCTTTTCACAGCTCAAGGAAGGTAAGCGCAGACCTGGGGGATCGTTTCTTCGTTATAGAGACGTGCTAAAGCGGCATCTTACTGCTTGTGACCTACCTGTAGATGGATGGGAAGAGCTTGCTAAACAGAGACGTGAATGGCGCAACTCTGTTAACAAGGCTGTGACAAATTTCGAAGGAAATCGTTTGCAAAATCTCGATGCCAAACGCCTTTTAAAAAAGTACCGTCCCAAGCCTTCCTATTCCTATACCTACAATACCTCAGGCCAGTTGCACTGTGCGCCCTGCAACAGGACCTTTAAAACCAAATTCGGCTTTGCAAGCCACATTCGCTCACATGTCCGAATCTAACAGGGTTCGCCGTTGACGGACACGTCAAGGAGGACATCATCATCATCATCATTTACAAAAAAAACTATGTAAGTATTGTATCAGCCATCTGGTGCCCATAGTACAAGCTTTGCTTAGTTTGGGCTAGATGGCGCTGTGTCTTGTGTGGCTTAAGCTGATTCGACTCTTTTGTATACGAGTACCTACATCATCATCATTTTTTACGCCTATAATACCATGTGTGGATCACTCGGCCACGTGCAAACTTGTTACACAGAGCCCCCCCATCCCCCCACTCCCCCTGGAGGCAACAAATCCTATCGCCGGAATACATTACGCCTTATCATTTAAATGGCTGCCGCACGTTTCCTTAAAGCCCTAGGGCCCTTATCGTGGCCGTAACTTGCTAAATATACATCTGAAGAAAACTTCGTGGACCTATATCAATGAAACTATCCAGACCTGTCTTGAAACTGGCCCTCGGTTTGAACTTGCTAATTTAAAAAGCTGCCATCGAGAAAATGCATAATTTGGATTTCGCGTTGTACCGGGAATATAAGTGTAAAAGAATACAAGAAGCCTATATGGTATTCCTGGTCACGAACTATTTATATTACAAGGTTAATTCAAAATTGATTCAGGCAACTAATTCGTCACATCCTCGCAAACTTTCGTCCGGTTTAACGTTATTAGAAGGATTCTGTCACTATTTTGTCCACATTACGAAATCTGACCACGTATTGGCAAAAAACGACTTAATATTTTCATAGCTTAGCTTCCATAAATAATATAATTAAAAGCCAACAGCCCTCTGTTCGCTTTTAATTACATTATTAATGGCCTATGCCCCGCAGTAGGCTAAACCGTTGTAAGTTCGTATGAGCTAGTGGCCATCTCTTGTGACAGAGTCGCCTGAAGGCTTCCGTCATGGCTTAACGACTTAAAAGCCGAGACCGACAATTTAACGTGCCCTCCGAAGCACGGAAGCGCTCAGCTCGTAACGCCACTCGCGGTCACCCATCCAAATTGTTACCGCGCACAACGTAGCTTAACTTGAATGAATTAAATCGTTAGAATGATGATGATGAAACCAACATTTTCTAGGTAGGTAAAATGAAATATTACCTAGGTCGAGCCAAGTCGTACATTATAAACGAGCGTCGATTGAAGGCGACGTGTGTCGAGCGCGTCATTTCCGTCGCCGGAGGCTGCTGCGCTGCTAGTTATTCTGAGAGAGATTTTATTTAAATCGTCCAATGAACACACATGATGCAATTGGGAAATGTTTTAAATACACTTGAACATCCGAGAACATTTTTATTTATTTATTGTTCACAACTTGAAATATGCACTAAATCAAAATATATACAACTTGTATACATGTAGTGATGATTTTTATTTATTTGGATTAAAATACTTCTCTTCTGCTGGACCGGGAGTAAAGAAAAAACAGAATGCATCAATGCAGCTGCTTCTCACCCCGAGCATGTGTGCATACGTGACGACCTCGGTGGTGTGGCGGGCGAGTGCTCGGCTGAGACGCAAGAGGTGCGGGTTCGATTCCCGCTGCGGAAGAAATGCTTGCATGTTCTGCAAACATTTCTTCAGGGTTTGGGTGGACATTTGACTTAGCGCCATTTGACGACCTGATCGTCAAATATAATAGAAAGAAATCTCTTTCCTTTTCATTTCCACGGACATTACGAACTCTCCGCTGAGTAAGCGAAACACAAGCATCTGTCTTACTTTTCTTTAATTAATATTTTAATTAAATCCTTTACAGACTCTGGCACAAGACAGGAATACTAAATTAAATACGCGAATTTCTGTAGCTTTTGGTGTACTAATACTTAGTAAATATAATTAGTCGATGATGTATTAATATGGCACATGAAAGCTAAATTATGAAATTACTGCTTCAAACCGCTTTTAGTATTAACAGAGCTAAGCCGAGCTCAGCACGAGCGGGATACAGACACAGACAGACACACTTGCAACACCCTAATTAATTTTAATACCTTCTCAGAATACAGTTTAATGATAGACGTGGTACCCCTCAGTTTCACAATTCACTCAAGTTAAGAACTTAGTAGAAAGTAAGTTCGTATGAGCTAGTGAAACTCTTGTGACGCAGTTTTTAGACCGCCTAAATGGCCTCCGACATGGCTTAACGACTTAAAAGCCGGGACGTAAAAGTAATATTTATTCATCATCATCATCGCCTAAATAAAAAAATATACTCTCTTTACCCTCACCAGTTGGGCTGGGGGAGGGTTAGCAAGGGGATAATGCACAATACAACCCACCGCGGTACTTTTTTTTAATAACAGTCAACAGTCACATACATAGTCCTGACCCCACACTAGGATTCCCTGTGTCGTGGGTATCAGAAACTACGAGTACCATGGTACCACAACTCCCAGACCCGGAAGAAATATTTGCAGAACATGTAAACTTTTCTTCCGCAGCGGGAATCGAACCCGCGCCTCTTGTGTCTCAGCCGAGCTCTCTTCCGTTGCGCTAACGAGGCCGTCAACGCAGACTTTTTGTTCCCTTACCATTAATATTATCTTATCTATCTTTAAAATTAGTAATATATCTATCTATCTATCTACTCGTACTACCAGAGTCACTAAACCAGATCCAGAATCGCTTGGTTTTCGAGTACCCGCAACATAAAAACGTACAAACTTCGCCCCAAACTCATAGAAGAGATGACGTCATCATAAGCTGTTTTCATGTTTTCCTAGACACAAAAGCTAAACTTTCATACACAGAAATAACTCCAAGGCCAGCTCACTGCGTTATAATTCAGAGTACAAACACCCGCGGCGCTCAAATAAACCTGAGAAGCTGCGCGTATTTACCGGCGATGTTTTATTCAGACGCGCTGAGTGTTTGAACCGGCCGGTCTCCATCTGCGGACTTGCTCCTGCCCACACCACAGCGCAGGTACATCCCTACCCACATACATACATATGGAGCTATATAATATGTGGCTACATATTATATTGCACTACAGGCTACAAGTACAGGCTACATACATTTCGAAGGCATATTAAAGCTGCTGTTCTATCTAGTCGTGTTAAAGTGCGCCTAACTTCGGTCGCAGTCGGGTAAAAATGTTGACCAAACCTTGCTTTTATTTATTGTGCTAGGGGTCGGTGACGGTCTGAGTAGTCGGAAGTGCGACTAGCAGTCACCCACCGCTTGGTGAAGCTGTGTCTATGGTATAAGAATCTTATTTGTGTAAAAATAAAGTGTCCCACTTCCCAATCATCAATTTTAACTTTTGCAGTTGTCAATGTTACAGTAAAATTGTAAAAACGGTTAGATTATAATCTATCTCGCGAGATTGTAAACTGACAAAACGTTGTGAACCGTAACATACTGCTTGCAATTTAACGCATTATTACTTATCAATTCAGATCGAATTCAGTTGGTTAGGTTAGAATAGCGACCACTTATGCGCGAGCACAGCGAGCGTGCCGTGGTAGCGTCCGCCGAAGCGCCAAAAAATGTTACCGTTCACAATCTTTCGACAGTTTACAATCTCGCGAGATAGATTATAATCTAACCGTTTTTACAATTTTACGGCGACATCAACGTGTCTTTTGTTTTATGTATCTAAATGAATAAAATTAGAATTAGAATAGAAACTTTCTTAGCCCTAATTTCGAGTCAAATAAGCCTTATTGAATCATGCTACGAGTATTTCATAGGAATGTGTATTTTATACGAACGAGATAAAGTGCACATTAGTCTGCCGAGATCCATTTACATTCAGGATGTAAAATTTACTGTCTGTACGCTTTAGCCGATGAAGTACTACGTATCCGGTTACAAGACGCCTCCATTATTGCTAATTTATTTTATATACGGCTCGGTTATAAATTAGGATTGTGTTTTATCATTATTATCTTTCAAAGACGCTTTATTTCATCGTACTACTACTCTGCTGGACTGGAAGTAGAAAAAAAGCATAGAATGCTTCCAGCTGCTTCTCTCCCCGAGCATGTCGTAAAAGGCGACTAAGGGATAGACTCTTCAAATGATGGACCATCTATATGGGCGATGGGCTGATCACCTGTCACCATGGTGAACCATATCCATCTTTACTTTAAATCAGAAATGGCTGCAAGTTTTCTTATGTTTACTTGTGGCTCTGCCCACCCTATTAGCAATACGGGCGTGATAATATGTATGTATGTATTTATACATAAACACGTTAAAATAATAACGTAGTCAAGTAGCATAAAACAATTATTTTAATATAAAAGGGTTTAATTGTTGCTCATATTTACAATTTAAAGTTTAATAAAATAAAATGTTCCCCGCCATCACAAACGAACTTACATCTTCTTACTTAGAGACAAGGGCGAGATTTCAGCAGCATCCTTAGATTACCTGAAACAATATAAATAATAATCGTTAGTACGCAACACACTAACTTCCGCTTGAGTACCCCGTTTAACGGTACCCCGTGTAAAAGTAGTCTTACCCCCGAATACTCAAACGCGATTCAGAGTTGAGCACGTCTCAACTCACGGTTTTTTACAGTTTCTGATGAAAATCTGTCAAAAAAATCGTCATTTCGTACATAGGTAAATGTTTCTTGTATAAGGGCCGCCTTTATTTTTATTATTTGTTGTTATAGCGGCAATAGAAATACATATTCTGTAAAAAATTCAACTCTCTACCTATTACGGTCGATGGGATACAGCCCGCTGACAGACGGATAGACAGCGGAGGTTTAGTAATAGGGTCCCGTTGGCACCCTTCGGGTACCAAACCCTAAAAAAGCAACAAACACATTTATGCATGTATAATATCAAGTAGGAAAACAATGTATTCCAAAGATTCCAAACAAAGTTATATTTAACATTTTCCTCGAAAGGTAAATAGCAAAGTTCCAGCACAACAGTATCATCATTGTCGAAAGTTTGGAAGCCGTCCATTGACCACAACACGACGGCGACGGCGCCCGTTCAAAAAGTTGAGTGACTCTTTGCAAACTCCGCGCCGGGACTCGGAGTTGTTCGGGTCGAACTTACAAAAGTATTAAGGAGGTAAATGCTTTCAATCGCATAAACGTGCTTCCCAGAGTTTGAGGAGCTTTCTGATTAAACTTTGCAAGTTGCGGACCGCGGAGATATTAATAAATACGAGACCGATGGCGATGGTGAGGTGTACTGTTCGATGAAGTTTACATTAAAAAGTTGGGAAAAACTAGCTAAAGATTACATGAGACAGTTTATCTTTCATTCATTTCTAGCTTTAATTTATGCACTTTCAGTAGGAATTAACCGTCTGAACATGGAATTAAACAAGTGTCAAATCATACAGAATTAAGCTTTCTCTCGAGTGACACATCTGATCCAGTATTGAGGAGTTAAATCACCACACTGGTCCATTCCAGTGACACAAATATGTTTCCATTCTAGTTTTAAAATCATGCGTTTAAGGATGTGTGGAGCCTAAGACCGTGACAAAACCCATACATGTTTAAGGTATATTCTAAAATAAATATAAAAACTTGTTATTTAAGAGCAGTTTCTCCTAAAACAAGGATATTAATTTTGCTTCAAAAGAGGAAACCAAAAACTGTTGTGTTTTTATTTTAAGTTCAAGAAATAAACATTGTTAAAGGCCTAGAGAGCAGCGACATAAAACAGAAAGAAACCAATAGACAATGGAACAGGCGAAGTTGGACAAGTCAACAAGTTGTTGACAAAGGCGGCTCGAAGCGAGGCGCAGTCGGCAACTAGCACACACCTCCACAACTTGTCGTGCCAGCTACTCGCCTCACGACTTGTGTAGCGTGACAGACACATTTAGCACGAAGTTACTTGGAAATGTACGCAACTAGAAATTAATTCATTCTGTTTCTCATCTGTAATTTTACGTGGAAGGTAATTAAGCAGAGATAACTTAAATATTTGAGTGGCTCTGTTGAGAGCTCTGCCTTCTGCGTTGAAGGTTGGGTTCGACTCCCACCCAGGACAAACACTTGTGTGAAGACGCCTGTATTTTAGTTAGTTGTTTATACAAAATTATTATATCAGTCAGTCGGTTCTGATAGTACAAAAGTTTACGGAACTTTAGCAATTTGGTTAGTCGTGCCACTAGTTTTTGACCCAGTGTGGTGAAAGGATTTAAAGTGCGCCTCACAGGCTCTTTTCGTGCAATTGACGCACGTTTTCGTACTTTTTAGGTTCTACGACATGTTGGTTTTTTCACGATGTTTTCCTTCACCAATTGATTTTTCTGGTCATGCGTACCCACGACCTAGGATCGGAAGGAGGGGCGGCCACCACTAGATCACCAGTACTCTCCTTATGTCAATATCGACTTAGGTTGTTATAATAGCGACGGTCACTAGTTCTTTGGAACTTATGTTATGAAACGATTAAAGTGCGCTTCGACATAAAGAATCGTTCGAGAAAAAGAGACTTATGTATGACATAGACTGATACATTGTAGGTACATCAATCCAACATACGACATGCTCCCCCCCTCACCTCCCCCCTGCGAGCGTGACGTCACGGGCGGCGCTGTTACAAGAGCGTGTGTGAATTCCCGCTGGTAATGCGAAAGCGAATAAATGAGATTTATTGCGCGGCCATAATGTTGTCATGTTGTGATGGCGCCGCTGCGCTGGTAAACACCGTGAAAATCATTTTATTCATGATTTTTGTAGTATTTATTTAACTATATTATCAATGCTAAAGTTTGTGAGGATGGTTGTATGTTTGTGCCTCTCACGCCGTAACAGCTTGATGGATTTGATTGAAACTTGGAATATAAACCAAATATAAATTGACGACCTCGGTGGCCGGCTCAGACGCAAGAGGTGCGAATTCGATTCCCGCTACGGGAGAAATGTTTGTATGTTCTGCAAGTATTTCTTCCGGGTCTGGGTGTTGTAGTATTATATGCTTACTTCCTAGTAATCATAAGAAAACTTGAAGCCACTTCTGATTTAAAGCCCTAAGCTAGCTGTTCCAGTAGTTTTTATTAAGATTTAGCAAATTAATTTTCACGTCAAAGCCAAAAACTTAATCAACATCAAATTTGAAGAGGAGAAATCAAATAAAACCTAGCAAAAACATTTCAATCTAAACCTAAAAACATCGGAGACTGGCCGAGGCCGTCGCAAACTAATTTGTAAGCCGTCGGCGACACGTCCGCGTCAGCGACGCGCCCCTCGTCACGCGCGGAACCCGCAGTCCTGTCCCGTCTCTACACTACAGAACTACGTTTTTGCGAGTTTCAATTTGCAGATACTTATGAGGAACTTTAAGTACCTACTGTTAAATAAAAATAGCGTTTTAAGATAGTTATACGTTCAGCCTGCAATATTTTATTTTTATTTTCAAACTATATTGTCCCATTGCTGGGCAAAGGCCACCCTCCTTTTTTAGGGTTCCGTACTCAAAGGGTGCCAACGGGACCTTATTACTAAGCTCCGCTGTCCGTCCGTCCATCCGTCTGTCTGTCAACGGGCTGTATCTCATGAACTGGGACCTTGCTGGGACCTTTGCTGAAGTGTCAGACAAGTAAAACTCAAAAAATAATTTAATGATTTTTGTTGTGTATTTACTCACGTTGTACATGTTTTTAGATTTGAAACTATGTTTTAGAAAATAAATAACAAAATAGCGAATTAAGAAATCGTTGAATCTTTGAAGATCGAGGACAAATTTTTAAGAGCTTGGAAATAAACCACATCTGACAGCAAGAGATATGAAATTCATATCTCTTGCTGTCAGATGCCAATTTATTATCCAAAAATAAAAAAGCGTATTCACAATCTCTTCCTTCCAGGAGTCATTAGATATTCTCCTGATCGTCAAATATATCGAGTCTGCGGTAAACCTCATTTTGGGAGAGGAAAAGTGGGAGGCTGTGCGGCGGCGGCGGCGGCGGCGGCGGCCCCGCGGGGAAATCACTCGCCGACGCTAATCCATTGCACGAACACCATCGTGAGACGCCCACCAATCTGTACTCACGCTAAATTATTATACCATTCTAGAGAATGCGTTATATTGCTGCCTAAACTCCAACACGATTGACGTAGAAATGTAGGTACGCGGTAGCTTGGGAATAGCTTGTAGATGTGTAGAGCCATTCGTAGCAGATAC
Source organism: Scotopteryx bipunctaria (assembly GCA_949320045.1). Taxonomy (NCBI): domain Eukaryota; kingdom Metazoa; phylum Arthropoda; class Insecta; order Lepidoptera; family Geometridae; genus Scotopteryx; species Scotopteryx bipunctaria. The sequence continues at coordinate 244,222 of OX439449.1, forward strand.
GTAGAGACGTCTACGGCGTAGGGCCATGCTCGTAGCTTGTAGACTTCTACGTCGGCGTAGAGCATAGACCATACTTCATAGCAGATGCCTACGGCGTAGAGGTTAGTCGGTTTCTCGTAGGGGAACCACAACACACATCTACAATGAGTACTATGATGTATTCTGTAAACTTGTTCAGTCTGTGGACTATAGACATCTGTAATGAAAGGCATGTCAAACAAACTACATTTCCATGAGAATTATTATTTTGAATTATAATTTCCATTTTCCATGTAAATAATGCGATTTCCTTTGTGCCGGGGATCAGCACATAGCGACCGGACATATCGTTATTTACAAAGCTGTGTTTACACAGAAATATTCATTTCAACTGCAGCTGAAAGTTGTCAAAGGATTTCCACAAACAGTCGAACACAAACAGGCAGGTTGCTTTTATTTATTTTGGTGGAATATCGTGAATATTCCGTTCAGTTGGGAGTTTTAATTATTTGAGGCGGATATCTGATATTGTTGTTTTGTTCAAATATTTTGTGATATAAATTGTATTCGACGTTGTTGTATAGAACTAAAATGTTTTTATTTTGAAAAAGCTTTGTTAGTGAACGAGTAATGTTTCGATTATCAGATTAATGGGGAATATGCATGTATTTTTTATATTTTATTCGATAGCTACATAATAGTAAAAAAATATTCAACGCCAAAAAAGTAAATTAAGGTTTGTGAAAAAGAATTTAAATATAGCCAACCGACGCAGGCACTTTAAACGCCTGCCATTTTGTAGCGCGTGGTGTGACGTCATAGTCTATTACTCACAGCCAAAACACCGAACACACTCGGTGACATTGATAATTATGTTGTCATAGACAAAGACAATTTTATTTTTGCTGATCATTATCCAGGTTATTTATCTTAAATATTATGTAGCCTTCTTTATCCAGGTAGGTACTAAGCGAGCGGGGTCGCGGGCGGACGCTGGTGGTCCGTGAATCAAGATAACTGTCACAAGCAGTTAGAAATGTCGAAATTCAATTAAAACATGAACCACGTCGGTTCATTTGTAACGCCGCCCTCCGGAACCGGAAGCGGATACGGAAGTCGGTGCGGCGTTTGGACGCGCAATTGACGTCATAAATCAGTTTTTAATGAATACAAGTCAATTAAAATGATTGAATGCAGATTGCATTCAATCGAGACATTCTGTCGGTGATCGGATGTTGGCGTTTATATGTACGCAGTCCGGACATCCAATCTAATTACTTCGCGAGCCACTAGTGTCACTAGTTCTTTACAATTGAAATGCACCTCAACGGGTCATTCCATCACATGACTCATGTCGAACTTTTTAGGTTCTACGACATCTCGGTTTTCTCACGATGTTTTCCTTCAACGTTTGGGAGTACACACTTAATAAAGCCATCCATAATCAGTCTATAACAGTCCACTGCTGGACATAGGCGCCCTATCTTCGGCTTGACGCTCTCTGCCAGCAGCAGAACGTCACTCCACACATTAACTCTCAAAATTAATTAAATAGACCGTTTGCAACGTGAATGTATTTTTACAAATAATCCTATTAATCCTAATAAATGCGAAAATTAGTGTATGAATAAATATTTGTGGACATTTCACAAGCGCCATCTAGCCCTAAACTAAGCAAAGCTTGTACTACGGACACCAGATGGCTGATAGAATACTTGTATCCTTTTTTTGTAAATACATACTTATTACTTAGACCCGGAAGATATATTTTCAGAACATGCAAACATTTCTGCTGAAGCGGAAATCGAACTTACACCTCTCGTGTACCTTATCATATGTAAGGATGCTGACTCAGTATGCGTACTTACCTCCAACAGCCGGTATGAAGGCTATCTCATTCCGGGCCGCCGCACTAACATCACCACACAATAGCCGGCGCACTAGCGACTAGCGACCAGGCATCGCCAACATTGTAACAATACCTGTCTGATACAAAGCACGTCTTACAGTCACTTTGTGACTTTAGCTTAGACGTTCTCGATTGATCGCTGAGGTTAAGCAACGTTGTGCGCGGTCACAATTGGGATGGGTGACCGCAAGTGGCATTACGAGCATGACGGAGGCCTTTAGGCGGCCTAAAAACTCCGTCACAAGAGTTGGACACTAGCTCATACGAACTTACTATCACTTTGTGGAACATTAGCTGGCGACATCATCATAAAAGGAGCGCTGGTGGCCTAGTGGCAGCGGTTATGGCAACTGTCGGTTATTCTGCAGTGTGCGTTGCCATGACAACGCCGCGCTCCGCTGCCCGCCTCACCGGATCACTGATTTCACAACCTCCGTGCGCAGAATTTCACACAGAATTATAGAACCAATTTATATTGAAAATATACTTCGGTCAGTTTTAATTAGAGGATTTTATCCTTGTTCATTAATTAATCTCAAATAACAGAGCGGAAGGAGTTTCCGGAGATTTAATTTAATTAATAAATGAGCAGCCAATTTATACAAGGCTTTATCTATGAGCATGATTCATGGTTCGCCATATCCTATATAACCTACTTTTAATCAGAAGTGGCTGTAAGTTTTCTAACGATACTTGTGGCTCTGCCCACCTTGTTAGGGATACGGACGTGATAACGAGTATCAATAATTTTGGTTTGATTTTTTCCCTAAATAAAAGTAAACTAATGTTTGCAAGTCACAAATATACAGTCCCAGTCACACCCGACGACAACAGACAGTAGGCATAGAACTGAGGCTTTTCCAACGGTTTAGTTTCATAAGCTATATATGCTATGTTAATGAGAAAAAAGATAAAGTTAAAGAAATCACGCGCCACACCTTGGCAGTTGTTAGAGGTCGAAACCTTCATGACACACTGAAGACAAAGAAACTTTCGAACCAGTGTGGTGAAAAGATTTAAAGTGCCTCAAAGGCTTTTTCATGCATTTGACACATATTTTCGAACTTTCCACTGTCACCGTTTGAAAGTACGGGTATAAGCGCACATTCATTTCTCGAGCAGAAAACCCATTGGTGCACGAATTGAGCCCACAACCTTAGGATCGGAAGGTTGGAGCACTAGACCACCAGTGCTCTCACCGTGCTCCTTGGTAAAACATTTGAAAACCAGTTACCATATCGCGTAATATCACATCCGCGGGAAGTTCTTCACAAATTCACACAAATAAGTCAAAACAAGCTTTATCTCTTTTCTCGTTTCAAAGAGTTTTTTTTTGGAATGAACAAGCTCATTAGCAAATAAACACAAGGACGTAAATGAAGCTCTGCGATAAGGGTGCGCACACACGAGCACAAACGCTGTGTTTCGGGGCTTTGAGCTGCACTCGCGACACTGTGCAGGGTGCCTCGGGCTGCTCCCACTCCCAGAGGTGACACGAGGAAATATAACAATACATGGAAAAATTCAAGTTGTATTGCGAAGAGTGGAAGAAGTGAGACCTTTGCCCTGCAGTGGGATGGTAACGGCTAAATAATAAAAGAAATAGATCAAGTGCGAGACGGATTTACACTCTAAGAGTTCCGTATAATCGTACTTTTACATTCCCCTTCTTACATATTATTATTATTGTTCTTTTACTAAATTCTTCTTCTTCTTGTTTTCGTGTCGATAGTTAATTTTATGACTCGGTAGACTTAATTCACCTGAAGTAAATCACCTGGGTGCATTAAGTGTTACGCACGGTAGACTTTTTATAGATAAACTTATAGATTTAGTAAATTTATAAGTGTTCTATTATAGTATGTAAGTTTCCCCCGAATACTCAAACGCATCTCAGAGTTGAGCACGTAAAAGTGACGAGTTTTCGACAGATTTTCATCAAAAACTGTCAAAAAACCGTGACTTGAAACGTGCTCAACTCTGAGTCGCGTTTGAGTATTCGGGGGTTAGTATGTAAGTGTAGTATGTACCTAAGTGGTGTAATGAACAAAAGCTTTTTCTTTCTTTATTTCTTTCTAAATGAAGTATATTGTAAGAAGATAAGGTTGAAGAGGCAGTACTTTGTTGGATGCACACCCTGGCGTGCCAAACGTTGCGGTCCGCATACTTTCCTGCAGTAATTAATGTCGTCGTAATGACTCGCCAAAACAGACGCAATTCCATTTAATAACGACCTTCATTGCTAGCCTTTTCATTAAAATAATCCTCTTGTAAGTACATAAGCTAATTGGAAACGTGGCTATTGCAGACTTCAATAAATTATTTCGTAATATGAAAATTCAACAAGTTTTAGCCGTTTTGAAACATTAAAATATAATGATTATACAAAAAAATATAGCCTTAATTAGTGAACACAATGTTATTTATTTACAAAAGGAGATTTGTACAAGTGTTTAAAAATATTATTTACAAAACACAAAAAAAAACAGTCTATCTAAAGAATTTTGCAGACGGTCTTTGTTGCAAACTAAGTTGAGATTTAAAAAACACACTATAAGTATTCTGTAAGGCAAGTCTAGAAGCAGGCCACATATATTAATTCTTAACTTTAGTAAATGAAGCGCACGAGCAAGTTGGGCCACAGCGAGGCTTTCGCGCTAAACTCACAACTTAATGCTCCCCGGCGACAATTTGCTATAAGACATATCACTATTGTGGCCTCCTGAAGCGATTCCATTTCCGCTTCCGTTACGAAGGACCCACAAATAGTATGTAGAAATGATGCTACGGAAAATGTTTAAGCTGGAGGTGTGGGCTTGATTCTTGCAGCGGGGGAAGTTTTGCAGAACTTCAAATATTTGTCCGGGGTCTGGGTGTTGTGGTACCATGGTACTTGTAGTTTCTGATACCCACGATACAGGGACTCCTAGTGTGGACTCAGAGGTATCTATCTGTTGGGTAAGAGTTATTTATTATATTTATTAATATGATTTGACATTTATTGATTTAGGAATATTATTTTGATTTGAGATTTTTAGCTTACATAATGGCAGTGTTATTAGGATACTTGTTTATGAGCTTTTCTGTTATGATCATTATTTTTTCCAATTTAAAAACTTCTCCGTTAACAGACAGTGTGTCTTTAACGGAGAAGTGTGTTTATTAATTAACATTTATTTATTAACCTAAGAACTCTATGACCATGCTTTTGCCAAAATAAAAATTTCATTTCATTCTGGTTCTCTGAATTGGACATTACACAGAAGCTTAAACTATTCGAACATAACAAATTATAAGTAAGCGAGTGTAAGAACACAACGTCAAACAATTAATGACACGGTGTTCAAGTCGTGGCAATTACCGCGGCGCCGCGGGGACGCGGGCGGGACGCGGGCGGGACGCGGGCGGGACGCGGGCGGGACGCGGGCGGGTCCATCGTGACACACTCCTTTGTCGCGAATTAGGCGACGCCGGGATGTAACTCGATTTATCTCGCTTTGTTTCGAGGCTCATCCTTTTCGGCTTAGCCGGCTTATCGCCAGAGGAGATATTAAATTGGGCTAGGTGCTTGTTGAGTAGTTTTCACGAAATATACTCGAATATATAAAAGGAATACATTGTTAGTATCGACGGGCTGAGTTAGCGATGTTGCGGTGTCAATTGTGTTGTGCTTGCGAACGTTTGTACTTTATCAATGCTACTACTTAATTGAGTAACTAGTTATTTCTAACCACGTAGCTTGACGTTCTTGATTGATCGTTGAAGTTGAGCAACGTTGTGCGCGGTCACTGCAGATAGGTGACTGCAAGTGGCATCACGAGCTGAGCGCTTCCGTGCTTCTGAGAGCACGTTAAATTGTCGGTCCGGCTAATAGAGCACTCGTGGTCTAGTTGGTAGTGACCCCGCTTTTCGTGGGTTCAAATCCAGTCGTGTACCAATGGATTTTTTTGTGTGAAAAATTTATTTGAGCTAGACCAGTTCTCTCAAACGGTGAAGGAAAACATCGTGAGGAAACCCGCGGCTTAGTCAGCTCCGCACGTATTGACCATGTCTTTCCTGTGGACAAGGCCGACTAAGCTGAGAGGATGGAATAGGTGCCGGGCAAGCCTACTCCATCTAAATTCGTCCCGGGCACTACAGCGTCCCGTTTGTGAAGGTAAAAAGTTATCTCCTGATGCTGTATAAAATAAATCATCTACTATGATGTATAAAGGCCTTAGTTTACTTATAATACATCACATCACAACATCCAGACCCGGAAGAATTATTTGCAGCACATACAAACATTTCTGCCGCAGTGGAAATCGAACCCGCGCCTGTTGCGTCTTGTCGAGCATTCGCCCGCCACGAGGTCATCGAAGATGGTAAAAGGTGGTAAAAATATAGTTTTTAGTTTTGAACTCTCACCAAGCACATTGTTTACAGACGTTCGTACAAACCGATAATGTTCCACAAAGGGGGTCTACCTGCGGGCACTCTGCTCTAGCGCTGAACCAAAACAAACATTATCGCTGCTTTGATTTATCTGTCTGTCTGTTGTTCTGCAAAAAGTATTCACAACTGACAATGAACATACTCGCTGCACGTCAGCTACACTGATACAATGCCGACGCAAAATGTTAAACAGAAATACAACTCTACATTTATTGGAATAGAATATAAAATTGCATAGCGAACACGCTCTGAATTGAAAACTGAATATTTTGTATGTGAATTGCATTTTGTACGGGATGGAATTTCATAAATGTTGACATACTCTTTCAGTAGCTGGTAATATTCGAATTGAAACTGTTCGGTGATTCACTGAAATATTCTGAGTATGAGTATACATTGGTTTACACTTTAAGCATGTTTTTGTGCTGTTTTTAGGATTCCGTACCCGAAAGGTGGCAACGGGAGCCTATTACTTAACCTCCGATGTCCTTCCGTCCGTCTGTCAGCGGTCGGATACATTTATCTCACGTGACTTTATTTAAATATTCCAAGTCTTAATTTGATTTGGGTCGAACTAATTGGTTTTAGTTTTGGGACGCTGGCGCTGGTCTAATGAAGATACATCGCCAGGCGGTTACCTTAATTGATCGCAACCTTCATTTATCAGTGAAGTACCTACAGGCTGGTATTTATTCTGATTAAAGGGATCATTCATAGAGGTAAATGCAGCGTAGATTTAAAACGTGTCCAAATGAATGGTCCTGCCCACCCCGTTAGGGATACGGGACTTATAATATGTATGTATGTACAAATAATGTTTGGACATATCATCCGCAACGAAAGCTTTTTAGAACGTTTAGTGGTACAAGGAAGAGGAGAAGGTCAACGTTCTCGCGGCCGATCACCCAAAAGATGAACAGATCTCATTAGATCAGCAACGAAGTGTTCCCTCACAGAATGTACACGCAGTGCCATGAGTAGAGAGAGATGGAGAAGTCTCGCAAAAGCCGCAACCAACCTAGCAGACGATCCATAGCCACGACCACTCCGCCAGGAGTGTACGACTAAGAAGAAGAATGTACAAAGTATGTAGCGGTACGTTTAACCATGTAGGTAAGTCATTTAAAACTAAGTAAACATAATTCAGTAAGAGCTCGCATTGTGCTCCCTTTAATTCCCACTCCTGACAGTGAAACTTTGTCAGCAGTTGTACCTTGTGTACAATGGGAACAGCGCAATGTACACCGTGTAATTCGTAATTTGCACACGACAGCGGGCGGTCCCGCGCGACATATCGCGACACGCGAAACAACGATTTGTCGCGCCGCATCGCGTTTCGAAGGTGGGCGAAGACGAGATTACGTCATAACTTACGCGATGAAATGTGTTGCTCTTTTTAAAACATTGTCGTGACAGGAATGTTTAATGCCAAAATCATAAAATGGAATATTTGCAGTATTTTTGAGCGTTATTTTACGATACAAAGACGTTTTGGAGAAGGGCCAGGTCAAGAGTACCCTAAACCGACGAGCATGCAAGAAGAATGTAATGAGAGTGAATGAAGCGAAAGAAGTATGTCAGGATCGTAGCAAATAGCGATCCATGATCACTATGGGAAACAGGCGTGGTTTTATGTATGTATGTATGTATATACAATATTCATCAAATTCTGCTTTGAAAGGTTTTTGGACATTTCAAAACAATTTACAATTATCAAAAACATTTCATAGTTTCAAAGTTACAAATTTGAGCATGGATTAAAATAATATTGCACATTTTCCCAGCACAAATGTTGTAGCATAAATAATTATAATTAAACGCAAAAGCTCGAAGCTTTTCCAATCAAACAAGCCACATCTCTGACCAAACAGACACACGTATCATGCAAATGTTCCTTGAATTTCAACCGGATGTGGTGATATTCCAATAACAGTCCAAGTACGGCTTCCCAGTTCTGCGAATCTCCCAGTTCTGCGAATTTCCAACTACAAGCGCAGTTTTGCAAAAAGCGCTTCGCGGAACACTGAATTCTCACGGAGAATATTCGTTTTCAGTGGAATTCATAAATAGATACATGAAATCGACATACGAATGTACAATATCCTACCTGCAGCAACATAGTTGTTGTTGATGATAAAAGAAGAAACAGATTTTGCAGAACATACAAACATTTCACCCGTAGCGGGATCGAACCCGCGCCTTTTACGTCTCAGCCGAGCACCCGCCCGCCTCGAGGTAGTTAAAACTTGTTGTTTAAGAATAGCTGACAGTTTTTTCTATAAACTGTTACATCTCACTAAGAATAAATTGAACGCCAGACTCAAACCCAATATAGGAAATATTGATAGATCCGAGTAAAGTCAGCGATAAATAAATCAACTTCTGTCCAAGTATTCCAAAAGCCCATTTGTTCCTATCGAAATCACGCTCTGTCTTGTTTCGAGAACACGAGACTGCAATACTTCACCGAAATCAAAACGGGATATTTCAGTCCAACCTTATTCCACAGAAAATTAAACAAGAGAAGTTTTACTCGATAGAATGAGAACAATTATTCCTGTTAACTTTTGGAATATTCAGACGATTAGAATTTATTTGAATTGGAATCGGAAATATATACAGAAAGGATAAAGGTATTACCGTTGTCACTGACTCTACCGACAAAGACATAGTTGACATTAATTTTTATTTAATTTTATATGACTTCAATAATTTATTATTTTATAATGTAATAATGATCTATTTATATTTCTGACATATACGCTACGCTATTAGGTTAGCCTGTAAAGATAGATGTAAGTTGAAATAAATGAATAAAGAAAAATAAGTGTAAACTTTGATTTCTTTTCACTTGAAATGGCGGATATATAAAATATTGCTCGCAGCCTTGCAACTCTACAGGAAGTAGCTCTTTACAGGTGGAGGTCAATCTTGAGCGCGTTTTATTTCCACTAAATATTTTAGCAAGTGATTTCAGACCTCACTGCGATGTTGCTTTGTGAAAACTACTCGTTTTACTTATTAAATATTCTATGTTCCACTTCCCTACAATTCCAAAGTAGAGAGTGAGTTCTGGATTCTGTATGTATATTATCATGCCCGTATCCCTAATGGGGTGGGCAGGGCCACAAGTAGTCATAAGAAAACTTGCAGCCACTGCTGATTCAAAGTTCCAAGATGGATTTGGTGAACCATGGTGACAGGTGATCAGCCCATCGCCCATATAGATGGTCCATCATGTTGGAGGATAATATCCCTTAGTCGATTTTTACGACATGCGCGGGGAGAGAAGAAGCTAGACGCATTCTGTTTTTTCCCTCCCAGTCCAGCAGAGAAGTAAGTAAATGTAGTTTTGAAATCTATATTGTTATGTTCCATGCCTACATAACAGGAAATAAGTAAAGCCTGTAATTGATTTCGATGACATAAATCATTAAGTTCATTACAGTTTAGTATTTTCCTAGTCAAGTACATTTTTATGGCGTGCGTAAAAGTTTACGTTCGTTAGGAAACTAGTTTATAGCGGGTCTTAGACGCCATTACGATTATTGACTGCCTTAACTACACTCGTTAAACACACTTCATGTCATTTAATCATTTATTCTCTAACGGTACATCCATTGGCCGAAGTGTAGTCGGACGTGGTCGACCGAACTCGGCCGATCAAATGTCGACGGAATGCAAAGGACGATGTCGGTTGTAGTAGTAAGCAATTTCTTCTTTTAGCAAACTTTTAGCAAAGAGTTCCGTACCATCGTACATTCAAAATATTTCTTGTACGGGGGCCCTTTTTATTTTTTGTTGTTATAGCGGCAAGAGAAATACACATACTGTGAAAATTTCAACTCTCTACCTGTTACGGTCCTCTGACAGAAGGACGGACGGACGGACGGAAAGCGGACGCTTAATAATAGGGTCCCGTTGGCACTATTCGGGTACAGAACCCTAAAATACGGGGCCACTCAAATTTCTATCTTATTTCGTAGTATTTAGTTTAAAATTACGAAAGTATCTGTTGGTCCATTTTGGATTCCTCAAGGCTAAACAGATCTAAATGGGCAACTAATAAATGTGTTAATCGGTAACCGCAACCGAGGGAGAGCGGGCGGTCACTGCGGTTGCGGTGCCTTTGTAACCACGATTCGATTCGACCACGAAATGGAAGCAATCATACGCACAAATGAAGCTGACGGTTAATTTTGGCATATTAAGCGGAATATTAGAAGTCTGTGAACAAAAAATAAATTCAGCTAAATGTTCTCATACAATGTTAGAGACGAACTAACAAAAAGTCAAAGTAAAAAAAAAATATTCCATAAAAACACGGGGATCATTTGGACACGTCTTAAATCTGCGTTGCATTTACAACTGTTCGTGACGCAACCAAGCGTGGAAGATACAGGCAAGAAACCGCGCTTGGCAATTTTTTTTGGAAAATGATCCCTTTACAATCATGTTTGTAAAAGGAGTTGGAGCATTGTTCAGTCCCAAGCATTTTTGTCTTCTATATAATCGGATATTTTATAGTGAAAAAGAAATGGAACTCAGTCTGTGTATCCGCTAACTCATAAACCACGCAACGGATTTTGATCCGCTTTTCACCATCAGTTAGATACATTTTCACGGAAGGTTTATGTATATAATAAAACCTAATTAACAAATCACAAGGTCAGACATTCAACGTTGCGGGCTTAGACATGAGCGTTGAGTGCTTTTCCCATGGAGCCTCTTTCATGCGTCACTTCCAAACACAATTTGTTCGGATTGTGTAACGAAAAGTCAGTTGCAAACTTTGTTTATAAAGAAATTCTATAATCAAAGGCTTATACTTCACATTTTTCATCTAATTTTTTTCCAAATTACACCCCTGCAAAGCCGGGGCGGGTCGCTAGTGATGTATAAAATACATAGGTAGTTAAACGATGTAAAATATTTTTAATTCAATTTGCAATGGTAACAAACAAGGTATTCAATCAGCCCTCCATTTGGCAAAGGGCTTACGCCTGAAAGCGTACAGATATAACTCTCCATAACGTCACCCCCCCCCCCACCCTCCACCCCCTCATCCAATCAGTACTCAACACTGTAAATACGGACACGAGGATACTTTTTAATTGATAACATAACTGTATCCCTAGCACTAGTTCTCGACGCGCTCGATCACATAACATCATCATCAATCAATTTCAATTTTCTTTATTTTATTTCTCTCCCATTATTAACAGAAAGAAACTTACAACTATTACAAATATAATTTACAAAATACAAAAGAAACAGTCGGGCTATCTAAAGGCCGTTGCAAACGGTCTATAGATAGCTCACCTGATCCAGCTCATCAGACGGTGGAAGCGTGCCCAAGACGCTGGCCGCATTGCCGCGCTGAATGCCAATACTGATCCGTTGAGCCAAATAAGAACAATGGTTTTCTGGTTTCTCTCACAATGGTTTCTTAAACGCTATTTGGTCTATAAATTATTACGTAACTTCTATTAAACCTGTTTTGTGAGAGACTGGTGCGTGATAAAGGTTCGAAGACCTGTGTTACAGGTCACCAGTGCGCTCACTCCACGGGTCTGACACGGCAGGACTGTGGCGTCACGACGCTGGTAAAAGGCCTTTTATAGTTAATGGTGAAGAATATCGAGTAATATGTAACAAACCGGCTTGTATCGCAAGCTAAGCATATTTAGTACTAGTTTTGACGTTTATTAATTCGTAACGAGTCTGCCTCAAATAAAGTAAATCAAAAACCGTCCATAGCGTAGCTTAGGGCTTTATCAAGATGTAATTTACGATGTGTTGTATACCCGTAATTACACCGCCTTCCTACTAAAGGTGAACGCACACTTATCCGAGCCGTGCGCTTATAGTAACTAGAGTTGACGTGTGCAGAGACAGGGAATATTGTGAACAAAAGTAGAGACTTTTGTTCCCTTTTGAGATACTCCCTGCATTTTGGCATTTTCCAATGAAAGTATAAAAATATTTTGTAGTTTTTACAATTACATATTTGGTATATTTTAAGCATAGATCATAATTATTATATAAATGTAAAATACTATTACTATTTACAATATTAGTAGAATGCTATATCAAAAATAAATTTAATAATTCTACATGTTTGAATCGCGCACAAATAGCTAATCAGATTTAGATTGAAGCTTAGCATACACAGATCTGAAAGAATATATGGAATACTTTTTCTTCGAGAACCTTTTCAATTCAATTTAATACCCATAGGAACTTATTATAGAACACTTGGTTACGTCAATTTGTTACATAGTTTAACATAAAAGAATATGATGTCGATAAATACATACATAATTATCACGCCGGTATCCCTAAAGGGGTGGGTAGACACAAGTAATCATTAGAAAACTTGCAGCCACTTTTGATCCAAGACTCCCAAGATGGATATGGTGAACCACGGTGACAGGTGATCAGCCCATCGCCCATATAGGTCCATCGCGTTGGAGGGGATACTAGGATAAATTAGAATAAATAAACATTAAATTAGCAAGCGAGCAAAGCCGTTCTTAAATCACAATCTTCTTCGCAGTCGGGTAAAAAGGCTTATAGAATAGAACTGGTCTTCTCCGTTTTCTTGTATGTTGCTGAAGGCTCCGGGCCAGAGAGAGCCGCGTGTGTCTTATGATAGATTATCAGCCACACTACCAATAAGAGCACACGCAAGGCTCCTTCTGCACCCTAATCTTCTTCTTCTCTTCTCTTCTTATCCTTTGTTCTTGTACAGGGCAGATGGACAGGAAAGTTGATGATGATCCTTTGTGTTATTACTTTCTTGTTATAACTTTACTATTTTTGGACCTTATAAAATAAAATGTCATTTTACAAAATATGTAGGTAAAAACCACACTAAAAATATAAATATAATTATAAGTTTCATAAAGACTTGGAGTAGACTCTGACTTTGAATCGTAGATCAGTAATTATCTTACTCTACAAGTAATAAATAGGATACGACCTATGGATCCTCAAGATACGAGCCTACTCCTTCCTCAAAGGTCAACAACGCACTTGCAGCTCCTCTGATGCTGCAGGTGTGCGTGGGCGGCGGTAATCAATCACTTACCCTCAGGTGCCACCTCTTCTTCCATAAAAAAGGGGCTAGATATTAAGCACTTATTCGAAAACTCTTCCCGAGACGAAGCTTGAACACGCCACATTGGCCTTATTGGGGCCGTGATCTAATATCGTAAGGACAAAAACAATTTAGAATAAATACACATTTTCTTATCCATAAGCAGGAAGTTTGTAAGAACTAGTATTTGAATGTCGTTACTTGTTGGAGTTAGCTGGAGTGTCGGGTTCCGTCAGCTTCTCCAATAACTTCGCAACAACTCAGCCGATATCGAAAATGGGACGACAAAGTTTTAGCTTTCCAGCTCGAATTTTAGATTTAGGCTTCACGCTTGTAAGTATTTGATAGACTTGGTAGACTATTCAACTTTTTGAATTCATACATACATATTGTCACGTCCGTATCCGTAATAGGATTCAAAGTCCCAAGATGGGATGGGAAAGTCCCAAGGGTGATCAGCCCATCGCCCATATAGATGGTCCATCATGTTGGGAAGGACACTACCCCTTAGTCGACTCTTACGACATGCTCGGGGAGGGAAGCAGCTGGACGCTTGCTGGACAAAGGCACTAACAAAGTTCTACAATTCGAGAAAGCGAATACTTTCTAGTGCAGTCTAAAGATCTGAAAACCGTATAAAAATCCGTAGCATAGTTCACAAAAGCGTGCGGACAGACATACTGACATACTGATAGATTTTATTATATAATTTTCAAGAAGGGCTTCTCTTGTACAAACAATGTTCCTAACAGCGTTGTCTCCAAATTGGCCGCTAACAAATTGGTTCTCCGGGGGGCGCTCCGCGGAGGCCGCGGCGGCTCGCGAGGACCTTCTTACTGCAGATTAGATTACTGGCTCTGCTGATGCACTCCAACTCGGTTAAGGCTGTATTCTGCTTAAATCTAGAGGTTACCAGGATATTTAGACATAAACCCTTTCTTTCTAAAGGAAAAAAGGTACTTATGTAGGCGATAGGCTGATCACCTGTCACCATGGTTCACCATATCCATCTTAAGATTTAGCTACAAGTTTACTTACGTTTACTTGTGGCTCCGCCCACCCCATTAGGGATATGGGCGTGACAATATGTATGTATGCAAAAAAAGGTCAGGAAAATTTAAAATCCTATCCTAACTATCCATCTAATATTGTAAATGCAAAAGTATTGCGTTTTTTTCGTTATTCGTTTTTTGGTTTGGTCTCGTTTCCCATGGCATAACTGATCTTTAGAGAAAACTAAAGGTAGAAACTGTGTAAAGTTTTAGAATAGTACTTTTTGTAATTAAACACATGTGATGGGGCTTTATAAAAACCTCAATTTGTTAGGTTATTTTTTATTTTTATGATTTAAAATTTACTCATTTAGCGAGGTCCGCGGCTAAAACGTACAAAAGCTATTATATTATAACAGTTACAAACTGCCACCGCGATTTGATATTAAAACAGCTATTTAGAATAGAACGCGGGAAATATTCAAGCCATTCTGACATTTGATACTGTTATTCAAATGCCCTGCTCCAGGTGGTAGACCTGGTAATATTCCCGGATACTCCGATATTCCCGGGTTATATTCAGATATTCCCGCGGGAATATCGCCGGTTATCTATTGGCTCGTGTGTTCCGAGCGGTCGCGCGGTCGCGCGGTCGCGCGGTCGATCCTGTGATTTATGGACGTTGACTCCGCAAATATCCTCTGCATTTCACATTATTAAGACGCATTGTTCGAATTGAACATCGTTGAAGTTTTACTACAGAAGATATGTATAGAAATCCACGGCTAAACATAAGCTTGTCTAATATACTTCCATAATAACTTTGAGATGTCGCTATCCGCCGACTAGGTTCGACTGTTACATTGTCAAGGGTGGAAAATTGTTCTACGTTTCGTTTTCCTAACGGTTATTTGTTCAAGAATGGTAGTGTCAGAGAAGAAAACTTTGTGTCATGGGCGATAAACAAAAGAAGGAAATTCAATATAAATACCACATCACAGTGTTATTGTCCTAAAAAATCATAAAGTGGGCGTTTCTGTAAAAATTACAAGCAACATTGCTCTTTTTCAACTTGCCACAAAACATGTCTTCATCTCCATAACAAGTAAAGAAACACGAAGTGCGCCATCCCCGTAAACGGATGAGGGAGTCATGAATAATGCGCGCGTTAGATTATTCACTGCGGGTTAATCTACTGCTCAAACTCAACTCGGCAACGCTCGCTCGCCGGCTCGGTGCGCGCCGCCGGCGCTTGCTCACTGCGAGATGAGCTATGATAAGATGGAATTTTGATATGTAATTAAAAAATGAAGTAAATTTTGCGGTTCTAGATTTAGCGAAGCTTAAATCATTGATGTACTGATTCCCATACGGGTGTCTCACACTACGACAATCCAGGTCAATATCAATTTATCTAATTTCAATTTATTCAAACAATAATAACACAGCATTACAGTATTACACCAATGTGCCATGAAATATAGACAATTACAAAATCATCATCATCATCAATCAACAAAAAATAACAATAATTATTAGCAAATTGAACTATTTACAACACAGTCAATCACCTCACAATATAATAAGAAAGTTAAGGACGAAAATGTTGCAGAGCTATAAACATGTTTACAGTTTGATCAAGCAACCAGGCGGCTCGCTGAAGAGTCCGCTAAATATGAATAATATATACTAATACATTATTCAAGGAGCAGCGAGACAACACTTTACCTATCATTTTGTTTACATCACTATTCTTAACAACACTCTCTCGGCTCCCTAGCTATCTAGTCGTGTCACTAGTTTGTTCGAACCAGTGTAGTGAAAGGATTTAAAGTGCGCCACAAAAGCTCTTTTTGTACACGTGACACCTGTTTTACGTACTTTCTATGGTTCTACGACATGCCGGTTTAGTCACGATGTTTTCCTTCACTGTTTGAGAGTAGTAGCGCACATAATACCCATTGGTGCGCGACTGGATTTGAACCCCACACCCGGCTAAATATTAGGATGTTATTCTAGGTCGCGCTACAAATATATTTCAAATTTCATTCGTATCCGGTTAGCCGCTCCGCAATATTTGAAACACAAACTTCCTCACATCCTCACGAACTTGCCGATTTATGTTATTAGTAAAGTTAAATTTTATAAAAGCTGGAAAATTTCACGGAAAGCTGGAAAAGCAGGATTGTGATTTTAGGACAAGAAAATGTTAGTTTTAAATGTTGTGAGGTCAAGATCGGAACATATCGCGGCATCCAAACATGGCGGCTCCCCGGGGAAATACAGGCAGCTGGCGTCCGTCACGGACCTCACACCCGGGATTGTAGTCACTTTCACTTAGAGGAAATACTACTGCTACAAAAATAGCTCTCAGCTTGGACATTTCTAAATGCCGGTATGTTTATTGCAAGCACCTAGCTCAAACGCTGATTACTAGTCCCCGTTACCAGTATTTGACATACATTTAACGAATATTTTTTTTTATATAAAAAATTAGTAAGGAGTGTTTATTGTTTAATGTACGAATTCGACCGGTTTTTAATAAAAATAAGTTGTATGAATCGTAATAAGTAAACTTTCATAGAGTGTATTTCTATTGCCGCTATAACACCAAAATAAGGGGGCCCCCATATAAGAATCATGTTTAACGTACGAATTCGACTCGCATTTGACCGGTTTTTAATAAAAATAAGTTATATATTACAATAGGTGTTCAGTTCGGGCACTCGAGGCCGCGGCTGGAGAGCGCTCCTCGTAAATTGTACATTGGAGTGCTGCGATAGGCCTCTTCGTTACTTGCCTCGGCTTCAAGTCCCCATTTTTCACTGAAAATATAAACGCTGTGAGAAATAAATATAAAGCCGTTTTATACGATATTTTTAGGTAACGAATAAAAAAAGAAAAAAATGGCAACCGTCTGTATAACCTTATAGTCTACAGATATAATAAACCGCTCATTATTGAGTTCCCGGAAAAAGTTTACCTAGTTCATTTCTGCCAACTAAATAAAAATGAGAAAAACCGGAAAACCACAGAAAAAAAGCCATTCATCATAAACATGATCCTGGCCTGTTAGTGGACGCTCGAAGTTGATTTACGCGAGATGAAGGTAGTTGGATATTAATAGTTATAGAGGCGACCCGCGCCCTCACGCCTCGAATCACACTTATTTATGACGACGTCGACCCTATGTGCCCGCATCATCGCCTTTTGTACGTACCTACTATACTAATATTATAAATCTGTTTGTAAGAATGTTTATGCCTCAATCAAGCCGTAACGGTTGTTACGTAATTCATGTCTTGGAATAAGTTATAACATACATATTATCACGCCCGTAACCCTAATGGGGTAGACAGAACCACATGTAATCATAAGAAAGAAAACTTACAGAAACTTCTGATTCAAAGTCCCAAGATAGGTATGGTGAACCATGGTGACAGGTGATCAGCCCATCGCCCGTATAGATGGTCCACCACGTTGGAGAGGATACTATCCCTTAGTCGACTTTTACGACATGCTCGGGGAGAGAAGCAGCTGGACGCATTCCATGTTTTTTCTTTACATCCAGTCCAGCAGAAAAGTAAATAAGTTATAGGCTACTTTTTATCCGGGTGAGCGAAGCCGAGGGCATAAACTAGTATCATATACTTTAGAAATGTTGGAGGTAAGATATGGCTGAAATACAACAGCGATGGGTAAAGCATGGTGTGACATTTCACTTGATCGTATTTTGTCTCAAATACAAAAGTTTCTTTTAATTTCGGAGAAGTTCGTTTAGTTACCTGAATAAAGAGATGAAAACAGTACTTTTAGTCTCTGAGAAATGATTTTCCCTGCTGTCAAAAAATTTAAAACTATGCGAGTTATGTCCTAACTTTTTATACGGGTACCCTGTTAAATAGCGGCGCAAAATTGTTATAAAAAAATATTATTAACAATTTTGTAACATGACTTTATACTTATGAGTTACTTTTCACTAAATTATTATGTATTTAAGTTACATAAATTTGAGCGTAATATTTACCATTGTCAATGATAAAAAAATACTGGCTGGTAGTTGATCACAGTAAAAAAAAAGCTGCAATATGATCTTCAGTTGTTTTGTCAAGGGCTAGTAAGGCTTTATTAACAGAAAGAAACTTACAACTATTACAAATATAATTTACAAAATACAAAAGAAACAGTCGGGCTATCTAAAGGCAAAAAGGGCTAAAGGGCTAGTTAATTAAATATCCTTCATTTATGTTTTAATAAAATATTGTTTGCTAAACTAATCAGGTTTTTATTTACTTTCCTTACATTGGAAATGAAAAGCAGATTGTTTACCTCGAGTGAAAGACTTATTTAGGCACTTGAACTATTGCTACCCTCGCTACGCTCGAGCGTCAAACCATCTTGTGCCCATATAGGTTCCTTTGGACGCCTTATGTAACAATCTACTATTGTTTGACGAGCACACGTTAGAACGTTTCCTCGGACTGTCTCACGAATTTAGATCCTAAGGGATAACTTAGATGCCATACTTCCAAGTCAATGCTACAAAGCTACAAAGGAAAATGTACTAAAGTCTGACTTTAACCTGAAGTTTCACGCCCAAACGAAGTTTAGGATCTTGGTTACAAATGTTGCGAATTTCATTTGAAAGCTAGTTAAATTACTTTTGAAATAATTAAATTAAATAGACCGTTTAGAACCTTTTAGGGTATAAAGGTCTTAGTGGAAAATTATTTCTTGAATTCCAACTGTCGACTTGACTCTTACAGGCTTTGAAAAGAAGGCTTTGATGTAGTTTTAGGGTCTGCGGGGGACACTAAAAGGCTTCTCCCTAAGGCTCTAAAGGCTCGGGAGAGGGATATTTGGAAATCCATGTGGGAGATCTTTGCCCAGAATTGGGACGAAATAATTTAAATTAAAAAAAATTGCCAAATTAAGCAGGAGACAGCTGCTGTGTCGCATAAAGAGATCAAGAGGGCTGCGCTGGATAGAAATTGGTGGAAAGAACTGTATCATGCATCTACAAGAGCATAGCTCTTAAATTACAAGCATGGCCAGAGTCACAAGTAATCATAAGAAAACTCGCAGCCACTCCTAGTTCAAGACTCCCAAGATGGCTATGGTGAACCATGATGACAGATGATCAGCCCATTGCCCATTACAAGTTAATATCATGTTGGGGAGGATACTCCCTTAGTCGACAAGCTCGGGGAGAGAAGCAGCTGGACGCATTCTATATTCTTTCTTTACTCCCAGTCCAGCAGAGAAGTAAGACACCAATTGTGTGCAATTAGATCCACAAATAATGAAATGATGTAATAATTGATTTGAAGGCATTGCGGGGAAAAATGGTTTTAATACTTTATTCCCCCAAATACCACCACCAATCTCACCCATCGCGAAATTAGTTTGTTGTAAATAATGTTCCTATTTACATTTATACAGGGTTCCTAACATTGCCTTTCTCAAAACAGGAGATTATTTTCAGACCCTACAACTAAATAGAGGGTTGCCTATAAACAATCGACACAAAGAAATAAAGGGTTACAATAAAAAAGGGCATAAGGGATCAACCTTTTGCAATGGAAAATGGGATAATAGGACAAGTGCGATTCGAATTCGCTCACGGAGGGTTCCGTACCATCGTACATGTATATAAATGTTTCTTGTATGGGGCTCCCATTTTTTTTTTCATTATTTGGTGTTATAGCCGCAATAGAAATACACACTCTGTGAAAATTTCAACTCTACCTATTACGGTTTATGAGATACAGCCCGCTGACAGACGGACGGACAGCGGAGGCTTAGGGTCCCGTAGGCTCCTTTCGGTTACGGATCCCTAAAAACTAATCGTTGTTGTTATCCAAGATTAGCATTAAGCGCCTCGCGAACGTTCTAGTAATCTAGCGAAGAACGATTAACTAATAACGATTCGATTGTTTTTTTACTTCTAAAAGCCGTATTGGCTCTGTTCGAAGAAATAGAGCAATGTTGCTTCACCAGACTAGTGGTGTTGAGTCCGCCTTCCGACAATAAGGAGACTCATGTATCTAGTGCACGAAAAGAGCCTTTGAGGCGCACTTTAAATCCTTTCACCACACTGATTGTAAAGAACTAGTGACACGACTAGAAGTAGTAGAGATAAAACAAGAGAAAACGTTTTTAATTTATCTAAAGACTATAGACTATCTATAGACCGTTTTCAACAGCCTTTAGATAGCCCGACTGTTTCTTTTGTATTTTGTAAATTATATTTGTAATAGTTGTAAGTTTCTTTCTGTTAATAAAGATAAGTTTATTATCTAAATAACAAACTATGTCTTTAGAACGGAATCTCGAAGTTTGAAATATAGATGAACCATAAAAGCAATTTCAAAAGAGTGTTAAATCTATGTGCTTTTTAAATAAAATAAAACGATCTTACTTAATTAACTATTTTTTTTGTACTTTTGGCCTGGTCTGTCGTACAATGCGACTGGATGAAAAAACAATGGAATTTTCCTTTATTTTTTGACAAAGTGAACTTTTTTACTTTCAAATTATAATCGGATGATTGATTGGATCGCTCCGATCGGTGTCTGCTAACAGATGAATGGAAAACGAGATAAATTCACGCCGGAAGTATTACAATAACTGTTTACTCATCGTTGTTGTTCCGGAAAGATCATTTATTATTTATGAATGTTTCCGGTTCACTTTGTTCATTAACTTTTAATAAACTTGGTCAATTTTACTTAGCTGTTGCTGAAAATTAGTCGTATTTAAAAGTTAGAGATTAAATAAGAATAAAATCGGTCAAGTACGAGACGAATTCGCACACGAAGGGTTCCATACTATATTAAATGTTTATTGTATGACCCTTTTATTTTATTTTTATTATTTGTTGTTACAGCGGCAATAAAAATACATACTCTGTGAAAATTTCAATTCTCTATCTATAACAACTCATGAGATACAGGCCGCTGACAGACGGACGGACAACGGAGGCTTAGTATTACCCGAAAGGTCCCGTTGGCACCTTTCTGGTGCGGAACCCTAATAAAAGTTAAAATTACCATGAATTTTTCAGACTCGTTAAAGATTGTAGTTAAAAATGTATTACGACTTGTAACGAAACAAAACAGATAAAATTAAATTTATAATGGATACTCCTCCCTCCCATACCCACCTCACCTCAGCCTCCTCTCCTCTTTTTGTAGGATTTTCGTAGGAGGCAGTCTTCATAGACATTTTTCTACAGTTGCTAGCGAGTAAAGCCTTGGAAAATTCGTGATAAACTCACAAAACGTATAGACAACTTGGTATCGATTGTAATAAAATTCAAATTGTGGTCGTAACGTTTTGCAAACGGCGTTGAGACGCGGCGTAACGGACGTGATTGAAACGCAACATTCTTACGACGGAACATCCGTTTCCGTTATTGAAAGCGATTTGTGGAACGACGCAATCGGCACGAAATATCACAAAAATGTGAGGAAACCAAATGTGTTCTAAACTTTCAGATTTATAATTTATTTCGTTTCACAGAGTAACGGTTTCTTCTTGTAGTAGAATTTAACAAAATAAAGTCGGACTTTACTAGAAAGTTCTGCACCAAAATATGAAAATAAGAAATGTTGCTGCATTTGTTTTACCAGCAGAGCTACGGAGCGCTACGGAGCTACGACGATACTACGGTGCTACGCTGCTACAACGCTACGAATATTTTCATATGAAATTCTATTAGGTATTTATAAAATGCAGCGCGGACGAAATTGCATATTTTCTCGCATTTCTATAAGAAGAGCTCAGATTACACCCGGAATTGCGTTCATATCCGGAGCCGAATCCGCGAATACCAAAACGATTTTCTAGCGAAGCGAAGTTTCAAATAAAATTCGTAGGAATCAATTTAACGGAGGATATTAAAATATGAAGTGGAAATCCGTTCAAAATTCAATTGAGATGATAATTTATTATATTAAATATATTTTCACAGAACAGTGGTTTTCTTCAAAGTAGACTATCCACTAACGTTCATTCTTTCTGACTTGTGTTCCCTAGCAGAATCTGTACAGAAACGACAGAATAAACTTAAAAAAATCTAAAAATGTGTCAAGTGTACAAAGGAGCCTTTGTTTGAAAGAACTAGTGGCACGGCTAGATACATAAATACATGGAGCAAATAAACAAACAAATACTCACTATTTTGTTCTATTCTCTCAAATTCCATCAGGTCATCAGCATCAAACCGGTTTTACTCAAATGGTCATCGGAATCTGTACAATCTGGTCATCGTTGAATATAAAAGTGGCCAAGTGCGAGTGCAGCCGGAAATTTACCTGCAACAATGAAGAGACACGTCAAACAGTTATCACATGAGAACAGGAGATATTGATGGCGGCGTCGGTGGCGTGGCGGGCAATTTGCTCGGCTGACGCATGAAGCGCGGGTTCGATTCCCGCTGCGGGAGAAATATTTGCATATTCTACAAATATTTCCTCCGGTTTTTATGGTACTCGTAGTTTCTGATACCCAACTACACAGGGAATCCTAGTGTGGGGTCAGGACTATGTATGTGACAGTTGGATGCTATTTATTTAATGGATCCTGCTTCTCTGCTGGACTGGGAGGGGAGATAATCTCTGCTGAGGCGGGGAAACAATGATAATGAAATGATGATTAGAATCTTATTGCAAAGTATAAAAGTAAGAATTCTTTACGAACAAAAATTTGATTGCGTAGACATTATTCAGTTATAAGTTAGCGCACGACAAAGCTAAATTACATAACAACGTTGCCTCGAAGCCTTGTTCGTAATCGGAAGTATCGAGCGAGGGCAATCTCGGCATATCGCGATGTCGACGTTTATCGAATCTTCATCTAATCCGTGAATACGCCGCGAACACTTACTCGATTTAGACAAACGCTTATTCAATAACAGCCGACTTTTCGAGATTCAATAAAAATATGTACGGAAATGAGTTAGACATTTGAAAAGTAACATCATCATCAGCAAGTCGCACCCACCACTGGGTATAAGCCTCCCTTCTGTCTTGGCACTTTTCACAAGTCACTTAATAAGGTACTTGTAGAGTGAATGAAGCGAAAGAAGTATGTCAGGATTGTAGCAAATGGAGATCCGTGATCTGTGCATGTGCAACTAATAGTCGACTAATAATAACTGAACCAACTCTTTAAAAAAATAAGCATCTACATAATTACATATACGTAGAATAATTGTGGTGGGTACTAAGTGTACTGTACAAGGTGTTGTTTTGTGAATTGGTGAGTGTACTGTGTGAGGGACCCTCCCCGTGCCGGGTGTGAGGGGGGAGGGGGGAAGGGTGAATGGCGAGCCGGCCGGTCACTGATCACTGAGCTGGAAGTGATTTACGTGTTTATATTCACGTTTTTATATGGAGTTTTTGAAATGTACAGAAATTTGTCGGCCATTTTAATATTGAGGGCCTCAGTCTACTAATCTTACTTATATTATAAATGCGAAAGTTTGTGAGTTTGTATGTTTGTGCCTCAATCACGCCTAAACGGCTGAACGGATTTGAATGAAACTTGGAATATACATAGTACATGTATTAGATTACATATAGGCTATTTTTTATCCGGATACCACGCGAGCGAAGCCGCCGGCGGCAGCTAGTCCGTTTTATAATTACAAAAAAGTGAAGCAAATGGTCCAAAGACAAATGTCGAAAGATTTGCAAAGCACTACGGCCCGATTATATAATTATAAAATAATAATAATACTAAAAATGGGATTCAATTATCTTTGTAATACTTAAAAACGCGAATGAATTTACTTATTATAAGTAAAAAAAATTAATGACCCATAACCATATGTGAGCAAGCACATAAAGTTATGAATACTTTGAGTTATCAAAGTATTTATGTCGCAAAACTCGACAAAGGGATAGCAAAATTCTGGAGCGTCTATATGAGCGATGGGCTGATCACATTTCACCATGGTTCACCATATCCATCTTAGGGCTTTAATTTAGAAGTGGCTACAAGTTTTCTTATGTAGCACTTGTAGCTCTGACCAACCTAATATTTTGAATCCACAAAAAACGGATCTTATTGATGTTTTTAAATAATGTTTCCTCAAATTGTCTGATCCTTACTCCAGTGCACTCAGCTGTGAGGGGTGACCAATATTCCAATTCGCGCAAAGTGTCGTTGAGGACTCGAGGACCTTCTCCATTGTGTCCTCTGAATGTTACGTAAATAACAACGTCTTCGGGACGCTTAGCGACCATCAAAATAGTATTTTTGAATACCATTTCAACATTTTCACGCCCTTTCGTGTCGGGCAGAACGTCTCTTCTATATTATTCATGTCATTTGAAATCAAACAAAGATGGAGACAAACGGTCACCTGGCACGAGTTTGTTATGGAACGGGTCAGTGGGCGGAAACCCTAAGGAGGGTTTATATGTTTGAAACACCATGGCGTGTCATACGGCTAATGCAGTGCATTGTCGAAAAGAAAATATCACCAGTGATCTCCATATAAAAAATATCCTTTTCATTCTCTCAGATTCATCAGGAATATTGCCACACAAATTTCCATGACAAGGATCGCCACGAGCGAGAAGCTGAAGGCTCCGCGGTTCCCGCACAAAGGCTCACTTCCGGCCGGCGGCTACCGGAAGCGGACAGACGTGCTGGCTCGCCGCAACCAGCCGGCTACTGCCTTTTTATATAATAAATGTTACATTTTCGATCTAACTACGTACCTACAATACAGACAATATTATTAAATAATTAAACAGATGCCCTGCTCCTAATCTGCTAATATAATTTTTTTTTGTTATATTCTAAAAGTTAGACAGTAGAAGATTAGGTCAAATTCACATACATATATTTGATACAAAAACAATATTGAAATATGAAAATAATTAAAACACGTAGAGGTTTTTTCAGCTCTCTTCGTCGGTGTTCAATGTCGAATCTTTTTGTTCGTTATTATGTATGTATGTTCGTATAAGCTAGTGGCCAACTCTAGTGACGGAATTTTTAGGCCGCCTAAAGGCCTCCGTCATGACTTAACGACTTAAAAACCGGGACCGACTGTTTAACGTGCCCTCCGAAGCGCTCAGCTTAAAATGCCACTTGCGGTCACCCATCCCAATTGTGAACGCACACAACGTTGCTTAACTATAACGACCAAACAAGAACGTCTAAGCAAGCTACGCCACGAGCGCTTCAAGTTTTGTTTTGTTCGTAGAATCATTTAGAAATGTCTTAAATCTACGTAGAATTTAAGTTTGTTCGTTCGGACGTAGTAGATTTCACCTCGTGAGGGTACTACCGGGGTGTACTACTACATGGTCGCGGCTGAGTGCGCCCTCACCTATGCGTCCCTTAATAGTGCCATTTGCGGCTTCATCCCTTAAAACCCTTCACTCTGAGCCGCTGCGGATGACCTTTCCACTTTATTTATATATATATTTCCCCCTGCTGTATATTTTTAATATCGGGGTCCGCCCTGTCAGGTCGTGACCAGAATATAGCCAAATGGGGTTGTAGAACGGAAGATGGAGATGACTTTGTCAAAAGATATGAAACTCCTAATCGCTGTCATCTTCCTGAATTTATCCCACTCTATGTGGGACTACCGGTGTACACAACATGTTTTCATCTCACATATCATCTGATAGCCGTTATTTCTGTACAGTCCTTGTTTATCTATGTCTCTTTAATACATTCCATCCAACTTTTTAAGGTTACGTACTAGAAGGGTGCCAACGTCCGTCTGTCTGTCTGTCAGCGGGCTGTATCTCATGTACCGTAATAGATAGAGTTGACATTTTCAAAGTGATATTTCTATTGCCAACTAATGAAAATAAAATAAAAGGGAGCCCATACGATAAACATTTATGTACCTGTGCATATTATATCAATCTCTAAATCTATCTACATATTATATTAATCACTCGCGTTCACTCTCATCACTCGCCACATAATTAAATCTCCAAATAATCTTATTATAATTTATTATTCCCTCACATTTGAAATAAATGTATGACCTGAATTATTTTTGGTGGCTCCAATAAGCCTTCCAAGCAGTATGTACATCCTTCTGTACATCTCGCAATAACATGTTCAAGTGAGCATTGTCCCTCAGACTAGCCACCGCACCACTGCGCCGGGGGAGACGCGTCCGGCCGCAGTCCGAGTGCGGTAAACGTATTCATAGTGATCCCTTCCGCTCCATCGCATACATGGACTGGCATATTTTTAAACACAGCCTTATTTGAAAACCCCGTAAACTTGTCAAAGATGAATAAACAGAACAGCTTCCGTCCGGAGCTTCGCTCGCGTTTTACAGAAATGAAAGGTAGCATATGTGTTATTCCCGGTCAATAACTATTTATATTCTGAGTTTAATTCAAATCCCTTCAGCCGTTACACCGTAATTAAGCAACTAACTTACAAGCATCCTGTTGTAAACACTCATCAAAAGGTACTCTTTGTTATGTTGAAAGTTATGGACTTTAAATTTTCATTGACATTGTCTGAAATAGTCCAAATAGTAACATTTCAAAATGAATAACTACACGAGCAAGTTCTTGGTTTCCTTTAAATTCCCTACACATCCTCATAAGCAAGAGAAAAAAGTATGCAAAAGCGATATTCTTTTAAAAGTTCTAAACACAAACACTTTCACATTTATAATAGTGTAATGACAATTTAGATCCTTTCACCACACTGGTTCGAAAGAACTACTAACACTACTACTAGTACTTAGTAATCATATTCGCCCTGCCAGTTTCAGTATTTCAACAATATCTACTGAGGACTCAAAAGCAATACCATCGAACAGAGAGGTCCAATTTACCATCTGAATGGGCATCCGACTGCATTGCATTCGCAAGTAGGTCAGTGGTCGGCGTGCCCGTCGGCGGCGAAGCGGCCAGTGACGTCATCAGTGCTGGATACCACTTCAGCATCACGCTTCGATGACCAATGTTGTTCTGAAGTCTTTTTTAACTATTGCTTTTGTGGGCCATGTAGTGATCACAGAATAGAGCAAAAGGGGAAAAAATCCGAGTGATCCTACTAATATTGTAAATGCGAAAGTTTGTGAGGATGTGTGGATGTGACGATGTATGTTTGTACCTCAATCACGCCGTAACGGCAGAACGGAATTGAAATTGAATATATATACTTTGTATGTTTGTGTGCTGGAATAACATTATAGACTACTTTTTGGCCAGATATCACGCGAGCGAAGCCGCGGGCGAAAGCTAGTTACAAATAATTTATTTATTTATTTTATTTATATCATTTACAAAATCATGACTTAGTTTAACCTAGTCGTGGTAGAAGCTTCATCGTAAAAACAATACTTTTTAATATACCTGCTACCTAGGCCTACCTGCCTCAGAATTAGGGTCCTGTTACTCCGAGCCCAAATTAGTCGCCACCTTGCTACTAAAGGGCCGCCCACACCGTGACTTCCCACACAATACGACTTTACTAACGTCACGACCTTTTTTTATAAAATAGCCAACGAAAAAGGACGCTCCATTCTAGTTTTCGAAAGACATTCTAAAAGGTTTCATTTAATTTCAGTTTTCAAATTAAGAGACATAAAAATTATTACGTTTCAGTAAACTAGTCGTAAGTTAAAAGTCTAGCACTAAAAGTATTAGAGCAAATAAGCAGTACACAGAGTATTAACATAATCACTTGACATCGGGCTCTCAGCGTTTATGAGTCCCGGTTAAGTAAAAGAAAACTTATAAATATTCAACGAGCGTAATTCCTTCTTGGAGCCCGACGTTTTGTCTTTGCAATTTTTCTGGGAGAAAGTAATAAAGTCGTACTTGGCAGTTTGGCCGAGACGCGGTTTTTACGTCGAGATGCAAAACTTCTTATGGAATATCGAGAACAGTAGAGCGAGGCGCGCGCTGCATCCAAACTTCGAATTCAAGCTGTTGTCAAAAGTGTCTGGGTTCTTTTTGCAGTTTTCTTGGTCTGCCACTTTAGACTTTTGAGGAAGAAACCAATTAGTTTCTCATTGGTCATAACTTGTAGGTATTTTGAAAAACTTGCTCTTGTATTTGAAAGAGCATATTGAACGTGCAAAAAAAATGTATGAAACACAAAAGTATTAATATAAAACGAACGAAACTATGCAAAGGGTTTCAATATTTTATATTTTTACCATAATTTAGACAATTTTAGAGAATTACTTATGGAAAAAACTTCTGACATTACATTTATAGAACTTAATTATGAAAATTAAATCGCTCTTACACTTATAAGACCTTAGATAGCACTTGTGCGAAGCCGGGGCGGCTCGCTAGTCATAATTATTTGACCAATAGATAAAGCCATCCGGTGTCAACTCCGGCGAGCCAATCCGAAACTCATTAACCGAAGATCTAATCAGGACTCCGATAATCTCCACCCAACAGTTAGTAATTATTGTCTAATTCCACAAACAGTCATGCATAGCGTACCGCGGCTTATCGTGAGATTGTCGCCGCATTCGTCGCAGGTTTGGACGGACTACCTACACACTATCTGCTGGGTACTAGGTACCTACCTGGATAAAACAGCCTATGCAAAAAATAATTTCATCCAATGCTCCTGAAATTGACAAACGAACAAGCGTACATCCACTCTTTCGCATTTATAATATTACTAGCTGTTGCCCGCGACTTCGTACGCGTGTAGTACATTATTTTGTTCTATAATCAATAGTTTTCGCAGCGCACGTCAAAAACTATTTTGGGTTTTCTACCTTGGGTTAGGTACAATATTGCAATTTTCTTACGGATCCCTAATTTTTTTTTAAATATATTATAGCCTATACTGGTCCCTGATAATGTAGCTTTCTTTTGGTGAAATAATTTTTGAAATCACTCCAGTAGCCTATTCTTTACAAACAAACAAAAAAATCTTTCCGCTTTATAATATTAGTATGATTAGAATTGGATAACATCAAGTGTGAATGTGAGTGTAGTTTTTCATTCACACACTTGATTTAGTTTTTTTTATGAATTCATAAATGCAAGTAGTGCGTGCGTATAAATGGATACCTGTCAGATATCAAAGTTTAGCAATAACAGCAATGAATATTAATGGATTAATCTCTATAAACCTTAGACAATTTACAACCAGGCCGAGTCGATATGCTCCGCTGCCAAGGGAATTTCAAACTTACATGTTTGTGATAAGGTTCACTAGTAAACGGTTTATGATGTAAGTTTAGATGAGTAAGCAATAATATTGCTTTGGAGGCAATCCGAGCGTTTGTATTAGACGAGAGTTTAATTACCATCAGAAATTAACTGTTTCAACTTAAACAGAACAATGCTGAAAGGTTTATATTTATAATATTTATATATTTGTGGATCTAGCCATCTAGCCCCAAATTAAGCAAAGCTTGTACTATGGGAACCAGATGGCTGATAGAATACTTTTATACTTTTGTTTTAATACGTACCTACTCATACTTATAATACATAATACCATAACTCCCAGACCCGAAAGAAATATTTGCAAAACATACAAACATTTCTCCCGTAGCGGGAATCGAACCCGCGCCTCTTGCATCTCGGCCGAGCACTCCGAAAACATGTGTCAAGTGCACGAATGCAGCTTCTTTGAGGCGCAGTAATAATTTTCCGTGAATTTCCATCTCAATTAAAAAGCATTAAGCTAGTTTAAACCAAATCATTAATTTACAGAAAGAAAAAAATACACACTGACACGCAAGAACATGTAGGTTTTTAAATAAAAACTATCTCCGCTTACTATCCAAGCTTGACCACAAAAAATAGTGTTTAGATCCCCGAGCGCAGGCGAGGTGCCCAAGTGGCGACGTTACCTCATTGAGAGCACAAATTAGACCTTTCATTTTAATAAATGATTTCAACCCTCAGGATTAAGGGGATGATAAAAAATTCCGCTTGGGCCGCTTGTGGCTTCACCTGGTCCCTAATTTGCAGGCGTGTATGTCTGTTTGCAGGTTTGTACCTAATCCGGGTTCAATTAACCTTTGATGTTTGTGAGAAAGGGGTGATGCTGGCCATGTTTTGTGCAGGGGTCGGCTATTGTTGATCTTTGCGACTCGGATTCAACTTCGCAACTGTTCAAATTATTTGGACTTGTATATTTGGACAGTGTCCGCGGGCGCATGATACTACTTTGAGAGTTAATTTCATAAAAGTATGTTAAATAAAATTAATTAAAGTTTGAATTTAAAAGCGCTGGCCTACTGGTAATGCCTTACAATCCTAAGATCGTGAGTTAGAATCCAGTCGTACACGAACGCTCTTCGAAAAACTGATGTGCGTTACCAACGGTGATGGAAACCTCTCGAGAAAATTTATTTATTTATTTGGAGCAAGTACATTATGCGCATGATACAAATACAACACTGGAAAATGCTATAGTAAAAACTGTGTCGCATCGCAAATCGTCTCAAATAAAAAAATATGTGTCAAGAGCGAGTAAATCAAACTAAGAAACAGTTGTTAAATGATATGGGTGTCGGAGTCAGCTAGTTTACGTAGTCAGTGTAATGCCGCAAGTTTCCAGCGCGAGCACGTCGCCACTCGGATATGTTCCACTTTACCTGCAACAGCTAGTTAGCTCTTAGCTCTTAGCTCTTACAAGTTATCAACAAAGTTTAAGAGAGAGCCTCCTATTGCCAACTACGCCGGAGTTTATAGAGGAGCGCATCTTATTGAGACCACATTAACAGCGGGGTCGTGGTAAGACTTATTCCATGTTAACAGGCTACGGCTGATACTGTATCTCAATTCTCTGTAAATACACTCAAGAGCAAAAATTCCGGGTCATCTAAAAAATCTGACACGGAAACCATTAATGGCTCTATCTTTTGATGGCATGACACAACTATGAAATTAAAGTACTCTTATTTAAGGCTATCAAACACAATTTATTTTACTAAGCTATCATTTTTGATAGTTTCCAAGATGTTATTATTTTTTTTCTTTCTTTTTTATTGAATACTCGATTTGTTACTCGCTCGACCATATTTAACTTAATACTACTGTTTCCTTTTCGCATGCTGTCTGTGACCTGTAATTATAATATGTGACTTTTGAATTAGTAAGTGGTTGTTACCGTTCTCATTAAATAACAAATTGGAATTGTCAAATTTTTATATTGAAGCAGTTTATGTTACGTGATTGGATTAATGTGTACTAATTATGTTGGTTCCTCAAAATATTTAATCAATAAATATTCAAGTATTTATAGATGACCTGGAATTTTTGCTCTCGAGTGTATTTGAATACCCAAGGAGCTCCGGCACTATCCCGTTCTGTTTCCGTTCCGGTGGCCATCAGTAAAGACTATTACTAGATATATTAGTATTATTGTATACTATTAATAGTGCTGTTTTTCTTCAGAATGACGGTCGTTTTCTAACGGGCGCCGCAAATTCAAAAGCAAGGCCTGTGTAGACAATGCTAACCGACCATTGTCCGGAGCCAATGAAACACAAGCTTGTGTTATAGCGCCGTGAGCCTTAATTAAGGCGGCGTCGGGTGTCGCTGTGTGTTGATTGGAACACACTGCACAGGTAGACATGTTGGAGACCGTTGCACAATTCAAACTGAACGGTGTTAGCTTCGAAACAAGAGTATAAGAGCTGATAACAGATTATTCAATTTGCTAGTTGTAGAACTCAGTTTAGAGCTAAACGCCTTTCTGTTTGAACGAGTTCGAACTAGTTTGAACGGTGAAATTCGCCCAAGCAAATGACCTTGATACTGAAATTAAAATCTAAAAGAAATAAATACAGCCGATAACAATAAAACCCTGATTTTTTTTTCATTGACGAGTGAAAGCGGTTATTCAGTTTGTAGTATACTTTTGTATCTGTAAAAACTTATCTGACAAAAATAACTTTAAAAACAGAAGCCTAGATGAACTAAATGTCGATGGTTTATGGTGATTGGATGCTGGCAATATTACTTTGTTACTTTTGTTTATTGTCAGTTTAAGGTTTTTATACGTTCACTGACAAATAAACGGCGTCCAACGTTTCTTAAAAAACGGTGCATTTAGAGATTACAAAAGATCTTCTGGAGATTCAGTTTCACAGTCAATCCACGCTCCAAGCCGTCGAATTCACCGTATAATCTCATTCCCTAGACTCCAGTAGATGTTTGAGAGGCAAGGCACGTGTAACACTGTCAAACTAATTTGCACCTAAGAAAGACGTCGTAAGACTTATTTTAGCTCGTCCGTTGACTTCGGAGGAACAGCCGCGAGGTGAACCATGGGAACGTGAGCGTTGTCAAAGGAATTTGCACCTTAGGTCAAAGACATACGTGTTATACATATGAGTTAATATTCCAAACAAAATTGCACTTTACTCGTGAGCAATAAGTCTGATTTTTATTTCTCCAGGGAACGTTTTGCGACGAGTGATCCATGGAAAACATGTTACGCGTTGATACACAGCCACCTTCAACTGGAATTGCACTTTGTGCGGAAGTGATAAGTCTTATTTTGCAATGAGCGGATTGCGCCACGGTGTTTAGTGTTCCTTGGGGTGTTTTATGAGAATTTATTATGTTGGAGGATATATTAACTGCAAGTTATCTTGTATTAAAAATAAATAGGAGTATAAGTAAGTTCGTATGAGCTAATGGCCAACTCTTGTGACGGAGATTTAAGGCCGCCTGAAGGCCTGCGTCATGGCTTAGCGGCAGGCAAGCACAGGAAAAAACGATAAATCCATTACTGTTAGCTCCAAACGGAAAACAATGTAAAAAGATATGATAGTACTTAGTAGGCCCGTAAAGAAGAATATATTCTTGGCCTGGTCTATGTGTTCATCATCATCATCATCATCTGTCGCAACCTGATTCACTGCTGGATACTGTGTGCGTGCCATTCTCTACGGACCGTTCGTTGCTACGCTCATCCAGGCGAAGGACCTAATACTATGTAAAAGTTTGTCGTGTCTGTCTGTGTCTGACCCATTGACATACAACGCAGATCTTAAACCGCTGCTCCCAGAGACTTGAAGTTTCGAAGGTGCATTCCTTATACCACGTAGACGTACACTAAGAAAGGATTTTTGAAAACTTTACCCCTGAGGGGGTGAAAAGGGGTAAAAATGTTTGTATGAAAAATCGTATTCCTTGTACTTTCAAACTTGAAATGTAATAAAAGTCTATGGTAAAATATGGTGCAGGGGTAATTAAAGACAAGTCAACTTTCAGCGGGTGGTCCGGTTTGTTTGAAACTTGATTCGGATTATTTCAAAACAAAATGATAACGAAGTGTAACGGGGTGTGAAGCCTGTTCAAACACGAGATGCCTCCAAGAGAATCCACTCTACGCGAGTGAAACCGCGGGCGCTCCACTAGTAGCCTATAAGTTAAGTTAAAGGAAACAAATGCCAACAAATACCCATAAAGTAGTATTCGACATATAACAAGCTACGGGCCACATCCCGCACCATAAAGCACAATGTAAACAACGCATAAACAACGATACGGCCAGATGTACGCAGGTTCGATTCCTGGCCCCGCGCCAACAGACGCAGTAATCCGGGGCTGAACTGCGGTTGGCACGCACTCGCTATCTTCATTTCCGACTTGTGGTAATGGAACTAATAACTTTATGTGCTCAGTTAGTTTTCCCATATTTCGACTGCAGTCACTAGTGAGTGGAGTCTGGGGGAACTGATCCGGCCTCGGCCTCGTGACGGCTTCGTGACGTGACGGGTGATCGCTCGGCTGAGACGCAAGAGGCGCGGGTTCGATTCCCGGTGCGGAAGAAATGTTTGCATGTTCTGCAAATATTTTTAAATAATGTTGTAAATATCAAGTTCATAACCAGATTTTCGTAACATTATTTCTATGTGGTTGTAATGTGCTTTGTACGTGAAATAAATAAATAAATGTATTTTGACCTTGCAACCCTAAACTTCACATAAACACTCAATCCATTTGTAAATTGAAATGCAAACGTGCAAAGACAACGGAATACCAGAATTACGCAAACGTTAAGTAAACCTGTACTTGTCGTAAATGTTAAGCTATTAGTGAATGCGCTGAGATGTTGTAACTTTGTGTTCTGTTAAGTAAAGCTAAGTAAAGTTAAGTTTATAATAGTTCGCAAACGAGCAGTGCTGATATTTCGTGTTGCTAAATTGGTTGTTAATTAGACAATAATAGAGTTTAAATCAGAAGTGGCTGCAAGTTTTCTTATGTTTACTTGTGGCTCTGCCCACCCCATTAGGGATACGGGCGTGATAATATGTATCTATGTAATTAGATAAGTTTGATATTGCTGTGTAACTAGGATTGTTTTACATATGCCTTTATCAATATTATTCAATTTGAACATATAATTATTAAGAATGGACTTAAAACCAGCAACTTCTGCGGCCCATATACCTACATTGGCTAAGTGGTAGCCCTTTTCATGTCTTAAATATTAAAAAAAATATTTAAAATATTAAATAAATATTTGAGGACATATCACACAACACCATCTAGCCCCAAACTAAGCAAAGCTTGTATTAAGGGAACCAGATGGCTGATATTGATACTTATATACTTTTTTTTTAAATACATACTAATAATAGGTAAATAAGTACTAAAACACCCAGACCCGGAAGAAATATTTGCAGAGCATCGCAGCGGGAATTGAACCCGCGCCTCTTGCGTCCCAGCCGAGCATTCGCCCGCCTCGCCACAGAGCTCGTCAAGTTATTATATCGTCAAATAAATTTATTATATTCAAAGCATTAACAAATAAGCTAGCACATTCAAGCTAGCTCCACTATCTTTACAAATTGACTTCTCCCCATCGTCCCTGTTAACCTGTTTCTAAATTAATTTAATAAACGCCGAACCGTAAACAAAGTTTCAATAACCGTCAGTAGAACACACTTGCCGACTTCAACCTATCGACATCGAGGGCCCCTCGACCCGAGAGCCCTCGAGGGACGTTTAACCCCACCCCCCCGCTCCACCCACCCCGCGAATATTTCAACCACACTTCGTCATATAAACGACATGTTATTTTTAAACAGCACAAGATTTCGGATAATTATGCGATATTTTTTCTGAGAAATATTTTTTTTAATGACGGCAGATCTGCCGGGCAGAAGCATGGCTTTGTCATTCTATACAATACATGCTCCAGATGCATTTAGGATAACAGTAATATAGCAGTCAAGGTTAAAGTATATTTATTGCTAAAAATACATAAATATATTGGATAGCAAATGCTTACATTTGTTTCATGTACTCTGCCTAGTTTTAAGGCGTGCAATTTATTAATTAATTTAATTATTTTAATACAATTTGGAAGAATAGTTGTTGCTGTTGAAGCATCAACCATAAATACTCATTAATAACAGACTAGTGCCCGATTCCAATATTCAATGTCTACAAATATTTTTTTATTTTATTTTATGGCTTAGCGACTTAAAAGCCGGGACCGTCTGTTTAACGTGCCCTTTGAAGCACGGAAGCGCCTCAGCTTGTAATGCCACTTGCGGTCACCCATTCCAATTGTGACCGAACAACGTTGCTTAACTTTATGATCAATCAAGAACGCCTAAGCAAGTTACGCCACGAGAACGGACGACGGACGCCTCGTCCATTACCATACCAACGTTGTTATCTGACGTCATGGGAATCAACGAGTCGTCGTCTATTAGTAGAATATTGGACTACTACTAATCGTGTCACAAGTTCTTTCGTGTGTGGTGAAAGGCTCAAAAGCTCCTTTTGTGCGCTAGAATATTTGGACCGGGCATAGACCGCGGTCGTTATAGTAATTTGCAGCTAGGATAGGAACTTTATTAGGCACTGACCATTAACCCCTGACTGCAGATAGAGCATTTGAACTTTGCATCCGGACAGGGTTTATTATTGCCGTTACGGGTTTTATTGAGTGCAAGAGAATAGGGCTGGCGCTTAATTTAATACGCAAGGTGAACAAAGAAAAAACTGGAAAAACATTACGATACCCTACCTATATAAAAGTTATAAATAACTATGGTTATTATACCTCATAATATTACCCACTCAATTTTACAAATGAAAGCTTGGTTTATGCTCGTGGTTCTAACACCCCGAACTGATTTGGATAAAACCTAGAAGAGCCTTGTGACCTGGAATAAGCTTTTAAACACAGTTATCAAACCCGATGTGGCGAACGCTAGTAGGATTATAAAATGACCAAACAAAAACTAGTTTAAATAATTACTTAGAACAGACAATTTAATGACGCCTCATTTTTTAAAATCTAATTTCCGTTAAGGTCAACTAATGTGATCTGCGTATGTTATGTTGACAACATACATATGTTGAAACT
The DNA here is from genome assembly GCA_949320045.1 of Scotopteryx bipunctaria. NCBI lineage: Eukaryota > Metazoa > Arthropoda > Insecta > Lepidoptera > Geometridae > Scotopteryx > Scotopteryx bipunctaria. The sequence goes on from OX439449.1 coordinate 280,973, forward strand.
TGATAGTTTATCCACGGCGGCAACCCTATGCCTCGCAGTGTATAATTTTACGTTTGATTTATGTGTTGCGGCTTTTGACCAAATGGCCGATAATCCGGCGCGGCTTGCGACGGGTTATATTTCATTTATTCACGCAGTTACTCACTTTTGTCTACTGAACTATGATCAGAGGCCTTCGGACCATTTTTGTTTTGACGAGAAAAAAAATCAATCAGACCCAGTGAAAATTTGAACATCCAAAAAAAAAACAATTAATAAAAGCGCATTCCAAATTATAAGTAGGTATGGATGTGGATAGATATAGGAAAAAAGGATAAAATAATAGATGGATGGATTGTACGAACGTACCGAGCTGAAAAGAAGTGAACACTGATGACCAGTAATATGCTGTTCTGACACCACATACTCGTTATGTGGGATGAGGGATGATGGCATTAGAAACTTATCATTTTGCAACTTTTCTATAATCATTGACATCGCATGTCGGAACGCACAACTTACTGCTCCATTGCCCAAGCGCAACTATAAACGAAACCGCTCGATATAAAATTAAAAGCACATACATAATAAGCACCCACAAGAAGTGACTAGGCCGGAGGAAACACTCGCGTCCGCTTCCGGCCGGAACCCCCGCAAGCTCCCCCCCCCCGCCACCCCCCTCCGCCCCCGGGGGGGACGGGGGTGTCCGAGCCATCGCGAGTCTCGCTAGGAATGCGGTCGGAACCGTGACGCGGTCGCGTTTCCCTTTCACGTGACATGTTCCGATGTCGCAGGCTGTCTTTGTGAAATAACTTGTGCTGAGAACTGTCGGGTATGCAAAGCTCGGGCAAGCCTTTCATTAAATAAACGAGTGTGGCTTTTGAAGTCGGAACTAGTCGCGGAATAATCTTGTTAATTCTATGACTGCGTGGTTACGGGTCGCAGGTAGTTTTAAAGATGATTTCTACTAATATTATAAATGTGAATGTTTGGAAGGATATTCGTGCCACAATGAATGGAATTTGGAATGTACATAGAACATGAGCTGGAATAACATCCGCTACTTTTCATAAAAGTACAACGCGAGCTATGCTACGGACGAACGCTAGTTATAAAAAGCGATTCGTAAAAAATTAACTCAAAAACTCTTGTCACAGACCTCTCGAAAGGGAAAGGGGCCTCTTAGGGCAGGATTTAAATAAGTGCTTACATTGAAGTCGTTCAGGGTGTTTACAGCCGCACGGAACCGGCCGAACAACTCGGAGGGCTAAACATGACTTAGCTGAAGGGCCCCATTTGTTGCGTCAACAAGTTAGCTACTCGCGTCTCTTGAATTTTGTATCACCCTGTAGCCTCCAGCCTAGGCTGTCACAACACTGCCATGTGTGTCGCTTCAGCAGCCTGTTGAAAGGCTTTTGTTCCTTTTACCATTTCATCTCGTGGTTGTAGGTTCAAATCCAGACGTGCACCGACGGATATTTCTGTTCGAAAAATGTATGTGTGCTATACTATACCAGTACTCTCAAACGAGAGCGCTGGTAGTTTGGTGGTAGCCACCCTGTCATCCCATCCTAAGGTCGTGAATTAAAATCCAGTCGTGCACTAACGGGTTTCTCTGTTCAAAAAATTGATGTGCGCTATACCAGTAGGTACTCTCAAAAGGTAAAGGAAACCGGCATGTCGCGGAACAAATATACCATTTCATCTTAACCCCAGAAATAAAAAAGCTTTGCTTAGTTTGGGGCTAGATGACGCTGTGTGAAAAAATGTCCACAAATATTTATTTATTTATACTTATTTAAACAAGGCCACAAGTATTTTTTTCTAATGAATGTATGACATGACCGTGGCGAATCTCACAAACAGAAGGAGGCATATGCCCAGCAGTGGGCAAAATCAAGCTGTGGATGATCATTATCATCCACAGCCTGATGATACGAGTCTAGTGCTTTTGAGACGCATTTTAAATAGTTTCACCACTGCTTCGAATGAACTGGTGACACGACTTGGTAGATAGATAGCCTGATGATGATTTGTTTGTATCCTAGGTACACCTTGTGTAGGGATATTCGTTCTAATCTCATGGCATTGTTTACGGGTGTTGGCAATATCATAGTGTTCACAGATGAAGTACTCAGGTATAAAACAAACATCGTTAAATTATTACAACTTCAACCTATATTCCTCATGAAAACCTGGAATATTATTATCCATAACAGTAAACGAGCACTTTTAGCGGAGTAACGATTGAAAATACCATTGAAGGTGCTAAAAAGGCGCCTTCGACGCAAAGTAAACCGAAACGATACCTTTACTTAAAACTTATCGCAGCGTCGAGGGAGATTTTAGCATTATTTGCCAAACATAATCAGAAAACCCTCAAGTTGACGCAATTCAATGAATATTTTTATCATAAAACTTTCAAATTACACCGGCAATACTAAAACAAATAAACATTATTCAAAGTTCGATTACATTGCTTCTGACAACGGCTAGACGGTATATTTATGTGAAAAAATTGCTAAACATTTCACACAACAGGGCTTCGGTGGCGTGGCGGGCGAGCGCTCGGCTGTCACGCAAGAGGCGCGGGTTCCATTCACGCTGCGGGAGAAATGTCTGCATGTTCTGCAAATATTTCTTCTTTATATTTATATAATATTTCTTGTATGGCCCCCTTTTTTCTTATTTTATTTTTATTATTTCTTGATATGGCAATAGAAATACATACTTTGTGAAAATTTCAACTCTCTACCTATTACGATTCATAAGATACAGCCCGCTGACATACATACGGACGGACATCGGAGGCTTAGTAATAGGTTTCCGTTGGCATCCTTACCCCCGAATACTCAAACGCATCTCAGAGTTGAGATGTTGAGATTGAGTTGAGATGAGACGTCTCACGTCTCAAGTGACTTCATCAAAAATTGTCAAAAAATTGTGACTTGAGACGTGCTCAACTCTGATTCGCATTTGAGTATTCAGGGGTTAAGGTAAGAAACCCTAAAAACACCTTTAAAAGAAGTTTAGAAAGTAGACTGGATCAGACGAGGCTGGCAGCCGAGGCGGCTCCATCAATCACGCAGCGTGCGCGTACCTACATATATGTAATGGAGCACATCCATCACCGCGCTCTTTCACCCGAACTACGATAACTGCACTGTTAATATTTATGAACTACGAGTAAGTACTTGCTATAGAATTTATAAAAGTCATTTCAGCTCTTTCTATTCAATTTCGTGCTTGCTTTTTACCCGAATGCGAAGCAAAAAAAGTTAATCAGACATTGACAGATGACTGTGACATGTCGAACATAATTAAGTATGACGGTAAACAAATGCAAGTTTCCCCACCCTTATATACCTATATAATAAAGTATTATGTTCTGGTATCAAAACACGACTACGTCACCAATATTTCTAGAACGTATCTATAAATATTGGTGACGTAGTCGTGTTTTGATTTTTACAGTATGTTAAGATACACTTGTCATTAGCACGATATACGAAAATGTGTTTTCTGATCAGAAAGTCTAATTTTTAAGTTGCCTAAGAAGTAAAATTCAGCTCCAAGTTCTACAATATTTTCATTTAACTTTGGATATGTATTCAAACTACCTTCAAAACCATCATCATCTTCCTGCCCTTATCCTACTCTATGCGGGGTCGGCACAGCATGAACCTTGGATCATGCTGTAAGAGTTTTGGCTAAGGTGTTTTATGACCGGCCGCCTGCCTGACGTCAATCCTCTTTGGGAAAACTACCTTCAAAACCATTCCCAAAAATGTTCTACTGCCATCACTTGTCCCCAGAATGGACAGCACAATACATATTGGAACGCAAATTCGTGCCGATGGACAGCGGGGTACAATGAGATTAACGTGCGGAACGTGTCCGCGTCGCACGAGCCTCGTGCACCTGTCACATGCACGTGACAACCGCAGACTGTTCACAGTTACCTATATTCAACTGTAGAAATAATTAAACAAAATAATAATTTAAAAAATAGCCAAGCGTGGTTTCTTGCCTGTATCTTCCACACTTGGTCGCGTTACGAACAGGTGTAAATGCAACGTAGATTTAAGACGTGTCCAAGTGATCCCCGTGATTTATGGAATACAAATTTTTGACTTTCACTTTGCACGAATTGTTTTAAAAACGGAGGAGAGTAATATAAGAATAGCAAAATATGTTCTTCCAATCCCAAATAAGAAGGATAGGGTCATGATGATGGTTTAAAATAAAAAAGTAATTGATGTAAATTCACTAGAAAAAAGATTTCAGAGCATTGCTTATTTTAAAAGAAGCTCACAGCGGTATATCACGGTAGACATTCTGACAGGTCTTCAGACATCCTTTAAGAGCATCGCTATCCTTTGTTACTTTGGGAGGTACCATTCTACATTTTTCAAAGCAAAAGTCTATTAAAAACTTCCAACGCTAAGGGGACTATCACCTTCCCGGCACAAAAAAAAAACAAATTATGATCCTGTCAAAAGCTCGCTTGTAATTTCTTTATGGCGGACCCTTAACCGTGCCTAAAATTGCCTCGAAATTAACACACTTAGTAGATACTTTGTAAAAAAGTGCGTTTAGAGAATCCAATCGATAGATCGAGTGATCAATCGCAGTGACCGTGTCTTTGTCGAGATCACTCGATGAATCAGCCTCTACTGAGTAGGTGAGAACTGAGATGAAGTATTGTAATATGACTGGTTCTTTTTCGGTCTTATGACCTCTGCCGGTGGACCAACGTGGAGTAAATATTTAGGATTCTATAAGATACGAGCCCGGCTTGCTGGACTGTCAAAACAAGCTGAAAATCTGTTTGTAAATTACAAAAAAGTATCAAAAGTATATTGTAATTTAGTACACCGCAGATTTCGGCAGATTTCTGTGTTATTTTCAACATATCACCAAGCATATCTTTCAAATAAGCGTCTTTAAAATAAGGGTAATTTAGAAAGGGCATTTATTAATTCATTAATTTCCCCGCCCTTGTCCCAGTTTATGTGGAGTCGGCACAACAGGTATTCTTCTTCCATTTCCCATCGTCAGAAGTGAAAGGACAACATGAATAAATAATTAATCACCAAAAATAGTCGGTTATCATTAACTCTAACGATAACTGCCTTGTTTGGGCGTAATGTCCCGCTATCGGGTTATAATGATTGCTCGCCTCGTGTTATTTACTGTTCGCTGTTATTACAACGCACATAAATATAGCCGGGCCTCTATTTAGAGGTGCTTATAGTTTTATTTCCATGTCAAGCTATATTATGGTCTCCGTCCACTAACGTCACAGTACAAAATAAAATAATATATCACGTCCGTATCTCCGACGGGGTTGGCATAGCCACAAGTAATCATAAGGAAACTTGCAGTTACTCCTGATTCAAATATGCGAAGATGGATATGGTGAACCATGGTGACAGATGATCAGCCCATCGCCCGTATAGACGGTTCATCATGTTGGAGAGGATACTATCCCTTAGTCGACTTTTACGACATGCTCGGGGAGAGAATCAGCTGGACGCATTCTATGTTTTTTCTTGACTCCCAGTCCAGCACAGGAGTAGCAAATGACAAAAGTTGTGCCGGTCCTTAAGTTCCGTTACGATCCGGTTATGAAATGTGGTAGTGGGCGGAGACTCTAAGCAGTTGTTTACGTAAAATATGACACTATATTTACGAGACTCGATAAACAATTTCGGAGATAAATTGGCACACATTTTTCTTAAGACTCATATTTCGATATTTATGAAAATAAGACCTATGAATAAAATAGTCCCTCGAACTTTACAACATTTATTTGAAATTGTATATTATATACATAAATATACAACTTGTTAAATTCGTACATATTCGTGATAAATTCTTCTAGTCGGTGCACAGAAAATGCACTCTTGAGGTGGTAAGTCGGAATTTTTAGTGATAGTACATCTAACTTTAAAATAAATAATATAGTAAACACTTTATAGAACGAAGAGCGTCGTGTCACAGAAAGAGGTTTGAGGAATATCAACCAGCCGAGTGTAATAAATAAATGGACAATAGTTTTACAGCACACTTATCCTCGCTCTAGCTGTGAGGATAGCACGCTGTAAAACTAATACTTTATGGTGGGTTTATGATAGCTGGCAACATCTCTGTAGGATGAAAATATAAAATTATCTAGGTAGCCAAACTTGTATAACAACAGCCTCTATTTGTTTTTAGTGCCCGTAAAAAGCGTATTTATATCCCAAGTTTCATTAAAACCTGTTCAGCCGTTACGCCGTAATTGAGACCCGAACAGCCACATTTTTTTGTTTCCCAGTTTGAAAGCTCTTCAATCAAACGAAACCCATTTTGATATAGTATTAAAGTCTAACGTAACAAACAATTCATAAATAATAATGAATCCAATAAAACTTTCAACAATAAATCACATTTTATTCTAAATATTGATTTAGCAATGACCAGTTTAAGTGGATCTCTAAAATTCATACAGTGACCTTATTTCAGACGCGTTCGGGAGATAAGGTCGGTCAGTGTATCGTGGTAATCAAATTCGCGCAAAAATGGATACATTTCTGGTCGAGCCATAAAACTGTCAAGCCGGTGTTTAATCGGCACATTACGACGGCGCGGGGCGGCCCAGCTGTGGGAAACAAGGCTCACATCTGTTAAAAGGTCGAAAAACGGTACATTTCAACGAATTGTTCGGATCCGGGTCATTCCTAACACAACTTTATTGCAAAAAGTCAACCTATTTAAGTTAGAAGGGACGATATAACTATAGTATTGTTTCTTTTAAGCAATTATGTTGTATTTTGTGTGTTTTTAAGGAATTCTAGCAATACCGACCTAAAATGTAAAAAATAAGTAAAGCTCTCCATTTCCCGTGATAATGGAACCGTCACCATCTCGGCAACAGAGCACGCAGTGGAAAGATGAAGTTCGTATAAAAAAACCGGTCAAGTGCGAGTCAAATTCGCACACGAAGGGTTCCTTGCAATCGTACAGGTACAGTAGTACCACAAATATTGTGCGCTTGCTTCTGAAATAAGAACTAACGCGATGATGCTATGTAATAAAGAGATGTTACAATAATTAAGTAGATACTTATTTTTTTAAAGGGTTGGTTAAGTTATTATATTAATTATATATTTGACACATTTGGTTTTCATTCAAGGCACGAAGTTTGCCGAGGTGCACAATATTTTTGTGGTACTACTGTACATAAAAGTTCCGTGTGTGGAGCCTCTTTTTTAATGATTTGTTGTTAAATCGGCAATAGAAATATTCACTCTGAAAATTTCAACTCTACCTATTACGGTTCATGAGATACAGCCCGCTGCCAGACCCGTTGGCACTCATCGGGTACGGAACCCTAAAAGCTACGGCCAGTCACGGAACGTTTCTCCAGTTTTCGTTCAATAAAGTAACTTCATTACATTTAGTTTTTTTTTTCATCTAGTAACACATGTACCTTTTGTATTTGCAATTTGGACGAGTATGACCCAGTTCGGTTAAGATGAACCCCAAATACGGCAACAATGTAGGGTTGTTTACGATAGCCGACATTGCGATAGGAGGGTACAATTACGTGATTGGCCGGAGGGTCTGCGGCCCTATTGTCCTCGGGAGGCACATTCCGCTGTTAACTGATTTAATGGCCGACACTCACTTGTATACATATCTACATATAAAACATACTGTATGTACATATTGGCATCAATTATTTGTAACGTAAGACCTTGGTGGCATGGCGGGCAAGTGTCCGACAAGATGCGAAATGCAATATTTAATCAGGGTCAAGGTGTACGTAAGTTCGGATGGACTAGAGGCCAACTCTTGTGACGGACTTTTTAGGCCGCCTGAAGGCTTCCGTCATGGCTTAACGACTTAAAAGCCGGGACCGACGATTTAACGTGCCCTCCGAAGCACTGAAGCGCTCAGCTAGTAAAGCCACTTGCGGTCACCCATCAAAATTGTGACCGCGGACAACGTTGCTTAACTTCAACGGTCAATCAAGAACGTTTCATTGTGCGGGTCTAGGTGTGGTCATTTCCCATACCCATGACACATGGGGTCATAGTGTAGGGTCAGAGTTTGTATGTGACTGTTGGATGTTACCTATAACATTTAAAGGCTATGCTCTTTGTTCTCGTTATTTTGGAAAATAAAAATGATTGAAGATATCATATACAATGCACGAGGTAAAAGAATTATTTTATTTTTAATTCACATGTATCGGATTCAGAGCGTGTTACCAATTATTTTTAACGATCTACGCATCGTCGATAACCTGTTTTTATTTTATACACAGGATTATATGAAAAAGTGAAATCAACTTATAGCAAGTTTGTAACACAGTTAACAAGTTAGAAAAATCTCATTAATAATTTGTGCTCCATTATGCAATGCTTGAATAATTAACTTTCAACTTGAAAATCTGTTCATATCTATTTAAATTGGAATCATCGACAAAACAGAAGTGCATTCAACAGTTATCACACATCGGACGGCCCGGGCGGTCTCGATACGCTCTGATGTTCAAATATTAAAATTCCAATATTATGTTCGGGTAGTGGCCATTTCAAACACATTTCTACGTGCTGCAACTAGTATTACCTGGGTATATTTTTAGTTCATGTTGCAGTTATTTCAAGCTAATTCTGTCAGTTTAGGTTGTCCCGTTGTCACCCTTCGGGTACGGAACCCTAAACTATTAAAACTAGCATAACCACAGAATAGTCAATAGTACTTAATTCAGAATGGATACTCAACCCCTTACGCCGATCTGTCTCACCTCGCCCCGCCACTATTTCGTAGGACGACGTTCATAGAACCAGTTTTAAAACATATTTTTTATTGTAATATAGTGTAATAAAAGTAATTATCAAACCACTTTTGTGCAACCGTTAATATACGTTATTATACGTCACTGGCTTTTAACTAAACTTTACTGTTTGATTTTTGAAAGGTTCAAGTTTAAAACGAGATTACAAACTGAACCGGGGCGCCGCCCGGCTGGAATAACCGAGTTAAAGGCGACCCGATATCCCCCTCTCCTCCACGTCTCATCTGTCTATTCCGTCTATTCAGAGCCAGGGCTGACAGCCACCGGATATATCCATCAGTCTGCTCTAAATAAGGTAGAATTGCACGTTGCTTCTCTTAAAATTTTGGACAAGCTTACCTGGCGCTACGCGTTAAAAACAAAAATAAATGAACAGAGGCTTCGTCGTCACGCAGAACTTGTAAAGTTACTTTGAGCCTAGATAGATGCTAATGAGAGATACCATAGACCCATCCTTAAACTCATACAAAATGTTGAAAAAGATCCAAATCAGTTGAGCCATTTGGATGTAAACAAAATTGTTGGTTTAGCGTTTCAGAATGTCACCCTACTCTGTGCGTATGAGTTCGAATCGTGGGTCCGTCCGTCATAACAAGATCGTCTACTCTGATGTGAGTGACATGCAAGTTAAGATAATTTCTGTGACGCACTAATGAGGGGGTTGCTAAAATGTCTGGACCTCTCGTCCCTCCCACCTAGCACCTGTACCAAGAAATTTCGTGGCGAGTTTCTCAGCGAGTGAACTTATCCTTATAAAATAGATTTTACTGCTGCCATTAGTAAGATACGTATTTTTAGCCCCGTTCTTTTACTTAGTATGATTTTATAACCAGTCTAGACGACTGAATGAAATTATAAGATTTTGATCCAATTTGTTGGACCTAATTAAATCTAACTTTGGATTCTGTTAGATTAGCCGAGGCGAAAACAATTCGCTACCGTCCCGGCGGGAAACCCGACGATCCGAATATTTTTTTAATTTTACAACTTTTTTTAGAACAGAATACAGACTATGGTTTATTTTGTATATTTACTATACAAAAGCTTTTAAAACTGTTCTAAAACTTTTTCCGAAATGTTTTTTTCCATTAATTTTCTGAAACTCTATGTTACGGTGGTATATTGGCAATAAAGTGCTACACCGATGGGTAACAGAGATCATAAAGTGTTTTAAAGTTTTGTCTACATACATTTCTAGTTTCTGGCAACAAAAAACTCTAGTGTGATCTCGATACAACACAAATACAGTGCAAAAAAGCTTTATTTATCTTTCTCAAGTAACAGTTAATTGTAAATGGTAGAACTGCTTATATAAAATTCATATTTTAAATGTTGATCAATAAATCAATGAGACAATTTTGCAACGTCTTAAAACTAAATTGAATTTACGCCTAATCGTAGCGTGACTAAGGACCTAAGGACGAAAGATACAGGAAAACAAGTCACAAAACTATTTAATTCCATTTTATAACTAAACACGATATGAAATGAATAACTGAGCTCAATGTTCTAGATACAATTAGACTGTACAAATTAAACATTAATTGGCTCCGAGCCACCTCACGCCATTGTTTTCAAAACAATCGCAGCCACAATAATATTGAATAACAGCGCTAATTGGTCCACCGCGTACTTAATTAATTGTCTATACAGTTTTTAAGGTTAAACACAAATACTAAGTCAAATACTTACTTAGTAATTTAATAGATCCTACATTCGATGGTACGTACAATAGCACCACTAGACGAAAATTGCCGAAGCGCACAATATTTGTGGTAATACTGTACGTTACGTTCTTTTGTATTGGTATTGGTAGTTGCAAGAAAGGAGCCTTTGGGGCGCACTTTAATCCTTTAACTACACTGGTTACACGACTAGTAGTAGTAGGTAGATGCCAAAAACGGAACGCATATTATTATGATGCATATCAAAAAATATCACGAAATGTGCATAAACAAAACGTTACAAATATTCTTTCCTCTATCGTCAATAACTTTTTAAACTATGTCGAAGCGATCGACATGGAAAAATACCTTTTGTTTTGAAGTAATCTTTCCAGAATTTCTTAAAACGAGCGAAATCGAACGAGCCGACAATAACTAGTACAAATCTGATGGGAATTGAACTTTTTGGAGCCCGTGACAAGGGAAAAATAGCATTATTGTGAGATCTTCAACGAAGAATGGAAGAATTGTCGGTGTTTGGGAAATAAAACTTACTAATAACGTAGATAGATTTACTGCTTGATGTAAGATAACATATATAAGAAAACAATACTAAACTTGTCGCCAGCATTGATGTATTCATTCCAAAGTTATGTCACAGCATTCAAAAAAAAAATACTCTACTAAAAGTGATAAGAAAAACGTGTAATCCAATATCGTATATTTTTAGTTTTTTCTGTATTTTTTTTCCAAACTACACAAAGGTTAGCTGGAAGAAAATGCTAATTAGCATTAAGGTCGCCTATGTATATGTTTTTCTTATGTGCAATAAAGAATTTTCTATCTAAATTTCTTGACCTCATACTTTGACATTATTTAGTTTAAGTTTTGGGATGTCTTAGCACAAGCGGATATAATTGTATACACTCAATAAAAAGGTGATAAAAAGATGATAAATTAAAAACACTTACCAAAGGTTGATAAAAGCTTGCTTCAACAGTTGCATCCTCAAGAAGCCGGGCCTCTTCAGCCAGCGCGGCATCGACACACGAGATATCAATCTATTCACATAAACAGATCTACTCGAATCTTTATCTTTACCCATATTTACTTCAAACTACAGCAAAGAAAAACATATAATAAATTTTTGGTACGCAAAACTTACACTATCAAAATATTTAACATGGTAAGTAGAAATTGAATTGTGACAAAATGATGGTTTTAGAAAATTACATACATAATCTACAACAAATTAATAATCAATATATAACATATTTGAAACATTTGATTGTACTTTTGTTTGTGAATAAAGCAATACTAATCAAAAAGTTTTTTTTATTAAAAATATTCATACATAAGGGAGTATGAACGATATATATTTAAGTTGACCAGTGTATTTTAATTTCTTAATATTTATTCAAAAAACATTCCCAATTATTGAATAAAGTTGTAAGCATTTGTGCTTAGTAAATGTTAGTGAATAACGTGGTATATGTTGTGGATGATAACGATAACTGGGCGGTAGCGGGCACCGTTATTTATAATATACGAGAGAGTGATAACGGAACTATACCACGCGATAAGAACAATCTGCCGTGTTCATTATGAAAATCGATGGAATATGGATGATAAGCGTTGTCGAATAATTAGTAGTAATCAGTTATTTGTATAATATTTTTAAACTAACAATATATGGCCAACGTGAAATATCTAATCACAGCAGAGCAGTTAAAATTTGACACATTTATTATATTTATCTTACTAAACTTGGAAAATACACAGGTATAAAACAAGGCATGCGAAAACTAGTTTCAAATATATTCCAAGCCTTATCCTTGATTACTTCATATCACATACTAAAACCACTCGTCTTATCTAGATTCTTTAGTCACAGATGCTACGGCGTAGCACTCGTAGATGCTCGTAGACATGTGCTACGATACCGCTCTATTGGCCGGAGCAGGCTTGATGTAATGTATGCAAATGTTCCGCTCACGAGATTGGTGAAACTATATTGTACAATCTCACCCAAGGACTTGGCTATAACTAGCTCCCAGGTAAAAAGTAGCTCAATCTAGAGAACTATAAAAGTAGCTTAAACCAAGGCCTTTAACCATCTATAAGTAGATGGTTTATACAGCGTCAGGAGGCAACTTTACCTTCACAGACGGGATGCTGTAGTGCCCGGGACGAATTAAGATAGAGTAGGCTTGCCCAGCACCTATTCCATCCTCTCAGCTTAGTCGGCCTTGTCCACAGGAAAGACATGGTTAATACGTGCGGAGCTGACTAAGCCGCGGGTTTCCTCACGATGTTTTCCTTCACCGTTTGAGAGTACTGGGATAGCGTACATAAATTGGTACACGACCGGATTTGAACCTACGTTTTTAGGATCGGAAGGCGGGGTCACTACCGCTATTCCCTGGCCGCTGCCTTACGGATATCATCGTCCCACCTACCTACAGCTAATATTTTATACTTTGTATAATTTCAAGTTTTATTCAAATCTGCTCAGCCGTCGCCGCGATTAAGAGATAAACAAACAAACAACTTTATATCCCAAACTTTCGTACTTTTAAATTAGTCAAGTCAAAGTCAAAGTCAAAAAATTTTTATTCCATAAAATCACTGGGATCACTTGGACACGTCTTAAATCTACGTTGCATTTACACCTGTTCGTAACGCGACCAGGCGTGGAAGATACAGGCAAGAAACCACGCTTGGCTATTTTTTTGGAAAATGATCCCTTTACAATCATGTTATAAAAGGAGTTGGAGCATTCAGTCCCAAGCATTTTTATCTACACTAATATTATAAAGAGGAAAACTTTGTTTGTTTGTTTGTACTGAATAGGCTCAAAAACTACTGGACCGATTTTAAAAATTCTTTCACCATTCGAAAGCTACATTATCCACGAGTAACATAGGCTATATTTTATTTTGGAAAAAAATAGGGTTCCGTAAGATATTTGGGTTTTTCGGACACAAGGTGTAAAAAATCAACCAGAAAAGTTACTTATTTTGCGTACGCTGCCTAAACTATAAAAGATAGAACCATAAAATGTTCTAATTAATTGTAGATCTTATAAATATCTACAAAAAAGTCCGCGACACACTATACCCATCTATGTCGAGTGAGGCACAGCAACCATTTTTTTATTTAAAAATCTTGAATTTTTTTTGGACTACATTTAAACGCGTTTATTTTACTCATGCTATTAATCCTTATCAAAATAAATGATTTCATCACTAAGAACAGTTTATGGAGATAATATTTGGTCTTTGAATGATTAAAATTGGACGTTTGGTTTTGAAGTTATGGCGAAATTAAAATATTACGATTTCTGCTGCACGACCGCTGCGTAGGGAGCCGACCTCGCGACTGACCGTGTCTTTCCTGGGTAGGCTTTTTGCAGCGGTAACCGACATCCACGCGGGCGGAGCCGCGGGCGACCGCTAGTCTTCTATATAATCGGATATTTTATAGTAAGCTTTTTTATACAACTTTTGTTTTATTAGTGTTTTGAATTTATTAACTGACAAATTTGTCATCTCGCTTGGGACTTTGTTATAGAAGCGTACACATTGCCCTTTAAATGATTTATTAACTTTACCTAGCCTAATCGTGGGTTAGTAGGCTACGACGAGGTTTATTGAAACAAAAGCTTAAATAACAAAGCAGGAAGCCAAACACACAGAAATTATTACGATTCAGCCCCTAAAAATTCTCTCAAAAGCGGAAATTACCCTTGAAACTTATAAACGTCCTTTCAAAGAGGTGACATTAACGCCAGAACAGCCTGTCGTCGGACGAGCTCGCCGGTTTTTAAAACAACCCCACCGTTGTTTGGAAAGCCATCAGATAGCAGAAACCTGTGGAAATTGTGGAATTACCAAAGAGACGCTTCTATACGAACGGTTTTACGTAACTATTGCCAGAAAAAATATTTAAAAATGGCAATGGATAATGGAATACACATGTTACGCCGCCGACACAAAACAAAGTAAAAAATGGCCAGTGGATTGTGATTTTCGAGATAAATTCGAAATGCACCAAACTTTGTCACTTTCAATCATAATCATAATCATAATCATAATCATTCTTTTACTTGTTACGCACCACGCAAGCGAAGTCACGGGAAGCCACTTCTGAGTCCAACGGCGCTTCGCAGAGCAAAGTTGCTTGAAGTGGCGCGATTGAAGTCGCTCGCACAGCGCCGCAGGTTGCTCAAATATTTGCGGCACAAGCGCACTAAGCACAAAGTAAAGCGAACTCTAATGAATATTCAAAGGAGTGCCGACTGGACGGCCGCTTTTGAATAATTCACTTATATTTTTCGACAAGTTGAACATCGGTTATGAATATTAGAATAATTAATAAGGAAAGTGCCAAACGAGGGGCAACAATGTGTCAAAAGTTGAAGATGAATAAAGATAAGTTTATCGATGTTTTAGCTAACGAGGGGTTAAGTAGTGCCACGTCTTTTAATCTTAGGGTTTCCGTCGTGATTTTGTTTAACTAAACATTTATAAACGTTAATGACAACAAGGATTTAACTGAAGAGCAAAATGAACAGTTTGTATCCTCAAGTGGTAGATATGACCAACCTCACAACATTGTTTTAAAAGACAGTGAGTCTACAAAGCTCCCTTTTTTGAACTCTGCATTCACTGTTCAACAATTTCAAACTAGTGATCCACCCCGAACTGAGATCTAGTTTCCAAGTACCAACTTCTGCTGTTCCAATTTTTTCCAATGCCATAAAATAATCCTTAAAAATAACTGAGTCGATTAGCATATTATTGTATCATTAGCAAAAGTTCGGCAACATCGTCCATTTTATGGCCAACTCACGCTTGCCATAAAAATTACTACGCCAAAATTGATTTAAACTTAACTTTTTCGCTGTATTTCAAAAACTATACACCCTAGAATAAAAATAAAAAAAACTATTTTGGAATTTACAAACAAAGCTCTATCCTATCACACCCCACTCGACGCTTTTGTAGAACTTTATTGTTTTACCCTCTTGGGAACCCAATATCTTTACAATCCCTTCACAGATTAAGCTCACATGCTTCCCAGCAAATCTATTGATCTACCTATTCCAAACGGATTGGATTAACAGTTCGGAAGTTATACTCTAACAAACCTACAACGCCAAATCGCCCAAGTTACCGCTGAGATCTTAGCTCGTTTCGCTCGTTCGATCAATAAAATAACTTGAATTTATAGTTTGCTATAAATTGGTTGCATGATCCTACAGTTTTAAAAAAGGGTTCTCACGTAATGAATGTCACCTAGCTTAAACATAATAATAATAATAATAATAATAATAATAATAATAATAATAATAATAATAATAACACCCAACAGTCACATACATAGTTCTGACCCCACACTAGGATCCCCTGTGTCGTGGGTATCAGAAACTACGAGTACCATGGTACCACAACACCCAGACCCGGAAGAAATATTTACAGATCATGCAAACATTTCTTCCGCAGCGGGAATCGAACCCGCGCCTCTTGCGTCTCTGCCGAGCAATCGCCCGCCACGCCACCGAGGCCGTCGGTTCTATATTATGTTAATTAACATAATATAGAACCGTTGTATGGAAACAAGGCCAACGGTTTTGGCTTTTTTTAAAACCAAGATTCCGTAAATTAATACAATATTCAACGAGCACAAGTTGCGAAAACGTCGAATTAATATGCGAAGGTAAGAAGCTTTAACCAGGAACAAAAGCAGGCTGTAATTACTACACTAATTAACGGAACAAAGGAGCAGGTGATTTAAAATTGCCGACACACAATTTGTGTACAAATAAAATCTGTTTTAAACAAAACGCGCTCACGTTATATGGCGGTCAGAGCTTAAACAGTCGTTAAGCTTAAGAGGCTTTTGCTGACAAAACTGACATCATTTTTATCTATGTACAAAACCAGTAGGGACTGGGAATGAGTGTGTTCTTGTCACTGATTTACGATCTCTCTCTAGCATCGAAAGCATAAAAGTGCGCATCATGGGCACGCTTCCACCGTCTGATGAGCTGATCAGGTAGGCTGGATCAGGCAGGCTGAATCAGCTGGCCCGACTGTTATTTCGTGTTTTAGTAAATTATATTTCTATTAGTTGTAAGCATGGACTATCTATATGGGCGATGGGCTGATCACCTTTCACCATGGTTCATCATATCCATCTTGCGATTTGAATCAAGAGTGGCTGTAAGTCTTGTTATGATTACTTGTGGCTCTGCCCACCCCATTAGGGATGCGGGCGTAATGATGTGCGTGCAGTTGTAAGTTTCTTTCTGTTAACAAATGTACATATATCTTTCATGGAACTTTTGTCACTGAACTATTACAATAGTACGAATTGTAAATCTTAAGCAAAACTGAACCTACGATAAAATCGTAATTATAACAAAGCCTCTCTTATTTTTGCGGCGGTTTCAGTTCGAATTATGTAAATCCCCCGATACATCGCACAATCTCATTAAAACGGCAAGATATGTAAATACAGCCTTATCTGGAAACAACAGGATTGTCTCTGGGAATGGAAAATGCCGGGGCGCGGGGGGCGCGGGGAACGCGGGGAAAGAGGGGAAGAATTGGCTTTGTGCAGCTGTTTACTGAGCCCACGGGGAAATTGTAATCGGTTTGGAGAAAATTACATGTTTTGTTTAGAAGTTTATCAGTAGGTGTGTTTTAATTGAACAAGATAAGAATTAAGGTTTTCTCTTGAACCTCAATTTTAAATTAGTAAAATCGGGATCTAAATAATATTTTGGTTAATTCTGATGATGATGTTCCTATCAAGCTAAAAAGCCTTCGCCGTTACTCAGCTATTTGGCCATTGCTCTATTTCTACATTATTATTAACCGACACTGGTAGTCTAGTGGTAGTGAGCCCGACTTCCAATCCTAAAATCGTGATTTCGAGTCCGATCATGCATCAACGGATTATTCTCTTCGGAATATTTTATGAACGCTATACCAAAACGGTGCACGAAAGGAGCCTTTTTGAGGAGCACATTTATTTAGTTGTAATACTAGTATTAATTGTTATCAAATTCTAGGTTACGTACAACAAAGGTTTCACATGGAAGCCGATAAGGCACTACCGTCAGGCGGCGCGGGTTTAATTTCCCCGTTTCGGAGCTATCGGCTCATCTCCGAGGTTGTAATTCGAACCCGCACCGCCCGCGCACCACCCGAGCACCGCCCGCGCACCGCAATCTGAACGGGATTTTGCGAGGCTTGAGTTAGGATTACCACACAATACCAAATTCCAAAACCGGAATTTCACAATCCCAGCATAAAAATCAAAACAACCAATTTGACAAGTGACCTTTTGACAGGACTTCGCTTTGCTTATTTGTTCCTGAACGGTGACGGTTATGAAACGGGGAAGTTGTACACCGTCAATTATACACATCACCTGTCTCAAGCTATAACGGACTAGAGCGAGTAATAAAAGCAAACGAAGGGATGAATGGAACTCGGCGACTGTCAGAGATGTTCGCATCATTTCTCTGACGTGTCGAAACAGAACAGAGCCTGGAGCTTAGTCACTTTACGTCTGACGTAGTCGCTAAACGACTACCTAATCCTAAACATTTTGCAGCAGCGTCTAGCGACACCGTTAGACCGTAGTGACACGGCTTCAGGCTCTGACGCTCAACGTACCATGTCGAAGCCTAAGGCATTTACGAATGTTCATCCAACGGATGTTTTCACACCTGTGGTTGCAGTAACCGCTGTTTAACGAGTTGGTGAACACGGAACCAGCTTTAAATTCAAATGGTAGCTCTATCTACGTAGTTTATCTCTTGGAGTAATGGGCAAATTGCTCCGAGTGGGTATCGAAAATTGTATTTCGTTGTATAAGTGATTGGGGTGTACCTACCTACATGAGGGCGTAAGGTAGGGCTTCATAAGTGTTTATGGGTTCTAAATTGTCGAGAGAAACGACCTACAGCGGTTTCGGTCTGCTGGAAGGAACTCCGGCTAAAAGCTGAATTATTCAAGTTTAACCTTGATTTTATATAGGTACTCGCTTTGCAGGTGTGTTTTTTTTACAAATAATAAAATGGGCTATTATGGCTTTGGAGCAAAAAAATAGAACCTTTGCCCAGCAGTGGGACAGTACAGGTTATTAAAACAAAGTCACTATCCGCGCTTA
This sequence comes from Scotopteryx bipunctaria, assembly GCA_949320045.1. Classification (NCBI taxonomy): domain Eukaryota; kingdom Metazoa; phylum Arthropoda; class Insecta; order Lepidoptera; family Geometridae; genus Scotopteryx; species Scotopteryx bipunctaria. Next base: position 299,654 of record OX439449.1, read on the forward strand.
ATTCCTTTTAATTACGTGATGTATTTCTCACTTTTATTTAGAGCATTTATTAAAAGTACATGCATACGAGTATAAGGTGTATTAATAGACTTGAATCGCTCGGACACTTATGTATGACGCGAACTTAATACATTGCATCTGTGCGAAGTCGAGGAGGGTCGTAAGTTTTCTATAAAACATGGCTAGTGGTCTAGTTCAACCTCACACCAAAGAAACAGTTAAATCAAATAAGCCGCCCAAAGGCCTCCGTCATGGCTTGTATTCGTTTTTTTCTTTTTTTTTCTTTTTTTTTCTTTTTTTTTCTTTTTATTATGTGACTTTTATATTAATTAGTGTAAGTGGTTGTGACCGTTCCAATTAAATAAATAAATTGAAATTAACGACTTAAAAGCCGGGACCGACAATTTAACATGCCCTTTGAATTGTGACCGTGAACAACGTTGCTTATCTTCAACGATCAATCAAGAACGTCTAAGCAAGCTACGCCACGAACTTAAATAAAAAAAATCTTTATTAATTGTAATCCTCATCATCATCTCCACGATCATTTTGTAACATCTAAACTTTGCTTATTACGTCCGTGAGATTTCGGTCACCGTTTCTTAGTCCGAGTTCAGAACAAACCCAGGTCGTGTTGAACATAAAAACCCGTTTAATTTATGTATTCAAGTTGCACTAAGCGAGCTGGACGCGAGCCAACTGCAAAACATAAGCAAGCTTCTCATTAACAGCGTCAAATGTCGGCGTTATTTTAAACTATCCTTTATTTATGTGTTATTTTATCATAAAAAGTGAATTTATTAGACAATAAAATGGGACTTTAAAGTTTGGAATTTAAACCCATTTTAGTTTATACTAGCTTCTGCCCGCAGCTTCACTTCGCGCATCTAAATAAAAAGTATTGCCTGTATATTATACAAGCCGGCGAACGAAAAATCATTTTTTATTCAAGCCAAGCCGCGGACGAAAAGTGAACAAGTTTTGACAGTATTTACTATTTTCAAGAAAACAGCTTATCCACCTATAAATCACTTTATTTCAACACTGACTGACAGACTGATTAATAATTTAACAATATTTTTACAAGGCTAGCACCACTACTTCCTATGACTTATCTGTTCCAAGCCTTGACAAGGACTGGCCTCAGCTTTTACCATCTCCTTTGTCCTTAGCCGCAAATACTAAGAAAGCAACGCATTTCCGGCGACCGATCATTTAAAAGACTAAAATATAAATAAAAGTGACAACAGGAAGTCTATTGAGTGTCCATAAAACATTTGAAATTCTAAAGAATATAGTAAATTAAACATAAAAATCAATAAAATCAAATAATAATTAAGAAATCATGACACTATATTTTTCTAATATATTAACTACTAGCTGCCGTCCGCGGCTTCGCTCGCGTGCTACCCGGATAAAAATAGCCTACATGTTAATCCAGAACATTTACTATGTATATTCCAAGTTTCATTCAGATCCGTTCAGCCGTTTAGGCGTGAAAGAGTAACAAACATAAATACATCCATACTTACAAACTTTCGTGTATATAATATTAGTAGGATTTTACAATATTAACAAAGTAGAGCAAACTATCATAAAACTGAGAAAACCGTAAGTAATTTGTCAGTTTTTGCGATATTTATCGAGTGCGATAATTGAGCATTCCCCGAGAATTAGGACCCTGGACTCAAATAAAAGTCAACGTGAAATCTATAGAGATTTATAGAGGCAGGGATGGCGACGGGAGGCTGGACCCACTTCAATATCTTTGAAAAATGATGGCGATACCAAAGTTAAGTAGAAAACGTAAAGGTAGTATATCTCACTTATATTATAAATGCGAAAGTTTGTGAGGATGTTTGGATGTTTGAATGTTTGAATAAATCCTAAACGGCTAAACGGATTTGAATGAAACATGGAACATACATAGTACATGTGCTGTATTAATATATAGGCTATTTTTCATCCGGGTATCACGCGAGTGAAGCCGCGGGCAGCTAGTATAGATATATAACATTGAGAGACTCATCATAATTCAACCTCCCTCTTGAATGAAATTGAATTAAAAATAGCGAATTTTCTTAAAAGTACAAATACCGGGGCGGGCAGCCTCGATGATGACGAGGACGCGACTGAGTGAAAATCAACGAAATATTCTCTTTTACCGAAAAGCGAGCTGAAACAACACATCTACATACAAAATCCATTTCAGGCTAGCAAGGTAAAATGATGCTAGAAATAAGCTTATTGATTTTCCTCCCTTTTAAAGGGTAAAAAGGATTCAAAGCTTCGGTATTAAAGCTAATCCTGCCATTCCAGCAGTACCAATACGAGCAACACGAGCCACGAGGATCGACCATTCAGCACTCGAAACGAGAACGAGTTTAGCGCAAATGATATTGACCAAGCAGTTTAAAGCTCAATTCATTGGTCAACATTGAAATTGAAACACGCCATTTAAAAACCTTCGCTGTCGGTTCAAAATGTTCAGTCATGCGAACCCAATCTTCTTTATATATAAAATTCTTACGTTAGTGACTGACTGAAACTGACAAAACCATACGTGAAGCATGAAACTTGGAGGATATATTCCTCTTATGTTATAGGGAGACTAAGAAATTTCCGAAATTCAACTCCTAGAGGAAGATGAAGTTTGTATAAAGACTCAACGCAGCCAAAGTCGCGGGGCGTTCCACTGCTATCATAACAGCAGCAGATTGGGGAGGAGGGGGTAAAACCAATTGCTGGTGGTTTCTTTACTAAGCTTAATGCAAGCTTAAATACGTTCAATTTCCGGTACCTATTTGAAAAAGGAACTGTTACTTCCTGTCGGAAAATGGCGATGAAAAATTCGCGAGATTTCTCAATGGCACTTTAAACTTTTCAAACCGAGGTTTCAGGATTGTGGAAATGATTTTATGGTTTACTAGATACCGCACGTGGCTTTTCTCGTGGAACACTTGGTTAAAAATAAAGTTATTTATACCATCAATGATCACAAACTTTGTCTATTGCAAGTCTCACAGTGTAATTGACACACAAACATACAAACATCTAAACTTTGGCATTCACAATGATGTCGGTATGATTTTAAAATTGAACACCGCAGGTATATTTAAAACGAGATCTAAGACCGCGTCTCTACAATCACTTTACTAATAAACTGACAAAGAATTAACTTTGAGCAGAAACAAACTTTATGCCCACGCGATAAAGTTGAAATTACTTCGATCACCTGCGGCAACTTAAGTTGTTATAGTCGTGAAGACGTGATAGAGCAGTATTCTGGCTCATTACCTGAAAAGAAAAAAAAACAACGTTAGAATAAGTTTATTTCGTACAGAAAACAGGTTAATGAAAAACTTATTTTTATTCGACCACTTTGGTGGCGTAGCGGACGAGTGGACGAGACTAAGAAGTGAGAGGTACGGTTCGATACATAAGGCGAGGGAAATAAACTAAAAATATTGTTGCTGGTTTGGGTATAGTGGTCTTATGGTATTCGTAGTTTTTGATACCGACAGTAGAAAATATAAGTTATCTTACTTATATTATAAATGCGAAAGTTTGTGAGGATTAAGGATTGTGTTTGGATGTTTGGATGTTTCTGCCTCAATCACGCATAAACAGTCGAATGGATTTGAATGAAACTTGGAATATACATAGTACATGTACTGGATTGACATAATAATAGGCTATTTTTATCCGGGTACCACGAAGCGAAGCCGCGGGAGGCAGCTGGTACATAAATTAATATAAATAACACCCTATATATTTATTTATTACTTCTACTTCTATTTTATCTTGATCTTTACATTCGACTTTAATTTCCACGTAAACAAAAGTAAGAGTGAAGAAGTTTCTCAGATTCTTTCAGATTAAAAACAGCACAGTGGGCTTTTATATTTGGTATAATTTCCAAGAAGCGATTTGTCAGTGAAGTCGTAATGTAACCGGTTGACCGGGTAACCCGTTTATCCCGTGCGGTGTCTGCGCGCCGGTCAGCGTTACGAGTTACGGTTACGGTTACGGTCAGCAGCCGGGACGACAGCCGGCGTGCAAGCCATTCCAATCCCACCCTACGGTTGTATTGCTTTGCGAAAATTAGATTTACCATGTTAGCTTCAAATCACAGGTACCTATGTACACGTCAAGCGCTTTAATTTGATACTAAACAAGATATGGTTACTTTGACGACTTTGGTGGCGTGGCGGGCGAGTGCTCGGGTGAGACGCAAGAGGCGCGGGTTCGAGTCGGGAGAAATGTTTGTATGTTCTGCAAATATTTCTCCGGGTCTGGATGTTGTAGTATTATGTATTTACGAAAAAAAGTATATAAGTATTCTATCAGCCATCTGGTTCCCATAGTACAAGCTTTGCTTTTTTGGGGCTAGATGGCGCTGTCCACAAATATTTATTTATATAATTATTGGGTTAAGAAACTCGCATTTATTTAGTTTCATACACCTCATACAGCGACATACAACCTATATCAGCTGGACTTCCAAGACGCATCAATTGGACACGCCATTTTTTACACCGTTTGCTTCGCGTAGTCGACTAACAGATTTGATTACTTTTGGATAATGGGTTATTTTAAATTCATGGTACTTGTAACTTTGCCCTGCTGTGATGAAGTTCACCTCAGTTGTAAACTTTTCTAATTAGATTGCAGAAGAAGTTATTAATGCATAAAATTTGATGCAGCGTAAGATGGCTTCTTTGGCCTCAGGTGAACTTGATTCTCAGAGTGACAATTCAAAACCTGTTACTCGAGTGAAAAGTTTAGGAATGACGTGTCATGGCGGCGTCGCTCCGTCCCCTGTGGAGGTCAATGTACTCGTAACTACACTCACTTTGATTTTACTGGGCGTGTTTTGTAATTTAGAAAATGTTCTAAACACGCAGAACAAATCATCACCATCAGCCTATAAGTAAGTAAGTTCGTATGAGCTAGTGGCCAACTCTTGTGACGCAGTTTTTGGCCGCCTGAAGGCCTCCGTCATGGCTTAACAACTTAAAAGTCGACAATTAAACATGCCCTCCGAAGCACAGAAGCGCTCAGCTCGTAATGCCACTTGCGGTCACCTATCCAAAATGTGACCGCGCACAAAATTGCTTTACTTCAACGATCAATCAACAACGTCTAAGCAAGCTACGCCACGAGCGCTTCAGCCTATAGAAGTTCACCTACAATCTTTACAATGTCATCGGTCCATCGGATGGTAGGCTGACTTATACGGTCTGGTCCGCGGACGCCGTTCGAGAACCCTAACTCCCCAAAGGATTATCTGTACAAGTAATTTATTTAAATTTAACAATACAGGTATCATGAAATCTGCTTCGCTTTTCATCGCCTCGGGTTACCAAATATTAATTTCTTTTTCATCAAAAATTGTTTTTAAAGAACAAAGTCGAGACCAAGGGTACTGTGCACACCGTTTAAAGGATGCTCTTATCTAAATATTTAAAAAGTTTGAAGCCCCCTGAGGCTCCAGATACAGACTTTTTTCATCGGTCTGACTTCAACAGGAATCGTATTGTTCTTTCTGTTAATTAAATTTATCGAAACGGACAAGATCAAATTAACATTTCCCCTTAAAAAGGATTTGTTTTCAACATTTTTAATAATTGAAATAACTTTATGGTTCCGTTCCTCGAAGTAAAAACACCTTTAAGCTATGAAAGATGGGGTAAGCCATTTTTTAATCCTGTTTGTGACTTGTCAAACCTTCTGTAACTAGCTTTTTCTTAATCTTCACAGTAGCTAAAATAAATAAATAAATATAATTGGAAACGCCTAGATAATTCAAAGCTAATCGCTAATAAGTTTCCTTTTCTGTGAATGTGGCAATCGGCTTTGCTTCGTGCGAAAGAGAAAACATTTGTTTTTGTGTGGGAGAGAAAGAGAGGGAAGTTGCTTTGTTTGGAGGTGATAAGTAGAATGTGAGAAGAATAGAGGGATTAAGGAGAGTGCTTTTTATAGGCGCCGTGTGACCATGAAAAGCACTCACGTGGTAGATTCCTATGGACAGACCCTTGATGACATCATGCTTCAAATTAATCTTGTATACCAGCCTACTATTTCATAAAAACTGTATTTGAAATTTGAAAGTAAAGGTGAGCCCATTTGTCGACCTCGGTGGCGCGGCCGGCGAGTGCTCGGCTTAGTCGCAAGAGGCGCGGGTTCGATTCCCGCTACGGGAGAAATGTTTGTATGTTCTGCAAACATTTCTTCCGATGTTGTAGTATGTATTATAAGTATGTATTTACAAAAAAACATTATTTAAGTATTCTATCAGCCATTTGGTTCCCATAGTAAAAGCTTTGCTTAGTTTGTTGCTAGATGGCGCTATGTGAAATGTCCACAAATATATATTTATTTATTTAATATCTCTCGTAATAAAGCGTGTCTCATGAAGCGGGACATATAAAGGTTCGTTTTGGGAATGGGGTCGCAGCATTACGCCGCGCCGCTCACTGCAAACAAAAACTTGGAAACCTGCACTAAATAAAACAAAACTACGGAGTGTGGTGCGAGGCACGCCCGTTTACCCGCTCGTTTCTTGATAAGGCTTCATTTGGCACACATACAGCACAGACAGAAACTAACTAAAAACAACGAGCTTTGCTTTTATATACTTTCACTATCTGATAAAGAAGTTCCACCTTTATGATCTTAAAGTTAATAAAAGCAAACGGAAAAATGTAACAAGAAACTATACGAGCCACGCCAAGGTCGTCAAACCAACCAGGTGTTTGGGTGGTATTATGTATTTTATGGGAGATGGGCTGATCACCTGTCACCAAGGTCTACCACATCCATCCTGGGACTTATAATCCGGAGAGGCTGCAAGTTTTCATATGTTTACTTGTGGCTCTGTCCACCCCATTAGAGATACAGGCGTGATGATATTATTATGTACTTAGTTAGGTATGTACTCGTATAATACAAAGGTATCCCATTGAAAAATCATAAAGATTTATTAACAGAAAGAAACTTACAATTAATACAAATACAATTTAAAAAATACGTTTCTTAACTTGACTGTTTTTTAATAATAAGCTTAATAGCCTGAAACTTGATAATAAAAAACTATTTCCATTCCATTAGAACCACACAAAGTTCTTCTTCCCCTTCCAAAGGTACCATTCTCACTCGCCTGTTCCGTTAATCTATAACCAATATCGAAGCGCTTGTGGCGTAACTTGCTTAGGCGTTCTTGATTGATCGTTAAAGTTAAGCAACGATGTGCGCGGTCACAATTGGGATGGGTGACCGCAAGTGGCATTACGAGCTGAGCGCTTCCGTGCTTCGGAGGGCACGTTAAACAGTCGGTCCCGGCTTTTAATTCGTTAAGTCATGACGGAGGCCTTTAGGCGGCCTAAAAACTCCGTCACAAGAGTTGGCCACTAGCTCATACGACCATACATACATAACCAAATAAACTATAAAAGTAATATTATTAGTTTTTTTGTAAAGGTAATGTTATAGGCAGAGAGTAACCGGGTTTTCCTTGAGACTGGAGACGTGCTGTTCATATTCCCACGGCGTGACGGACGTCACAACATAACATAATGTGATATGTCGGTCGCACGGGATCAACTACATTATATTTATCGCTTGTTTTCATGTCACCCTTTATTTTTGTTCGGCATTATCCAGCCATACCTTGGTAAAAACTCATACACTTTCTGATGGGGTTATTCCCAAAATCCCCTCTGGAGCAGCAAGTTCGGATACGGTAGGAAGTCTCAGACCAAATAAAAAGAAAAGACGCCGCGCCGCGAACAACAAAAGTGAAGCCACCTTTTTATCTATGAAAGTTTTGAGGTTTTGTGTTCCAAGTAACCTAAAATTCATAATGCTAAATTTATATTCTTTCTTTTTATTTGGTCTGAGTAGGTAGTATGGAAGTGTAAACAAATAATTCCTCACAGTCGCGTAAAACCAGGGACGAGTAGCCGCAGCCAAGGCTTGCTGGAAATTACCTTACCTTACCTCTTGCCTGAATAAAACGCTGTCAACCAATCTACGTTATTTAAAAAGATCTTATGAAAAGAAAAAGTTACTTCAAAACGAAAAAGTTACAGTGAAGACCTCTCAAACCCAAGTCAGGCCATCAACTAACTAGCAAGGCAATCATCACAGTAAACTCACTGAGTTGACAGACCTATTAACTGCGAGCCAGCACTTGCATTGCACGCCACTTCGGGCCCCTCGCACTAACAGGCTGGTGATTTTTGCCATTTCTGTCTACCATTTAGTTTTCTCAGACTGAACGCGCTAGCTATTGTTAAAAAAAAGTTCGTATGAACTAGTGGCCAACTCTTGTGACGGAGTTTTTAGGCCGCCTCCTCCGTCATGGCTTAACGACTTAAAAGCCGGGACTATCAATTTAACGTGCCCTCCGAAGCACGGAAGCGCTCAGCTCGTAATGCTACTTGCGGTCACCCATCCAAATTGTGACCGCGCACAACGTTGCTTAACTTCAACGATCAATCAAGAACGTCTAAGCAAGCTACTGACTGTTCCGTGGCGATGTACATTCTGTGGTGATTTATACACACATATTTTCTACTAAGGTCGCTAGCGAACATCGCCTAAGAAAATTCATCGTAAATAGTAACTACACATGAATAATATAGTCTCAATAATTTGATGTCGCCTGAAGCAAAAGCATGTCAACCAACCTCCAAAATAATCTAGCCCTCATCCCACGCTATGTCAGCTCAGAAAACGTTTTCTACTACCAATTACCTCTGTCAATCGTGAGTGGAATGAAATAGCAATCGAAATCATAGATAGAAACGCAAAAGTATTATTAATAATAGGATGTGGAAAGGGTAGTGCGGATAAGAAAGACATCTTACAGCATGTCTTGAAAAACCTTATCCATAAGAGTTAAACCTGACGCGAGTTATGTATTAGCAATACATAACCAAACCAACCAATTAAATAGTTATTTCGAAGCTCCTTAGCTTGATAAACGCTTTAAACAGAGCAAGTTGCACATACTAGGATAAAATTTACACTGGAAATGAACTAGTTTATAAGTTATTTAAAACAATAAAGAACTTTTGAAATTGAATTGAGTCACTTAAGCGGCAAGTAAGCGGACAGACTGGATGGACCACCGATGCTCTCCAGTAGCATTATTAGATTCACATTCATATGCAACGATAAAACATCATATACAGCGATTAGATAAACTGATGCGACCGCTTCAGTGGTTTCTAAATCAACCGCGACCAACAGCCACGACCGCCGCAACCAGCAGCTACGACCCGCAACCAACATCAGTAATTAATCGGCGGTGCACTCGGTTGCAATTTACTACCGCGGCAACCGGCCACCGCTCGTTAAACACCGCCCTGTCCGCTGATTTGAATAGTTGCCCTCGTTAGCTTTCGGTAAGTCTTGTAATTTGATCTTGTAGTTGTAGTAGATGGCACAAGGAAAATAAGTAAATTCTTGTAAAAAAAAATTGTACAATCCTTTTTAACTTTCAGTGATCTTTACGCTAGTTTTAAATAACAGCAAATATAAAGTTACTTCTTAAACAAAGTCGTAGAATTGATAAAATGTCGTGCTAACATTTTGATAAAATCAAAAGAAGATCTATCTCATAGATATCGAATTAATATTATGAGTATGCAATGCAAGGGACTTCATAAACAGACGCTTATGAATTCCCCAGCAATTAGTAAGCTAATCGAATCTCGTTCATTACAAGTTCAGGACAAAAGTGCGCCATTTAAAAGTGCAATAAAAGCTAAAAGCTCGGAACCCATTACGAACTAATCTCATTTGGACGCTGCGTCCCGGCGCCGCAGATAATGTTACTTCTTTATTGTTTACAGCTCACCAACCTCATCTCGAATCCTTCTAAAGATGGTCGAAAATTACCTAAGATTATATAGATACACCACAATCGCTAAAGTTAAATCTTCCAGAGCAAAGATGCTGTAAAGCGCTTGAACGCGATTTCTAAGTATTTTATTTTTGAACGCTGAAATGTCGAGAAGCCGTGGCCAAAAGACCGCAATGCGAAACTGAGAAAAATGTCACCATTACAAAAAACAAAACAAAACAGATATAGCGAGCAAGGTGACAGTGATTGAGAGTTCCTGCAGTACCTCTGCTACGTGAACAGATTAAACGGAAGACATTGCTTTACAAAAAGCCAGTTTAAATCTCTGCGGAAGATTGAGCAGGCAGCCTCAGACGCGGGCAACAATGAAAAATTAAAAAAAACATTAAGTAAAACAGAAAAATAGGTATATATCTTTACTAACTTAATTTTAACTTTAACTTAAATAATTTCATGTTTAGGGTTATAACTACGAGTAAATGAGTAGGCTGTTAAGAACATTGTTCGCATAGTATCCGCGCAATTTCTGAAATCAGTATTTTCGGGCGGGTGTGTTAACAACTGTGCAGGACATTTGGACGACATGGAGTCCCAACCTCATTTCAAGAACGCTTCACCGAACTTTCTTCATTAATCTTAATCAACAAGAACAAAAAACTCAAATAACATAAATAAAAGCTAATAAATTAGGCTCGGAGCAGACATTTTCCTCTATTCGGCATTTTATCCGAACTTACTCGAAGCGTTTAATGTTTTTTGTTTCTTTTTATACTTTCCGCGAACAAAAGATCATCAACGTCCCTTTTTTCCGCTTATTACGAGGCAGACGTACTTTTTTACAAAGTGTCTGGCTGAATTTAGGGTTTTTCGGTCATTACATCGGATAAATACCTATTTCATTGTTCATTCTTCACGAGTCACAAATTACTCGAAGTTCTAAACTCGGAGAGACTATCAGATCTTAAAACTTATCCTATATAGCTCTTTATATAATTAGTGTAGCTAGCACCTAAAGGAAATTATATAAAGGCCTTTTACCATCTATAGTAGATGATTTATACAGTGTCAGGAGGCAACTTTTACCTTCACAAACGGGACATATGGAGTAGGCTTGCCCAGCACCTATTCCATCCTCTCAGCTTAGTCGGCCTTGTCCATAGGAAGGACATAATCAATACGTGAGAAGCTGACTAAGCCGCGGGTTTCCTCACGATGCTTTCCTTCACCGTTTGAGAGTACTGGGATAGCGTACATAATTTTTTCGCACAGAAAAATCCATTGGTGCACGACCGGATTTGAACATCGAAAGGCGAGTTCACTGCCAACTAGACCACCAGTGCTCTCACCTACAGTAAAATCATTCACGAAAAAAGTTTCGGCAAGTCGTAATTCCAAGAAATGAAACTGGAATCAGTTTTAAGCTAAATGAACTTGAGTGTTACAAACTTAGTTTAACTAACTTAATATAGCTTTTTTCATGCAGGTAGGTAGGGTGGCATTCAGCGCTCGTGTTCCACATTATAAATGGTAACTTGTAAAACCGCGTTCCATGTGTAAACACGGTTGTTGAGAAAGTTATTCTGAACCACCTCACGGGCGCACGTGAGGTAAACCGCTTGTTACACGAATGAGTGGATCGAATAACCTTATAAATCCGCCGCGTTTTCTATACTGATTATCTGTTTTAATTTATCGACTTGGATTTGATAACAAAATTGAGCTTTAATTAACTAGGTTATTATTTTAGTTACGGACCTCCGCCCACGGTCCCTTTATATTACTGAACCGCAAGCGAAGTTTATGGTTCCGTACCCAACGGAACCTTATTACTAAGCCTTCGCTCTCCGTCCATCTCTGTCCATCCGTCTGTCTGTCAGCGGGCTGTATCTCATGAACCAATAGGTAGAGAATTGATAGAGAGATAACAACACATAATGAAAATAAAAGGGAGCCCATTCAAGAAACATTTATGTTCGTGTACAATGATACGAAACCCTTCGTGTGCGAGTTCTACTCGCACTTGACCGGTTTTTAATGTTATTGACCGGTGTGGTGCGCGTACAGATCACACACAAGTCGAAGTAAGTTAGTTCGTATGAGCTGGTGGCCCACTCTTGTGACGGAGTTTTTAGGCCACCTAAAGGCCTCCTTCATGGCTTAACGACTTAAAAGCCGGGACCGACAATTTAACGTGCTCTCCGAAACACGGAAGCGCTCTGCTCGTAATGTCACTTGCGGCCACCCATCCCAATTGTGACCGCGCACAACGTTGCTTAACTTCAACGATCAATCAAGAACGTCTAAGCAAGCTACGCCACGAGCGCTGCACGTCGGCATTATTAAACTTAATCTTAAAGGTATCACGTCGACGACGTGAAAATAAAGTAGATAATAACGTTTCTTTAAATTAAAACCGTCAAATAAATGAACCACGTCTGTGTTCTTACAAAGTTTTTGATAAGTTGCGCGAAGTTTGCACGTTGTGAGACGAGATTATTTTTTATAACGAAGTGTCACACTGGAATGTTTGCATTATCCTCAAAATATAGGTTTTATATCCATAGACTAACCAGTCTAGAATCATTAGTCTTTGTCAGAGAGCTTATTGTAGAGAGTTATAGAGTATATTTTGTCTATTTTCTCGAAAAAGATGACATGTTTGTCTAGAACCAGACCGAACCTACGTCAAACTATGCAAAGAAGACAAAAATCAACCAAACAAAATACTAAAATATATATTGCATCGTCCTTTGTCCACAACTGGGATTGTTTATTTTTAAAACAAATATAATATATAAGCTCCATAAGCATTGTTTGTGACTATCTGTGTTCTATTTCACTCACTAAACTAATATTTGCAAAGTTTAAAGTTCCAAAGTAGATTCATCAAAATTCAACAAGTTAATTCAATTTGCTAGCTAGTGCTGGTGTACCTGGAATATATTCCCTGGAGGTCTACATTAAGAGTGCATTGACCACAGAGTGCATTTTGCACGTTAAAGGGCATTAACATTGAACGTGATTTTTATATGAAAACTCCACCTGGGGCTTTGAGAGTAATAAAGACATGTCGAAGCTATTTACAGTTCTTTACTGTTCTGTTGTACAGTAAAGAATATTGGACGAATGCAATATGAATTCGAAATAAAAATAGGAATTGTTGGTAAAAGGGAGAAAGTAATTGAGTGATCGCTTACCTACTGAAATCGTTACCAAACGAATAATGCAAATTATCTCTCTTGTAACTATCGATTTATGCTGAGAGCGTAAAGTAATATGTCTGGATAGTTTTATCAAAAACAAACAGCACCCAGCGCAGACAGAGTAAGTTCTAAGAAAAAATCAGAAGCGCTGACTCAAATATGGTTCAACAGAAATACAGTTTCAACAGAAATACAGCTACCTTTCTCAAACTTTTCAAAAACTTACGACACCATAAGAAATACGGTATTTTACCAGCTAACCAGTTGCAAGTTTAAATACCTCCAGGAAAGTATCTATAGTTGATTCCAGTAAGAATTTAGGAGTTGCTGGTAGAAATTGCGGTACTCCTTATTGCGTGATTAGTTTTGGAAAAACGTTTGAAAAATGCGATGAACACTAATAGTTGTGTTGGTTCGATTCCAGTAAGAATGGACTCGAGGCAGTTTACGTAAATAGGTTTGGAGTCGGCGCGCGTCAAACGCTCATGAGATGCCAATTCGGAACTTATGACTCCATCTGTTCCGGCGGACGAATTTGCATTCGCCGAATGGAGTTCGTGTCGATCGAGCAAGGACATTTGTTTGAAACTGCTCTTCTGAGAAACTGTTGTGTCGACCGTTATATTCATAGGTAGTTTTTCTTATTGTCGAGGCTATCTGATCTGTGTGCCATGTTTGATGGTGGCATGGACATGACTAGAAAAACATAAATAGTGGACAAAATGAGCTCCTTTATGCGCAGTTTTTCACCACGCTAACTGACGACATCGAAATAACCAGTATCATCATTGTTTAAATATAATTGTTTAAACAATCAAGGCCTGCTAGTGGAATTGAAATTGAATTTATTCACAAGCTAGCTGTAACCCGCGACCTTATGAATGATATTGTCTGGGAGCGCAAAAAGTCAACATCACGCGGCATTTTCAGGCGGTCCCCCATCCAAGTTGTGGCCGCGCACAACGTTGCATGACCTCGCTGGTATGATAGGTTTCCCAGACAAACTTTCATCTCCTTCAGGATTATTTTCGCAATAAAATATAGCGTATGTCCTTTCCCGGGATGGAATCTATCTTCTTGCCAAACTTCATCAAAATCTGTTCAGCAGTTTAGGCGTGAAAAAGTAACAGACAAACAGAGTTACTTTCGCATTTATAATATTAGTATGCCAGCGAATACTGGACCTATTAAACGTCATTCATCTAACCAGTCACTGTCTTTCACCAGTACACGACCGTCAAATGACGTCCACCGTTTCCCAAGCACGTTCCCTACACCGCTTTAGTTATACGAGTAAGTTTGTCTGTAGCTGGGTGAGATCCAAACTGCAGCCTGAACGCGAAACGACTTCCAATATACACTTTACTCCGTCGAATTTAACGATAACATGTTTAAGGTAACAAGAACATATCAATGAAATGAAAATAATGAAAAGATTGGTGTATAGACTGTTGGATCAATAACACTGACTACACAGTGGGAAATTGATCTTGTTTGTTACTCGTCTTTTTCCTGGGAACATTGTACCACTACTAGAGTTCTTTCGAACCAGAGTGGTAAAATAATCAATGGATGAAATTCAAAATTTCTTTTTTTCCGTAAAATGTCTAGGACACGTTTTATATCTACGTAAAATTTACGCCTGTTCGTAACGCGACTAAGCGTGGAAGATACACGTAAGAAATCACGCTCGGCAATTTTTTTGGAAAATCATGTTTATAAAAGGATTTGGAGTTTCAGTCCCAAGCATTTTTGTCTTTTATATAATCGGATAATCTGTAGTAAGCTTTTTAAACAATTTTCGTTTTATTACAGTTTTAAATTTATTAACTGACAAATCTGTTATCTCGCTTGGGACTTTGTTATAGAAGCGTAAACATTGCATTTAAATGATTTGCTGACTTTATCTTTGAGATCGATCTAAAGCAATAATACCGCCTATTGAACGCTTGTTTAAATTTGTTTGTTTTATCTTTGTATGTTATAATATATTAACGTGTTTTCATGAATTTATTTGTTACACACAGTCACACACACTTTTGCTTTTATAACATGCATAATAATCGTACTAAAACTTTTGGGCTTTTATGTACTCACTTATTGTAACAGAAACTTAGAAAGTAATGTATTAAATTGCAAACTCCGCAATATGAGCAGCGGCAATATCACACGAAGAGCAATTGTCCCTCGACAATGAGCAACCGAGGAGATCTTGCGAAACTCCGCACGCAAAGGGAACTTTACAATGCAACTAACAACAAGTTGTTTGCGAACTCACCTCGCAAACGAGCGCCGCCCATCCAGCCTCCACCCGATCAAACTATCTCACCGCACCCCGAGCACCACTCTCCGATGTTACGAATGGTCACCGAAAACCAATTGAGCGAATGACATTCTACTATTGCAACCATGCAAAGTGTTAAAAACACCGAACGGCTCAGATCTTTTACATATCGACGGCAGAAAGCTGTAATGTCGTATGTCAAAAAATGGCTTATCTTAAAACTTGATTGTTGATAAGCAAAAAAAGCGTCGAATGGTCTATGTTTCGTCTTTCTACGATGAAAAATTTTATGATACGCCCTTCATTTTTTCCTAGTTTTTTACTGTTCACACGACTAATTGCTGTAAATAAAGGTTTTTTGGCTCTGGTTCAAAATTGAATATTTTGAGATACGACAAAATCGCTTTCTTCCGTCGATATGTAGACCAGTTATCGCCCGCTGCTACGCTCGCCTAGCACTTGGATAAAAACTAGCCTATCATGTTATTCCACTACACATCCGACGAGAAACGAGCCTACTCCTTCCTCAAAGGTCGGCAACGCACTTGCAGCTCCTCAGATGTCGCAGGTGTGCGTGGGCGGCGGTAATCAATCACTTACCCTCAGGTGAGCCGCTCACTCGTGCCACCCCCTCTTCCATAAAAAAATACGTCGAGGCACAAACATCCTCACATGATCCTTCCTAACGGAAGACCATCGCGGTTTGTTTTTACAAACTGCATAATGCTGAGTTAGGGTCCGTTTTGCAGCAATCTAGAATATAATTCTGGTAATCCGTGCTCTTGAGACCCAAGATACAGACTTCGAGTCTAGTTTGGGCCTCGCTGGAAAATATTTTAGGATACCTAGTTTACTAGTGCATTGTATCACTTCTAAATTGTAATATTGTGTTTTCGTTTTTGACAATATACTTTCTTTATTCTTTATAATTATGTATGTAGTTGATAAATAGGTAAATACCTACTAAGTGTAAATTTATGTTGTTGCAAATTAACTATTCTATTCTATTCTACATCGAATATCGAACTATATCGAGAGTGGTGCTAAAGTCGATCTCGGAGGGGAGTGGAATCGAGAGCGGGGGGGGGGACAAGGTACAATACACGGAGCGCGTCGACTGTCAAACGCGGAAGTTGTCAGGCGCTCCACAGGCCCAAGTGGAAAGATGCTACATCTAGTTAAATTAGTTTTCTATCTGCGATTTCAATGAGTTCAGGTAAAGTTGCCTTGTTTATAAGATTGAAAATGTTTCTTTCTTCACTTATTTTCGAGATAGGTACTGACGGCCTCGGTGGCGTGGCGGGCGATTGCGTGGCAGCGACGCAAGAGGCGCGGATTCGATTCCCACTGCGGAAGAAATGTTTGCATGTTCTGCAAATATTTCTTCCGGGTCTGGGTGTTGTGGTACCATGGTACTCGTAGTTTCTGATACCCACGACACAGGGAATCCTAGTGTGGGGTCAGAACTACCTATGTTTGTGACTGTTGGGTGTTATTTATTTACTGGTTTCGAACAAGTGTGGTGGAATGCGCCACAAGGCACAAGATTTCTAGAATTTCATATTACATCTACAATGCGTCTTCATGATTTCCCATCATGTTCCACCATTCCACCAAGTCTTGTTCCAGCTGGATTCACTGCTCTCTGACTACCCTCACCAGTTTAGTCTTGAGTAATAAGGATAATAACATGGCAGAGTAAAACTTTCTTAGGACTTTTTGTATTAATTCTACACACGATTTTCGTTTTTTTTAGTTAAAATTGATGTATTACTGTAAGCTACAAAAGCGTATCGAAAATAAAATAATCTGGCGTGCATTATGTGAAAGAAGATATAAATCCATCTACAAATTGAATTCCAAGCAAAGAATATAGTGAAAAGTCCGCAACAGATGGTGCCAATATTACTAACCCATCTAATTTTGAAAAGCATTTTCTTTTCAATGTTATAAAAACATATTTTTATCAAATAATTTGAATGCAACGCGCTTTTAAATCAGCATTCGGTCCGCGTTTCTTTAAAAAATAAAAAAGTTTTCTTGAAGCGAGTTTTCTTTGAAACTGAATGACAATGGAAAAGGTTTTATAAAGTAGTTAGAAATGCATAATACGAAGCCATAAACAACAATCCAAAGGAGATTATGACCGAGATTTAATGGATATTATGTTTTAAATATTACTTAGCAAAACAAATTATGATTAATGCTCTTACCGAAGTATTTCAGCAAAAAGAAATGAATGAAACAAATACATCGCATGACATTTTAACTACAGAGACGTTTTAAATAAATCTAAGTCCACGAAAGGAGTCTTTGAGACATACATTAAATCCTTTCACCACACTGGTTCGAAAGAACCAGTGACTAGATAGAGATAGAACTAAAACATTCAAAACGTGACAATAGCTAACATTATTTCATTTCAATTCTTACTACAGAAACACAGCTAAAATTTGAGACTAAATATCCGTACACTTTGTAAGCTTCAACTACACCAAAGTACATATACTCGTATACAGTACCTACACAATGAGCACAGCATCCGTTGCAAGATTGCTCTTTGAAGCGAGTTCCGGAATCGAGTAGGTACTTACTTTGAGGATGGATCCTTCAAGAATGTACTGGCAAGAATGTTACTATGTCTCGACTAGCGAATAAGTTCAAGAACTAGTAGCCAGCCAGGAGGTTTATAATACCATTCCATAATCTCCTTTATGGTTTTGGCGCTGATACCGAAAACTATACCCTCATAACACACTCTCTAGCAGAACCTAATAAGAGTCTCTGCCCACTGAAGTTCCATAACCGGACAGATACAAAACAAATAAAAAAAAATACGGTTCTATTATGGGTAGGGAATTAGAACCTGCACTTTTGCATCTGCAATGCGTTGATCAATACGGCCACAATGTCACTGACGCCAATACTCACCGGAATCGAAAATCGTGAACGCTTCTACAAATCTAGCATAAATATCGTAGTAAATAAGAAACATTTCAATTTGTCACATTTCCAAATAAAATATACCAACAAATTACATAAAATGATTCGATAACAGGTTTCACCCTTGTTCATCACTTTCAATAAAAGTCAATATTTGAGGAAAACGAAACTGACGTGAAAAGAGAAGCAATTTCAAAGTTTATTATCCTCCACAGATCTCGAGCGAGCCTCCAAGTATAAAGAACGAGGATAATACGTCAAACAAACTATCCAGATAAAACCTTTTCATTAGGAGATTCAAGACTACGTAGTACCTACCAGAGGTAAAGTTTTGGTTTACTAAAAAACGGCAACCGTCTTACTATGGTATAATTTTATCAAAAAGCACAAAAATTCAATTCTTTAACGATAAAAGCCTCTTTGAGATCCAGTTGAATCCTTTCACCATACCAGTTACAAAAAAACTAGTGATAAAAGTAAGCAGTAATGGAATTACTTCAGGAAAAAAGCATTACAGCGTCCATCGCCATTTCCCAGCGGTACAAAACTACCGCTTCTTAGAAAGCCCAGCTTAAGTAGTGATACGCGTTTTAATCGCACGGCCCCGCCTCGGGACCGGCACACAGCGGGAATTAACAATAACGAGGAAACATTGCAAAAACAAACAAAATTGTTCTCAAATATACACAATAATATTGCGCCCGGCAACTTTGTCTGCGTTGAGATTTTTTTACACAAACTTCGTCTGCCCGCTGAGTCCGCTAGTTGAATTTTGGATTTTTTTTCTTAGTTCACCCTTACATCGTAAGAAGAATTTACTTTCCAAGTTTCATGCTTCAAGGACTTATGGTTTAGGCTCTGTGTTACAGTCAGCCAGTATCTTAAGAGTTTTATTTATTTAGTACTACCGCTGAAAGTATATTCAGTCATACGGGTTTGTAAATAATTCGTAGCGAAATGAGTAGATGTTATGCTCCGTGTTTAGTTACGGGTTGGTTCTGCAACCGCAGTTTTGTTTACAGCTTGTACTGAGATAGGAGTTTAGTTTGATTAGTTACAGCGAAAATTTTGAGGGTTTAACGCACGTTCAGCTACATCTGCCGACATGTGGCTAGTACGTAGACAATAAAGTACGAGACCAAACTTTAATGGTTACGTAAGATAAACTATTTTACCCATGCGAAATTCTATTTCTGATTTCCATAAGAGCTTTCCTTATAATGAATTAATCATACATTTTATACATATTCTGAGAAAAAACATTTGCTTACTAATCGTTTGTATTGATCTTAATATGTTGTACAGTAGACTAATGTTTTATTTTGTTGATGTGCCTTTGGTTGAGTTTGGCTTGCAGGGAATTATTTATAGAAACCCCACGATATGTGTGCACTCTTCAATGGTTTATTGCGACTATTTTGCCAAGCGTGGAACATTAGAATATAACCGAAACAATGGCTAAAAAAATACTAACTAAATAAGTATAGGTATGAAAAGGTACGACAGTTTTTATCACTTTCAAAAATGGCTTTCTTTTGTTTGTTATTCAACTGGCTCATTAATAAAGAATTCAACTCCTATAAAACATGAAAATCTGAGGAATTTCCATAAAAATGTTCCAAATAAAAGAAAAGTTAAGTTGATTTACCGAGCGTAAACTCGGCTCCAGGCCGCGACTCCGCAGTGTCCATTACTCATCTTGTTTTGAACCCACTACCCATCTTCAAATACAAAATCATAACTCACTGCAGCATAAAGCAGACGTGGCGTAGTCGGAAACATCCCGACTTCTATGTCTGAGGTCGTGTGGTCGAATCCGGAAAGCGGTCAGTGCTTTTTATATTTGTGAAAAAAATATTTATGTATGTATATTATCACGCCCGTATCCCTAATGGAGTGGGCAGAGCCACAAGTAGTCATAAGAAAACTTGCAGCCATCAAAGTCCCAACATGGATATGGTGAACCATGGTGACAGGTGATCAGCCCATCGCCCATATAGATGGTTCATCATGTTGGAGAGGATCCCTTAGTCGACTTTTACGTCATGCTCGGGGAGGGAAGCAGCTGGAAGCATTCTATGTTTTTTTGCAAAAAAAAAATATAAATAATTATATACTGACTTGTAAAGAAGAATGTGCATTTGATGTATGAACTTGTAAATCCCAAGAATTAATACAAAAATATACAGATAGAATAAAGTTTTAGTTTCGAAAATATCTTCAACAGACATCCCTCAAACCTTTTAACATGCAAATACGTTTAAACTTTAGAATAACTTGCGTTACCTGCTCCGCTCCGCCTTCAAAGCATTCAACTCAAAACTTGTACAGTAAATCATCATATCAGCTGTCCAACAAAATACAGAAAAGCTGCACATAAAAAGATGCAAGTGTGATGGATGGAAGTTGGCAACACCGAGGAAAGTCCCGACTTCCAGGGAGTTTTTGCCACGGAAAGTTGTAAGTGCAGTGACAAATTATGAGTAATGTGCGAGATGTGTGAGAGAACCCTCTCCGTGTCACGTTACAAATTAGAACACTTCGCATGACAGATGCGCCGCTAGATGTTTGCCAACACTTTAAAAGCACCTGCCTGGGTTTTTAGCACAACATCTGTTTCCTTGGACGTGGCTATGCATCAGTTTAAGCAAACTTTACAACGTCAATCTAGTAACATTTTAATGTTTCTCTGACGTTGATTAATGTAATCACTATTTTTCGAAAACCAACTTCTCAAAAGAATAAGTCAAGAATTAACCTGTCAAGTGCGATTCGATTTTACAAACGAAGGGTTCTGTACCTTACGATAACATGGTATTACCTTGGTATAATTCATTCATTAGGGAGGCTACCAGTAGATGACGCTTTCTGTACATAAAATATGTTTAGGGGCCCCTTTTATTTTTATTATTTATTTTTATAGGGGCAATACACATTCTGTGAAAATTTAAAATCTCTACCTATAACGGTTCATGAGATACAGCCTTCTGACAGACGGACGGACAGCGGAGGCTCAGTAATAGGGTCTCGTTGGCACCCTTCGGGCACGGACCCATAAAAAGGTTCTTTGAATAAATATTTTACAACAACATTACCCCTGCAAACTATCGCCTTTCAGAAAGTCAGCGAGGGCTCGAAATAGATAAAAAATATTCAAAGCCACTGCGACCCTAATTTAACAAGCCCTGTGACAGATTATTCAAGGCCGTAATAAACCTCGCTCAAATATTGACCGCCCCAGACTACTTCAACGCTCAAAGTAGTTTTTAAACAGAAATATTTAAGCTTGTCCGGCGGGAGGATGTTACCACCGATGCTGTTCCAACATTTTATTTGTTGCTTTAGTTCGAGGCGCTTAAAAATCGAACTTGAGGCTTTGTACTTTTGGGACCTAACCCAAAAGTACAAAGCCTCAAAGTGAGTTCAAAAGCCCGTACCCTCAGTTTGATAAATAGTGGGCATAGTCTAGATTACGCTTCTTATTTAAGACTTCATGTCTTACCTTTTTATGAAATAGAGAGATTGTATCAAAATTATCTAGCATTATGGCGGCATGATTAAGAGCGTGGGCAGAACGAGCGCTTTATGCGCTGCAACAATAACCACATGTTTTAACAAGTTGCATTTGTGCTACTTTCAGAGTTTTACTATTCAACGGAGTCGTCAAATTTACATCAAAATCTCCGGTTGTTTGATACCTAGTACCGTATACAGGGCCTACGCCCACTACCCCAATCCGGAGGCCTTTAGGCGGCCTAAAAACTCCGTCACAAGAGTTGGCCACTAGCTCATACGAACTAACTAGAAACCTTTCGAACGAATTTCAATTTACTGTAATACAATTGTGTTTACAAAACTGGCTTTTGACTTGTCTCATAAGCTCAGTTAGTAATTCTGCCTTTTGGACAGTAGGTTGTGGGTTTGATTCCCGGGACAAACACTTGTGTGAAGAACGTTCTCGTTGTGTGTCTGGATATTCTAAACATGTATTTAGCTAATGGAAACAAAGCAACACACGGTCCACACCATAATGGAGTGCACTCAGAGAATTACTGCGTAGTTTGCGAGAAGACAACTGTGGCCCGCTCCACTGCTTTTGTCTCCCGGGTCTCTTTTATAAACACATCTTTTAAAACTCTAAACAGTACAAAATAAAGTCGCCATCCCGTCTATGTGAGGCTAGCACAGCCGTGTTGGATGGCACAATCAAATGGAGGCTTCCGCCCAGCAGTGGGCAACGGGCTGTGGACGATGATGATGATCCGCGTCTTGTGCGATAAGGGGAGTTTTACTTCGCAGTTTAGGTACATAGGCTCAGGCGGCTCGATGAACGCTCGTGTCACACGATACGTTTCAATTTCGCGAGCAAGCAGTAAGAGTAGGCAAGTTTTCATACCTAAATTGGACTTTTGCTCGAGAGTGAATCTTCTGTACGCTAGTACCTACTATTAGTTATTCTGTGGTTTTTCTTAACCACACAATGGATTTTGATACGATTATTTTTTCATTATCATTTCAATTTCTTCCTAAATGTATGCAATTATATAAATATAATTGCATACATTTAGGAAGAAAGAAAGCAAAGAAAAGTGCTTTTATTTTTGTATCTAAGTCTAAACCGCTCAGGCACATAGAACGCCACATTTATGCAGAATTAAATTGCATTTTCATTAAAAGTTATAAAATACATTTACGACATCTATACAGACTACATAATCGGATTGCACCATGCGAGGCCGGAGCGGGCCGCCAGTGCGCAGATAAAGCAGCTTAAATTATTTACAACTTGCCATTCTAGCATTTTGCGATTAAAATAAACAAATGCTTAATTTAGCGAGTATAAACACATACGTTCCCTGAGCTACGTGCGCCGTAAACATTTATCCAAAAAGGTCACATTCATAAATGCTAGCCCATCTGAATCCGTGCCTACCTCTACACAAAACCGAGCAGGTGGATACACATTGGGCGTTTTAAAACGCGCTTGAAAAACGCACGTCCTAATTACTTTTGTTTTATAATCACAGTTAGATTTTCTATCACAGTTTTGATGATTCTTTCGGCAGTGTGTAGAAAATAATCCTAAGGTGGTCTCATACTCATCAGCAATTGAAACTTTTTCTGTACAACTTTGAGACATCATAATCCCTAGAAATCATCATATGAAAAAGTGTAGCCACTCCAACGAAATCAACGTTCTGAGTAAACATGAAATGATTTCTTCCAGCACTGATACAGCTACTATAAGTACGTATTCCTACGTCCCCTGAGCTCAATGTTCGGTTTTTCTCATCCACCTATGCCTATCTTTTTGTCGGGATATTATAACGCGCGTTAAAAAACGCCCAGTGTGCGCCTCCCTTGTATATTCCGCGTAATTGCAAAGTCTGGCCGCAAACATTAGCCAGCTGTGTCCGCCATATTGCTTTTTGCAGTTCGCAAATGGTTTTTGCATTAAGTGCTCGCAGACTTTCATGATGCTTTGTAGGCTTTACGTGCTCTTACGTTTTGAGCCGTATTTTTTTTACGTTGTTTATTGAGCAGTTTAAAAGTCTACAAGAATTAAGCTCCGGATTTTCATTGGCTTTTTCAACTAAAACAAAATAAAAATATTTTTTTATGGAAAAATGGAAATGTACAATCGTTCCAAATCATAAACACTTTTCTTTAAGAACCCCGTAGCGGATTACTGATAAAATCTGCTTAGACTTTATTTTTTACCTTTTGTTTTCCGATACAAAACATGCTTCGTGATGGTGAGTAAGCATCATCATCTAAAATTGTCCCGAGCACTACAGCGCCAGCTACAGACATATTGTTTCTTAGCGCTGAATAAATCATCGAGAATAGACCAAGTATATAAGACCATGTATAACCTGTTATTAGTTCAGGTAGGTACCTTGACCAATAACATGTAAATAGGGGCGCATGTTCTTATTTTTACTGTATTGTGGCTCTATTTTTTTCTTTCATTGTTTCTGCCATTTTGTCCATACTGTCTTATGTGCCAAATAAATAATCTATCTATATAGTATATACTATATACAGTTACTTGGTCTACTATATAGTAGACCAAGTATCTATATGAATCTAGTATAGGTGAAGATCGAATCAAAAATGAGGAGATTCGTAGACAGACCAAAGTCATCGACATAGCCCAGAGCATTAGTATGTATGTATGTTCGTATGAGCTAGTGGCCAACTCTAGTGACGGAGTTTTTAGGCCGCCTAAAGGCCTCCGACTGTTTAACGTGCCCTCCGAAGCACGGAAGCGCTCAGCTCGTAATGACACTTGCGGTCACCCATCCCAATTTGTGACCGCGCATATCGTTGCTTAACTTTAACGATCAATCAAGATATTGATTCACATAAGATATGGTATGCATTAGATGGAAATAAAGATATTAATAATAATAATCGATCTGCACATCTCGCCCGAGCACAGGCACGTGAATGTCTTATCATATAATACATTAATCAAATTAAACACATGTCATAAACACCCATTTAAAATGTAATAAAAATGTCAATTGAATTAAATCTTTAAGGTATAAAGTGCACAATTATAATAGGTCAAACTTAAAACTAAGTCGTCAACAGAATGAAAACAATGATCAATCAATAAATTAAATAGCTTTTTGTTAAATACGGGACCCCTCAGTTCTTTAACATCACTTGGCAATCTGTTGTAAATCTTGATAGCCATGGTATAGCAGTTGCGACTATACAACAAAGTTTTATGACCGACTTCACGTTTGGCTATTTCCAAAGTCTACTTGCAAATACAACAGGACGCCACCGCGGGTGTCACCGCAGTCCGCCTGTGAGAGGCTTAGCGCAACAAAACCCAACGGCCACTAATCCAGAGGAGCCGTAAATAAGTGCGCAGCGGACAGCGGAGTATCGGCAGCGGCTGTCACCTGCTGCCGCTCATCCGTCACGGGATTAGAGGCGCGGAGCCCGCGGCCTTTGTACCAGCGGAATTACCTCACCCATATGGAAGTTACACATTCACAAAATTCAATTTTTCATGTCACCTACATGTTGAAATTATGTATCACTTTTTATTTTTCATCCAGGACTTTAGATATTTTTTTTATAAAGTATGATATTTATCGTTTCTTCATTTAATTAAGACAAGAAAATCAATAAATATGTGTGAATAGAAATAATGATGCGTGGACTTTTATGTTTTGTTGTTATCTTCATTATACCTTGTGCCAGTCAACTTAACAAATTTAACAAGTTATTCACCTATCCTTACCTTTCTAGGACAAAAATTAAGTGTTACATAGAGTGGCTGCAAGTGATGATGATAACTTGTGGTCCTGCCCACCCCCTTAGGGATACGGGCGTGATTATTATGTATGTACAAAACATAAACGAAAACATTATCAAGTGCACGAAAGAAACCTTTGAGGCGCACTTTAAATCCTTTCACCGCACTAGTTAGAAAGAGCTAGTGACACGACTAGATAGATAAAACGTTCACCACTTCAAGTAACGAAGGCTTTAGGGGTTGAAGCATCAGTCTCGATCCAATCGCGCGGGTCTGCACGGCCCCGATACCGCAATGAATTATGGGTCTGTCGGACCCGAGACTCGTCTTCGGATTAAATACATTAATTACGGCTGAATCACAGATATAATACGATTATTCACTGTTATCTGTGTTACCGTAATATTTCCAAGGAGGGTTGACGTCAGGCAGGCGGCCGGTCATAAAACACCTTAGCCAAAACTCTTACAGCATGATCCAAGGATCATGTTGTGCCGACCCCACATAGAGTGGGATGAGGGCAAGATGATGATGATGATGATGATGATGATCTGTGTTACCGTAATTAAATTGCTGGCTATGATGTTTCGCTTGTTCTCTGCTGGGCATCCTGTTTTCGATTAGAGTCCAACTCGTGATATCGTGGTTACAACGCAACTTGCTTGGCTACAGTAAAAGAACCGGTCAAGTGCGAGTCGAATTCGCACACGAAGGGTTCCGTACTATCGTACTTTTTAATATGACTTTTACTCTATGTAATTTCAAATTGGTAGCTTCGATGATCGATTACCAACGTTAAAAAAATGTCTTGACAAGCAAACTTTGGTCAACTTGCTTCCCTTTGCTGCGCCGGGTGTTTCCATGACCCGTTTAGTGAAAATTTGAAGCAATTAAATAAGTTAATTAATATCGCTGGACATTACACAGAGTGCCATTTAGGCCCAATTTGTGGACACAACAAAGTATACTATACCACATTCTAATCTTTTTTACCTTTAAACAAAGGAAACCGCTGCTGAAATGTAGATTCCCCAAGTTTTAAATCACCGAGCCGCATCGCAACCTCCAAAACCGTTTACCGACGCGCCGGCCCCGTCTCAACCGAGCCTCTAAGCATACAGTCGCGTGCCGAGTCGACCCTGGAGGCTTTCACCCCATTTGTCCTCGTGCTATCGTTTCGCAAAACCTCATGGTTAATTTCAGTATGACATCAGCAGAATTATAAGAACTGATTGACCACTCTGTGCTGAATTAAATCAACCGTATTAGCCTGTGACACGTTACTACGTTAACAGGATGATGTTGATACGGCTGATTTAATTCAGCACAGAGTGGTCAATCAATATGACGAACAATTTTGTGCTGTCTTCATCCACTATTATCATCAAATTGTTTTGTACAAGTCGTACAGTGGTCTGGTGGCCTTCAAATCCTAAAATCATGGGTTTGACTCCGTGGATTTTTCTGCACTATACCAGAAGTTACTCTCAAGTCTTGATGGGAATCATCGTGATACTGGTGACATGTCATAGATACTAAGAAAATAAATTCGAGGACACGCAGCGTACACGAGAAGAGCCCCATCGTAGTGCAGATTACAGTTAATACAAGTGAAACCAAATGTAAGAGACCAAAGTCCCCCAGGGTAAGATAGCGAGACGTCCAGACGGTCTTGCGACAGAAGACAACAAGAACACTTACAGAAATCCTTCCAAGGAGATAGTTTAAACCGCATGCGGAAAACTTTTCCAACTGCAAGTTGTTAGATCCTGGGTGCATTGCATTGCAATTGATGGTTTCACTGAGAGCGGAGAGCAGAAAACATCTTGGACCAAGAAATTGTTGTTCTATTTTGCATTTTTGAAATATAAATCAATATTTGCGGTTTGCGAGCATAACTGGCGTCAACTAGCTTCTAGTCTTTTTTTCTTAGCAGAAATTGACAATGTATTGCAACAATAACATATTATCTGAATGATAGTTAATTTTGACGAGCTTTACTGGCTTAGTTCGCTGTTAAAATGTTTTAATTGACATTGATGGTCATAAATTGAATAAAGTTTCATAAGTAGATTTAATACTTACAAATCACTCTTTTAATCGTATCCATCATTTATACTTCTCATTAAAATTCCAATCAGTAAAGTTAAAAAAGGATGAAAATGTTCCAAGAGAATCTAGGTAAAAGTTCGACTTTTTGACATTATCATCAAATAGTACGAAAAGAGGACCGCGTCCACTACGTCCCCCGCTCCCCGCTGCCTCCCGCTCCGCACCCCAAAAGGAGCCAAGTCAGGGCTTACAAAGTACTCGTAGAAAACTTGTCAGATAGCACAAGTTAACGGCAATAAAGTGATACTCTCATTTCAGCTGACGAGTTTTAACGAGCGAAAGTTCGTTTAATTGATTAATGGCGGTCCTGTTTGTGAGGATTATATTTGTTGCTTTTATTAGACTTAACAATATTTAACTAAAAAGTGTTAGCTATTTCGTTCCAATAGTACAAGTTTTGCTTGGTTTAGATCTATGTGTCCTTAAATATCACAATACAGGTAATTATATCACATTAATATCTTGAACATTAAACGATTTTAAATCTAGAATATCTCCGGAACCCATAATTTCATTATCATAAGAGTTTTATTCTTCTGCTGGACTGGGAATAAAGAAAAAACTTAAGTCGATGGGCGATGGGCTGATCACCTGTCACCATGGTTCACCATATCCATCTTGGGAATCTTGGATCGGGAGAAGGAAAATTTTCTTTTGATTACTTATGGCTCTGCCCACCCCGTTAGGGATATGTGCGTGATAATGTGTATATAACTACTTCCGTTGCTGAGTGTACAGAGGACGTGTCGTAAGGCAGCTGACGCGACGTCCCCGGGCACAGATTGTAAAATCTTTCACGTTATTTACGACTTCAGTTTTACTAGCGCAGTTTAAATGTTCCGAGAAGATCACAGGAATGCAGTCATCAAAATGTTTGTTTTACGACATTACATAATACTCGAAATATTTTACATTGTGACTTGACCTCGGTGGCGTGGCGGGCGAGTGCTCGGCTGAGACGCAAGAGGAGCGGCTTCGATTCCCGCTACGGGAAAAATGTTTGGATGTTCCGCAAATATTTCTTCCGGGTCTGGGTGTTGTATCTATGTATTTAAGTATGTAATCATCATCAGCCTATAGAGGTCTAATGCTGGACATACTCCAAAATATACTTCCAGGACGGACGGTTTTGTGCTCTCTTGATCTGCCGACTACAGTATCGGTGACCACCTCAGTCCATATTCGGTTGCGGGGCTACCTTACACTTCGGTACCCGGTCCGTGTCCTAACCCCGGACTAGGATTCCCTGTTTGGTGGTTATCAGAAACTACGAGTACTATGGTACCACAACACCAACACCCGGAAGAAATATTTATAGAACATGCAAAAATTTCCTCCGCAACGGAAATCGAACCCGCGCCTCTTGCTGCATTCTTCGTGCTATATGACCCCTTATTACCACTTCAAATTGCATTCAATCACTTTAAAATGGGGCATCCGTCCGTCGCGTCGCTAATCACACAAAACGTACCCACTAATAAGATTGGTCGGCAGAATAGGGGTCAAACGGACTCGACCGCAGGAACGCATTCAATCAGTGGACTGTTTTGAACAAAGTGGGACTATTCTAGATAAAGTGATGTCATTATGATAGGGGATATGTCAATGTCAAGGCATATTGATTGTGAATTTCGATGACACTGAACATTTGGTTCAAATAACTCTTAGAACCTAACTTTAGAACCTCGCCTGCTTGTATTTATATCGATCGAGGAATAAAAAGAGTCTCAACTCTTTAATTTGAAGTCATACATCTGACTCATACACTTTTCTATTATTTTTGTTATTGACAAAAATAATTTTAAGTTAGGTTAAGTTTTAGTTTAGTTTATTAAGTTAAATTTTAAGTATTTCTTTGACGAGAGAGATAAATTTTATATCGCTCTGCCATTACGTAACTGTTCGTGACAAATTAGAATCTAACAGAACAGGACGGTACTACTATAAACATTGTTTAACTTCAAACAGACTTTTAGAGGCCTTAAAAACTGGAACCTCTACGTATGTAAAAGGTTAATTAGTAAAACTTGTTTAAAGTAACCAAGTTCCAGGTCTAAGTGACCATAAAAATGACTCGGTGAAGTAACTTGCACAAATTGCCGGCACTAATGTAACAGCTGACTTCGCTCGCCATAAACTGCGGCCGGAAGACCACTGTCCGTGAAATAGCGTATAACTCTAGCAAATTACCCGCCTTACGTCCAAATTAAAGTAGACCAACAAATTAAGAGCACCTAGTCCGCAATAACGTCTTATTCAAGCCGCTAAGAGGTGATTTGCCCTAGGACGCGCTTAAGCACTAACTTAACGACCACTTGCCCGAGCGCGAGAGAGCACATCTTAATTCTAAACTGAGGCCAGTAAACACAATATTTTAGGGTATTTCGGGAAAAGTTTTAGACCTTTTGCGTTCATAACATCATAATACATCATACGAGTACTTACAGCAAGTGTCTGTTAGCATGGTTTGGAGCTTTTGAGGCGCACTTTAAATCCTTTCACCACACTGGCTCGAAAGAACTAGTAACACGACTAGATAGATATTATAGTTCGTTTGTCATCTCGATTTTCTTTTCGTCTATGTACACATAATGTACATATCCAATTTTGTCATAGCCTCTTCCTTGCCTTAAAGGTTTGCTGGTGGAAAACTCTTCAAAAGTTAAGCGCGCCTTTGTACATTAGCTGTTTAATGTAATTTCCTATTTTGTATTTGTAAATGTTCTCTGTTTCATTTATTTTCATAATTTTTAACGAAGACCTCCACAAGGACCTTAACACTATTATTATACAAATACAAATAAAGAATTGCAGAGTTTAATTTGGTTAGAGAAAGCTTTCAAACAAATTTTAGACCAAACAAAGTAGGGGTTCGATTGCAAAAAAATCGAAACCAAAAAATACTTCAATATTGAATCAACTGTAAAATATCAATATTAAAGACGGCTTCGACGGCTCTATATTATTTCAAAGGCTGTATTTTCATGGTCGTTAGGGGCCATTCACAACGTCCATCGAGATTCATTAGCCAACTCCGGAAGCCTTCCTATTCCCAAAAAACATAAAAAGCTACTTTGAAAATCGGCTGCAAAGCTGGATTTACCATCGAATGCCCTCCATGGATTCAAAGTTAGATCTAGATAGCTTATTTGTAATAGTTTTTATGTCATAATGTTTCGGTACTAATTTATACATGGAAATATCCTTATAGTATTACAAATATGAGAGTTTGTGAGAATATTTGTAGATGATGCCGTACTGGCTCAACGGATAAACATAGTATGTGAGTACTGGAATAGCAGACTTCTTTTTTCCGAGTATCACGAGAGCGAAGCCGTGGGCGGAAGCTAGTTTCTGATAAAAATAGGTTGTTGGGATAAAACGAGAAGCAAATAAATAATATTACAGTTAATGAAAACGAGGTTTCACGTTTGTCAAAACAACGAAATTAACAATCTGGCCAAACTTATTTGCATTTTGAGGGTAAAAGTTACAAATTATGAGGCTTTAGCTCATTTATTTACTTTTCCGTATTTTAATAAAAACTGTACCAAGAAGGTATTAACGAAATCGAATAACATGAATATTCGTTTTTAATAACTGTCACTAACTCATTTATTTTATTTACTGTCGATGTCATATTATTTAGAATCGATCTGGTACCCACTGGACCTACAAGATTCGACCCAAAAGCAAAAAGTGCCTATAGTACCTCATTTACATGGCCCATTCAACCTTATGAATCTCCACCCGTTCCGTAACCAGACCGTCACCATACTGACTAAAACAGCAAAAATATTTACTTATAAAAATGTTTGCGTTGCTTTTTTGTGTCGGAACGGTGATGAAACGAAAGAGCGTTCGCAGACCCTCAGCGAGCTAGATAAAAAAACGAACTAAAGATCGTATCCGCTCATGAACGTCGGAAAAGGTACAAAAAACTCGCAACAGGGATTAGCTGCAGCGTAAAGCGAGTTCATTATGTAGAGAGCATACAGGCGTACATAGATGTTTATGTACTCGTACGTTACCTATGTAGATGGATTAGCAAACTCCAGGATGTGAGTTTACGAGGCACGCTTACTCTCTCCCAATTTACGCCGGCTCAGAATTTTTGCCGCGTCGAATGTCAGGCTTGTCGGGCTTGTCGGGGTTTTCCCGTTCAACCCATTTTCCGGTAATAATTTCCCGCTAAGCTCCCTGCGTGTCGGATAGCAAATTAAAGATACTTTAGGACGTAAACTTTCTCCGTTTATGACGCGATCAATACACAATTTTACGACCTATAAAAATCATCTTCCCGAGACCCTTTGCCTAGATGGATTTCTGAGACATATTCTCGACTTGATGATCTATAAATTTCATATTGAAATGTCGAGAGGATAGAATAATGCTATGACTCGTGTTATCAATGGGATGGTAAACTGTAAAGTGGTAATTTCCCAAACAAATAACTAAGCTTGGTATCTTGTCTGTTTCTTTCATGCTTGGTCGCGAACAGGCATAAACCCAACGTAGATTTCAATGTGATCCTTGTGACTTTATTATAGACTAGCTGTTGCCCGCGACTTCGTACGCGTGTAGTACATTATTTTGTTCCAAAAACTATTTTGGGTTTTCTACCTTTGGTTACAATATTGCAATTTTCTTACGGATCCCTAATTTTTTTGAAAATATATTATAGCCTATACTGGTCCCTGATAATGTAGCTTTCTATTGGTGA
Organism: Scotopteryx bipunctaria; assembly: GCA_949320045.1. Classification (NCBI taxonomy): domain Eukaryota; kingdom Metazoa; phylum Arthropoda; class Insecta; order Lepidoptera; family Geometridae; genus Scotopteryx; species Scotopteryx bipunctaria. The sequence continues at coordinate 332,072 of OX439449.1, forward strand.
AAGAATTTTTGAAATCGGTCCAGTAGCTTCGGAGCCTATTCGTTACAAACAAACAAAAAAATCTTTCCTCTTTATAATATTAGTATGAATAAAGACCTTATTTTAATCTGATCAGAAAATAGTTTAAATGAACCTGGTCCTTCGCAGTCTTCTCATATAATTATAGTAATGTTGTCTATTATAAATATAAATTCTAAAACCTTGCTTTACCTGTTTATCTAAACAGAATAACTTAGGCTGTGTGCTCAGGACAGGCAGCCGATCAGTCAATGCTAGGACCCTCATACATCCGCCATCCCTTTGGGACAATATTTGCCTTGTTATCTTGTTAACGCTGTTAGCTATTATTTTCACCTACGCACGACTAGTCACTTTATTGAACACTTAAACAATAAAATATAAGATAACCCCAATTTATGAGACCAGTTCAGTATTTGAATATAGCAAAACATATTTCCTTATTCATTTATTACACGTTTTATGGAAAATTTTATGTAACAGCAGATTTAATACAATTACCCGGATTATTGTAGAGTAATTAAAGTTCCAAGATATGAAAATAAATCATATAGATAAACACATTTAAGATACTTAAAGTAATGTAAGTATGGCATATACTTCTTTTTAGGGTTCCGTACCCAAATGGTGCCAACGGGACCCTATTTATAAACATCTGCTGTCCGTCTGTCCGTCCGTACGTCCGTCCGTCTGTCAGCGGGCTGTATCTCATGAACCGTAATAGAAAGAGTTGAAATTTTCACAGATATTTGTATTGCCTCTATAACAACAAATAATAATAATAAAAGGGGACCCCATATAATTCGACTCGCACTTGACCGGTTTCATTTATGAATTGCCAAATCTAGTGGTTATGTCCACACATAATGAATGTGAAAATACAAAACTTACTCACCAAACTTTCACATTATCAGTTGGCGAGGTAAACAGAGGATTTTATAACTCTTGTTGTAAAATAATCCTCCTGTTGAGCCAACTCCAACCCACACAAACAACGCATTTTCCCTCGTTAGCGGGCACCGTAAATAAAGTTCCAAAAATTAAAAGCTTTTACGCCTCGTCAACCCAACCCAAGCCTATGTATAGTACACTAGAAGCCCGCCCCGGCTTCGCACGGGTATTTAACAAATTAAGATTTTTTAGGTAATTTTTCTATACCTCGGGTTATTGGAGCTTTAGTTAGGATCCCTATTTTTTTTTAAATAAATTATAGCCTATGTTATTCCGTAACAATGCAGCTATCTACTGGTGAAAGAATTTTTCAAATACGTTCAGTAGTTTCGGAGCCTATTCGTTGCAAACATAAAAACATACAAAAAAATCTTTCCTCTTTATAATATTAGTCGTATATAAACCCGGCTTCAATTACACCGTCAGTCCGCGCCGGCTGTGAGCGACATTGTAAACTAATTTACGAGCAGTGGGGCCGTCACCTGCGGTGTGACTGCGACGTAAATCCGTTATCTCTGACAGTTTGGTCTACACGAAGTAGGGCTTTAGGCTCACACTAATCCTTACACAGGGTGCCTGCCTGTGACTTTAGATTAAATTCGAGCTGGCCAGATGGAATGAAATGTGTCTGGCGGATTGAGTTAATCCTATTTCGATGTCGAATGTGCCATTAGTAAACAAAAAATAGCGAATACATGTGAACATTTGAATCGTACTTATGTTTAACTAGCTGCCGCCCGCGGCTTCGCTCGCGTGGTACCCGGATAAAAAGTAGCCTATATGTTATTCCAGCACACATACTATGTATGTTCCAAGTTTCATTCAAATCCGTTCAGCCGTTTAGGCGTGATTGAGGCACAAACATCCAAACATCCAAACATCCAAACATCCAAACTCACAAACTTTCGCATTTATAATATAAGTATAAGATTACATTTATTTCCCCTATCTAATTAAAACCACGGCCACAATGGCTGGACCGATTTAAAATTTGACGATTGATAAAGCTATTCTCTATTCTATCCTACTAAAATTATAATTCAGTAAAATTGTAAGCGTAAATTTATCAATTTCTTTTTAATAAACTAGATTCTAATGTTAATAAGAAAATACTAATGTTGCATGCTATGAAATTAAATTGCCCTAAAATTAGTCACAAAATTCAAATAAAAATTAAACATGATTTCCTTCATGATATAACAGGGACTTGTAAACATACCGCTTAAATATTTAAACCGCTTTATAATTCGTCATATAGGCGGCACATACGAAGGAGAGGTTCCTGAAATGAAACATTATTTCTACAAGCTCTCAGAGTAAAGGTAGGGTTGCGAAATGTGCTTTTAAGTCGTTAAGCCATGACGGAGGCCTTTAGGCGCTTTAAAAACTCAGTCCCAAAAGCTGGCCACTAGCTCATAATAAGAACTTACTTACTTAATAGACGATAACAAGGACAAATGCCACTGAGATCCTCAGTCGCTTCGCTTGATCAATAATCTCATCTTCACCTAGAAAGAACACAGTACTTTTTATCCGAGTACAACGAAGCGATGCCGCAGGCGGAAGCTAGTAATCTCAAAATGTTTGGAGCAAGCCACGGGCGGTTGCTAGTCTGTACTTTTACCAGGTTGGAATCTCAAGTGAATATCCCGCTCGTCAAAGGCAATTGAGATGTAGGGTCGTAATCTCGGACCTGATGAAAAGGTGGTCGTTGGAGCGAAGGACGCCCTCCGCCTTGTGGAGGGGTTTTAGCCGTAAGTAGAGCGTGGTAAGTACAGTCGGCTGCAGTAACATCTACAATCCATAACCTTTAAAACGCTGCCATTGGCGGCATTAGATATAAATATTAGTAAGTTAATACTATGAATTAAAAAAATAGAATATAAGTATTCTATCAGCCATCTGGTGATCATATTACAAGCTTTGCTTAGTTTGGGGCAAGATTGCGCCGTGTGAAATGTCCACAAATATTTATTTATTTTATTTATTTACTGCAATGCATCTACATGAATCTGATAAGCTGAACTGAATCTACAAAACTTTACTCATCAATGCTGTCGGCAAACTCGCCGATAGATAGAATAGATAGATAAACTATTGAATAGGATAAACCATCGAATAGATAGATAAACTATCGGACGGAGCGCAAATGTTGTCGTTTCATTAGCGAATCGCCCACGATCGCTGTTCTGTTTACCAACGTCTTCAACTGATCCAGTCAGTATAAAACAGACACCATCCAGACTAGCTACGTTTGATTATATTCACAGATTATGGACCTTTACCTATACTAGATGATTTGTATAGGCAATTTTTGCCTACACTAACGGGACGCTGTAGTGCCGGATCACCTATCAGCATGGTTTACCATATTCATCTTGGGACTTGGAATCAGGAGTGTCTGCAAGTTTTCTTATGATTACTTGTGGCTCTGCCCACCCCGTTAGAGATACGCGCGTGATATTATGTATGCATGTAAAGTGTTCCTTGTGATTTGAATAAGAACTATGACTATAGAAATATGAAACTATAGAAATCTGGCAACGAGATCGGCAGACGATAAAGTCAAGATCGTAAGCCGTAAATGGATTAGGCTAGCACGAGACCGTGTTAAATGGCGTAACAAAGGGAGGTATAGGCTATTCCCAGCAGTGGGCAAAGACATGTTGTGGATGATGATAATGATGACTATGACAAGCGGTCCTATAGCCAGCTATTGTGCATCTGACACAGCTTCCCATAACGAAGAAAAACATGTTGATTTGTAAACCCAGGCAACTTTCAACTTCATAACGCAAAGTATTGGCTTTCAGAAAATCCGTCTGCGCGTTCATTTTGAACTTTTGCGCAGACGGCAAGCTGCGCCTTGTGGGCTTCGTTTAATGTTACTGCTTCCTTACAAACAGGTTAACTTTAAACTTATCGGTGATGGATGGATTTATTTTATTATTGCGCTTTCGCCCGTGGCTTTGCTCGCGTTGACATGGATAAAAGTAGACTGCGTGTTGTTCCAAGTCATTAATTATGTATATTCTAAGTCTCATTGTAAACCGTTGAGTCGTTACGCATTGACATCACACGAAAGACTGTCAACGGCACATAATTATTAGTTTCATGTTATATACAACGTGTAACATAATGTCCCTATAAGCCCGAAACGGGGGTGTTCTATACGTCATTGCGAACAACGTTTGTTCAACGACTTTTAAAATTTCAAAGGTTTTCATTCATGAAATGTCTCTTAAACTTTGCTCCAATACGTAACTTGACACAACATGAGGCATCCCTATTTACAGCTGTTTTTTGACCTTTAAGTGTGAACTCTAGATGAAACAGGTAACAGAACAGACACCATTAGTAAAATGCCTACCTACTTACCTAATAACGAGGTGGCTTAATAAGTAATTTCTATTTTTTTTGAAGGCCTAGTGGTACCTTGGTATTTATTGGTAATTAAAATGTAAGGTCACATCACGACTAAAATCCCTAGGCACCGTAAACATCCTTTCAGATCTCTTTGTTAAGTACCTAGTATAGGAGATAGGTACCTTACCTACTCAATTTTGTATCTACCTACTCGGGCCTTAAAGGTATCCTCAGTGGGTGCCAAGGAGTATGAGAGGATGTCTACCGTGCCTGAGGATAAAGCCGTGATACCTACTCAATTTTGTACCTACCTACTCGGGCCTTAAAAGCATCTTGAGTAGGTAACAAGAAGTATGAGAAGAGGTCTACCGTGCCTGAGGATAAAGCCGTGACCCTATTCCACTTTAGTTTTTCCAACGATGTATTATTCCAATATTCATTGGAGCATTTTTCAATGCAATTTTGTACCTACCTACTTGGGCACTAAAGTCAAAGGTTGTGACTTATCTGTCTTACTAATCTTCATTTTCATCGTGAACAGCCTATTTGTCATTGGTTGCATTGAAACAACAACAACAACTAGTGGGATGACACCTCGCCCTAATTGGCTGTCGGTGCCTTTGCTAAATTCAAAATCCGCAACCGTCAACCGACACCGCACCGCAAGCGTTTGTTTAATAAAATCAAATTGGTTCCGTAGGTTTATTTGTTTTTTACTTTTCTTGATTGAACTACGTAATTGTTGGTAGGTTATTATGTAAGTAGGTAGGTACCTAGTAGCAAATGGGGATGGAGCACATGGTAGCATATTGGTATGAACCCCGCCTTCCCATCCTTAAGTCGTGAGTTCGAATCTATGGATTTTTCGATTCAAAATTTATGTGTGCAATATCAATGCTCTCAAACGGTGAAGGAAAACCTCGTGAGGAAACCAGGCATGTCATAGACGTGTGTCAAAGTGTACGAAAGGAACCTTCAAGGTGCACTCTAATCCTTCCACCACACTGGTTCAAAAGAGCTAGCGACACGGACACGACGACAGTAGTAGTAGTAGTAGTAGTAGTAGTAGTTATAGATGTATGGTGAAGTTTTTTTCCTTTTTTTTCCCAATCGGTATTTAGTGGGTTACCCCAGACAAGGAACCCTAAAAATTCGGCTTTCGGCAATAGGTGCCTACTTTTGGTCGCAAAACAGATCGGTTTTTATCAGTCGCAATTAGCATTCGTTCCTTACAACAACTGCAACAAGCAATCTCTCGGTTCGCGTAACTAATTAACGATACGATGTCGGCTTTGTACTCAAACGGTGAGTATTATGATATGGTGTTGTGTGTGTGTGTTGGAGCAGCACCAAATAATTAATAGCTTAGTAGCGGCGCGTCAGCTCTACAGAGAGCGTTATCCAGGGCGGCCATTGCCATCTTACGGGCTATTTTCTGGGATTGGTGAACCGTCTTCTCTCGACGGGATCTTTCCACCGGCGCACCAGTGAGGGAAGACCGGGAATTCGGTGGTGTGTTGTACCTACTTCCCTTTGATGGATACCGAGTACCTACTGTGTGTGTCAACAGTGATAAAATTCAGTGATAGGTAGGTATGATGATAGGTACCTAACCTATCACCCTACCTAGTAGGTACCCCATTAGTACCTAGCTTACTAATAAAAAATGACAAAAATAATTTTGTGATTGTGAATGTGAATGTGTACCAGTAATACCAACCTAGGTACCTACATACCTACCTAATACCTACCATGTCAATTAGCCGTGTTCCGAGCCAACCAAGAAGAAGGGAGAAAAGGTATAACTTAACTTTTCCTGTACCTAGGTCCTTAGGTAACTACCTAGGTAGATGTAGGTAGGTAAGTAGTTGTTTTTTTATGTGTGAAAGATATCGTGATTTTAATCTTCGACTTTAATTTCAACGTAGAATTAAAAAAATTGCAAATTCTTACGAAAACTTTGGTGATTACACCTAGGTACTTTTTGAAACTTGCCGCGCGTTCAATTGTCTGCGTTTGTGTGGGTCCGACGCGATAGGAGGGTGCGCGTGTGTTTGTTACCTACGCAAATGGTAAACAAACACATAGGGTTGTCACAAATTTCTCATGAAATAATTTGTTTTTAATTGTATTGGAATTTCAAATATGATGTATTGAACTTTTGCACACGTCAATGTATTCAAGTGCTCGGTCTGAATACACCCCTTTCGGGCTTATAGGGACATTATGTTACACGTTGTATATCATTATGGAGTTGATATAGAGATACAATTACCTTAAGTTTAGGCCATCGCTCTACATCTAGCCGTAATGTTTTTATTTCTCAAAAATAATGTCTTTGAAGGAAGCCTAAACATGACAAATCCAATCTCTTTACTCAATATAACATTACAGTCAGTCAATTTCCATAATGTCAACACAGACATCGATAAAAGGCGCTCTATAGATACTGTACAAATACTCATCGCTACCATCAATGTGACGTTTTCACTAGGGGACATTTGTCCCGCGACACGGTCGCCCGATATCGCAGTCGACATCTACGTGTCGCGAGACATGTCACTAGTCGATGCTCGCGGAGCGTCGACACACGCGACTTTCATGTTCCTCGAACTTAGTGAGGTTTTCCTTAGTGAGGACGAGTGTTTTCGTATATATAAAAGTCCTCTATGGACGCGTATCGTTTTGTGTTCCGCAAAATGGCAGTAGTGTGGGCTAGCGAGCGACATTCTAATCGCCACTGGGTAGTGTGAATGAGGCAAATGTCGAGCGACATTTTCCCACAAAGTCGCAGAGACATACCACGTAAATGTCCCGCGACATGTCACAGAGACCCCCTATTGAAAACGCAGCCACATTCCATTCACCGACTTACAAAAAGATATAAGAAATGCGTGACAAATTGTCTCATTGAGCGATTGACAGTCCATCAGACGTTTGACCAAAACTATAAGAACCAGAGCTTTGCGTCCTTGTAATAAGAGCTAGACTCGTGTGACAAAAGATCATGTTAAGCTAGTAGGAGCGTCTTCGCAAGAAATGAATGGATATATCATTTTTCCCTGATTTGTGACGTCAGTAGCCGAAGTGCGCGGTGAATTCGCACATTTATAGCAAAAGAACGCGAAGAAACGCTTATTTTTCCGTTTTCGCTAAAAGGTAGGGAATTGCTGTCGTCTACATTTTCTGTTACAATTCGACATTTTATGAGATCTAACGAAGAAGTGGATACGCTTGTAAAGTAAATAAAACGAGAACTCCTACTTATATTACAAAATGCGAAAGATTGTACGTTTGTATTTATCACACTCAAATCGATTTGTAAAAAAGGAAAAGACTGTAATGGAACTGTATTTAAGTATACAAAATAATCGCAAATAAAACATTATTTAAATGCAATTCATCAGCCTGGTAAAACGCACCAACAAACGTGATAATTCAAAACCTAATTATTTCCACATGCCAGAATACGACTAAAAGCTTATTATAAACGAATTCAAATGAAACGGCACACTCGCGTAGACAAGCGCTATCACGCCGCGCGCTGTCACCTGTCAGTCAACTGTCAAGTGCCGCTGACAGCGGGCGTCGCGTCGATGCGCGCTCAGCCATTTGCCGTTCGTAAATAAGGTATCGTTTTAATGGAATGAAAAATACCTACTTTGAAAGCAACAGTTTGTTGACACACGTGTAATTTCATTATTGACTGGAGTTCGTGAACAGCTTTCAATGTTGTTTGCTTTTGTTAGCTTGACTTTGACATAACCAAAGACTAAAATGGGTGACTCAGCTTTCGCACGTGTCAGGCCTATACATTTTTGCACGTAGCGTCTAGAGCCGTCTTTAGACGTAAAGTGACATTCTCCGACCTCCACATTACAAAACAAGCTTATTGTAGTTTACCAGCCGACTTAGTACCTTGCCGCTATACTATCGGGCTCCAATAAAGTTTCGTTTGTCTATCTATCCTTTGACAAATATGTTTACACCTGTCACTCTCCGCGACATGTCCGCCGAAGCCCAATTAGTAGCTGAAGAGTAAACACTATTATATCGTCGATCCACCAAGGCTGACTATTTCCTCTGACAGCGACGTATTAACGGGGCGTGTCTAAGCTTTACTAATCCTTCCTTGCTAATACTGTTGTATTTGTATGTTTGTCGATTTGTCAGTTTGTTTTTCCCGTAATGGAGGCCTGGGTACCACGCGAGTCAGATGCTAGTATAGCATAGTCTAGTATCGACAAAGTGCCCAAATTATTAATGAATCGCTAAACACGGTTCGTATGAATGCTCGCTCAATCACCGACAGGCGACGCGCTTGATGGCGGACATCGCGATCAAACAACACCACATCGATGTGAATCGTTTGACGCCGCACAAATGGGCCATGCTTAATGACTCGCTTTTATACGAGTTTCAGTGTTCCAATCTGCTAACAGGTGTTATATTTCAACGCTAAAGAGCTGCTCCAAATACCTCATGCTTTGCTTAGTTCTAGCGCTAGATGGCGCTGTGCGAAATCTATACCAACATTTGTACCATTCGTCAAGTGACACTGAAAATGTTACAGCGCATGGTGTAAGTTGATGAAACGCAAAAAATAAGATGATTTTAATTAAAAGTAAATCAATCACTTATTAAGTTAAAACACCATGACAGATTTTCCTCGCACACACAATGACAGATGATTTTCCCAATACCTTAAAAGGATATGAGACTGTCGCTGACTGTACGTTCCAAACGGCCAATGTGATCATTCGATCGAATTTTATATTTATCGTTGTCCATCTAACAAATGGTCTGCAATTTAGATCCAGTAAAAATGTGAGCACCCCATTTATAGATATGTTTTAGGAACATTGATAGAAAAGTTTTGTCGTTTTTTTCGGACATTAGATTTATTTTCCGTTATGTAAGGTTGCGATGAGTGGGCTCAACGATGCTGAAACGAAATTGATCTTTTTTAGATCCTGAAAGCTTTTTTCAGCTCAAGTACTTCTTCGGCATAAAAAAGCTTTACCAATTTATTATTCGGCGAATATGCGATGTTTCACCTAGTCTTTATTTATCTAGTCTAGTTTAAAAGCTAGTAGAGGTATATAAACTCGTAATAAGCATCAATATGGTAATAGTCATACCCGTGGGACATATTGCCGGAGGTAGCAACAAATTGGGCTTCGTGTTCAATTTGTCGTTCAACGGGATAATGGCGAACATTTTTCTGGTTATCTTCAGGGGGAGGAATGAATTAGAGCCTTAATAAATAACCCCCTACGGTCCTTAGCGAAAGTATGATAAATTAGTGAGTACTCTAAAAAGATCCGCATTTTTTAAGTTATTCAACTATGAATGCCTTTTGTGGCTAAGTAGGAGTATCCAGACTTTTTACTCTAAATCCGTGGATTTTAAATCCAGTCCGTGCATCAATGAGCTTTTCGTTTCGTATTAAAGTATATCATCTAGTATAGATAGTATTCAGTTTCTTACGAAATACCTACGGCTCGCTACGCTAGAGCTACGCCGTAGGCGGTCTACGACGTAGCGGATCTGTTACATCGATATTGTTGCTGCGTAGTACGAACAGTAGGTACATTTTTACTATTGAAACAGTAAATCAAACGCAGATTAGCCGCCACTGAAGTTAATACCAGATGGAATCTACAATCATTAAGAAAGGAACGCCAGGATTGCGAGAAATAATGACGGTACTAAAATAGCGTCGTCCTGCCATTTTATCATCAAAAAGAGTGTTACTTAAAGGATAATTGCCTGAGAAAATAGCCAAGCATGGTTTTTCGATTTTCTTTGTCATACTTGGTCGCGTATTGAACACAGCCTTGTGATTGCATAGAATAATTTAATATTGTTTTTAATGTGAACTATATTTATTTAATCCTATCGCATTTCTGTACAAATAATGAAACAAGTCATAACACGGATAGCCCGCTCTTCAGCGTGAAATTAGAACGAAAAATTCACATTTCCACATTCCAAAATGAAAAGTTCCACCTACCCGCATCCAAGCTCAATAGTTACCCGATAACGGCCTGAAGAGGAGCACTAAGGTACCTGGAACAACAGGAAGGCCATCAGATAAGGGACATGTTTGCGCTGGTCTCCCCCCGCTCTTTAGATAAAAGAATAAAAGTTTTATATAAGAGGGAACAGCTTGTTTAATAGGGGCGATAAGAAACTTTGTTGAAGCATCAAAACGAAATGCGAGAAAGTTTTTTGTTGCAGGTAGTTTAAGGCTTTAGGGTTTTTACCTGTAGGTATAAACCTACCTGTACTTGTTACGCACACACTATCTGTGATCGCGCGGTTTCACTCGTGTAGGAATCATAATCATCCTACTATACTATAAATATAAAAGTTTGTGAGGATGTTTGGATGTATGTGCCTCAATCATGCCTAAACGGCTGAACGGATTTAAATGAAACTTGGAATATACATAATACGTATTCTTGAATAACATATAGGCTACGTTTTACCCAAGTACAACGCAAGCGAAACCGCGGGCGGCAGCTAGTAATACTATAAAGTCAAAATCAAAGTCAACCTTTTTTATTCCTTAAAATCACGGGAATCATTTGGACACGTCTTAAATCTAGGTTGCATTTACACCTGTTCGTAACATATATATAAAACCGGACAAGTGCCAGTCGAATTCGCACACGAATGGTTCCGTACCAGTTTTGATAGCGTGAGTGAGAACAGAATGTTGTATTTTGTTAGGCGATTCCGAATATGTATCTAACTAATTTTTTTTAAATGCTAGTTACTGCGTTCTTCACTAGGAGGGCAGTATTACAGGTGGCAGAATCTTTCAAACACTTGTTTTCGAACTTTTTCGGTTCAACGACACGCCGGTTTTCTCACGATGTTCCACCGTTTGAGAGTATCGGTATAGCGCACATGTATCTTAGAACAGAAAAATCCATTGGCGCTCGACCGGATTTGACCCCACGACCTTAGGTTCGCTTCCACAAGACCACCCGTGCTTTCAGGTAAGGTATAACTTATGCGCATATCACGTTACAGGACAGACAGGCATTTATCTTAAACTGCTTAGAGTTGAGTGGGATTACACGACAAGCGGCCCCGGCCTTGCGAAGCCCCGCGTGGAACCTTCGAGCAGCGCCTCACGCCGACTTCATTACACAAGTACACGTCTAAGTCTAACCGAGTCGATAAACGCTACCGCAAAAGTGTATGCCATTGAAATAATAAGTAAATTTCATCATCATCATTTTCCTGCCCTTATCCCACTAGGTGGGGTCGGCACACCATGTTTCCCTCTTCCATTCTCCATCACTCGTCATCTCCGCACTCACTCCTTTCACACGCATATCCTCTTTCACACAATCCATCCATCTTTTCCTTGGCCTTCCTCTAGCAGTATATCCATCCACATTCATATTCATCACTCGCCTTGCAACATGATAAGTAAATTTATTTGTCAAATATTGTTTGCTCGTTTTCCTTATTAATTTTGTTGTATAGTTTATCATACATGGATTGTTTTGCGTTTGTGGTGTCATCCGTTTCAGGCCCAGTCTGAAAACCAGCGCCGCTTCTCACGAATGTGTGGAGCTGCAATTTGCTGAGACCGGACCTGTTTGGCCCACACGACACAGAGGGAACTAATTAGCACGAATTTAAACCAATTCTATTATTTCATGTTTTCCATCTTTGTTCTTCTGTCTTACCCTATTGTTATATTTTTTTGTGTGTCTAGTGTTTTGTGTTCTCTGTGTATTGTGTGTCAAATAAACAATTTCTAAATATTCGATCACTAACTAACTACTAACTTAACATTACAAACAATTACAGTAGCATGTTACCAACCAGTCCAAAACTAATAATCAAAACTGTCCTTATTTTATTAAAGAAACAGCTGCCAGACACAAAGCAATAATACACGAAACAATCCTAATAATTACGAACGAGTAACGACACGAAGAGAATATATATTTTTTTTGTTTATACTAACATAATACAAAAAACTGCATCGAAATCTGTTCAGTAGTTATTGAGTTTCATACATAGACACAAAAACTATGCTAGCTCGCCCCCTGGTGGGCTAAACCCAAATTATTTATTTATTTACTAGCTGCCGCCCGGGGCTTCGCTAGCGTGGTACCCGGATAAAAAATAGCCCATATGTTAATCCAGTACATGTACTATGTATATTCCAAGTTTCATTCAAATCCATTCAGCCACTTAGGCGCGATTGAGCCACAAACATACATCGTCACATCCACACATCCTCACAAACTTTCGCATTTATAATATTACTAGGATTTGAGCACTGTATTATTTCTAAGAAAGAAGTCTTATTTCCAAGAAAGCTAAGGTGGAAGAGGGAGCGACCTTGCGGTGCGCACTAATTGCAGCTACTTCCGCCAGCGACTGCTGTGTTATCTGTTCGAAGCAAATCTAATTGGCCGGATGCGCGGTCGGATTTGTAGCGTCCTTTGAGTGAACTTCTTGTTTCGAACTACTTCTTGTTCCGAGTGGCTGGTGAGAGTTTTTAACTCTTGTTAAAGTTGATTAGTATTTTATGGACAAAAAAATTCTGAAAATATGTATGTATGCATAGGCTTTTGCCTATGCATACATACATATTATCAGGGTGAGCAGAGCCAAAAGTAATTATAAGAAAATGTGCAGCCACTCCTGATTCAAAGATGGATGGTAAACCTATCTGAGCCTAAAGCGAAATCATTAGGTGCGCTTCGTCTGGGCGCACTTCATCTTGGCGCGCCACGAGGAATGCCTCCATTTTGCGTCTAATATAGTCGTTTAACTTAGCTGTCAAAATGAAGATTTGACAAAGAATCGATTGAACATACCAAAGTTATTTTACCTCTTATAAATTTGCTTAACGCTACTGCAAAAATGAGGATTAAGTATTGACGTATCAAGCGATCGATAAGTCGCTTATCGAAATGTGAACGCTGAACACTATTTGCCATCTTGGACTATACCTTTGTTGCTTGATATAATAATATGGCCTACAGAATGCTACTAATAAAAAGTTGTATTGTCTATTCTATCCCATGTCTAGCAGTGGACTTCTATTATCTGATTATTATTTATGAGCCCGTTACGTCCCACTGTAAGGGGAGGGGAAAGGCCTCCCTTATTTCTTCAGACTCTCTATTTAGTGCTAAGGTGACCCAGTTTTTTATATTGGAGTCCAGTTCGTCCCTCCACTGTCGCCGTGGTCAGCCGTGTGGTCGTTTTCTGGCTTTTGACGTCCACTCTGGTGGTTCTTGCCCACAACTCACCCGACATGGGGCAAACGTAGCCTGCCCAATCCCAATTTAATCTCATTATCTGATGCTGATGTAAAATCGCTGGGACTCGGTCCACGCCCGACAGTATCCGTGTCCGTCGCTTCGTCTTTATTACGATACTCCTTTGAACATTCCAATTTCCTTGTTTCAAAGTTGCTGTTTTGTTTCTTTCATTATATTAGCTCATTTTTTGTTTGTTCAATTATGCTCGCGCTCGCGATGCTTTTTGCAATTTACTGCTTTGTGCTTGTTTTAAGTGAGCTAATTCTCTACTGCTCCATATTTTAACATTTGAAAGGAATATTTTTATTACAATGTTACTTTTAATCAAAGACATAAATTACATTATTATTTATCTCAAAGCCGTGACCCCTTTTTTGTTTATTTAGCGAAAAAACGCACAACATTGTAAGCAATATTCGCCATAATAACCAAACAAAAATTCGTACTACTTAGGTCACACCATTAAACCCATAACAATTCCGCAAAGTGTCATAAATATCTGTACATCCAATAACCCAGCATTACACGTAGTGATAACTGTTTCCTCCGCGGCGTAACGGCCAAACATCTATAAACATCGCTAATCGCCGGTCGGAGAGACCAAAACGCCACTTATCCTGTTCTATATTACTTTTGGGGAAGCTAGGACATCATATAGTCGGGCCATAAATGACCGGTGCCGGGGAATGGCGGCTAGTTTCGCCCACGAAACTGAAGCTAATCTAGCTAGAGGGGAAGTGGTAAATGGACGCTGTGCGTGTTACGTAGTTATGCAGACATTTGCAACATCGGAAATCACGATTGCCTAACATTCCGTAGCTTCATGATCAAGTTCACAAGCCTTTGTTATAGCGCAACTAGCTCCGCTTGCCGCTTTCCTCGCATTGTACCAAAATGATCTATGTTATTCCAGATCACGAACTACTCGTATGTATAACTCTGTTCTTGAAGAACGTCTGTTGTTAAAGCACAAACTTTCTCATTTACAATATCAGTAGAATTTAAGTGATAACGAGTTAAATTGCTAGTTAAATAGTTGACGCCTATAGCTACATGGTCGACGCGCCTCACCACATCCATGGAGTCTATGTGGTCACGGTTGAATCCCACGAAACAACCTCCGCCCAGCTACCCTAAGTAATTATACCTATGGGGTGAACTTTCCAAACTGGGTCAATTCATTTTAGAGAAGACGAGTAATTGGCTTTTAATGAACGGAAATTGACAGTTAAAATTAATTTCAATAAGGTTACGGTTCGAAATCGATATCAGATCAAAGATATGGAGAAAATTATGCCACTTTCCTTTGAAAGTATCTTCCATTTCCCTGGGGTAACTAGCTATTAGCAACTATCAATGCAATGTGCAGTAACAAACAGTCGAACTTTTGATTGTTTCAACAGAAGATCCTCAGAGCATATATTCGCCGAAGCCGAATAAGTCCATAGGGTAAAATTGAGTTATGAGCTAGTGCCCTTCCTTGTTATAGACCGCCCAAAGGCCTCAGTCATGGCGGCTATCGCAGCCGGAAGCTCGACCCTCCCCGACCCGCAAACCCAGAGAGAGGGGTAATCAAATAACATAAGTTTAATACAACGATACCACAAAATCTCTCCCTGCGGGCCCCCCGGGGACAAATACCAACTAGTCAAAGTCTAGACCGTATCTTGGGCACAACTTAAGGTACTTACACTAAATATGTCCCTGGGGAGTACTTATCTAGAAAATTCGGTTTGTTCCCGAACATAAAAAATTCTGGGTAATATTGTACACGAGGTAGCTGGTTAGAGCGAGGTTGTGAAGATTTGTCCAGGTTTATACTGCGTAACAACTATAAACAAATAGTAATTCATATTTGTAGCTTCTACGCTAGCACGAAGCAAAAAAGATTCAGGCCGTAAGAGTAAGAAATCAGTGTTTGTTTTTTATATACATTTTATTTACAGTAGTTATTGTACAGTAGTTATTTTAGTGACAGTATTTTAATTTACAGTAAACTAACAGACCGGCATATTCGCTTAGAAAAATTGCCATAAATAAAGATTTTAATAAAATTACGTCAGCGCCAGCGTAATTTTCTCAAGTACCAATGTAGTATCTGAAATATTTTTTTCATTACCACATTTTTATTAGTCTCTCGAGCACAGAAACTTGAAAGTTCCTAGGAACATTCTAAAATAAATATAAATTAGCAGTTATAACTTTTATAAGGCCACTTCATGTATCGCGACGAAAAAAGTACTTGAACGTGAGGCTTTGAGTGGCGTGATAAACAAACATCTTACGTTGATTGCGTAAACAAAGAGATTTATCTGAAAAAACTTTCGTAAAATGTGTGAGTATACTGAGAAGCGAATGGGTTGAATACAATAATGTTTGTTTGACGACAAAATAACGTCGTAAGTAACGACTGTCTGGATTTTTTATAATAATCCTACCAACATTATAATCTAAGTCTGATCGGATTTTAATGTAACTTGGAATATGCTTAATGCACGACCTGGAATGACACACAAGCCACTTTTTATCCACGCGAGGGAAGCTGAAGCTAGTATATACATCCATCAAACCTCGTATAATCCCCATAGAGGGAGGCAGAGATCATAGATCTCCAATTGCCACAGTCCTGGCTTCGTATCTTCACTCACTCTCATCACATTCTTCATGCAAGGGTACTCTTGACCAGGTCTTTTTCCAAAGTCATCAATTCAGTCCAACCGTATGATTGCGACTTAACTCCAGACATTATGCAGCTTTGAGCACTGAAGCTAATGCTTATTACACTAGTACATTTTCAAAGCTTATTTTAGTTTAATGTTTCATAGTTTCTATTTTATCTTCTTATATTTTCGAGTAGATCCCGTTCCGGTTCCGCTATAATAAAAGCCGTGCGAGTGTCGTCGGGTAATTTCCTTGGGCGCTGTTTACAGCGATGTAATTCCCGGCTGGAACAGAACAATGCCTGGGGGCTCTGGGGGCTCTGGGGGCTCTGGGGGCTCTGGGGGGGGGGGGTCGCGACAAGCGAATAACCAACTATAATGGAAAGAAAAATGCACGAATACCGTCCATTGTGCCGGTCTCTATGAAATAGCGTTGACTAGGAAGATGCCCTGGATTCTCCTGGAAAAACTATCAGGATAGTTGGGACGCTGGGTTTATTGCAATGCTTGGCTACGCGTAGAAAAACTTGCTTTAGATGGTTTTTGTAGGTTATTGACATATTTAGTACAAATCCCAAAAATATAGAAGGAAAACCTGAAAGAAGATTTGCTAAATGGAAATTCCACGATTTGATGAAAAAGGCTTTTATTGGTTGGAAGGAAAACATTGTGAAGAAACCGGCTTGTCGTAGAATCTAAAAAGTTCGTAAAAATTGTGTACATGAAAGAAGCCTTTGAGGTGCACTTTAAATCCTTTCACCACACTGGTACGATAGAACTGATGACACGACTAGTAGTAGTATTATTAGCAAGAGTCTGCGACGTCACGTTGCAGGGCAAGAGCCTCCATTCCTTTACTTTATTTACTTTTTGTTTAAAACATTTTCTTCGAGTAATCTAGTTCGTCTCTTCGCAATCACCGTGGTCTACTACGTAGAATAAAATATAAGAATGAACAAAACAGACAAAACCTTCAATAATATTATCTGAAAATACCAAAGCATACTGTATTATCTTCAGTCCGCCGCTAATGGATGCCGGAGCATAGCGGAGCGGAGAGGAGCGGAAAGGATTAAGTAACGCTCTACTTCTCCAAGCACTAAAGGATTGAGGAAGAGGTTTGCTTGCCAAGAGTATTGTGAAGAGGGCTAATGGAACGACCGCGGTTTCGTCCACGTGTTGTTTATAGCCTAGCGTGGTTTCTTACCTGTATCTTCCACGCTTGGTCGCGTTACGAACAGGTAGACATACAACGTAGATTTATGACGTGATCCCCGTGATTATATGGAATATTTTTTTTTAACTTTAAAATGTCCGAAAAATATAATATCTAGAAATAACATCGACCGATAAATTTCGGTTAAGTTCGGAAAAAAGTTGATAGCCGAAGCATTGGTACCGAAAAACTTGGAGCTAATTATTAAGTTTATTGTTTCACCTCGAACTCCTCGTGCTCCTGCTAGCCGGCAAATGAATTAATAAAATGTACATTTAAGAAGTCAACAGTAAAAAACTATTTAATGCTATTTTTGATGCAGAGTTTGTGCAGTAGTGCGCTTTATGACGGCCATAGAAAAGAATACAGTCGTAACCTGCAGCGTTATAAAAGTTAATAACACTGCAGATAAAACATTGGACCAAAAATCAGCAAAGTTTTAAGCCTTTTATAAGATTAATCCGAAGATAAACCAATTTATACTTCGGGAAATATTAAATTACCTGAATAAGTTGCCAACAAGGTAGATATTATAAAACGAAACTTTAGGTAACTAATATTCGCGCTACGAAAGCAACTTTTTGTGCTAAAACTTCTTGAAAGATTTCGAAGCTGAATGGCCATCGACAAAGTTCCCAATTTGAAGTAAATATATTATAATCGGTTTATATTATTATTACAATAATTTACAAATCAAATACAGTTCTATTTAGAAGGATAAAGGATTGGCAATGCAGATGATTACAAAGGTGCTAAACAACTACAGTTGCAATCAAGTGTTATCAGGAATTATTGTATTGTATTTATCTATTTATTTTTTGGAATAAAAATTTCAAATAGTTATTTTTGAGGCAATTCATCGTTTATACGAAAACAGGTATGTACTACGTAGTACTTCAAGAAACTTAAAGATTAATCTTGCTGTTTAAAATACAGACCGCTGCATAAATATTAAATAACTCTCTTTTACTGCTAAAGGCGGCACAAATTATAGTGGAGTTTTACGATCTACATATCATAATATTTTCTCGAAGCAGTATTTTCTTAAGAAAGAGTATAACGGTAGTGGTATAGCGGTCAACGCTATTTAAATAATAAATTCAATGACGACCTCGGTGGCGTGGCGGGCGATTGCTCGGCTGAGACGAGGTGCGGGCTCAATTCCCGCTACGGGAGAAATGTTTGTACGCTCTGCAAATATTTCTTCCGGGTCTGAGTGTTGTAGTATTATAGGTATGTATTTACAAAAAAAAGTATATAAGTATTCTATCAGCCATCTGGTGCCCATAGTACAAGCTTTGCTTAGTTTGGGGCTAGATGGCGTTGTGTGAAATGTCCACAAACATAATTATTTAGCGGATACCGTTTTTTGAAGTTATAATAACTAAATGAATGTGAAATGATACATGATCTCGCAACTGGAATAGCTATTCAAATGCAATTATTCCGGGCGAAGGCGCCATTCAGCATGGATGCGGTAACTCGCTCGGAAAATTCATTTGCAACGAAACTTTGATCATTTAATGTAATACCTATCGCTTTTGCTAAAATAAAATATTTCCTATGTTTATTCCACACTATTGAAAATCGCTTATTCCCAGTGGCCTCTTCCGACGACGCCCTCATGGTGGCAAATGGAAAAATATGAAACGAAAAATCCAATTTGCAATGGAGGCGATTGGGAATGATGGTTCACAGCGATCCCAGTGGTCGCCAGTAGTGGTGGTGAGAATCGGTAGAGTATGCGTATGTAACTATACCTATATTCGCTTTTACTTGTGCTTGACAATGGTTTGCAAATAACATAGAAAATCAAAGTCAAAAATACTTTTATTCCTTCTAATCACTAGGATCATTCAATCATTTGAACACGTCTTAAATATACATTGAATTTACCTCTAGGGCTTTATTCACTATAACCAAACAAAACGTAACGAGAACGAACGCGGGCACTTTTGTGGAATCACCGTGTTATCGTATTTTATAATGACAATTTAGTATCGCAAAACGTGACGAAGCGCGTTACAAACAAGTTACAAGCTGTCAAGTTACGCTTGGTCATAGAGAATAAGGGGCCTGTTCGTAACGCGACCAAGCGTGGAAGATACAGGCAAGAAAACACGCTTGGCTATTTTTTCGGAAAATTATCCCTTTAATAGATCGGATCGGGCATAAATAAATGTTACAATTGTTTTGCTTTTAAAAGTCGATAGTAAAACGCCTCATGAGTTTTGGCAGAACTGCAGAAGGGAAAATGGGCATGTTAGGAGGTATTGGTCTGTTTCATGAAAATAGTAGACAAAATGTCTTGATTACTCCTCAAAACATTAATATCCACTCTGTTTTTAACCAACTTCAAAAAGGACAACTTCTCAATTCGGTTGTATTTTTTGTTACCTCAGAACTCTGTCATTCATGAACCGATTTAGAAAAATATTTTTTTCTTTGGGAGAGTATTTTTCCCGTTTGGTTCCATTTAAATTTGAAGAAAAAATACCACCCCTAAGGGTGGAAAAATAGAAGATCATTTTTTTATGGGCTCAAATTTTATGAAATCTTTTTACTTATAATCTTTGTTCCTTTTGTATTTTGTTCTGAACAAACAATTCTTAATTAAATTTAATTTAAAGGGTATAATCTAAAGGACGTTGACCAAAAAAGAACTAGTAACATGATCAGCGGAAATACTAACCAAGCTCTGCATTATGCATTCCTACCTCTATCTCCAAACATCCATCTCAATAGCATGATAAATGGAAGGTCATTGAACTCATCACATCGCTATTCCCATGCACCCCATGTCACTCCCCGGGCCGTAAATCATTCTGGTCATGGCCTACTTACCCCGCATGATAAACCGCGGATCACAACAGTTCTATTCACTAACGATCTTTCCTTTCGACTCGTCCTGTACTCATTCGATACAGAATCGCGAAAGGATATTAGTAAGCCATTTAATTTTGTTCTTTTCCGTCACTTTATCATACGTATTTCGTTCGTAGTAGGATAATTTCTAGTAATATTAAAAATACGACTCTTATTATACAAAAGTAGTGGGGCTGTTTGTATGTTTGTGACTAGTCACGGCACCGTCGGCGTAGCGGCTGAGTGGATGGACGATACTTGGAATATACTCGTACCTACATAGTATGTGACCTACCTACATACCACTTCTTATTCTGATGCCACGTAAGCAAAATAATACGTACGCAACGTAATAATTTTTTTGCAATCAACACACAGGCCACACTTAAGACAACAAATGTAGCTTTATTTTATGGCAAAACTACCTAATCGAATCAATGTGGTGAAAGGATTATAGTACGCCAAAAATGCCTGTTTCGTGCACTTGACACATGTTTTGCGTCCTTGTCTGTCCCGTGACAAATCATATGGCCTCATACTGCACCTGTCTACGCGAACGCGAAATGTTCGCCGAAGCCCGATAACGTAGCCGCAGAATATCGATAGCAGATGACCTTTGCGGGGTAGTTACGCCAACTCTCTGTTTTAATCACGAAACGAGGCTTTACTACGGTTGCCAAGGACTTTCGTGACTTTGCTTTTATTGATGTCTATATTTAACCGTATGAAATGTTCGAAAACATCGAAAAACGCCAGGTCACCCTCCTAACAGCGCGTTGGGTAGATGACATCGAATTTACGGCAAAAAGATCTACAGAATGCGACAAGGTTGCTTCTCTCCCCGACCATGTCGTAAAAGCCGACTAAGGGATAGTATCCTCTCCAAAATGATGGACCCCTAAATGAGCGATGGGCTAATCGTCTGTCACCATGTTTCACCATTTACATTTTAGGATTTTAAATCAGAAGTGGCTGCAAGTTTTCTTATGTTTACTTGTGGCTTTGCCCACCCCATTAGAGATATAGGCGTGATAATATGTGTATGTATGTAGATCTACAGAATCTAGGAGACTCTTTGCAAATACATACTTATAATACTACAACACCCAGACCAGGAAGAAATATTTGCAGAACATATAAACATTTCTTCCGTAGCGGGAATCGAACCCGCACCTCTTGCATCTCAGCTGAGCACTCGCCCGCCACGCCACCGAGGTCGTAGTAAAGTTTTACTTTTCATGACGTCACGATAATATCATTCACAGAATAGACAAAAACGCAAACATACCCAGACCAGGAAGAAATATTTGCAGAACATATAAACATTTCTTCCGTAGCGGGAATCGAACCCGCACCTCTTGCATCTCAGCTGAGCACTCGCCCGCCACGCCACCGAGGTCGTAGTAAAGTTTTACTTTTCATGACGTCACGATAATATCATTCACAGAATAGACAAAAACGCAAACATATCTCTATTTAATTACTGATACAGTGACTAAGAAATAATCAGTATCGCCATACTGCATGTTTCTCTGAATAGATTTGTACCACAATAAAAAGGAACCCATCGACTGTTTCAGGTATCGTCCAAATTCACTCAGCAGTTACGGCGCAATGCGTCACTCTAAGCGACTTTAATGTAGCCGATAATATAGCCACAGGGTTACACTAAGAATCTACGCAAACATTTGTTAAAGTCTAAAATAAATTCATAATAATACATACATAAAATCACGTCTGTTTCCTATAGAGGTAGTCAGAGATTACGGATCTCCATTTGCTGCGACTCTGACTTACTTATTTCGCTTCATTCACTCTCATTACATTCCTCATGCATGCTCGTCGGTTTAGGGTACTCTTGACCTGGCCCTTTACCAAAACATCGCCTATTTGGTCCACGTACGAGCGCCGAGGTCTTCCCCTTCCTCGTTAATCTTCTTTCATTCATCCTTTCTACACGACCGAACCATCTTAACATACCTTTCTCAATCCTCATCACTCACACGCTCTTAGAGTCACCCCACATATACTTCGCAACGCACGCATTCCACTGCATTCACTCTACTCTGATGTTTCTTCTGCCATACCAAACTTTCACTATCATACATAAGTGTCGGCACTAGTACTCCTCTATGTACAGCCAGTCGTGCCTTTTCGGGCACTTTCCGGCTGCTCATAAAGGTGTGTAGTGCCCCATTCACTTTATTTCCCGCAATCACTCTCAACATCCTCCTCATACTAAAATAAATTCGTATGATATAAAAATGGTAGAGCAATTCTTAAGCGCAGTGTGAAACGTCCATGACTGCAAGACAATGGGTCCGCACTCGCAACGTATTGGATCAATAGCCACTTAGTATTCAGGCGAAGACGCGTGCTAAACAATTAGTTTGCTACAGGGCTGGCGCGGATATTGCGAGCGAAGAGAGAATATCATGAACGGACGCTGCGAGGAGACTTTAAATGTTATGAGATATTATAATCGGTAATCAAAATTACTATTTTACTATTACCAACTATTTTTTGAATGATCCCTTTACAATGATGTTTATAAAAGGAGTTGAAGCATTATTAACAATGTCATTGATCCAAACAGCGACTATGAGCACATCGGAAACGAGCCGATATTCAATGTGTAATTTTCCCCTGTGAGACTAGTGTTAAGTTTCCTTTCATCACACTGGTTCTACACTTAAACTCACAAAGGTGATCAATCAATAGATACATATTTCCTTGTTCCATAATGGCAGCCCTAAGGCACGAAGCATCCAATTTCTATCTGGTTCAAGAGTAGTTAAGTAGTAAGTTAAGCGTAGCTCGGATATCGCGAGTGCATCGACAATGTAAACTAATCGAGTTCCAAGCCGCAATCACGTCAGCGCACTGAGACGTCATTGTTTGCGGATTTGGGAATAATCTCTTCGACTTCGTATATTTTGAGTTTGTTCCATTTTCCTCGTTTTCCTTTTTGGCCTTTCCAATGACTGTTGGTGTATTTTATTGTGATTTGCGAAGGTTTACTTTATTTACTTTATCACAATATCTTCGAAACTTGGGCGGGCTAGGTAGGAAATACGGTAAATCTTTTGACGACTACAGTGGCGTGGCAGGCGAGTGACGGGCTATGATCCGAGAGGTTCAGTTTCGATTCTTGCAGCGGGAAAATGTTTCTGTAAATATTTATCCCGAATTTGGGTTTGTGGTACCATAGTACTCTTAGTTTCCAACACGCACAGGGAAGTCCAGTGTTTGATTAGAATTGTGCATGATGGCTATTGGATATTATTCTTATGGCTAGTACACGAATACATAACTAACCCCCTTATTCACAATTCCGTTATGCATAATTATTGTGAAGAACTGCTACTGGAACTAAAGATAGCATTAAACTGTAGTAGGTAATAAAATAAAGTAGAAATTTTACTAAGTTCATAAAGTGCTGGCCGTCATAAAAACCTGAGCATCTCCTGTATCCAGCAAATGAGACCAATCATTCAATTACTTTGCCGGGAAGCTGTTAACCAAATTAAAGCGTTCAACTTTTAACTAGCTTCGGAGAATATTAACCAAACACTTTTGAACTAACTCTGATCCGATTTTTTATTGCAACACTTTGCAAATTGACCGATCTTTTCATAAATTGGCTGGTTAAACATTGAACTTCGAAGGGAGGAAAATCTTTGGCATGCTCTTCAAAAGTTTTTTTGAGAGCATTAGTGGTTTCATGATAGGTGTTATGACATCCTCCTTTTTTAGCTAGACATATTTACAGATGTTTGCAAAAAACATTTCTCAAAGCAGGAATCGAACCCGCTCTCGTGCCGCAGCTAGAATCGTCCACCACGCTATAAAGGTCAAGGTAAAGAACTCAGAGAACATTTCAGAGTTTCAGAGAAATTCGGAGGAGCACTGGGTAAATAACTAGACTATGTACAAGTAAGTACATAGCGGTACATAGGCGTGGGTTGAGTGGCATTTGAATATTTCTGCAATATTGTAATTCCGCGGAGAAACAGTAACAATTTGCATAATAGTTGCTTTAATTTTATTAATATCAGAGTACGTTGGCCCCTAAGAAAAGTGTGATAAGCTATATATTACTCATAACATTTACTGCCCAGCTGTTTTGCCAATTCGCTAATTTGGATTATTGTATTCCAAGTATTATTATGAATAGTTACTTTTTTAAACAGAGAGAAGTGTTAAATTAAACTAAGCACATAAGTAAAATTCTACTAAAATTTTACTATTGCAGTCCAATATATAGTTTTAAATCCGTCTAATAAATTAAATCAATTAGGTACAAATAGAAAAAAGTGCTGAACGACCCAATTTCCTTAAAGATATTATCAATTCACGGTATTTTAAAAGCTTTTAAATATCCATTTGGGAACGTCGAAGCTTATCCAAAACTCACCGTAAATCATCGGGGAATTACGCCTGCTTACCTGGAACAAATTACGGACAGTTAGCTAAAGCTCCAAGGTTAATCCCTGGGACAGATTCCTTGTCCCGATAACAGACAAAATGAAACAGATGGTTTACTACATACTACGATGCGCTATAGTAGACACAGTAAAGGTGCATTTACACTGTGCGAACCCGCGACCGGGCGGACGCAGCTGTCTCGAATGTAATGAACTGGCGTGACCCACGTGACCTTGGGGCCAAGTGACAAACGTCACTTCAGTACATTAAAGACGCCCGATCGCGCTAGTTCGTTCCTGGTTGATTATGTTTAAAGAGCAAACCGGCTGTATTTCTTAAGCTGTGCCCGACGAGAACCAAGATTTGGACGTGTTCTAATAATATATAAATTCTATACCAATACCTCATTTTCATATTGACTTAGGATTGAGAAAAGTCGGGATCGACATACGTTACCGCCAGCTTAACATAATAATTCAAAGCCAAGTTGACATTTGCCTTCAAAAATAGCTTAACTCGATGTACGCAAAGCCCGGCAGGCGCAAGTGGGTAACCCTCAGAAATTATTCGTGGGGATATTTGTATAATTAATTCTAAAGTACTTAGTATTTCGACATCGGGTTTAAGTGAGAAGTTTCGAGTCTAATTCGAGTTATTCCTTCGATTCGCCCGTTATCAAAGTAACTTACAAAATAAATTATTCGCTCCGTTTCTAGCTCTTGTAATAAATACACATAATTATGAATTATTACAATTAGGTAAAATAATTTACAGAGTAGGTACAGCTACATTGAACTGCAATGATACCTCAGTGTATGAGAACAATTAGGCAGTATATTGTAATGTACACAAGCACATGAGATACGGCACATAGAACCCTCATTACCCCTCGTAAGAGGGTGGAGTACAACAAATCACCCACTCAAGTGTAAGAGCTCCTTCATGTGTGCGAGATTTTTGAGTAAATTACATTATATTCGACAATGGATAAGCACTTACTCAAAAAGGACCAATCGAAGGAAAGACCTCCGTCTACTTCGTAAAAACTTAAGTTAGACATAATTTCTTAATTGTTGTTCTAAATCAAGATAATATGAAGTCTTGATTTAAAACCTGAATGAGAAAATGAGATAGAGGGATGGAAGGGAAGAGAAGGGAGGGGCACTTAGTATTAAGATCAATTACCCCCGAATACTCAAACGCGACTCAGAGTTGAGCACGTCTCAAGTCACGGTTTTTTGACAGCTTTTGATGAAAATCTGTCAAAAACTCGTCACTTGAGACGTGCTCAATTCTGAGATGCGTTTGAGTATTCAGGGGTTAGTCTTCTTTAGGGTTTAACATAGATGAGATATTATATTTAAGAACGGTGGTCCGAAGAAGGGTAGAAAATATATACAAAAATCATTAGCCTCCTTCTTCGCAATCGGATAAAAACTATAATAAAACGGAAATAATGTGGTGAAAACAGGACGTCGCAAGAAAACTCTCGCCAAATATAACCCGTGTTAGTAAAAAAGCACAAACCCTTTGAAAACACATCGCTGAAATCAAATACAACTTGATTCTATACCCACCGAGAATATCAAAACATTCTCACTATAATAGTAAGAACGCAGGAACTTCGAGTTCCAATAAATTATGCACAATAACGTTGACAATGATAACCGGATATAAGTTCGCCGAATACAGATTGACACGCCACAGTTGCCGTCGACCCTGACATGACACTATTCAGAGAGTTTGGAGCATCTCCACTGGAAGTAACTTACACTGCCAAATAGGTTTCTTTAATTTTAGTTTCTTACAAAATGAATAATTGGCACCTTCACACTATCAGCAGAGCCTGGATCCTGTCCAATTTTCAGAGATATAACTTGAACTTTTGTTAATTTCTTTGAGAAAGGAAATACTTTGATTTCAATTAATCGCGTTTTGTCTGCAACAGGAGCTTATGCAGAAGTGCCTTATCACTAGTTCTAGCTATAATCCTATTATATTATAAATTAGAAAGTTTGTATGTTTGTGCATCAATCACGCCTAAACGGCTGAACGGATTTGAATGAAATTTGGAATATATATAATACGTGTGCTGGAATGTCGTATAGGCTACTTTTTATCTAGTTACAACGCGAGCGAAGCCGCAAACGGCAGCTAGTGAATGATAAATTCAAAAACCGTGTCAGATCAAAGGGCTCTCATTTTTTTAAGTTCTGATCAAAAGAACAATTTTGAATTGTATTGAAGGTACGTTGAATTTAGGTAATTTTTTCCGCTGCTTTTAATAATACCAAAAATGATATTGTGCGTGCACTTAATAACATTGCCAAATCACCAAACTTTGGAATCACGCAACACCGTGACCATGGCCCCAGTACACCCTGACTCCATTGGCACATCTCCAGCTCGATGGTGTGGCATCTGGAGACGACATTAATGGAGAGCGAAGGTCAATAAACATGGAGAAATACATTACACGACATTGTTGAGCTTATCCGCAGAAAGTTTTGATTTAGTAACGTGTTTTGACAACAATATGAAGTCGTGTAGGTATGACAAGATCCGGATATGGGCTTGGAGAGTTTCTGAAACCCGTATTTCGACTGTAAATCCTATGTCTAAGTATGTACGTATAACATATCTAGGATTTTTAGATGATGTTAATCTTACGTCCAATCTAGATAAGGACAATCATAACTTTTAAATTTTGGACAATGGTTTCTTCGCCATTGAATATATTTTGGTGTTGCATTTGACTTATTATATTCTGTTAGCTAATTTAAACCAGTTTGGTATATTGTGCACATATCAAAGCGGCATTATACTTTAGTTCAGGCATACAGCCGGTCGTAACCCAGAACATAATTACGAAACTGTATCTACGAGTAAGTAAATACTAATAGCCTAATTTACCGATCCACTGATGCACATCTCTAGCAGCAGAGCGCATCTCTAGTAGACACTTTGACAGTGACAGTAGCAGTAATACGTCTATGGGCCTAATGAAATCTATGAATACTCTATGGTAGACTGACAAAATCGTTGTTGCTTATAGGTGTGTGTGATATTTTCCAATACACATCCACGCTAGATTTCGCTCTAACGCATACCAATTATATTGTATGGTCCTAATAGCCACCTAGCTAATCTAGTTAAAATTATAGCTAAACCCATAACATGCCATGTCCTTGACCCGGCTGGCACTCCTCCAATCCTCAGTACTGCTGCGTGTTACCGATTGCCAAATCCTCATGGCCTGCGAACCGGGTGATTGACCTTTCATGGGTCTTCATCTATGGTATGATTTCGTTTTCGTAACAACGAATGCGGCAACATTAGTGTGATATTGAACGGATATATGTCATGAAAAAGCATTATTTAGATCTGATTAAGTGTTGTCATAGATTATTTTATTTTTGTGATTTATTAAGAAACTTAGGTACTAATTAGGTATACACAATTTTTTTCATAAAAAAATATTATCAGTATCTAACCTACCTAAATACCTACCTACTGTAGATTGTTATTCATTAAAATGCAATCAGACTAAAAATATCACAACTCTAATTAACTTTTACTTCAATAAAAGTGATTTTAATTGAATTAATAATAAACAGTTATTTTTATTTTATTAAATAACAGATTTTGTGACATCAGAACAACATTATGATAAGTGTTATCGGATATGTTTTCCTGTTGTAATGTTGCATTAGTTCAGTTTAACTAATGCTCATTTACTGTTGCCAACACTAAAATCACAACGGATATGCTGGCAATAGTAACTTATTCTAATTAGCAAGTTGCTAATAAGGGTATTGATATGCGATTCGGCACATTTAGGTAGGTACCTACCTACTTTAATACGAATCCCATTCTACTGAGATCACCACACAGTTAGATTAAGAACTATACTTAGAATTCAATTCACAAAGTCTTTCTGCTATATCCTACAACCAAGAATAAATTACGTAAGTACCTACCTAAATAAAAAGTCAAATAAAAAGAACTTGACTCAGATTTCAAAGATATTAAATTTCGAGATCAAAATTCGCCAAATTCGGTTGCGAATGTCCAAATTCAATTTACCAACATTAAATATTTACGCGAAGATCGCGGCTAAGCGAATGAATAATGGGGTTGTGGATCTAATCTGAGATGGAATATTTGCACGTGTGACGTCATTAGAGCTGATGTCACTGTCGCCAAGACTCCAGTGGTAACTAAGCACTAACGTGACGTCACTGAGGACTCCTTGAGGCGATGGAGGACGGCCGTTAATCTGATTCGAGTGGAAGACCTTCGGTGGTAGTGAAGCTTACGTCGCTAGCCAACTTCGTTCGTCGGTATTTTACTGCTTAGAGACTATTTGAATAGAATTTTTCGATTGAGCATACGATATTTTATTTCTCATAAGAATAAAATTCACTTACTTGAGAAATAACAGAATTTTTGATAAACGGGAAGAAAAGGTATAGTCGATGAACTTCTAATTGATGGGATCGGCGCTGGGAAATCGTTTTTCTTCAGATGTGTTTTTTCGACGACCTCGGTGGTGATGTGTTAAACTGTTGGGTGAATTTTTAAAGTTTATAACGGGACTTAATCGCGTACCTTTTTTGTTTTCCAATATCGCACAATACACCCCATCGCGGGACGTAAGTGCAGATCTTAGTTCCCCTAACATTAATTAGAATTAGAATTAGACATGCTGGTTTTCTTACCATTTTTTTTCCTTTACCGAAGGAACATTCCTCAAAGTGACCGTGAAACTAAATTACTTTCCGTAATGCATAAAGAGATTGCGGATCAAAACAAACGGAGTAGAAGGAAGAAGGTACTGC
The DNA here is from genome assembly GCA_949320045.1 of Scotopteryx bipunctaria. Lineage (NCBI taxonomy): Eukaryota > Metazoa > Arthropoda > Insecta > Lepidoptera > Geometridae > Scotopteryx > Scotopteryx bipunctaria. The sequence continues at coordinate 361,725 of OX439449.1, forward strand.
GGTGGTATCGATCGGCGATGCGCCTCCTGCCGTGCCGTGACCACCTGCCATCACCGAATACTGCTGGCTTGAGCATTATCCTGTTCCCAATTATTGCCAATTTTCTAATTCTTAAACGCTCCCGAAACAGCAATAGACAGGAGAACAAATTGGCCAAAGAAAAATAACGGTGAAACACTTTTTAAAAGATTATTACAGTTCATTTCACTCCAATTCAAACTGAGATAAAATCCATAAACTAAAGAAAAAAAATGTACCTACCGCATTAGATTTGCTTCAACCCGCGGCTTTGCTCCCGCTTCTCGAATAAAAAATAGCCTACATGTTATTCCAGGTCACGAACGAAAGGTACATTCCAAGTTTCTTTCAAATCAGTTCAGACTTTCGTGATTGAGGCACAGACTTCTGTCTATAAAGTATCCACACAAACTTTGAGATTTGAAATAGAGATGCATATTAGGAGGATAACCAAGGAGTTAATAGGTAACATTATGTTGGAACATTTATCCAACGTTACCGTAGTTCCTCGATTGCCAGATATGACAAACAAGGTATACGCAAACTGCATTACCCGTTCCAGTTCCGCGAGTCGTTAAAGTCCGTGTAATCGAGTTATGCCCAAACCGCGCGGGTCAAGGGCGGGTCGGGTGACACCACAGAGAACTTAATGCAGTACGCTATTGCCACTGTTGCTAGCTTCCTCAATCTGTGATCAGTTATCATTTTTTTTAAACTCTCGCTATCAGAACTTTCGAAACTTCGGGAAAATAACTACAAGGTAAATCACGTGATAAATATTATACGTGTTATAAATCTGTAAGCTCATAGAAAGCAGTCGAACTAGCTAAGAATCGGCCTAACATATGATTATATTTTTAGGATTTTACAATACTTAAAGAATAATTGTATGAACATAACCTGCTGCGCTTAATGTAAGTTTACTGTGAAGTACATTTTGGCTGGCGTCCACGGTATGAGCCATCCGTAGCCAGGCTCTACTCGGGTGTACAAAGAGAATCGGGTATTCGGACCAATTTACTTCTAGGCTACTTGGAATAACCGAAATTACATCTCCATGCAAACAGACTAATCTTAGGGCTTAGCCAAGTTATAGTAAATCTAATAATCCAAAAAAGGTAATGGCACTAAAAAACCATCAATCCATTTTACACGGGAATAGGACACCCGTGACAGGTGTACGAGTATAAATCGTTAATATTAAAAACATAACGAACCCCCCGCGCATCCCGCCTCCTCCCCGCAACGGTGGCACACACCCTGTCATTATCTAGAAACTATAATTTCTACCGTGATTAGTAAAACGTTCATTCTTTCCCAGCTGTTACTCAATATAATAAATTGACGGCCTCGGTGGCGTGGCGGGCGATTGCCCGGCGGAGACGCAAGAGGCGCGGGTTCGATTCCCGCTGCGGAAGAAATGTTTGCATGTTCTGCAAATATTTCTTCCGGGTCTGGGTGTTGTGGTACCATGGTACTCGTAGTTTCTGATACCCACGACACAGGGAATCCTAGTGTGGGGTCAGGACTATGTATGTGACTGTTGGGTATTATTTATTTATTTAATATAAGACCATATGTCACTTATTAGGGATTACAGTTTGTAACGAAATGCAGAGTTTATTCAATCGTCATGGAGAAGTGAGTTAATGCTGTCAGATTTAGAACTTAAAAAAAGTACCATCACTCATCGTCTCTGGATACGTGTGAGCTAATGTGGTGAAAGCGTTGAAATGCGCCTTAAATAGGCACATTTCGTGCACTAAAAGTGAGAAAAGTAGAAACAGTAGGAATAAATATTGAAACACTATAAAATACGACCAGAGACTGGAGCATAATAACTACTACTATCCCCAATAAGGAAACTGTACAGGAAGTTTTATCCAAAACATACTAAACCACAAGTAGAGTAGACTGCTAAACCGTGAAACCTATTTCCACAAGCTTTAGTATAAACATTATACACGATGCAACGTTTTATCTATGTTTTAAACCAGATCTACATAAAGTAGGGCAATGCGTCCAGGCACGCAAGCTAAGCCTAAACGGTCAAACGCTTCTGAAGCTATTATTTCCTAAGCGAGCGTCGCCAAAACCCTAGGTGTATGTAGGCTCAGAACAGCAAATCAACTTCGTTTATAAAGGGACCTATATTCTTTCGAAACAATGCGGTGAAAGGATTTTGTGCGCCTCAAAGGTCCTTTCGTGCACTTTGCATAAAGGATTTGTTCACGATGTTATCCTTGACCGTTACAGAGAAGGTCCCTGCCTACTGGTACAGCGAACAAAATCTCTTGGTGAACGACTTGATCCAAAACCACACGATTAGGTTTGGAAGTGGGGAAGAACCATCAGCTGACGGCCGAGGAAACAAGGGTTTAAGGCTGGCAGCACATGAACATGACGCTTTCAGCCTAGCTGTAACTAAAATGGTCTGACTATAGCATGGCTGTCCATGTTCAAAGTTCAAACCAATTTCACCATTCAAACTGTAAGGAGTTTAAATCTAAGCTGAGTTCAAGAGTGTCAAACTATATGAAAACTGTTGGCAGTGACAGCTCTCAGTTTGGAGCTAAACGTAATTCAGTTTGAATGGTGAAATCCTATGAACAGCAAATCAACTTCGTTATTTCTCTATGGTGAAATCAGCCAGGCTCTCATGCCATAGCCTGAGAAATTCCAAATATGTAAAGCCTGTTTAAACTTGGTTTTAGTAATAGTTTGTGTTAAATAACGCTTGCACTAGAACCCTAGCAATGTACAGTAACGTGGTAAATAAATTAAGAATAAATTAGACCCCGACCCGTCGCACCAAATTAAACTGTATTTCAATGCATAGAATTAAAATTGCCTAAAACGTGCGACCGAACTGGAGTTTAGGCAAAATGTAGTCCACATTTTCCCGCTTCATTAAAATTGCAATTTTGGCCTAAATGCATTTTGCAATTGGATGGTTAAACCAATTTTATGCTGATGATGAGCAATGACGTCAGTGACCAATGAACATAATCATGACCTCAAACTAATCATTTAGCCATGGTTTATCACTCTGTTTGTTGTATTTTTTGAGAACTCAAAACTATACCCAATATTATGTACTTTAAATACCATATTTTGTGCTGTCCAGCAATAAATCTTATTCTTCGTTTTGATTACGATGGTTTGTTTTGCTACTTGCAAAAAAACGCTTTACCACATTCCCACGAAGAGACAGCGAGTTGAATGCTTTAAAGGCATTTATTTAAGTGTAGATATTCTTGTAAAAATAGCTTTACATTGAAAAAGCGGAAAGTGCTTAGTTTCATCCCAATACTAGATGAAGACGGAGAAATAGGATAATGCCTTTTATATGACAGCTAACTGAAAGCACCGCTGTTATCCCATCGAGGGTTGCTTGGCACATTTAGCAAAAATAAACGAGTAATAAAATGAAGTTTATTTTATACTTAAACCACTTAATGTGGAAGTAAACATTTTAAGATACGAAAAGTTTTTACGAAGGTTTCCTATTGTCGAAGAATAGTTATGTCAGAACTTTACAAAACAACAAGATTGCCAACATTAACAAAGCCAAAGCTTCTTAGAGGTAAATATAAAACACAGATGGTCTCATTATATTATTATCAAAGGAACATTTACAGATCCATGCCAATTTAGACGAAAAATAAAAATGCCTGATGATATGTTCAAATATATTATCAAAAAGACTTATTTAACCGGGACCGTCCTAAGTGCTACTTTGATAGCAGACCTAATTTTTATCCCAAAAATTTTACTTCCACATTCTCGACGATTCACTGAAAAAAGGAATATGGAAACACTCAATTTGCAGAGCAATTAGAGATTTTAAAACGGAATCGAGTATAATTAGTTTTGAGTGGGAGGTGAAAAGATATTGATGTGCTTTTGCGGTGAAATACTGGAACTAGAACGGTAAGCAATTATGCTTCGTGTGAACAAACAACCTGTTTTGCTTTCTAGATAAGTAGATTACCTACCTAGGCTAGGCAGTTAATTTTATCCAAAATAAAAGTTCAGTACTGCAGAAAATCTCTATGCTATGGTAGTTCCTTTAACATAGAATGTTCTCTGAGGATGTCTAGGTTTATTAAAAAACTTGAAACATAAAAGCTTCTATTAACTTTCCATATAAACGTACCAACCAAATAAAAACGAGGAAATATTTCACAATCAAATCTCAGAGCAATAAAAAATGCGCAACCTTTCTCCAGACCAACAGTATACAGTAGGTATCTCTTCACATTGAAATTGAAACCTTCCTACACTTGGCAATCCATTACAAGGCTATGTGGGGCAAGAGACGAAGTTTAGGGCAGCTTGGTACTTTTAAACTCTGCAACGAACGCCGGAAAACTTCCCGAAGGACGGTGAAGGAGGCGGAAAAACGGCAAATCGTAGTTTATCTCCAGTCTCAGCGATAAAATCTGTTAGGTCAAACTCCAAGAGCAGGTGAAAATATAAACCATCGAATCATCAATTTATCATGGAATCTTTAATCTTCATTTTTGCTTAAAGAGACACACCTTCGTCCATTCAATAATATTTTCAAATTGCCATCATAAATAGACAATTTATTTTCCGGCCAAAGAGGAGCCGAGGAAGGTAGCGCGCACCCCGATTCCTTTCAGCTCATTTCGCGGCAATAATGTAGGTCGCGATTCCGCACACAACTCAATTGTATTTGCGGAATTCTTTTCAGACGTTTGCCGATCGTGTGGCGACAGACGAAATGATAAAGGCCGATTCAGACAATAAGGGATGTATTTGTCTTGAAGGGAGAATAATCTTGGTGGTATTGGAAAAGTCACCCGAAACGCTGGCAAAATAATACCTATTGTATTTGGTACCTATAGATAGATGATGTTTGTTAATCACGTAGGATATCGGAACGAGGGCACGATTTGAGTAGTAGCTAATTATAACACACACTAACAGCACTGGTGTCTAGTTGGTAGTGGCCCCGCCTTCCGTATAAGGTGGTGGGTTCAAATCCAGTCGTGTACCAATGGATTTTTTGCGAAAAATTTATGTGCGCTATACCAGTACTCTCAAACGGTGAAGGAAAACATTGTGAGGAAACCCGCGGCATAGTCAGCTCTGCACCTATTGACCATGTCTTTCCTGTGGACAAGGCCGACTAAGCTGAGAGGATGGAATAGGTGCTGGCTGGGCAAGCCTACTCCATCTTAATTCGTCCCGGGTAGGTACTACAGCGTCCCGTTAGTAAAGGTAAAGGTTGCCTCCTGACGCTGTATATACTACAGATGGTAAAAGGTCTTTATTAAGCAGTATATAATTATAATAAAATATCAACATAGTGATTTCCAGACAATGATGATGATGGTTTCATGCACAGAACATGAAACCAACAAGTAGGACACGTGTGAAAGGATACACCCTCATGTAGTCTGCGAAGGAGACATTTCCCTGATATTGTGTAGGCTTTAGCTCGACATATTGTCGCTGTGTACAGACGGGTATTGGAAATGTCTGGTTTCCGAGACGTCAACAAAGGGTTTTATTGCGTTTACAAAAGGTCGCAGAGTGAAATTAATATTAGATGTTCTTTCTTTTCAATTACCACCAAGGACAGTGTTTAATTATAGGTAGCGGTGATGCTCAAATATATATAAGTATTACCAACCTACCGAAGAAGTTTAATTTATAGGTAGATAAGTCATCTACGAGTATATCATCGGCATAAATTCGATCGATATTAATAAACGGACAAGGGAAATGAGTGACGAAACATCAGTGCTTATTTAAAATATGACGTAATCATGATCTCCAAGCAATAAAGTCGCAGTCGGCCATAAAGTTAAGCTTTAATATGGCTATGACTCATCTGCTCTGCCTTCGCTCATACATTTACATAACATTTTAATAGAAATATCCTCGTAAGAACATCATTCTCTACCTAAGATGACTTGCACGCAACAAATAAAACAATCTAACGCACACTTATCGAAATATATAAAACTCGGCCTATAGTCGGCCTTGTCCACAGGAAAGACTAAGCCGCGGGTTTCCTCACGATGTTTTCCTTCACCTTTTGAGAGTACTGTTATAGCGCACATCAATTTTTCGGGCAGAAAAATCCATTGGTACACGATCGGATTTGAACCCACGACCTCAGGATCGGAAGGCGGGGTCACTACCAGCTAGACTACCAGTGCTCTCACCTTAGGAAAGGAATTCCCCTAAAACAACTCCTAGAGGGCGCAGCGGGAGGAAGTTTGTCTAAAAAGAAACTCAACACGGACAAAGTCGCAAGACGTTCCACTAGTTTGGCTGATTATATGAGCTATCGGTTATTGTATCCAAAAACATATCAGTAAATTAATTACTATCGAAAACATCAGAAAAATCATCCTTTGAAAACAGTTACATCTTTGCGGTAGATAAGGCTTATCTAACTTACAGTTTAGGTAAGTTAGATAAGTTATAAAAGTAAGTTCAATCATTACAAAAAACCCAATAATTTTCACAATTTGTTTCTACCTAAAATATTGGTAAACTTGTAGTTTCCCTCTCGAATTTTAGATTTATACTCGCGCATCTGTGTCGTAAAAACAGTCATAAATATTTATTCATCGTATTTTTTCGGTAACCTGAAACCAGGATAATGTAGATTGCAACAAGGGTTGAGCACACGTTGCCCAATAAAAGATGGAGCCAACGATATTGATTTTCCGTATAAATAGGTTGTTAAAATAAAATAGGTACGCACGTCCTATCTGCATGGTGTATTGGTCGGCTTACTCCTTTACGTTCCTTTACTATCAGCGGTTCACTTTTCAGAAGCAGGCACTTGCCAGAACTTGACTTGACTGTCGATGTTTTATCTAATTTTAACCTCCTGTTGCCGTTGTCCTTTATAGAGGGACACGGCAATGGTTTTAAACCTTTTGGAGAGTTACTAAACCACATTATATCAAATCTCAGAGTCGCATCTCTTAGGCTAGAAGACCCTGTCATTTCGTTAAACTGTAGATAATACGATGAGCGAGTAAAATTTTACCACAGTAGGTATTTGGGCATCGGTCGAGCAGGCCTTGGCTGACGTGTTATAGCAAGTTTACAAGGTACATCTCATCTCTACATAGTATAATACAAAGTCGCTTTCCACGTCTGTCTGTATATCCACTAACTCCTTCTAAACCACACAACAGATTTTGATGCGATTTTCACCATCAGTTAGATCATTTTTCACGGAAGGTTTATATTATATAATAAAACCTAATTAAGTTTTTCTATAAGCAAAATTACTATATTATAAATGTGAAAGTTTGTGAGGATGTTTGTATGTTTGTTTATGCCTAAACAGCTGAACGGATTTGAATGAAACCTAGAATATACATAATACATGTGCTGGAATAACATATAAGCTACTTTTTGTCTGGGTAACACGCGAGCGAAGCCGCGGGCGAAAGCTAGTAGTTTATATAATAGCCAGCGCAAACGTTACCAACTTAATTCTCTAAAGAAAGTTCTCTCTAAAACCCTGATTAAAGTGAAGGGTTTTAAATTGTCGAGTTATTAGATTCATAAATCATTATGATTGATTGATTTATGAATCTCGTGTCTGCCAATAAAGAATTTATTATTTTATATTATTATTATTATTATTGATGAATGATGAGCGAGTATCAATCTCAAGTTTTGTAGACTTCACAAAGCCACTTGTTTTCCAATATCAATAACCATTATTAAAGACGACAGCATCTTATTTCCAAACAAATTGAAGATTGAAAGACAATCCAAAATCAGGTTGAATTGGTAGCTACAAAAAAATCTAATCTTAGTAAAGAACATAATCTACTTAATACTTTACTAATCTCATATAAACATTGAATTTGTCTTTAGCAAACTTTTAGAGCCTTTTCTGTAAAGACCATCTTCATAGAAGGCTTCGTGTGCCTTAGACGGTCTATTGTTATCGATCTTACTATTTACAAATTGAATGTTATCAGCAGGATACCCGATATCAAAATGCCCAAGTTTAGAGTCTAGAACACCTCTTTTTCATCTTGTTTAAAGGCCTTAGTTTGGTTAGGTAGACAGACGACAGATGTAGATAAAAGAAACAAATCGTATTAGAAACTATATTTATTTATTGACTTGAAGACTAACAGCACGTAACAAAACACAATACATAAAAGGTTATTACAAACAGTGTCTCTTAATTTGTACAAAATTCTAAATTTATTTGTCTGTTATAAAATTATCGCCGTCCTTGATAATTCGATCTAAATGAAAGGAACATCGCCTTATGAAGGGCTCTCAAGATTCAATTTAGGTTTTCGTTCAACACTATGCAATACTAAAATGCAATATGTTACACTATGATCTTATCAGTATTCTGCAAATGCAAGATTACTAAACAGCGCACCCGCTCAGATTGAAGGCATTCAAACACATGAGTCAGCAATGACGTCACCACCCATAATACGTGACAGGACCGCGATTTGAAACTGAACACCGGCCAAATCGCGTTACATTAGCGTTAATTGCGTTAACGAATAATGTGCCGTCAGCTGGTGTTCATTTGCTTTTATGAGTTCCATAGCACGAGCAGCTGCTGAATTTGAATAACCAGTTATCCAGAAAGGGTGAGTCTTCGCGGATAACTGGTTATCCGAACGCGGTTAGCCAAAAGCTTTAACTTCAATAGCGCGTCTATCCCAAGAACCACGTAGAATCAAAAATCTGATGACATTGATCTAGGTATTGTTCTCTATAGCCCATAGGAAATACAGTCTCAATCTCATGTTTCGTTTTTGTCATGCAATGTTGTAATCATAACATTCAAGTATAAAATAAAGTCAACCAGTTTGCCTGTAAGTAGAACCAGACTATTGATTTGAGATTTCTTTGACGTCGTGCGAAGTCAGGCTGTAATTTTAGCAGATTGCAAAGTGCAGTTAAAGTCTATAATAGATTAACACCATGCTTTCAAAGTATGATGCATTTCAGTATTTCTACGTAGTGTAAATAAGTCGCGAAGAATTCTCCGAACTCCCCATACTTTCTTGGCTTGGAACAATCTTGTTAATGGAACTTCTACTTTAATTTAAAAGCGAACTTTGCTAAATTACTTTAGTGAACGTACCTATTGGCAGGCAGACCATGGCTTGCCATACGTTTTAGTAATAACAGGATATTTTATTATATTCTAATAATACGGACTGTTAGATATGTTCTTAGTCATTAAAAAGGAAATCATATTTACACATCTAGCGGATGAGGTTTTACTACTAGAAGTCGTGTCACTAGTTGTTTGGAACCAATGTGGTAAAAAGATTTAAAGTGCGCCTCAAAGGCTCCTTTCGTGCACTTTAAATGTACACAAGGTTTATGGCAAAGTATGTAAACTGTCGGTTTATTATGTAACTTTACTGTTATAACCACGGATAACCTACAGGTTTTCACGATAAAGAAACAATCATATGGCTTATAGATAACAAAACAGCCTTATCTTTATTGTAAAGAAAACTGTATTGTGACAGGTACATAAATAACATCAGGAAATATATATTTTTCCGCATGACCCTCATGGTGACTAGTGTATTATAAAAATGCCGATAAATAAAGTTATTCATAAACACTGACCGTACAAAATTATTTATGACTGCCGACCCTAACCCACAGCTTACAAAAAATATTTAGTACTAGCGTTCGCCCGTGACTTTCTCGCGTGGTACCCGGATAAAAAGAAATCTATGTTATTACAGGCCACGAAATATGTATATTCCAAGTCTTATTTAAATCTGTTAAGCTGTTACGCCGTGTAGGTAATAGGTACAAAAATCCTCACAAACTTTAGGTTTTTTATTATATTAGTAGGACCATAAACTTTTTATTCGTCACGGATGCTTAGTTTAATTATTTCTTGAATCCTTTGAAAGCAAAGCACAAGACATTCCTTTTAGATACTTGCAAAATAACGTCGAGTTTAAAGACCTTCAGAAACGCTTCAAGAATTCTCCACCTCGTACAATTTTTACGAGTTGCGCAAGACCCAAGCAGCTGAGCTGCATTCCATGTTTATTTTACTGAATAAATGACCTTTGTGAGACAAAGTCATCACCCGACACAAATGAAATGACGGACTAACTCAGATACCTACCGTAATGCTTAGAAATGGATGGATAAACATAAAGAAATATCTCGGAAAGAGTAACGAACCGCAAAGGAACTCATAAACAATGATAGGTGAACCACACCCAGTGAATTATAAAAATCAAAAACAGTCCAAAACTAATAATGTAGTCTTGAAAATTAAACGATGACAAGATGATATCAGAAACATCGTTTGCTTAATTAAGTGAATCACCGCCGTGCGAGATAACAATGGACAAATCCAATTTCGTGAGTAATTACTATCTCGGAGGCACAGCTACTTGCTACTGCTGATACTGTGACTTGGCCATACTAACAGTTGCTTAATCTGTGTTCTTAGACGGAGTAGTTATTGTTTATTCCACGGCTGAGATAATGGGGTTCATTCATGTGCGCGTGCCACATACGACGCAGACAGAAACGTTATTTTTACTGTTGCTCTAATTGGATTATAAATTGAATAAACGTTTATTAGATCTTCATGGCTATTATGATCGTATCCCTGCTATAATCTGAGAAAGCTTGAGATACTCGTAGATAGAGCAGAGAAGAGATGAGTAAGTTGCGAAGAAAGGTGTGTAATAAAGAAACAGATTCTAGCAATGCCAAGTTTATTCCTTTGATCAGCACCACACATCAAGGTTATATAAGGTCCGCCAGGAATAATACACAGTTATAATCATAGCTCTTTATTCATTAATATTACAAAGCTCACAATGTCACACAATTTAGAACTATTTGCGGTGCAGCACAGATTATATTTTGCGCATTTCGGGAATGTAGCAAATTAATTTCAAATGGCCATTTACAACGAAACTGAAACGGTGCCGCAGAGACCAGCAACACGCGACTCCAACTGATAAGAGTTTACTATGCACAGACGGTTCGGGCGAGTCTATAGGTATAAGTAGAGGATGAATAAAATGAGATTAACTAAACAAATGCTAAGGAAAACGTGAAAAGTTTTATGGTGCTGACCTAGATGAGCGTACCAATGTATTGACCGAACCGAAGAGCAAGTATTTTGTAAAAGGAGATTGTCGTCTATTCTTTTTTTTAATCCCACGCGAAAAAGACATCGAGGGTGTGAAAACTTAAAAAATTCTGCTTTCTATAGGTATAAGAGTTTATTCGATCCCGACTGTAGAAGGTAAATGAGGATTCTACTATTATGGGTATTTACAGCCGAAGCCATGACATCACGGCGTATTAAAATAAATATTGTGTACCGCTGTGGAACATTGGTTTCCTTTTATCGATGGTGCTAAACGTAAAAACACGAGCTTGTAAAGCATGTTACTCGCTCCAGGAATATTACAAAATTGAGAGACGCTCAGATTTTTTACTGAAATGTCGTGAATTTCGATATAATGTTTACTTAGGCATCTACACAATGCACGTTATTTATCATCTTTTAATACTTAAGTGTAAAATGGTATTGGCGGTGTTATAAATTAGTATCCGTGCTCGATAAGAAAATTATTTTTGGAAAATGCAGAAATGTTTCGGAGAAGGTAGCAGTTTGAAGCAACTGTAGTTATATTTTTCCGGGAGGGAATTTGTTTTTCATTAAACAGAAATAGCAGTCTTAAAGCAAGTCCCGAGAAAATGACTGAAATGCTCGGTAGATATTACGGTAATCCCTCGCCGCCACCGATGAAGTTTGTAGTATTTTAGGCAAAAAGGGGGTCGCACATTTTCGTAAGACAGTCGAAGTAGCAGCAAATTGTTTCCCGTCAACAAATTAGTTCGCTCACCTAATTCAGAAAATTTAGATTGAAATTGAAAAGTTATGAAAACTTTTTCTTCTTACAAAACGAAAGTTTAGAAATTGGATTTACTTTAGTTTTCATTTTTTCATTACATATTTTCAACTTTTTGGCTTTCCACAACATGAAGTCCGGTAGTCAAATTGGTATTTTCAAACTTATTTTTAGAGACTATTTTCAGAGTAGCATAATGAAATGGAAAAAGGCCGAGTAAAGTGAGCTAGTGGCCAACTTTTGTGACTTGAGTTTTTAGGCCGCCTATCGGCCTCCGTCATGGCTTAACGACTTAAAAGCCGGGGCCGACAATTTAACGTGCCCTTCGAAGCACGGAAGCGCTCAGCTCGTAATGCCACTTGCGGTCACCCATCCCAATTGTGACCGCGCACAACGTTGCTTAACTTTAACGATCAAACAAGATCGTCTAAGCAAGCTACGCTACGAGCGCTTCAGTAAAGAGATGAGAAATGCAGATGACTCTTAACTTAATGAGGATCATAATTTAAGGGAATCTCCATAGCTGAATTCCGAGCAGAATTTCATTGCGGCGCAAAAGATATGATATAATAGGACGCAGCAGAATCTTTATTATCATTAAGATGTTCGGCCACAGAATTTTCCGGCAACTCAAAACGCAAAAGGCAGCAGAAAAATGAGCAAACAATTACGAACATTTGAGTGTTCAATTTGGGGAATTATTTTGGGGAACTTTGTAGGAGCTTAATGCGTGTCTTCGAAAAGTTTGCTGCAATCATTAAAAGTTTGCTTCGGGCTCTTCCATCGATTGTTACTGCTTAGTTAGGCCTTGACATGAAAGCAAAACGATTGTTTGCTTTTAATTTTCTTTACGAAAAGCTTACTACCGAGCTAAACTTTTTTGCGAAATACGGGGAAGTGCTAAAACAACTTAGACAAAAGTATTTGGTCTTCAAGATAGGTAAATACGTGGCGAACTTACATAAAGTGACGAAAAAAGGTATTTACGATCAGTTTCGTCATTTTATTGGAAAGTAGATAGTAAGCCCATTTAAGTAGTTTCTACGTTTTAGCTTCAAAGTAATGTTGGTACGGTTTTCCGTTAAATATTCACAAAGAGCAAAGTTATTATTGAGTGCAGCTTTTATCTAATCAGTTATCAGTTCAATATTATGATCGAAACAGCCGCGCCTACAGGCAAGTGCCAGCTTATTTTGTATTTCTGCTATCACAGATATATGGGAGTAAAATTCTCGGTGAAAATACTGAGTATCTAGGTTGGTACTCTACGCCAGACAACATGCAGATAATGCACCATTTGCTGACAAATAGGTCTGAGTGCGCCGAGCCGACGTGGGCAGCACACGAAGCAGATTACACTTCATGTAGGTACCTAAGTAATGGTGCAAACAGATTAGATGGTCAAGGTTGCACACTGACGTAAGCCAGCAACGGCAAACACGAAAAACCCGCTACAAAGCGAGGAAAACCCGTCCCAAACGCAATACTGCCAAAACATTAAACGAGTCTGCAGATAACGCTAGAAATTTGGCAGACTGCTAAGTAGGTCTCCAATGTTTTGATGACGTTGTTTTGGTATGCGCTCGAAGGCCGTGTCACCGTTAGTTTACACAACAGAGGCTGCTTGCGAGCGACTCAGGTGTAACGACTTTATAAATACGCCAACGGCGGTGCCCCACTCCTCGTGATCGCGTGCTGCGAGCCAGCCTCGGCTCGGAGGGCCTGCCATTATCTGCGGGACCTCGGGCCGCACCGCGCCGCACTACAACCACTCACCTTTTTAATCTGGAAGTGGTCGGAGCGCAGCGTCTCCTGGATCTCCTGCTCCGTGCCTCGCGGCGCCGCCTGCACCGAGCTGCGGAACCCGTCCAGCACCCCCTTGAAAGTGAACTTCTTCATCGTGATCGCGATAGACCGAGTCGCGGGTCCTTTGTCCGAGGGCCGCTCGCGCCGGCCGCGGCTACATCACAGCCGTCCGCGGCGGACAGCGAGCCGGTTTTGGCGGAAGGAAGGTCGGTCTCTCCCGCGCTACGAGAGTCGCTACTGCGCAGGGCCGCCCGGGCCGCCGCCGACGCCGACACGCGCCCGCCACGCCGACGATCGACGAAAACTAGGCGAGGCACCGCCTCCGGAATGTACGGCAATGCGGCTCCAACGGGGATCGATAGCTGATGCCGCGCGAAGCACAGGCGCACTGAGCCGTCGCTCTGTCAGCGACTGCTGCCGCACACTGGCCGGAGAGAGTACGAAGCCACCAATCAATGTGCTGGCTCGCGCTCAGAAAAGAGATGAACGCATATTGCGCATGAAGGCACGTCTTGCGGAAGAAAAAATTCACAGCTGATAACTGAATAATTCCGCATTCTGTCGGCAGATAGCGTACTCATACACATCAATGTCAATGTGACATTACTTCCGCTTTCAGTAATGTTATTGTCAATTTTAGCCAGAAAGATGTCAGTGTTAAATACATCAATTAGTAAATCAGCTGATTTGCAATGTATGTTATGTTGTTCGTTCGTGAGTTCGTGACGGTGATCACGTCTCGAGCTAAGAAATTAAACCAAAAATTATATAGTTTACTTGATATAAATTAAAATGTCGTTCAAAGTAATAGTAAGAAGTTTCAAGACTCTCAGTTATGTTGGCAGTTTTAATAAAATCAGAGACAGGCCTCTCAAGTGAGTACTTATTTACAGTTTTACCAATGTATGTGAAAAACATTACATACCTACCTCTTTATTTTTATCTTCCTTAGGGGACTGTTTAATTACATGCGGTGTTTATACACCACAATTTTCTATATAACACCATGGTTATATAGAAAACCATGGAGCTCAGGAGAATTCATAAAAATTTCCCAATAAGATCTTTTTGAACCAATATTATAAGTAATAAAGAACGGGCGCTGCGCCGACGACGACGCCGTGGTCTCCGCTCGATAAAGTACATGTAGGTACTTTATCGATTGTGTCCATTTTTTTAAGTATAATATTGAAATATCATCAGTTCTCTAAACACCCTATTCAAATTATATTCTTTTCGATTCTTTGGTCGAAATACCTCTGATCATGTATGGTTGTATCATCGACACGAAAGAAGAAGAAGACTCTGCTTCAAGAGAACTACTCAGGGCGAAAAAGAACAATATTAACCCTTAAAGTCCCTTGAATAAGAAAGTCCTTTTTCTCCAGATTATATGCAGCTGCAATACTTGGCACTGGCTACACAGCATACAGTCAACTGAAGCAAAACAAAGCCGACATGAAAGAGATACTCCAGCTCAAAAACTACATGGCCGAGCCGATCACACCCCTGTCAGAACTAGAAAAAAACCAAGATGATATGAAGGTCCAAATGGAAATGCTGATTATGAGGATACAGGCTGAGTTCTGCCGTGCTCTGGAGGAAGAAGAGGATGATGTGAGAATTTAAAAACTACTGACAATTAAAAAAAACCCACTTCTGCATAAGAGCCCACAAAAGTCACAATATTGAGTTTAGATAAAAGAACATTTATAATTTGAACCAAGAAGGCTGGTAACATAGGCTACCTGCCAGGGTATTAAATAAATATTTTGTTATAGGCTTGGGAGGATGAGAAAACAGTGGATGATTTCGACTTTGACCAAGATGTTTTCATAAAGTGGCCGGTATGAACTTGTTTTAAAGCTTTAGAGTCCCCCTCTACTACCCTATTTCAGAACCAGACTAGATAGATGATAACACTTGATTGTGTACCACACAACATTAAACTTAAAAAATAGACAAAAATAATGGTAATAACAATGGGCGGCCTTATCGCTAAAAGTGATCTCTGCCAGGCAGACTACCATTTAAAGGCAAAGTGAATGCTCAAAGGTCCATCAAAGCATGCGACATGCTGGTTCCATTAGGGTCCATTTATAGAATGGAATAGTTGGTGGAGATACTTAGCTAGTACCAACCTACTCCATAGATAATACAAGTCATTTTTTTTAGTTTGTTTTTACCTAACATCATTTGCACAGCTGTACATAAATATTTACCTTTTTTTGTAACTAAATAAATGTAATATCGCTGGGTTCTGGTACTTACTAAATATTCTCTTCTGTATTTTTGTTTTAGGAAGCTAAATTCAAAGTGGACCGTTGGCTCCGAAAAGAGGGAGGTGGGGGAATCACGTGCGTATTGCAAGATGGCCGCGTCTTCGAGAAGGCCGGTGTAAACATATCCGTCGTTTCCGGGAAACTGCCGCCAGCTGCTGTCCAGCAGATGAAGAGCAGGTTTGTCTATAATCAAGAATCTATCCTAGCTCATTCTGTACTTCCTAGGTCTTACAAAAGTAAATTACTAGATAGGTGTTATATTTATACATCAAAACAACATCCGACCGCGGCTTCGCTAAAGTGGTACCTACTTGGATATAAATTGCCTAAATATTATGTAATTACCTATTATGTTATTCAAAGTCATAGACTATTGTGTATTCGTCATATTTGACGACCTCGGTGGCGTGGCGGGCGAGTGCTCGGCTGAGACGCAAGAGGCGCGGGTTAAATTCCCGTTATGGGAGAAATGTTTGTATGTTCTGTAAATATTTCTTCTGAGTCTGGGTGTTGTAATATTATTTATTATAAGTATGCGTTTACAAAAAAAATATAAGTATTCTATCAGCCATCTGGTGTCCATAGTACAAGCTTAGTTTGAGGCTAGATGGCGCTGTGTGAAATGTCCACAAATATTTACATATTATATTTATTCATTCCAAGTTTAATTCAAATCTGTTCAACCATTATGAATTTAAGTGGGAACAAACATACACTAATTCACTCACAACCTTGCTATTAATAGGATTGCTATCCATAGTAACAGGATAATCATCCTATGCATTATCCCAACTGCTATAAAGAGGGTAATGTAAACATCTTTCAGAGGAAAGAACTTAGAAGATGGCGAGCTACCTTTCTTCGCGGCCGGAGTCTCAGCCGTCATCCACCCACGGAACCCGATGGTGCCCACCATCCACTTCAACTACAGATACTTCGAGGTCACCGATAAAGATGGTGAGAGTTTTCAACCCTGCTAGGTGAAGTGTTCTTTTGTTTATCTTTAGATTTTGTTTTCATAACCTACTCATATACTTAGTAGGATATTCAAGAAAAAATCTCCAAGAGTCCCCAAGTTTCACCAAACTTAAAAAACTAATATCATGGTACATACTAGGATCCTTTGTGTCCTTGTAAGTATTTAATGGTACCACAATACCCAGACCCGGAATCAATATTTGCAATACATGCATAAATTTTTTCTCCTGCCGAAATCGAGCCCACACCTCTCGTCTCAGTCCCGCCACGCCACCGATGTCGTCTTTCAAGCTGGATTAATTATACTAGCGTTACTGGAACCAGATTCAAATTCAAATGATAATCAGTTGTGTTGTGAGTAAAATGTCCACATGACACTTTATCGTTGTCTCAAGGTGAAGTGTAGTATGGAATGCCACTTGGTTTACGATGGTGGTCGTAACGCCCTACCGTGAGGGATATCGTATATACGGAGGTTTCGATACCGAGATCCGTTTCATAAATGTACAGTAGTACCATAAATATTGTGTGCCTTGGCAATTTACGTCTAGCTTCTGAAATACGAACTAACGCGAAGAAGATATGTAATATAGAGATGTTACAATAATTATGTAGATACTTATTTTTTTAAGGGTTAGTTCAGATAGATTTTAGATGTAGTGATGAGGATTGAGAAAGGTATGTTAAGATGGTTCGGTCATGTAGAGAGGATGAATGAAAGAAGATTAACGAAACAGGTGTATGAGGCGAGTGTGAATGGTACCGTTGGAAGGGGAAGACCTCGGTGCACGTACCTGGACCAAATCAGCGACGTTTTGGAAAAGGGCCAGGTCAAGAGTACCCTAAACCGACGAGCATGCATGAGGAATGTGATGAGAGTGAAGGAAGCAAAAGAAGTATGTCAGGATCGTAGCAAATGGCGATCCGTGATCTCTGCCTACCCCTATGGGAAACAGGCGTGAT
The DNA here is from genome assembly GCA_949320045.1 of Scotopteryx bipunctaria. Taxonomy (NCBI): domain Eukaryota; kingdom Metazoa; phylum Arthropoda; class Insecta; order Lepidoptera; family Geometridae; genus Scotopteryx; species Scotopteryx bipunctaria. Next base: position 379,678 of record OX439449.1, read on the forward strand.
TTTATGTATGTAGTTCAGTTATTATTTTCATTATGGTATTCGGACAAATTCGATTTTCATACAAAGCACGAAGTTTGTCGAGGCGCGCAATATTTGTGGTAGGTACTACTGTAAAGCTTTGAAGTACTCATTCTGCCCTCTTCTCGCTGCCAATACCTACCAAACCGCGTCACCTTTTAGGTGATAAAATATCAAAATAGTAGCTTATACAATAAAATCACAAAATTAAAGCAACTATTACAAGTAAGTTATTGTAATAGTTGGATTTGTGATCGGTTCAATAATATTATTATCTACATAATTATGGTGACCCCTAATTTAACCTCTAAATATTTTTTTTTTATTTAATCTGAAATCAATTTTGACATAGTAATTTTTTTGGCCAAACGTGAGTTATCCAAAGAAATATCTGATCTATCGAAATCATTATATTAAATAATAATAAATTAAATTTTCAAGTTTATTATCTATCATAGACTTATTAGTCCATAGTATTACCTAAGTTGTAACGTGTAATGTTTATTGGCAGGTGTCAAGTGGTGGTTCGGCGGAGGCACGGATCTGACGCCCTACTACCTGAACGAATCAGACGCGGTACACTTCCACCTCACGCTGAAGCACGCTTGTGACACACACGACGCTACTTATTACGCCAGGTAAGTCCTTTTCACGGTACCGTCCCCGAAGGGTACCAACGGGACACTTTTACGGAGGGACTAATACCTCCGCTTTTCGTCCGTCCGTCCGTCTGTCAGCGGGCTGTATTGAGATACAGCCCGCTGACAGACGGACGGACTTAATAATCATAATATCTTAAACTACATTTGAATCCTCGACTCTCGTTCCTGTGAGCGATGCTCCTTATAATATGGTAGTAAGTAACTGTTAAATAAATAACACCCAACAGTCACATACATAGTCCTGACTTCACACTAGGATTCCCTGTGTCGTGGGTGTCAGAAGCTGCGAGTACCATGGTACCACAACACCCAGACCCGGAAGAAATATTTACAGAACATGCAAACATTTCTTCCGCAGCGGGAATCGGACCCGCGCCTCTTGCGTCTCTGCCGAGCAATCGCCCGCCACGCCACCGAGGCCGTCATAAATAACAGGTTGTTCTCACGGCAGGTTCAAGAAATGGTGCGACGATTACTTCTCGATCCCGCACCGCGGCGAGCGGCGCGGCGTCGGCGGGATATTCTTCGACGACATCGACACGCCCGACCAGCAGTCGGCCTTCGACTTCGTCACCTCCTGCGCAGAGGCCGTCATACCCAGCTACATTCCACTTGGTGAGCTTTTAAACCACCAAGTTTGTGTTACGCAGATCAAGTAATTAGCTGGTAATATTAGCAGCCTCTATCTATTTTTGTGCTGGGGCGGAGACGTCACGCTTCACTTAAGGGCGCACACGACGATGATACTATAATCCTACTATATTATAAATGTGAAAGTTTGTGAGGATGTTTGTGCCTCAATCACGCACGACTGAACGGATTTGAATGAAACTTTGATATTTTTCATCCGGGTACGATGCCGCGGGCGGCAGCTAGTACCTATTACATTATAATGTTAAGTTAAGACACCTTTATACAGGGTGTCCCACTGCCACGTGGAGGGAAAATACCTTAAATATCGTAGATAGATTTACTGAAAAAAGACTTCATTTTGATTTTAAAATTAATTCGAATTGCATTCAAAGATTTAAAAAAAATCTTTTCTGAACTGGAAATCGAACCCGCCAAATGAGAAAAACAAAACTCTTGTAATTTTACTATACCTACAGTAAAGAAACACAAAGACGCCGCGTACGGCTACCACGAGCGGCAATGGCAGCTGCTACGCCGCGGGCGCTACGTGGAGTTCAACCTGATATACGACAGAGGGACCAAGTTCGGCCTGAACACTCCTGAGGCTCGCTTCGAGTCTATCCTTATGTCCCTGCCTTTGAACGCCGTAAGTACTTTTACTTACTCTATAATCTTTTACGGATCACTCGGTGGTCTAGTTGGTAGTGACCCCGCCTTCTATAAGGTCGTGGATTCAAAAACAATCGTGTACCAATGGATTTTTCTGTGCGAAAAATTTATGTACGCCAGTACTCTCAAAAGGTGAAGGAAAACATTGTGAGGAAACCCGCGGCTTAGTCAGCTCCGCACGTATTGACCAAGCCTTTCTTGTGGACAAGGCCGACTAAGCTGAGAGGCTTGAATAGGTGCCGGGCAAGCCTACTCCATCTTAATAAAATTCGTCCCGGGCACTACATCCTCCTGTTTGTGAAGTTAAAAGTTGCCTCCTGACTCTGTATAAATCATCTACAATAGTTTTTTTTTCTTTTCTGAATCACATGGCCATTGACTTGGTCACCATACCTCATAATAACCCTAATGTGGATTACCTATCCGTACGGATGTCACTCAACGCATGTTGTCCGAAAGAGATTGTACTTTGTTTTACGGAAGAGGCTACGGAAGACCAGCAGCGCTCTGGCATGGCTCGCCTTTTATTACCCGACTACGTAGAAGGAGGAGGAGGGCAATGTGTTTGTGGTCTATGTATGTGGGTATGAATGTGTGTGCATTCCTTTGGAATGATCACCTCAGCTATAAAATATCCGATTATATAGAAGACAAAAATGCTTGGGACTGAATAATGCTCAAACTCCTTCTAAAAACATGTTTGCACCTAAAGAGATCATTTTCCAAAAAATTGCCAAGCGTGGCTTCTTACTTGTATCTTCCACGCTTGATCGCGTTATGTAAATGCAACGTAGATCTAAGACGTATCTAAATGATCCCCGTGATTTTAAGGAATAAAAAATTTTGACATTGACATTAATTCTCCACAATCCTCCGTGAAGGTAGCTCTTTACTGGCCCCTTGCCATTGGGGAAAGCCATATTTTTCTTTAATTTATTTTGCTTTGTTTTAGAAATGGGAGTACATGCATGTGCCCAGGGAAGGCTCAGAAGAAGCAAAGCTGATGAAAGTTCTCCGAGAACCTAAAGACTGGCTTAATGTAGAACTAGAAAAGAGTGCTCGCTCATCAGCCTAATCATTGTTTATTTTGAGTTTGGTAATGGAGGCATTTAAGTGTAGAGAGATTGTGTTATTTACCTAACGCCTATTTTTTAGATTGTTCTATATTAAATTTATTTTTACATGTTTTATTTCTGTTCTTAATATTCATCCTCCTTTATAGTTACTAAGATAATACAAATATAATTAAATTTGATTTTATCATGGTGTAGCTTTGTCATTTGATTTAGGTTTGAAACCACAGTTATTTATGGGTGGTTTGTGTGTCTACCATGTAGTTCGTTTTAGAACTCAAAGTTCATGTAACTCCTAATTCTAGGACAATGTACTTTCTTTCTTTCTTTTTGTAGTTTACTAAACGGCTGGTCGGAATTTGACCAATAGGACACTGGCTCTAAAGTGTAAAGTAACCAATATGGGGTCTTTAAATGATGAAGAATTGTATTAAATTAATGAACCCATTTTCAATTAGTTAGGGCTAAAATGGTACATAATTCATCATCATCATCATCATGTGTCTAAAAATCTAATATGGCAGATACTAGGTACTTATGCCTAAAGTAGGCAGTTGGCTTATTTTTTGTTCTTTTAATTTGGTCGAAGTAGGTATCTGAAATACGAAAAAACCCTATTACTTAGATTGCTTTTTAAAAAAAGTGGTATGTATTTGCTATATCGCCGCCTTCGTTCGATTTTTTTCGTCAGCTTCAGTAAGCTTCAGGTAGAATAGAGATATCATTGTAAAATATTAACCTTTCTTTCTTCTTCTAAACCTCAGCCTTTTGACAAACCTAAAGCCTTAAGTTACCGAGCCATTAAAATATTCTCTGCCTTCAAGCAAGCGCCGATGTTACTATAAGGCCACGGAACAATGAACCACTTTAGTTAGACCTTATATCTGTGACCTTGTATCTTAGTGGTAGAATTTCGTAAGAAGTTGCAACACTAAACTTCTAACTGTCAATGTCATCTATTTATTTGTTCATGTAGGTATCTATGTCATACATACCTGACCTGTCACATTCGCGATGTTGTGATGTGAACGTGAATTTCTCTATTTTTTTGTGAAACACGTCTGTTTACATTTCGATTTTTATAGCTTTCCACTGAAATTGGCCCGTCACCGTGCTTGTAACACAACATTTGGCAACGAAAGCGTTTTAAATGTGGACTTGTATACGAAAAGGCAATAAATATGTGGCGCGCGTAACGATGGCTTCGTTTCCTACATTCCTTCGCCATAAATGTAAAGTGGCGTTTATTTCCTGGTGATGTTAGTGCGATGCCTTTCAAGTTGAAGCTGAAGAAGACGCGGCAATACAATGTCGCGTCGAAGAGTTTGTTTGTTATCAGCGTGGAGCTGCTGGACGGGGGCGGCGCGGACTGCACGCTCTCCGTGGACAGCTCGGGGCAGGAGTGCCTCGACAACGTGTGCCAGCGGCAGGCCATCAACCAGCCGGAGTTCTTCGGACTGCGCTACATCAACAGGAACCAGCAGCCGCGATGGGTTCAACTCGACCGGCCCTTGAAGCGCCAATTGGACAAACACGCTTCCTCCCACCAGCTGTATCTCCGCGTGATGTACTACATTATATCAGGGACGAATCTGATCACGGATGAAGTCACCCGCTACCATTATTTCCTACAGCTCAAGAATGATTTGATTGAAGGTCGCATCATTTGTGATTTCCAACAAGCTGTGGTCTTAGCATCTTACAGTCGTCAAGCTGAGTATGGAAACCATGACAGGGAGAGACACACTGTTGAGTATTTAAAGAACCTGTTGACATTTCCTAAGCAGATGTTGGATGGTGGTCAGATCATAGATGCCAGCACCTTGGCAGAGACTGGGAGGTTGGAGTGGCTGACGGAGAATGTTATTCACCATCATATGGCCTTGCACAACATGTCTCAGGTAACTCCTACTATTGACCTCCTTAGTCACCATTCTTGAGGTCAATACCTTCTAGGTTATTTCTATGCAATTATTATCTGTTTTTAAAATTTAATCAGTCAAATTATAACACTCCTTTGTCCTTAATATTGCATGAACAACATATTGCCAAATGTTAAATAATTACTTTTCCAAACACTTAATTGTTCTTCACATACATAATTGCATACTACATGCAATATTAAAAGACATTTCAATGAGTGGCAAGTAAATTGAAATTAAACATTTCGGTATCAGTTGACTGAGTCAGGCATAATTTGCATGAAGTGAAGTATGCATACAAATCACATAACTGATATGCTTACTGTACTTCTAGCTGTTCGAGAATTAAAAGTTTATTGGCATTCTAATAGACAGCTTAGGGAAATAATTGAATTTGAACAATTGTACTGGTTTCATCCTAGCATATGAAACCAGTACAATAGATGCCCTCAGTGGCTTGCGGGGCGATTGCTTGGCTGAGATGCAAGAGGTGCGGATTTGATTCTCACTGCGGAAGAAATATTTCTTCCGGGTCTGGGTGTTGTGGTACAGTTCAAATTAAATAAATAAATAACTTTCAATTACCTTGTTGGTAAAGATTGCATGATGTCATTTACATAATTTTTCAAGAAATATTTCCTCTCAGCTGTAAAATGGTTAAACAGCACATTATTTACTGCTTTCATCACCTCTGATAAGCTATGTAAACTGACAGTAAAAAACACACCTTAAAACTGCTGTGCCTCATTATCTTGACAAATATTGGCTTAAAATCAAGGGAGTTATCATGTACCGATTCTAATCAGCACCTTATTCGCACACCCACTACCTTTTTCTGTCCTTTAAATATTTGTACATTCTGCAGTGTCTGAAATTAATAGACATTTTTTTTGGGTGCTTTACCCTAAGAGGTCCAAAAGGACCCTATTATTAAGCCTTCACTGTCGTCAACAGGCTGTATCTCGTGAACCGTAATAGGTAGAGAGTTGACATTTTCACAGCGTTTGTATTTCTATTGCCTCTATAACTAAAAATAATAAAAACAAAAAACGAGTAAAAAAATAAGGCCCCATACAAGAACCATTTTTATACATGTACTCGTATGATGGTACGGAACCCTTCGTGTGCAAATTCGACTTCTCATGATTCATAAGATACAGCCAGCTGACAGATGGACAAGCAGCGGAGGTTAAGTAATATGGTCCCGTTGGCACCCTTCCTTTACGGAACCCTTAAAAGTAGCCTGTACGCTATTCCAGGTCATGAACTATGTATATTCTAGGTTATATTCATATCCGTTCAGTCGTTACACCGTGCTTGATGAAGCACTCATCTCTCACCAACTTTCGCAATTACAATACTAGTGTAATGTTATTGAAGTGGTTTGTCTAGGCGCAAGCAGAAGAAGGCTTCATCACAACATGCCAGCAGCTGCGCGGCTACGGGCAGGAGATGTACTCGGCACGCGAACAGGCTAGCCAGAGCGAAGTCACTATCGCCATCTCGCTCACCGGCATCCGCCTGCTCACGGAAAGGAGTGACACACCACATTTCTATAGGTACCAATAGACTACCGTTATAGCTACATAATGTAAACCTTTCTGATAGAGCTCCACTAGATTGTAACGGGCTAGAAATGTTCGAAAACAGAACGAGATCTGATTAGACAGAACGAGGTCACTATCGCCATCTCGATACTCTAAATCTTGGTAATCGGAGGGAAGTCAATACTTTGGCACATACAAGAAACTCAACGCCCTGGTGGCGGCGTGTTAGACGAGTGTCCGATTAAAACGCAGGAGAGGCGGGTTTGATTCCTACTGCTGGAAAATAGTTTACATGTTCTGCAAATATTTCGATATCCAGGTATGCTTAGATTCTGATACCCACAACACGGGTAATTCTAGTGTGAGATCAGTACTATGTGACTGTTGGATGATTTAAGCATCGAATTCACAAGGGGACAAATGTCTCGCGACACGTGTCGCTAGATATGTCAGGCTAAGTCAAGTTATTCCCCAGTGAATCATCATCATCCGCAGCCTATCGCACCCACTGCTAGCCCGTTCCAACGAGGCTGACAATGTCCTAGACCCATTGTGCTGCTGGACTCCAACGGTACTATCTCAATACTCACTAGTGAATGCAAGACTATTGATATTGTGCTCTCCCCAGGTGGATGGACATAACGAACGTGATAAACCACAAGCGCACGTTCAGCATCGAGTGCCATTCGCCGCAGGAGTCGTGCCAGTTCACGCTGGCCAGCCCCGAGGACGGGAAGTACGTGTGGCGCCAGTGCGTCCTGCAGCACACCTTCTATATGAAGCACCAGAATGCGCTTCATACTCAGCCCGCGCCCAACTTCCAGGTAATGATCTCAGTCTGCACCCAGTGTAATAGAAGATCCCGGGATTCCGGCCATTATTTGACCCCGAAAATCCCGGGACTGTACAAGTACAGTCCCGGGATTTTCGGGGTTTAGCCAAGGCTAATCTCGGGATTTTTTAGATTGCAACAAACACGTCTAGTAGACGAACAATCCCGGCAGTCCCGATATCCCGGGATTACTCGTAAAAACAGTAATTCCGGGATTACAAAATATGCTCGGGATTGTATACTCTACCACTGCGCCAATCACCCAATTTCCAAGTAACATCGATCAAGCCGGAAAATCTATCATAATCTTAGTTTGCACCTAATATCCCCCCTATCCCTGTAAAGACCTAAGGTACCAGTACCTTAAGGCTATCTTAAGGCGATCCCTCGCGCCTCTGATCTGGTACTGACTGACTGACTGACTGGTCCATTCGTTTGGGAGCTACGATGCCACAGACATGTACACAAATACACCCTATAAACTCATAACACCCTTCTTTTTTGTCGGGGGTTTTAACCCCCTACCTAAAGATATACATTCAAAGTTTGATGCTTCTAGGACTAGTTGACTGTCGTGCGTTGTGTCATTCAGTCAGTCAGCTTTTTAAGTGTGGGTAGAAGGTATAGATGATGCTCATGATGATAACTTGTGTTTATAGCGTGCGTGCTATAAATGCACTTGCACCGTGAATACATATGAATTAGCCAACAATGTTGAAAGCGTATGGCGAGGCGATTCGCCAAGCCGATCATTACTGCCGTGTGGTTGGTCAAGCTCCATTGATTACACTCTCTCCTCCATCATTTTATTTCCTTTTATTCGGGAATGTCGTACAGTCGGAATCAGTGTTGCTGGCCTTTTCAGAACTTACAAATACTGTTTTTTTTATTCTTTATTTATTTTACAAAAATATATTTAAACAATTAAGTAGTGACATTAAACTTAGGAGTTTGACTTATCACTAGTTTAATAATATGGAGATGATATCACCCCCGGTCTCGATTTCGTAGGACATTTAATAGATCAAGTTTTCTTTCACACTTTACTGTCATTAAGAGTAGTCCAGGGAAACTCTCGATAGAGCTACTGCAAGCATCAGCATTCCTCCGCGTAATCTTCTATGCTATACACAAAGACATCCAGAACAATTACAGTTATTGATTTGGAACTGTTATTTTGGCGTAAAGAGCAAAACCCACGATCATTCGGAATGATTAATTACATTCAAAGCTAACAGTCATAACATGATTGTACTCTGATAAAAGTTGAATCATCAATACTAGTCTGTTATAAAACTATTACATGCTGTTTATTATTCGCATGCGTTTTGAATAACAATCAGTCGATCGCTTAGGTACAGTCACCTGTAATAAGATGTGTACATTTCATATCTTTTAAATGACATCACAGCGTCATCATCATCTTCCTGCCCTTATCCCTTCCTACATGGGGTCGTCACAGCATGGTCTCTTCCATTCCCTTGTGTCAGCCTTCATCTCTGTACTCACTCCTTATTTTTCACACAATCCATCCACCTTTCAATCATTTCAATTGAGTCCCATTGTTAAAATAAATAATATACACATGCACAAAAATTTATAAATTTTCTATTTTCTAATTTATAAATATTTTTTACTACACTCGCTCACAAATCTCTGAACACTAAGAATAGGGCCATTTGTCTTGATGCCTAAGAGCATCATGCACACAGCAGTGTGCAAGAATAATCACCCAGCAGGGTAGGCCCCTTTGCTTGTGCCGTGCAGTGCTTAAGAGAGTCCAAGAATAAACCAATGAATAAGCGAGTCATTATCATCGCGTGCGAAGCGTGTTTCAATCAGTATCACGATCTACATTCCGTCGCACGCGCATCGCTCGGAAACGATCGCGAGCGTGGAAGCCGTTCCGCCAACGACAAGATCCGGATTTCCAATTTCATATCTTTGATATTTTCGGTGGATACTTGCTGTATTGGTGTTTGAGGACGGTGATAATAACGTATGTGGGGATGTTCTATTCTGAGTGATAATATGTATTGTAATAGTGTAGTAAGTGAAGTGGTGACGGGGTCTTTGGTGATCTCTCCACCAGGTGAGCGGAACGTGGAAGGCACTTAACTATTAATATGGTCGTTAAAATCACACTGGAAGTTGCTCTCACGTCTTAATCATTTATCAACATAAATAAACTTGAAATTGCTTTTAATAATTAAAATCGTTTCCTGTGGTGGCTTCCTAGGCCGTTTGACCCTATGCATACCTGGTACCTGGTTAAAGTATCCTAGATATTATTCCAGCTCAACTTGGAATACACCTGTATTCCAAGTTTCATTCAAATCCGTTCAGCCATGAGGCACAAACACAGCACAAAATTTCAGATTCATAATCGCATTTAAATCGCAGTAGTATTACGATGTCACTGGTGTAAAATCTGCCGCCGCTAATCAAAATACCCTCTTGTCCAGGAAATCGGTCTGTCAGACAGTCGCGAGGAGTTGGAGGTGCGTTCGACGAGCTCTCGGGAGCCGCTGTCCACTCACTCCATCTGCAGGGAACCGGAACTGCAACCTCCTCAGCACCAGCCAGTACCCAGCAACAGGTGAGCCTTCTGTGTCACCTTCTTCTTTTTTTTCATTGCATGTCATGTTTCTCCAGCGTAACGTAAAATCTCTTGTCAAAGCTTGTGATTTTGAAACCTGTCACATCACAACTAAGCCGTGCGGCGCACACAGAGGCTACGCAGTTTTATACTTAGCTAGCGAAACTAAATATAAAGCGTTATATGAAAAGTACAGTAGTAGGAAGCAACCATTACGTGCTGATGCGTCCATTGTTCCCGGCCCTTTTATCCGTGCGCCGCAATGGATTCGTGTCCTTAGATTATACATTGATTGTCCGAGCAGTTGTTCAATGTAGATGTTCGTCCCCAGAGCCTTGCCACCGCAGTACCGGCCGGCGCCAGACTACGAGACCGCAATCCAACAGCAGTACCAACAACGCGGCCAGGCGCGGCCTCACGCCAGCCTGCGCGCGCAGCCCGCCTACGGCTCGCACCCCGACATACACCGAGTGCACTACCCGGACGTCACTAGGTAACTCTGCTCTTCAAACCTAGACAGAAGTTCAAGAAGAGGCTTGCTAAACGGCCAAACGCGGCCTCCGACTAGTCTATACCAGCTGGAGACTGAATAGCTTTAGTATCTTGGTACCATGTGACCATGTTTGTCATCTGGGAAAACCAATGCTGAGCTACAAGCATGAATCTTGCAACATACACAGTTGCATTCAATCCACAATACCGCATCTTAATAAATAAATTAATAACGTAAGAAACCGATTATAAAATCACTATTGTAATAATATATTATATTCCAGACACACAGTGCAAGCCGCGACGGACGACTACGCTTACGGGCGGACTTACATGTCAAACTACCCCTTCCCTGTGAACCACAACGTGCAGGATCTGAACCAACTACACTACGTGAATGTGTACAAGCCGCCGCCGCCCTACCCCTCCAACGGGCTCGCCTCGAACTCTACCCCCGACCTCGCCGTGGCCAGCCAAGCGCTCAACTACCACAGGGGATACATCAACTCGCACGTGTCGGGCTCCAGCCCGGATCTAGTGTCAACCAGAACAGCACTAAATAGACAGTATTTAGGGTATCTAAATAACCATTATGGAAGGCCTAACGTCCAGATGCCCGGCACTCACGGAACGTACAACAATCTAAACTCAGTTTTAGACCCCAAGCCGCACATTCTAATCGACCCTCATCACATCTCAGACAACATCCAGAAGGTTTACGATGAGAGAGGGAACATCATGTACTCGATGCCGGTGCATCGGATGCCGTACCAGAGGCATTTAGTTCTCCCGCAGAGCCAGATCAAGATCAACGATCCGCAGGAGCCTATTTACGAAAACGTGCCATTGCCGTGGCAGAACGACGGGAAAATCACAATGAGAAACCGAACGCAAAGTCTCACGACCACCGACGAGATGGCGAGGCTCAACGAACGGAACGCCAGCCACCCGACGATCAACAACAACTGCACCGGTCCATCCAAGCCGAATCTAGCGGTCCCGAGCTACCACCGGCCGGATTCCGACAGCCATTACGTCAACGCACAGATCATAAAAGGCGTGAGGGAGTCGAGCGTGCCCAAAGATTTGAACATATCTAGTCGGTCGATCAATAAGGACGATTTTGAGAACGTGGCGTTGTCCGTCGAAAGGCTATCCGTACACGACGACACTTGCGACGAAACCCCCTACCAGAGCCTGTCCACCCACAAGGTCTCGAACAACACGATAAAGAGCGACAACGTCACGTCCATAAGCGTTCCGGACATCCGGCAGAACTTACTCGACAATTCGATTGCATCGAATAACTCCCAGACCACAGTCGACAGTGCTATATCGAGTTGCGTGATCAATTCGACGTACAGCACTAGTGCGGATGAGACAAAGAATATAAGCAGTAAGGAGAAGAAGAGACGGAGATGGGGGGTGTTTATGGGGAGGGCTAAGACTAGTGACGTGAAGAGTGCAACGTTAGGCAGAGATAGAGCTAAAGGCACGCAGAACGCGGATGCCGTGAATAAGCATCGGTGGTCCACCGGCCTCCCGAAGTCTCAACCGCTGCCGCCGAGCATTACCAAAGAAACTATGGTGAGCTTATTGTCTTCTCCCTAATTTTTGTCACAAGCAAGTCCTCTGATAGGCACTCCTTGGACTACTTTGTGTTCTGTGGAGCTATCAGTCTTAATACGTATATCATATTTTATTTATTTCTCATTTCAACGTTAAAATCAAACTAATATGTAAATTGCGACTTATTCAATTTCATGACCGATAATAATCCATTAAAAATTGTTTATAATCAAATGCGCCATTTGTTTATCGCGGTAATTGATACGTGTTGCTTTCTGCTCGTGTTTCGGTTCTAACTAATATTGTATGCTATTTTGATGATGTCTGGTCTAGTTGTGTCTTGTAATTCCAAGGACGTGAGCTCACCAATTACCACATTGATTTTTCATAGGTACCACAATAATTTGATTGATTTACCGTCATAACAGGGGCCACAACACTGAATCTCCTAATCAGTTCATATAATAAATTAGGACATAAAATACGTCAAATTAAATTTGTTCATTGTTTTATTGTTATTCCATGTTTCCTCTTGCTAAAATGGTATATCTACAACTAGATCAATGGTATTAAAAGAACTTATGTCAATCTTTTCTTTCCCAGTGCCAAATTCTAGAACGTAAGATGTCAGACGAAGCCCTGGCATTCGCGTTCGAGCAGATCCCCAAGGGGCGGGAAAGCGGGGGCGAGGTCCGGACCGCACTGCTGCCGCAGTACGCCGCCCTCAATGGATACAGCAGCGACCATCTCCCCTACGAGGACAACCGGGTCAAACTCACCCCCACGCCTTCCAACCCGCACGGGTATATCAACGCGTCTCATATAACAGTAAGAAAACTTTACTTCTATCAATCAATCTATCTATAGAGCCGGTAACACCCAAAGGCATCTCGATCACGCCTCTCCTGGCGGTCTTCTACAAAGCAATAACTGTACAATAAAAGTTAATCGTCCTTTTATTTTGTCATCATTTGAACATGATAACAAACTTTAATTTGCAATTTTTTTGCACAAAATTGATGCAGAGATGTTTCTGTATTGAGTCTTATTGGTTATCAAAGTTTAAATAAGAGCTGGTTTCGTTTTTTTTTTAACAGATAACTTTCTTGAATGAATTATTTTCCCGCCAACCGTTTTTACTAATGCTTAATCCTGAATTTATTGAGTTCATGAGAAACTAGTACTTATTGGTTCTAGGTATACGTATACGTCATCGATGCTGGGTACTCTTCAATTTCCCAATTTAAGCATACTTACAAATGATTGTTCTCTCAGATGACAGTTGGCAGCACGCAACGCTTCTACGTGATAATCAAGATGGGAGCTCCGAACCCACCCAAGCCGTCGGGGGCGCTAGCGGGAGGGGGCGCTCTTAACGCAGGCGCGGGCCTTAACGCGGGCGTCGGCGTGTGGGAGTGCGTGTGGCAGGTGGGGGCGCGCCTGCTGGCGGCCGTGGGAGGCGCCGAGAGACCACCCTACTTGCCACCGGATGGTGCTACGAGGGACTTTGGAAGGGTACGCTTTTGTGATTCCCGCGAAATACCTCAGAAAATACACAACAGAATTGAAGAAAACATAGTTGTCCCTGATATCTCCGGACTGGTATAAATCCATATGAAATGGAAAGCAAAATTTTTAGAGGACTGTCGAATTAAGTTTAGAAGAATGCACAACAGAGTCGAAGAAAAGTTTATACTTAATATTGTTAAGCTAGTTTTGTACAACTGTCCTTACTGTCTGTGTTTTATATGGGCACATTTGTTCCTCCAGTTCCAAGTGACGACGTCTCACAGCGTCCGCGCGGCGTGGGGCAGCTGCTCGCGCGTGGTGGTGCGGGGCGGCGCGGGGGGCGCGGGCGGCGGCCGCACCATGTGGCACCTGCACTACTCGCGCTGGCCGCAGAACCAGACCCTGCCGGACGATGTGGACACCTTCCTCAGTCAGTATATTAAGCCCTATTTTAGTTCGATTCGTTTGAAAATAAAATGCGTTCTTTAACATGAAAGTTGCCCGCTGCATATACTCATATTTTATTGTTTTCTGACACAAAATAATGTGTAAGGTAAGGACCTGTGTATTACCGGAGACATAACGCACAGATTCATAAATTCACAACTGAATATGCACAACAAAATTTTCAAAACATGAAACACTCGAAACGCATTTTTGAGGCAAGTCCAAACCTCAACTTAAGCATTATCAAGAATTTGCAAGTACTAAGCAAAGTTTTAATATCATCACCATGTGGCGCAGAGGCATATAATGTTAATAGAAGTGTGCAAATCACCATACAAATGTATGTGAGATACTCCTCGGCGACTCACCTTCGAGACTCGCGTAGGATACCAGTCGTCTGTAAGTGTCGTAATGTCGCCTGTGTCCAGGTTTCCTCTGCGAGTTGAACAGCCTGCGCTCGTCATGTTCTGCGGAGGGCGGCGCGGGGGGTGGCGCGGCGGGCGCGGGGTGGGGCGGGTCGGTGCTGGCGCTGTGCTGCGCGCGCGGCGCCGGCCGCAGTGGCACCGCGCTGGCTGCCCATCTGCTGCACGATATACTCGACAATAACCAGGTGAGACGCGCCGCCGACCTATCGGCTAATAACGAAATGCCGCCCTAATCATTACAGAAGTAAAAATAACACCCAACACATGAACCCGCACTAGAATGCCCTGTGTCGTGGTTATCAGAAACTACGAGTACCATAGCACCTCAGCACCCAGACCCGGAAGAAATATTCTCAGAACAATGCAAACATTTCTTCCGCAGCGGGAATCGAACCCGCGCCTCTTGCATCTCAGCCAAGCAATCGCCCGCCACGCAACCAGCTAATGCAAAAGCAAATATCCACAATGAAACAATAAGTACAGCCAAATTTTTTTTTGACATTAATATGTAAAAAAACCAATAAGTACGGATATTCAATATTTTTTCAGTGAACTAAGACTTCATCATGTGTCAAAAAATCTAATAATGGCAAATATACCTACCCTGCAACCTAAATTCTACGGAGTCGGGTATTTTGTTCTTTTAAATAAATACCTTGTTTATACACATTTTTACAAGAGACAAAAAATGGTTAAAAAGACTGAAAACTGTTAATCAACTTTCGTTATTGACTTTAAATTCAACTAATTGGTTTTCTCATGTCCAGGAGCTAGACATCCCTCGCACCATAAGCCTGCTTCACCAGCAACGCGCGAATCTCATCCAGAACGTGCACCAATACAAGTTCCTTCATCAACTACTGCTGCAGTACCTCAAGCAGTCCAGACTCATCTAGAACCGGCGCATGCAGAGGCTGCGTTATCTGCGGCGCACGCAGAGGCTACGCACGTTAGCTGAGTGTCTGTTTATCTGTTTGCATGTGTCTAAAACTACACAGTTACGAGCCACACCCACAGCCGGCAGCATTCGACGCTCAGTGTTGCTTTTTAATCTTCTGTCCTGTCATGACTTCGATTTGGTGATGACGGTGGGAAGATAAAACATTTTTCAAGGTGAAAGCGATCAGTAGACCAAAGGCTTTGTGCAAGGCCTTAGTTTAGTGCTTGCTTGTGTCATGAACCTATATATACTTCAGCCAAACTGGATATGTATATCTCTAGAAACCGTCAGTACTTAAACTAATACTTACTTTTTTTATTACTAGTTAATGGAACTTTGAAGTAGAACTAATAGTTAAATTAAGGCGTAAAAACTAATGTTGCGAGGTTTATTTACCTAAAACTAAAGTGATTTCATCGTAATAACGAAAAATACGCGGTTTGATTACATAAATTGTATCTTCTGTTTGGCTGAAGTATACTTACCTAGGACCTGCTATAAAAACGTATTGCAGATTTTAATAATACTCAATAAAATTATTTTAGCTACAATTTTGAGAAAATTTAACCAGCATTGACATTTTCAGTGGACTTGTATTGGTAAAGCAAAAGATTTATTGTAGCAAAATATGAAGCATTCTTCATAGTTTTTTTAATAATCGCTTAGGGTTCCTGACATACAAGCAAGCTGGTTTCCGGCCAAGATAAAACCAATTACACAAAAAGACGTAACAAATGAATTATTCGGAAAGTTGAGCTGTGTTGGTTTCTACTTTCACCTATAAGTATAACCACACTAATTAAATAATTCTTTTTATAATGTTTTATTAAAGAATATGTATAGATCTATGAAATTGAATTGAGATTTAAATTGACTGAATGGATGTTCCACCCTTATCTAGTGATTTTGTATATTATGTATTATTTTCTATTTGTATTATAATTTATCTGAATATTTTGAATGAGTTATAAAAATGCATGAAAAAGTATTATTAGTAATTTTTTAGAGATCTACTTTCGAAATGTGCCTTTAATAGTCTTTTATATTGTTTTAAAAGTGTATTTCAATAGTTCTTAAGTGATAATCATGTGCCTTAAGTCGGAGATTACCCGCGATCTGATGTAACTATCGTGTGCCTTCGTAGTTAAGTATTATTTTATACACTCCTAAAGCTCATTTAACTTAAAAAGTTATAGTACCTATTGTCAGTGACATAATTGTGTGGAACTTTGATAGTAGACTGAGGTGCATTGTGTTCATTTTTACGTATATTGTACCTATCTAGTCGAGCTGCAGCTAAGAGTCCCTATTTTGATGCTGTTTATATTCCTCAGCACAAAAACGCATTTTCACACTTATATTTTTTGAACAGTATGATTTTTTATATTAATATTCAATAAAAAAAAGTCATTTATTTTCAGTTAAAACCAGTATTCTCAAGTGTTATTTTTATATTGTTTGGATTTCGTGTGAAGTATTTAAGCAATTTTTTTGAGTGTCATTTTTTAATTGTGATGTACTGACAATAAACTCTAATTCAACTTTACAAACATTTCTTTTATAATATTTCACATAAATAACTAACTGTCTGATATTAACAGCAGGTAATAAAACAAGGAAATAAAGTCTATCAAATTATATTTTTGTAAAAAATTACACATAAGCCTATCTAATATTAAACCACTAGGGAGGAGGATAGTAGGGTCGCGGCGGCGGACCGGGGGGTGGGGGGTAATAGTTTGGCGGGGGGACGTTAACTGGGGTGAATCTTGAGGGTGGGCCTGGTTGCAGTTCCGAATAAATCGCACCCCCTAAAGGGGGTGGACCAGTTATAGGTAACCTTGGCGGAGGGGGGACGCCCGTGTGATTAGGAGGCGGTGCCGAATATACAGGAAACGGCATCTGCGGGTAAGGAGGGTAACTATACCTTATAGGGGGATCTAACTTAGGGGGTTCCAACTTATCAGATCCATTCTTGATGGGTGTGACGACGGGCTTGGGGATGGGGGCGACAGGTGATACGGAAGCGGGCGGTGTATTCGATAGGAGGGGCTTCTTGTCGTTTTTTGGAAGCTTAGTGGCAGTGTTGAGAGGGGGCGAGTCTCCCCCTGAACTCTGTGGTTGAGGTGAGTAGAGGTCTAACACCTGTGAAGAGAAATGTTTCATACAATGCTATGCTTTACTAAAGCATTATGTACATTGAAGGCGGGCGTGCTCAGCTGAGGCGCGGTTTCGATTCCCGCTACGGGAGAAATGTTTGTATGTTCTGCAAATATTTCTTCTGAGTCTATTGTAGTATTATGTATTTACAAAAAAATAAAAAGTATATAAGTACTCTATCAGCCATCTGGTGCCCATAATACAAGCTTTGCTTAGTTTGGGGCTAGATAGCGCTGTGTGAAATTGTCCACAAATATTAATTTTATATAACAAATAACTTCAGATACTTTACACAGAATCAACACCATTATTGTATGACTTGTGAGGAAACTAATCTCTACATATGACTGGCACAATCATACTTTAAGTCTGAGTACATGTAGAAATTGTAATCTGAAAGTTTGTGAAGGTATGTTTGTGCTTAATCATGTTGTAAAATCCAACTACGCAAACAAAGCTAAGGGCGGAAATTAGTGCTTTATAATTTTAACAAACTTTTTTGCATGTGCAGGGACGATAACAATACTTCAGCCAAACTGGAAATACAATTTATGTAAACAAATCATCAGTTCTTAACCTAAAACTTACATTATTGTATGTTAATGGAACTTTTAAGTGATACTAATAGTTAAATTAAGGTGTAAAAACTAATGTGAGGTTTATTTACCTCAATATTGTATCTCTAGTTTGACTGAAGTATAGGTAGTGCGTGAAAACAAGATTTGCTAGTGTTACCTGATGACAAATGTCTTCAAGCAGCTCCATGGTGATATCTTCAACGAACATGTCCCACCAGGCAGTGTGCTTGGCTGACCGCCCGTTCCAGTCCACCACCTCAAACTTGCTGAGTTTCCCAGCGAGGAACATGAGCGCTACTGCAATCACTTCAGGCTCCCATTGCAAGCATAGTGTGGTGCACAAACTGTTGGGAGGTATCAGTGGTTATGTCTCCTTGTAACACTATAAATGACTTGTTAAGTCTGACATTGCTTATTAGAAAACTTTCAGAATAACTTCTGTAAACAATAACAAAAACCAAAACGAAACACTAAGAGCGCAAACAAACTTAGATAATGACTTTGTTTAAATAACATTTCGATATACATAATTAAGAAATTATGTTACAACTCTATGAATTTCATAGTTCAATTCAATTCAAAGTTTCTTTTTCAATTTCTAATGATGTTTGATGTGCACAGTAATTTTATTGTAATAAATAATATACTACTAGTATATGCCGATCACAAAACTGAACATGTTTTTGAGGGTACACATTTAACTAATTAATTTGAAGTGAAATGACTTTGGAATTGATGTCTAGAAAGTAGAACTAGCTGTTCAATACTAGTTTCTGAAGTAGTAAATGTAAGTTACCTGTCATTTACAAAGGTCCAAGCCATTTGGACCATTTTCTGGAGCTTGGCCTTGTCTCCTTTTAAGCATTTGGCGTATTTCAGCAAGTACCCATATGGATGCTCCACTTGCAGGTCAAACTTGATCGTCTGCAGCAGGATCCTCTCAAGAGTCATCACCTCCTCCTTCGGGTCCTCTCCAAAAGTGGCAAACTTCTGCTCTGTTAGCAAAGACTTGGCTACTTTTATGATGTCTTTGCATTTCTTTGGCGTCTCCTCCACTTTTCCCGCCAGGAACAAGCAGCAGCAAGCTGTGATGTACCTCGGAAAGGTCCTGAACGTATGGAACATGTAGAAACGATGAAAATAAACAACTCCTGTGGCAACAGTGTTATAACCTAAATCCATCTTCGAGCCAGTGTCTATGATGAACCTGGCTCCTTCCTTCCTGTATCGGTTTTCCGTGTCCGTGGGTATCCCATCGCGAAATGAAGGCGTATTCTGTAAGTCTTTCTTGTCGTAATACCAGTAAGGCATCTTGGAATCAAAAATTACAAAAATAATATCTACGGGCCGTCACAAGCCTTCACCGCTGTCCGATTGTTACTGACTGACAACTAAATGTAACTATGATAATTTTGAAAGGGGCTTTGATATGGAGCATAGTCAAGTAATTCAGAAACATTTTTACTAAGCAGCATAATATTAGACATGCTTGACAAAAACAAATGACACTTAGAACTTATTGCCAGTACAAAAATATCACAATCAGAGACAAAAGTGCTATGGATTTTTTGTTCATATTAAATTAACTTAAATAAAATAAAAACCGGTCAAATACGAGTCGAAATCGCACACGAAGCGTCCCGTACCATCCACAGACTACAGGGATGCTAACGCATGTACCATCGTACATGTACCTAAATGTTTCTTGTATGGGGGCCCTTTTTTATTTTATTTATTTGTTGTTGTTAAAGTGGCAATATAAATATCTTTAGATAGGTACCTTTAGATACACCACTGAAAATGACAATTATCTAGCTCTCTACAGCTCTCTACTTTCTACTCTACCTAACACTCACTGTTTATGAAATATAGCCCGCTGACGGACGGATGAACAGCAGAGGCAGTTATCGTAAAGGATCCCGTTGGCACCCTTTGGGTACGGAACCCTAAAAAGTACTACAGTAGGTACCTTAAAACTTCATAACATCCTTTTTTTGTGAATGCTCTTTATTATAATGTTTCAATGACACCCCACATCCCACATGTTGGGGAGTAGGCAAAACAAAACCTATAACCAAACGACTTTGCATCTAACGAAGTCGCTAGACTTATAGGTACTAGGATTACATTTTGAGCACACAGTATATTCAATCCCTTGTGATGTAGCATCGAACGACTTAGTCAGACGCAATGAGGCTTAATTTAACTTAACTTGCCTCGGCCAGAACCCTAAAAATAGAGAATTAAGTTCTTACATCACTTAAAGTATGGGCATACTAGATAATTATGTTTTATTATATTTAGTGTTTTTCTCTACCTACTCGTACTTACCATAATAAGTACCTAGATCTTTCTAATTTATAATTTTAGTTGTGTTTAGGTAGTTAAGTAATAATAATTTGAACAAAAACAAGTAAGTAGATAGGTACCTATAATATAAAACGCAATCAAAACATCACTTGCCCTAATCATGAATAAACAAAGCAGTATTGTGTACCTACGTACATAAGTCGGTACCTACTTCTTATCAAGTCACCCCACTTGATAATTTTGTAGTAAGTCGGTAGGTAGTTAGTTGACTTATTAAATATTCGTTGATTTTTACGTCAGCAGTAACAAAATGGCGCTCAAGACTGGAGCTAGTTTTGTGCGACTTCACAACTTGAGATGCGCTGTTAGAGTAAGTTTTAACTTAATTTGCACTTCACAAACAAATTACTTAAGTACTACATAGTTTTGTGAGTAAAAACACAAACTGAATTTAATATTAAAACAAACGATTCGAGAAAAAAATCAGCGCGTTTTTTTTTGGTGATAAGTTTCATGTTTTGGTGCTGTAGTGCAAAGTAAATTGTACTTTCAGACTACGCACTATGGTTCAAAATAGTAGTATTAAAACTTTGTGGTCATCAAGATAACTTTGATTTTATGACACTACTGTAGTGCAGGTAATAATAATAATTGTTGCTAGGTAAAAAGGTCATAATAGAGTTTTGTTTTGTTTTTTAGTCATAAACTAATATCCTTTTTTTTATTTTATTTTCAGTTTTTGTCTACTCACACAAAACCGGAAGCGTCTCAGAATGGTGGTAAAGTTGCAGAATTCCCCGGCGCAAAGGCACCCTATGTCACCGAGTTGAAGTTTTTGAACGAGAACAGCTATGACCCCATCCCTATTTACCGAGTGTTGGACAACAATGGAGAAGTTATCGATAGTAAGGAGGAACCCACTATCGATAAGGATAAGTTGGTTCACATGTACAAAACCATGGTCCAGCTTAGTCAAATGGATAAAGTTCTTTATGAGTCTCAAAGGCAAGTTACCGATCAACAATTTATCACAAAAAATTTGCTGCTCTTCGGGTCCATAAATATATCACGCTTCTTCTTTTCTTCAGACAAGGTCGGATCTCCTTCTACATGACGAACTACGGCGAGGAAGGCATCCACGTGGGCAGCGCGGCCGCCCTGTCTCCCTCCGACCTGGTCTTCGCGCAGTATCGGGAGGTGGGCGTGTTCCTTTACCGGGGGATGACAGTCACGGAGCTCATCAACCAGTGCTACGGGAACCACGAGGACCCGGGAAAAGGAAGGCAGATGCCGGTGCATTATGGGAGCAAGCAACGCAATTTGGTTACGTTATCCAGTCCACTGTGTGAGTGTAGTAGGTCTAGGTACCTACCTAAATAGGTAGGTAGGTACATTATTTTACTAAATTATAAATGCGAAAGTTGTGAGTTTGGATGTTTGGATGTTTGGATGTTTGTGCCCCAATCACGCCTGAACGGCTGAACGGATTTGAATGAAACTTGTAATATACATAGTAGGTACATGTACTGGATTAACATATAGGCTATTTTTTATCCGGGTACCACGCGAGCGAAGACGCGGGCAGCAGTTAGTATAGATATACATTCCATAATT
This sequence comes from Scotopteryx bipunctaria, assembly GCA_949320045.1. Lineage (NCBI taxonomy): Eukaryota > Metazoa > Arthropoda > Insecta > Lepidoptera > Geometridae > Scotopteryx > Scotopteryx bipunctaria. Next base: position 401,677 of record OX439449.1, read on the forward strand.
ATACATCCCTTTCATATACTTACATTGTACCAATATTGGTAAAATCGTGGTAATAAAACCAGCGGCAAACAAACGTGACGTTATAAACTACAACTACCTACTGCATCAAACGTTATAATACCTATTTTTATGTTAAACTGATGTTTTTGTCTTTTTTCTACAGGGAACGCGTGAAAATATCAGAAGCATCAGACGCACGATTTAACATACGATTTTTTTTATCGTTTCTGTCTTCTGTAGGCATGCATTCTTCCAGGATGTGTTATGAATATTGTTTATAACCTATATAAAAAAAATATTTAAAAAAAGTTATATAGCTTATCTATAGTATTTTATGTATAATTAGCTGCCGCCCACGGCTTTGCTCGCTAGGTATACATTTAAGAAAATAAAATAAAACCGTTCAGCTGTTACGGCCGGCGTGATTGAGGCACAAACATCGTCACTCGTCCTCACAAACTTTTGCATAAATTTATAATATTTGTAGCATAATAAGTACTTATCTAGTCTTAAAACTCCGTCACAAGAGCTGGCCACTAGCTCATACGAACTTACTTAGGTACTTACTTCTGTATTCCAGCGACTCAGATGCCGCAGGCGGTGGGCGCGGCGTACGCGTTCAAGCGCACCCCCGACAACAACCGCTGCGTGATGTGCTACTTCGGCGACGGCGCCGCGTCCGAAGGCGACGCGCACGCCGCCTTCAACTTCGCGGCTACCCTCGACTGCCCCGTCATCATGTTCTGGTAAACCTAATGCTCAAAGTATGCGCTCGATTCATGCGAATGTGGGAGAAACGTTTCAAATAGTTCTTTTAGGAGGGTTTGGCACCTATTACTCTATATTGGAGAAGCCAGTCAGTTAGTTTGATGATGTTTGTAAGTAGATACCTACTTCATTTAAAAAATAGGTTTTTCGATATTTTGACCCGATGGACCAACGACATTGTTAAGATCGCGGGAAGTCGGTGGATGGAGAGTTGAAGAATGAAGATGTTTTTGTTCTATTGTACTTATTCTGAAATTCTTTTTTGTATTTGTAGTACAATACCTACAGTCAACTAAAATAAAAAAAGCAATTTCATTTCATAGCCTACCTAACCATCAAGTAGGTATCAAGATAAGTTAGTTAGTGTATAGAATCGAGCTCAAAGTGGCTTCAATGTGTGTGTGGGCACTTTGCTATAGTGTGCTGGCGCAGATAGCCGAATTCGAGAGCGTCAAAAATGTAATTACGTCCTTAAGGACAGTATAAAATCAACGATACTAAATGATACAGCAGAAACAACGGCTACGCCATCTCGACCCCCACTAGCGAGCAATACCGCGGGGACGGCATCGCAGCGCGCGGGCCGGCGCTCGGGCTGCGCACCACGCGCGTCGACGGCACCGACCCCCTCGCGGTCTACAACGCCGTGACCAGCGCCAGGCGCATGGCCATAGACAACAAGCCAGTGCTCATCGAGGCTATGTCGTACAGGTACGAAACGACGGGATCAAGATGGCGTATATTTGATCCCGATCAGCGAGCAATACCGCGTGGACGGCACCGACGCGCTCGCTGTATACAACGCTGTGACCAACATACAACTACGCGGGGGCGAGTAGCAAGCGGAGTTGAGACTAGAGGCTTCATTTTGTAACTTTTGACTACCACACAATCGGGCACACTCGGTACGCGATTTTAGTGTGGAAAGTAGTAGTAGTACTAAACTTACATAATGAGAGCCCTTCATTCTTCTAGAGATTACTTAAAAAGTTAATATTTCTAGAGTGGGCCATCATTCGACATCGGACGACAGTACAGCTTACCGGTCCGTGGAGGAAATTCAGAAATGGACCAATGATGAAAGTCCCTCGCAGAAGTTCAAGATGTATTTGGAAAAAAAAGGTAAGTTCGTACTCAACTACGCGTAATGTTTTATGTTTTCCCTTTTGATAGACCTCTGTTCTGTTGTCTGAAATGAATATTATTTATATACCCACTTATACTATTTTTATATTTTCTAGGTTTCTGGGATGCAGACTCTGACAAAGCTTGGCATAAAGAATCTAGAGACATCGTCGTGAAGACGATGCAAGAGGCGGAGAAGAAGAAACTGCCCCACTGGAAGGAAATGCTGGAGGATGTCTACTATGAAATGCCCCCTAGGATTCAGTAAGTACAACTGTGCAGTAGTTCTAGCCACGTGAGATGGACCCGCGGGAAAAGATTGAACGTGGTTATATTTACTCACAAAACTGTTTGCTTATTGTTTTAGATATTTAATTATTATTTGTAGTAAATAAACATTACATCTGAATAAAACAATGGAAAATCAGCTAGAATTGGAAAATTGTATACGCAACAGTACCTATATCTACATTGACAGCTTTTCCTTCTTACCCCCGTTACAACTAGCCCCCTAGCTTCCACTGTTAGTTATTCTGTGGTATGGGCCACTGTTTGGTCGTGCCGCTTACTCTCAGACTACTATTATTTATTCTGTGCTTCGGGTTCATCTTATAAGCAGCACGATCTATATCTACTTCACAGCCAGCAAGTCTAAGCTCTACGTATTATAACGTATATATAAGGATGATAATTTGGTTTTAATCTATTTCAGAAAACAAATGCAACAAATGGAGGAGCATCTAGCGAAATATCCTGAACACTACCCCTTGAATAAATATCAGAGTCAATAAAATAATAGGTACCAAATGTTTTCTTTACCTAAGTAATTTATCTTATAACATTAAATGGTGTATAAAATTATGGATTTTTATTCCGAAGATACCTACTAGATAAGTCACATCACAACTCAAAACAGCGATTCGTTGCAACTTATATAAATAACGTTGTTGTCTGTCGAAAAACACCAAACATTTTTTGTTAGAAAAATAACGTAGCTATGGTACCTAATAAACGACCCGTCATCCGATAGTAATATATTAAGGGAAACTTTACGTCTTCATTTATTTCGGAAAAAAACAATTAAATCAGGAGTGTCCCCCTTAAACCCCTGATTTAATATTCGCGTCTCGCTCTGATAGCCAGCCGTAATAGGAGTCAGAGCGTAGTTTAAGCCGTCGATACCCCCTTAAACTCACTAGTGGCTGCAAGCAACTGTCCTGCACGCAGCGGCTACACCCCGGGAAACCACGTAGGCTCGTGGTCTAAACCTGGTAGAGGGGGGCTCGACTGTTTCGACACTCGATTCTGGCGGCTACCCCCCGCATAGTGCACAAAGCCTGCCTCAGCCTTTGGCAATCCACCTCCAGTGGCGAAGCAGCAAGGCATCGTGAAAGGCCTTGAAGGCGACGGACGGTAGGGGTCTTATCATTTACTCGACTTCAACAATTCAACTCGACTGGCAACATTGAAGTCTCAATCAGTAAAAGGAACGTCAAATCTGCAAATGAATGTCTAGGAATGTCTTTACTGCGTGCGTAGTGTTTATATGCTCTTTGAAAGTTTGTTTTGTTTTTGATTGATTGATTCGTTTTGCCGGTGAGGCGTGAGGTGCATTGTGATTGAAAATAGATGAATTTAATGTAAAAACACATGAACATGTCTCTCGACTCAAATTACATTCGCACGGATGTGACCGCGGTAACATTGCATAACGATTTGGTGTTAGCAGGTATGTTTTAGGTTATCTTTTATTGTTTCAATCCATGCTTTTTGGACTGACAATTTTATTCTTTATTTCAGGCATTGGGTGCTCTATGTATGTTTATTCAGAAAACTCTACGAAGCCCTGGCAACGATTAGTTTGCCTTAAAGGGCAGAAAATCTATGGTTTCAAACGTCGTAGTAAAGATGATTGTACTCTCATTGTGTTCGGGGGCAAACAGTTCACTATAGTTGTTGGATCTTCAGGCCACAGTCAGGACGGCCCTGTTGTGTTCACGAGACTGTTTGAACCTGTGCTCTGTGACGATTGGCTGCATTCAGTTGCATGGACGGGAGAGATGGAAATCTCAGTGCTGACGGCACATAATGTAGTGCAGGTAAATACCAATATTTTAGAATCCTTGCAAGTTAAAGTCCTGGTACGATTTTTAAGCAATAAACTAAAATAACTTCATTTAACCAAATTTGTTTTATAAACACATGGGTGTTTACAAATTACAAGAAATAATGTATAAAGAGTTTCTATTTTGTTTCTATTTAGTGTTTCATATTTAAATAAAAACAAAATATTACAGCCACTGAAATTTTTTTTTTAAATATCAACAATTTGGTATTCCAAATGTTACATGTTTTTTGCATCATTTGACAGGCAATTGTAAAAAAAAAACAATTTGTGACAAGCTGTAAGTTTATATGCTTAATTGCAGAAATACAACAGCAGCACACTAGCCTCGATATCTAGGCACAGCAGCCAGGACAACTCAATCCTTTACAGCGGGCTGCTTCTGGCTCTGGAAGAAGGTGTACTGGTGATGGCTGGTACAGTCTACTCGGAGGTCATCCTGCATTTATGTGGAGAGAAGCCCTTGCATCGCTTGACAGGACACAAGGTTTATTCTCGGATGATCCTTAACTAACATAACTAAAACAAATACATACCTACTCAAGCTTACAATGTTTATTCCCCGTCCGGTATTGGTATAATTAAGCTTACATTAGATTTAATTAGGCTTTTCCAGACTTGAAATTTAATATCTGTTTTTGTTTTCAGGGTGTAATTTTCTCAATATCATGCTACCCTGATAAAAATATCATAGTTACCACATCAGATGATAGATCTATCAGGATTTGGGGAGTAAATTCTCCTCCACAAGTTCGATGGACCTCCATAGAGTATTGGAGGAAGGAGATAGCATGCAAACATGTGTTGTATGGCCACCATGCTAGGGTTATGAGGAGTAGCATCACAGATACACACATCCTATCAGTGGGAGAAGATTCCTGTGTGTGTTTTTGGTCTCATGATGGAGTTTTAGATAAAAAACTGAAAAGACATCAGAATGCTGGTATCTGGTCCATTGACACTCATAAAAAAAGTTTTATTACGGGTGGAGGGGATGGAGCCGTCATCATCCAATCCTATTCTGCGGTAGATAACTATCATCAAAGTGATGTAATGAACCTTGGAATTGACAGACCAAAACACATCTCTTACTCTGCTTCGCAGAACCTATACATTCTGACTGAGAGTAACAGATTTATATACTACAACATCAAAGAAGGTACTGAATCCACTGCTACAGTGAATCTCATATTCAACGCAACATTTCATGCTTTGAGTGTATCTCCAAGTAGAGAAATGTGTGCAGTGGCAGCGAGGAAATCTGTTATTCAAGTTGCTTTAGAAGTCGAGAAGGTTGGGACTGATCCTAGCCAAATGACAGTTGAAATCTTGTCAGTACAACTTGAAAATGAGACAATATTGTCTGTGAACTGGGCTGGAAATATGCATTTAGTAGCATGCAGTGAGAATGGGATCATAACCATAATAACTGTCACTCAGAAAACTGTTGAACCTTACACAAACTTTGAGTTACCAAATTGCAAGGAAAGATGGCTGACGTGTGCCGCCACAGAGAGCATTAGAAATGTGTTTGTTTTAGGAGACAGATGTGGGGGAATACATCTTTATAAGGAAGGATCAAGACACCCTCTGAAGTCTTTTAGCAAAGTGCATGGGAGGTATGGCCCTACTTCGATGTTGATCAGTCATGGTCAAATGATAACGACGGGGAGAGACAAAACCATTAAATATTTCAAGATAGCTGAAGATGAGCTCACACACACAGGGACCAAGGAGCTAGACTTTTATTGGGTGGAGAGGTTTTTGGATAAGGACAAAAAAATCGTATGCGGTTTTAGAGATAAGATGTTTGTTGTATTCAGTTTGAGGACTAATGAAGTCTTGCTGGAGATACCGTGCGGCGGCGGCCATCGCTCCTGGGACGCACTTTATAACCACGACAGCGCACGCCTTGTTCTTAAATTGATATATCTGAAAAACTCGAATATCAATACTGAATCGGTGATACTAAGTACTCCGGTGTCTGTCAGACGCGGATCCCATTCCAAAGAAATCAACTGCTTAAAGACACATCAGATTGATGGGAGGACTGTCTTTGTTTCTGGTGGTGAAGATACGACTTTGCGTATTGCTTGTTTAGACAGAGAAATGGATTATGAAGATCTAGACATCTGTAAAAACCTATCTAGCGTCAGAACGCTGAAAGTGTATGCCAAAAACCGCTATGAAATGATTGTGATATCTGCGGGCGGCAGAGCCCAAATGTGTATTAAATTGTTTAACTTTATCAAAACACAAACTGGAATTGAGGTGAGGACCACTGATTTGGTAGATTACATGTTAAAAGGAAGCGATAAAGATAGAAAAGGAGCTCTTAACTGGAAAAGTGTGTCAAGAGACCCGGAACCAGAGACGAGAATAATGGATCTAGATTACATTAAACATAAGGACAAGTATACAATATTTGCTGGTTGCTCGGATGCTCGCGTCAGGGTATTCCTCTTCAAATCAGATAAACTAATCTTCAAATTGGTAAATGAATCAAAGTATCTCCCAACTTGCATCCTAAAAACTCATTGCGTGAATTTTCTCAAACACGATATTTTGATAACTTGCTCTACGAGGGGAGAAGTGGCTTTTTGGGACGTCACAAACGAAGTTAAGAATGGCCAAAGTGATTTCGAGCCATTTTTTGTGACAAAAACGAATAAATCTGGGATCAACAGTATCGCAACTAGAAATCTAACAAACAATAAAATGCTTGTAGCAACTGGAGGCGACGATAATGCCTTACACATAATCGTGCTTACTGTCCCTGACTGCCATAACTTGACCTTGATGGAAGTGCAACATTCCTTAGTCCTCGACAAGCACCACAGCTCAGCGATCACTGGTCTGTGCTTGGTCGGCGACTGCATGCTGTCGACCTCTATTGATCAAAGGATCACCCTGTTTAATTGGAAGGTGACAAATAAAATCGAATGTGAATTCGTTTATCAGACGTTTAGCGACGTGGCTGATATCAAGGGAATGGATGTAATCGCTCAGAATAGGTATGTGATATTCGGCCATGCTAACTTTATCTAAGACATCTAGGTACTGGTGACCACTGAATGTGGTGCGGGTTCAAGTACCGATGCCTATGATGTGGTGCGGGTTGTGATGTAGAAAACTCTTACGTTACGGACTGAAAATCAAAGCATAGCTTAAACCATAACTCCTAGTCACCATAATGTTAGGAAGAGACAAAATCAATAAATTTTCCAATTAAAATTCAATCTTACTACAATTCTGAATAAATTACAAATTACAATTTAAGGTTCTATCTTTGTGGCGCTTTGGTCTGACCTCTTGCAAAATTTTTCAAAATTCAGTAACACTATATTATACTACGGTGTATCACTAACGGTGATATAATATAACTCCTTTTGATACATATTTAGTTCGGCTGTGGTATTTGCATTCCAAAAAGGCATTTTTCATCAATTTTTACCATGACGGTTCAAATATAAGAACCGCTTCTCTACAGTCAACTGTAGTGATAAGAGAAGCGTAAGTTGACAACTTGACAATAGAGTAAACAAGTTATCGCGTATACCACGCCCACATACTATCTCTATTAACAGTAACCCAACACAAGTCTAAGTACTATCTTGTAACAGTACTACTAAGTAATAGTATCTTGTGTTTCAGCTCATCAATATCAGTGTGTGTTTTCGGAAAGGGAATTGAAGTATTCAACATACCAACTGCTCGCACCTAACACAGAAATGATAGATTTTACTTGCAAGATGAATGAAGGTCACTCAAATACTCTAGGTAAGTATTTTACAGTTTCAATCTGTAGAATCTGCAAAAGCGTGTTCTTTTATCTCGCTTCTAGAACAGAGTTTTTATCGTTGTTATCTCTTTAGAAGTTGTCGAATGTAATCTCAAATAATCTATACTAGCATAGCAGGCTTATAAAATTACTCTGATGTGATCCTGTGAGTGTAAAGTGATATGTTTGTGAAAAATATCACAGGTGGCAGAGACGACGCATCTACAAAGCTGAAATATTGATTCTATCTAAAGTCTGACTTGCAAAATTTACGACATTATTATTCCCGATCCATCAAAGAATTCAAATATCCTACTAGTATTATAAATCTGAAAGTTTGTGTGTTTGTGCCTCAATCAGTCGAAGCTAGTTTAAAACTAGTTGTGTAGTGGCAAAAAATACAACACCCTAAATCATTGCTATAGATAGCATTGATCTGACACAGTGTATCTTGTCTACGCGTAATCACGCGTCAAGAGAACTCATGATCGTCGATTAGATTAGATAAACCAGTGTTTTATAATTCGATGATTATTTATTTGCTAGGCTGCTCTGCTGTTACTTAGAGAGTTGTTATGTAAGTTTTGGTTTTGAAAATTTTAATTTTAAAATGTGAGTATTTTAAAAATTACTTCCGTGTTTTGTATTGACTAATATTTCCGTTGAGGAAATGTCATAGCGTAAATCCGTAAGGTTTTTACGGATGTCGGGTCGATTTTGTTACACTGATTTTCAGTGACAATTGACTAACAGGAAACCGCATATACGAGTAATTTACATCAGAGAAAAATATTATGAAGCATATTTTCCGTTCATCATCATCACCCAGACAGACAACTATAATTACAGCCAAGCTTTCAACGATTTCCTCATGGCCCGGCCTGACCTTGTGTCTATTTGGTAATGTCAGTTTCTGTTAGATCATTGACGAATACATACATTATTTATAACCGTTTTTGTTTTTTAAACATGTGCTTTTGGTTTCTGTTGGACTATTTACCGTTTGGACTGAAGGGTTTTCGGAAAAAGGTACTGAATTCAGGACTAGATTAAAATTATTTACAGTTTAAATTTTTAACTAAAGTGTCCAGTACTTGTAAGGAACTAGATAATCGGCTTTGCCGGCTAAAACTGGGTATCAATTCTTGAAAATCATCGAGTGATAAAAAGTCACTAAAATGGTCCATTATCGTTCGATTGGTATCTATGTGTGAGTGAATGGCAACCGGCATAATGTAACTACCGGCCTAGCTACAATTTTTATAGATAAAAAACAGCGATTTATAAGGAGAATAATTCGCACTAAGCATTCACACAATGACATGGTGAACTATTTGGGCTTAACTTTTAATCCGTTGTTTACCAGAACTTGTCAAGCTTCTCTCAATATCTTACTTTCCTATCCTACTATATTATAAATGTTAAAGTTTGTGAGGATGTTTGTATGTTTGTGCATCAATCACGCCGTAACGGCTGAACGGATTTGAATGAAACTTGGAAACATATAGACTACTTTTTACGCAAGCGAAGCCGCGGGCGGCAGCTAGTAAACAATAATTACTCATGTGATGAGTATTGGAATCATCCATAATACTAGTATAATATTTTTGTGATTTAATTGATAATAAATAAATAAAGAATGAGAATAAAATGTTTTTGAATTTGACTACTGTGAATCTGAAAAAATTGCTTGCGAAAGTGGAGGCATGTTACTTGATGGACAAAGGCTTATACAATGAGACTAGGACACCGATAGTTGAAGATGTTGGTTCTAGATGGCGCCCGTGGTGGAGGCAGTGACGTCACCCGTGTGGCTGGGCGAGGGCCCGCACTGGGCGGCCGATGAGCAGGCGCTGTACTTCGTCAGCATCTTCGACAAGAGCATACACAAGTACTCTCCTTCCACAGGCATCACTACTAGCGCTAAACTAGGTAAGATCTACATAGAAAAGTAAGTATTCTATCAGCCATCTGGTGTCCATAGTACAAGCTTTGCTTAGTTTAAGGCTAGATGGCGCTGTATCAAATGTCCACAAATATTTATTATGTTTTTACTATAGTAGCTAGCAAGTAGTGTACATAGATGGCACAATCTGTGATCACGACATCACTAAAACTTTTTTCCTCATGTTCCAGATGGGATGCCCACCTTCATAATCCCAGTGGACGGTAGGAAGAATCACTTCGTAGTGGGCTTGAACCGTAAAGTCCTGGAAGTGGAGTGGGACGGAAGCCAGGACACGGCTAAGGTGATCCGGACGATCGCCGAGGTGGACCACGAGAACCCTGATAATAGATTTAACGACGCCAAGGCGGATCCTAGGGGAAGGCTGTTTGCTGGTGAGAATCAATTATCACCAACAGTTCTCTAAAACGTAATAAATATTACCTGCCGGTGAACTGGATTGTACACAGAACTGAAACATATACAAAATCCGGCCAGGTGTAGTGGGAATTAACTCTTAGTAATCCATACACAAAAAAACTATATTTTCATAGTATCTGCCAGGTCAGCAACGAATGTGGAACTAGCTGAGTGACTGAGGCTGTAACCAAGTCACATGTTGACTTATGCATCGCTAATGTCAATCCCAAACATATACAGAATAGCATCTAGTTACTTTCTTAAACACAATGTTACTTGGCTATAACCTTTAGATTATTATTATTTTAGTTTCAGTCGTTAGTGTCCCACTTCTGGACAAAGGCCTCCCCCCATTATTTCAAGCAGATCATCATCTATCATGAAAAATATTTATTAACACCCAACAACTAGGATTCCCTGTCGTGGTTATTAATTAGAAACTATGGCACCACAACACATGGAAAAAATATTTGCAGAACATGCAAACATTTCTCCCGCTGCAGAACCCGCGTCTCTTGCATTTCGGCCGAGCAATCGCCCGCTACGTCACCGAGGCCATCAAATGTAATATGTGCCAGGTACAATGGGCCATGAATACGAACCTGGCAAGTTCCACCTTAAAAAAGGCGCCCTCTACCGCATCTCGGGCTCGGGCGAGGTCACCAGGCTGGCCGACAACATCGACATCTCCAACGGCCTGTGCTGGGACGTGGCCGAGGCAGCCTTCTACTTCGCGGACTCCTTCGAGTACGCCATCCGGAGATACGACTACGATGTGGAGACCGGAGATATTTGTGAGCATTTCTTCACTTGGTCCGGAATGAATGATCTGGGCTACCTTCTACCATCCATAACGGCTGAATGATTTTGACTGAAACTAAATACTACATTAAATTTATTAACAGAAAGAAACTTACTACTACATAGGTACATGTAATTATCGCGCCCGTTTTTCTAATGGGGTAGGCGGAGCCACAAGTAATCATGAGAAAACTTACAGCCACTTCTAATTTAAAGCCCCAAGCTGGATATGGCTGGTAGTGCGCGAAAAAACCCTTGGAAAAGTTAGTCAAAAAACGCGAACTACATTGGGATAATATTATTTCGCAGCGAACCCTCGGCTCGTGTTCAAGTACAAAGAGCACGGCCTGCCCGGCATAGTGGACGGCATGACCATCGACACTGAGGGGAACCTCTGGGTCGCCAACTTCGACGGCAACCATGTGAGTACCTTACTAACGCCAAAACACCAAAGCTTGTTGGGAACCAGCTGGCTGATAGAATACTTAGATACTTTTGTTTTTGTAAATACATGCAAAATTTTACATTGTGAAATATCCAGACACACCAAACATAGTTCAACACGCATATCGTTATCTGGTTTGAAATCGAACTCACAACCTACAGCGTAGACGGCAGACTAAACTGAGTTACCGATTGAGCTAAGCCAATTCTTTTTAAATAAAATCGAGCCACTTCAATGTAACTTTGTAATACTACTACTGCCAGTCGTGTCCTTAATTCTTGTGAACCAGTGTGGTGAAAAGACTTATTCAAAGGCTCCTTTCACTTAACACATGTTTTCAAACTTTTTGGGGTTTACGACATACCGGAAGTTTCTTTTTTTTTTAAATAACACACATACATAGTCCTGACCCCACACTAGGATTCCCTGAGTCGTGGGTATCAGAAACTACGAGCACCATGGTACCACAACACCCAGACCCAGAAGAAATATTTACAGATCATGCAAATATTTCTTCCGCAGCGGGAATCGAACCCGAGCCTCTTGCGTCTCTGTCGAGCAATCGCCCCCCACGCCACCGAGGCCGAGTTTGCAATGGAACCCTCTTAACATCCAAAATCCTTTTCAGGTCTTGAAAATCGATCCCCGAAGCGGGAAACTCCTTCAAAAGATCCCGATCCCGGCCCTGCAAGTTACGTCAGCCACGTTCGGCGGGCCGGCTCTGGACGCGCTGTACGTCACGTCGGCCAGCATGGACCGCGGCGAGGAGCAGAAGCCGCCTTGTGGCTCCACGTTCAAGGTCACCGGCCTGGGCGTGAGGGGATACGACAATGTTAGCGTCAAGCTTCAATAAATTATTGAATTATGATGTGTAGTTTGTTTTCTGTTAAGGTTTTATACGGACAAATATCCACCTCTGTTTGGCCGCAGGGTTAAAAGAACCCCGCGGGATCTTTGTTTCATTAGGACTTTAACGATTTCCAAGTAGCTGTAGGGTAAACATAGCGCTAGGCAAGAGTGGAGTGGATTAGATGGTTAGCGGTTTTTGTAGGTACAAGTCGGTATAGCAATCACTTTGCTCACTCATTGCTCATAAAATTGTACGAGGAGATTCAATATGTACAACATTATTACCAACCTAACTGAATAACTGTACACATGAAATACTTATCTATGAGGATCCTAACGTCCGTCCTAGACAAGTCATTCATTCATAATCATCACAAGAGCCCTTGTTGAATGATTGTTCAGTACCACAATCATCGCGTTCTGGAGAGGTTAGGTTATGAATTCGACCTTGACAAGTTGAGCGACGCTATCGAGGCATAGCTGACTATCAACCGGTTGTGAACGAACTGAAACAGTAAATAAACATCTTTATGCCGATAAATCTATAAAACAGGGAATTGATAAACGTAAACTCAGTATTGTGTTGAAGTTGGCTGGCTCTAGGAGCTCTGGAGGTAATTAATTATTTAACTTTGTTACTAGTGGATTTTTTCGTAACTCTGCACTTTTCTTGTATAAAAAGAAAAAAAAGTTAATTTTGTAATTGAACTTTTTAGAGTGTTGTTAGAGCGATGGCGTCCTGCTCGTTAGATATTTATTTTATACTGTCTGCCGCCTGCGGCTTCGCTCGCGTGGTATCCGGATAAAAAATAGCCTATATGTTAATCCAGTACATGTACTATATATATTCCAAGTTTCATTCAAATCCGTTCAGCCGTTTAGGCGTGATTGAGGCACAAACATCCAAACTCACAAACTTTCGCATTTATAAGATAAGTAAGATTGAACTATATAGGTACCTAGGTACTTTGTCATACTTATCTTTTCTTGTCTTATGTAAGTAGATAATACCTTTCATGTTACCCTAACAATCTTCGGTTATGTACCTACGTTGAAAGGGTATTAATTATTAATGAAAGTACTTAATTATTTTAGTTCTATTATCAAATCACCTTTAATGGTTTAACGACTAAGTGGAGAAAGGTACATTGCAATTTCAAAAAAATCCATCGAGTTATAAACCGAATGAATCAGTTCCTGACTCCTCAGATGTCGTACAAAGTGCAGAAGATCACGTCTCCGCTGGTGTTGGGCGAGGGTCCGCACTGGGACGAGCGGCAGCAGGCGCTGTTCTTCGTCAGCATCCACGAGAAGACCATCCACAAGTACGTGCCGGCTACCGGAGACCACACCAAGACTACACTTGGTGAGAACGCACTAGACCCTTATAAAACACTTGAAACTAACGTCATACTTACTTATTTTTTAATATTTTTTGGGAAATTCGGTAGAAAACAAAAAATGGCACAACCCTTTTTTCAAATCCTCAGTTTGGGGCAGTTTAAAAGTGCAGGTTCTAGTAAGATCCACCGATCCTCGTGGTTCAGTTTAGAGGACCAAAATGGGCACAAAACGTCGGTTAGGTATAGCATGGCTGTTAAAAAGTAAATATTTTGCATAATTCGGATCAATAAAATTGCACTTTTTTCGTGCAATTTTCACAGCATGCATAATGATGTTATACGTTAGAATCGTGTCTTTACCAATGCACAACAATTTGGCATTGTGATTCGATCGTGGAAATAATACTGGTCATAGAATTCAAAGTTAGTAACAGTATTGTGTTTTTCAAGATGGCCGTCCAGGCTTTATAGTCCCGGTAGAGGGCACGACAGACCGATTCGTGGTAGGAGTCGAGCTGAAGTTCCAGATCATCCAATGGGACGGCAAAGATGGCAGTGCAGCTAGGGTCGTCAAGGAGCTGGGGGAAGTGGACCAGCATGAGAGGAAGAACAGGATCAATGATGGCAAGTGCGATCCTAGGGGAAGGCTGTTTGCTGGTAAGTGTATTTCGAAAACAACAAGGCCACTGTGTAATACATAATCTACTCTGTTTTGACTTGTGCCTGGTTTCCTATATTCAACTAACTAATGCCCATAAGTAGATAAAGACCATTCGCAATATTTTCTCTTTCCTATAACAATCGTAAAATCGAGTGAGATCTATCAAACCTATTGTTCGCAGGTACCATGGGCTTTGAGCACCCTCCCGGCGTCTTCGACCCTGAGAAAGGTTCTCTCTACCGCCTCGACTCGTCCAAAGGAGGCAAGCCGGAGCGCATAGTGGAACGAGTGGGTATCTCCAACGGCCTGGCCTGGGACCTCAAGGAAAAGGCGCTATACTACACAGACTCGCCCGAGACGAAGATCAGGAGATACGACTACAATGTCGAGACTGGAGAGATTTGTGAGTTATTTTTCATTTTATTGAACTATTTTATATCACAAAAGCAAAATTAATAAGGCAATTTAATAACAAGATAGTGCATGCAGTACGTGCGCTCACTGCGAACAAGCGCGCGCGACTATGCATAACATGGAACACCGCTAACACCAATTCTTACCGTTCGCACGTTTCCAATCATTTCAAACTATCATTTCAGCCAACAAAACCTACATCTTCGACCTCCAAGCAAACAACATAGAGGGATTACCAGATGGCAGCACCATCGACACCGATGGTAACCTCTGGGTTGCCATTTTCTCCGGATCTTGCGTCATCAAGGTCGACCCTCGCACGGGGAAGCTGCTGGAGAAAATACCCATCCCAGCGTCGCAGGTCACTTCTGTGACCTTTGGAGGACCAAACTATGATGTCTTGTTCGTGACCTCGGCTTGTATGAACATAGATGGGGAACAACCTCCACCTTGTGGTTCTACATTCATGGTCACTGGGCTTGGGGTGAAAGGACACCCCAATGTCAATTATAAGCTCTGAGGATGTTGGATTGCTATGCATATTTTATGTAAAAGATGTTATAAAGTAGACTGATTGTTACCGTTTTTGAGAATATATGAATATACCTTCGTTATAAAATACTTATAAGAAGAACCTACCTTTCTCCAATAACATTGTGATAGGTGAAAAATTAAACACTCTTTACAAAATCAGTTTACTTTTATTTGATGAATTTGGAAAAAAATTACACAGATATCTGAATTACCTAACTTGCTACTTGAATGTAAATTAAAGTTACAGACGACAATATCACAAGTCACAACACTTACGTATTAATTTATTCTTATCGTTTTTAATGTGCTTAGAAGTAGTGGCGTAGATCAGTAGAGTTTTTTACTAGGCATAATATTGTCTTCTAAAAAAAAAGAATTGCATATAGTGACTTTCTGATTAGTGGTCAGTTTGGACATATTTTTAACTCTATCGTTTTAGTGTCAGTGTACAAATCTTTACCACTACATAACACAAGATACTTTAACATTACACAGACTGATATGCTAATAATATGACATCAATTTTGTTCGCCAGCAGCGACCATTCGACGCTGCCCTTCAAATTCACATTACACGTATACACTTGGCACATACATTTACGTTACGACTACACGAAAACAAAAATATAAACTCACGCATTTTGCGTTCTTCTGACGAGATAAAGTAACTGACAGTTTTCTTAAAATAAAACTAATATAAGTAAAAAATAATTAAACACTACATAACATAAAATCGAACTCCTAGTGATTTAAAACTAATACTGAAACACCGAATGACTACTATACATTGAAAACTTCACACACACGAATTACACTTTTTTTTTATTATTTTTGAGTTTTTTTAATTTAACAACTGTACAAACAATCAAGACATCGAATGTAAGTAGATATAATATAATACATATAGTGAACTATTGGGTATAAAGGGGGATCAAAAAAATCATGGGCGGAATTACGAGAGTAGTTGAAGAATAATGTAAAGAATATAGAAAGAGTTTCCTAGCTTTTCTACTAGCGGGTGTTGAAGCCAGACTCATTCTGCTGTGTCAGATCCGTGCGGCGGCGTCCGCCCATGCGAACTAGCCCTTACCAAGTTAGTGTTACTTCCTACTTTGAGATTACATCTGAATCACAGCCAATCATTTTGTAAACATTCCAAAAATATCTTTATAAATCTCTATAAGTTTTGAATCTAGCCACGAGGTCGTGACGTAACGTTAGTTAATCATATTTAGATATTTGTCAAAAGAGAAATGTAGTAATGTAATTTTATGTTCAACTATTATTCGTTTCCAGCCTCTGATGTAAATGCGTGCATCTTAATAGTAGTAAATGCAGACTAGTGCCCTCCGGCGACCCTTATTGTAAATTGCGGGTAGTTCCCATTTGTTGTATGGAACAAATGGGATCATCGAACAAAATTTCATTTTTCTTCCCTATTATTTTCAATACAACTACATACTAGCTTTTCACCCGAAATTCACGGTATAGAACAAAATGATGATCAGATTTTCCCAGAATCTTCCATGAGAAGCTAAATGACACTGATAATGACAATTATTCTGTCATACCATTGATCAAACATCCGCCTGGGTAAAAATCGAAAGAATGGATATTTGTAGCAAGAATGATGAGATAATCGTAAAGAGGTCTTATTTACCTTGTCCTATAGAACAATTTGAGAAGTAAAAGTATTACATGTTCCATAGTACAAAATAAGAAAAAAATATCTTATTCTGTCCGATGATGCCATGTTCCATAGAACAAATGGGAACTACCCTAAACTGCAAGTGACTCGGCTATCGCAAATGAACAAAGCTAAATTCCATTCCTCTGCTTACAAAATACTATTTTAAAAAACATAAAACTACCCAATCACCAAGATTACATCTAAATGAACATTCTACAGGTGAGATCAAAGTTGGAAACTTAAATGTTGCTTGAATACTAACGTCGAGTTTAAAGTGGAGATTCGCACCGTACCCTGAGATCTGCAGACAGCGAGTAAAACTATGTAAAGCGAGCTAATTCGAATGGAACCATAACTTACAGCTAAACTAAAATTAAGCCGACAACCGCAGCCTCAACATTCCATTACAGACAGACCACTTGTCACTATTTTACAGTACCGTACAGGAACACAAGGCCCAGTATCCAACCACAAGAGGGAAATGGGCAGAGAAGGAAAACCGAAATGTTATTGGTTGTCTATGCACATCTTTTCTCCGCTTTAATCTGGGCCTAATGTTCCAAAAATAACCTGCCTATGTGAAATGTTGCAACCAGAGGCCGCTAAGAAACCTAAATGGAATTGAGTTTGTCGTAAAAGCTAATTTCTTACATTGCTTACAATTTACAAGTTCGCCTTATACTTAAGGAATGCTTATTGCCGTCTACTGAAGCTACTCTCAAACTGAATCGAATCCTGCAATTATTTCACATGTGATTTGCCTCAGTTTGAGGGTAGCCCGATGCCGATCCACACTCCTTGAGCACTCTGTCATCCACACGACAATTTTGGAGCACCAATGAAAGCTTATTAGTAAAAATTTCGAAAAAAAAAAAACAGTGCTGAAGGTTATTTTTAATATCAGTCGAACAATCACAGCTGTGCTCTAATTTCGGATTATTTGGCCAAAAATGTTTTTAAAAATGTCTGACGTTTCCTTCCTCTTCAATCAATAGTCGATCATTCTCCCTGCATCCCTTATAGATAGTTTAAGTACAGATTACAACGTAAAATTTACATTTGTGACAATATAATTGTCGCTTACGTTTATAAATACAAATAGTAAAATAACAGTGCAGCATGCTGAGTACGGGGACTGCCGCATTTTAAATGCAAGTTAAACAATACGTCAAAAGGCGTGGTCCCAAACATTATTTCAACTGTATAATTATAAAATCATCAATGGAGTTATGAGAAACCTAATTTAAAAGATACGTAAATATCCGTAATGCTACAAGAATTATGTATTGTAAATAAATTATCACTAAATAATTGACTCTTTTTGTATAATCATGTGAGACCCCGCACGCAGCATAGTTATAAAAACGACCTGACTTCATTATGAACACATTTGTGTACGAAATTAATGATATTAATTAACTGAATCGAGACTCGGAAAGTACATATCGGGGACAGATACTCAAGTAAAGTCTAATAGTTCAAATGTGGAGCATAATTCAGCCAGAACCGAATCAAAAGACATTATCGTATACCATTCTGGATGAACGCAGTCGTTTCTACCATTACAAGAAGTATAGCAACAATGCAACAATATGAGAAATAGGTCATTAAATAGTTGAGCTTGTATAGTGTATCTATTCTCATTGTTTTAGTTAAATGCCCATATTGTTTTCAATTATATGTTTACTACACGTTTTGGACAATTTATTTAGACTTTATAAAGACAATAATTAAAAACTATTGTTTCATGTTATATCAGGGTATTGTTTTGCCAGGTCGGTGTGTAGTTATAATCGGTGTTAATTTCAGCGCCAATGCCGTAAATTTCACGTGAGCTCTCTCTGCTTTTATTAATCCATACTAATATTATACCGAAATAAAAGTTTGTGACGAATTTTGAAGGTTGAAAACATTTTTGAAATAATTTGAAACGTTACAACGGATCCACTTTTTTGAGGCAATATTTTTTATCTTCGGCCCAATAACGCCATTTGAACGTCTGGATGAACTCAGTTGGTTCATTTTCCATACAAAATTTGCGTAACATAGTTTATAGGTACTGATATTTATATGACGTTACTGATCATTTAAGTTACAAAACAATTATGAAAATTAAAATTCGTTCAACAATTGGAGAAACAATTTTAAAACAGTACATTTTGTTCAGTACAGTAACAGTTAGAGAGAAGGCTCACTGATGATGTAATGGTGTGACTCTACTTGTGTTCGTTGTGCGGCAGATGCGGCAGATGGAAGGGCGGTGGCGGGTAGTAATGCGGGTAGTCAATAGGCTCGTCGTAGCCGGTGCCCGCCACGCCCGCCACGCCGCCCGCCACGCCGCAGTACTGCATGCCGCCCATCATGCCCATCATCGCTGGAACAACAAATAACAAAAATTTACCTACTAAAGCAATAAAGAGCTCCATGGCCTTATCAAAAGCCTCAACCAAAGTTAGTCTCAGTTGCGGGCCGGTGGCGAGGACAAGCAAGTAAATGCAGCCAGATTTATATAGGGGCTCCATATTAGCACCGAACTAGGGATGGGTCTATCATACCCCATCGTCTATGTTGCAGTGATCGACTTTGATAGTGAATCTGTAATTAAGCAACTAACAATTAACTTCTAAATTGGCCACTGCCATATTTCAGTCTCACACATTTTGCAGTAGAGTTTAATGGTCTCGCCACAATAAAAATGTATAGGATTGACACGGTAAATTAGTGATAACATTGCCATCGTTCATGTCACCCTTTTTGCGATTTCTATAAACGCAGTGTCGTTAGCTAACCTGGAGAAATACTTTTAGTAAAGTGAGCAGTTAAGAGGGTAGTAAACAGATGGTTTATTCACCTGGGTCGTTGGCGTCGACGGGGTAGTACTGGAGGGGGTAGACGGGCGGTGGGTAGGGGATGTAGGGCAGCGTCAGAACGCCCTCGCCCAGCGCCTCGCCCTCGTAGCCCGCGCCGCCCCGGTAGTATGTGCTGCAACACACAACAATGTTACTTCTAATCCCACACTCACCATTTCATGTGGATTCCATAATTCTAACTCTTTCACAAGATTTATCATTAATCACACATTATAGCTCTAATCTAAGGTGATATGGTATATATAAAAAAATGAGATAACAAATTATCAAAAAGAGAGAATGAATATTTTTTCTCTCCATTTGTAAAACTCCAAATACCTGTAAATGAACTATAGGTTAGTTTTAAGTTAGCAAAAACTATTCTGCACTGTAAATTTTATAAAGAGTTCACAATTTTGTTTGTAGGGAGTACAATACATAGATGGTCCATCATGCTGGGGAGAATACTATCCCTCACTTTTAAGACATGCTCAGGGAGAGAAGAAGCTGGACGCATTCTATGTTTTTTTTTTCTTTAATCCCAGTCCAGCAGAGAAAAGTTTGTAGGGAGTGATCTAAGAAATTACTAAACTGGTATAGAAAATTACTGCACAGCAAGAATGCTACATTTAGAATAATGTTCGAATCTCACCGGTTGTTGGGTCCTTTATTGTTCATATGGTTGTTATTGTTATGGTTTTTGTTTTGGTTGTGGTTGGGGTTCGCGTTGTCCTGCCCATTGCCACGCTTGTTGAACCTGTTCAACAAAACAATACATAATTCACACAAATGATTTACAAAATCATAAGGATTCATCAGTCATAAACTTATCTACACCATAATGTGTAGCCTTTTTTGCGTTTATACAGTAAGTAAGTAAAGATTCATATTAGGACAAATTGAAGTGAATCCTACCTCGGTCCGAGCAGGGAGCGCTGTCCGCCACCTTTGCCGTTGTTCTGCAGCGGCTTGTCAGCGGGCGAGCCCTTATGTTTGTGGCCCATATCCTGGCCGTGCTTGTGGCCCCCGTCGGGGCCGTGCTTGTGGCCCATCTCCTGGCTGTGGTTGCTCCCGCGGTCTTGTAGCGACATCTGTTGCATATCCTGGAAAATATAGTTAAGGTTTCTTAGTTGGCTAGAAATAAAATAACCGTTGATTGTATATAACTGGCACACATATCCATACTACAAGGATTCTTATCAGTGTTTTTTCAAACCAGTGTGGTGAAAGAATTTGAAGTGCTCCTTTCGTTTTTGGACTTTTTAGGTTCTACGACATGTTGGTTTCCGCACAATGTTTTCCTTATGGGTCTGTAATTTTGAGTGTCAGTCGCTGTCATGTGAAGAAAGTGACAGGCATAGTACTAGGAGGCTCTGCGAAAACGCGCTGAAAGCTCTTTCGTGTATTTGATTCGCGTAACTTCCCACTCTTTCATAAGTCCTGTACTAGTTGGTCTGGACTAATAGTGGAAGTGACCTGTGCGATGTCCCTCGGCGAGTAGTGGCGCGGCGGCGGCGGCGGCGGCCCGTAGGCCGCCCACATGCAGTCCACGCCCAGGTTGAAGTAGTAGCGCAGCGTGGGAATGTCTGGAAAACAAATAACGTGAGCTTCAACATTCAATGAGTAATAACTATAGTGTTACTGTGGAAATCTTTAAGTTACAATATCACTTTTGATTTATAGGCAGATCATCTCCATTGGTTTGTAAGCTCTTCTTCTAACTGAATTGTGGAACCTCAGCATGAGGTTTGACTGAATGGGTCCCACAGCTGAGAGACTACGGTGAATGGTCTACATGGCCTACATGGTCTACATGGTTGGCTGAAGTATGGAACTCACCATTCATCGGCAAGTCTGCTCCGTTGGCCTGCATGCTCTTCATGGCGTGCGGGTTGACGTGGTGCGGCGGAGGCGGCGGCGGCGGCGGCGGCACCCACACCAGACCCTTGCCGCCGCACATGTACCCCATGTAGGGCGCCACGCCCGCCATCGGCATGCTCAGCGGCATGTTCACGGGAGGATTCAAGGCCGGACCTGGAACGGTTGTAGTGTAAAATGGTGACAGTTCACAGACAATGACATTTGGCGTAACGTAAGGGTTTTTGGCGGCAATTGCTTTAAAAAAGTTGAGTCAAGCTCTGTAAGTTAAGATTTTACGGTCCTCCTTAAATTTAATTTACTACTGTTTGTTAGAGATATGATTCTTATGATTGTCCTTAAAAACTGGTGCCGAATGTTGCCGAATGTGCCGAAGTAAAGTACAGAATGTTGTTTTTCGGATTTTAGTCAGTGCGATTCAAGGGTGTGGTTAACTTTTTTCATGCAGTTTTGTTCCTTTTAAAATAAAGGAATGTTTCCTTTAAGTTTTCTTCAGGTGGCATTATAAAATTCCACCCTGTATATCCTAGATAACGCTAAGATAGCAATAGGTACAGAATATACCGGAAATTAATCAGTCAATCAGACCAATCAGATGATCGTTTGCTTTTTAAAACGCTGTCTAAGAAGCGATTAGGAATCATTATTTTTTTGTGGTTCTCCCCTCGAGTTTTCTATTCCTTGCAGTTCAACGCTAATGCCTGCCACTTATAGTCTTAGGTAGTCTTCCGCCAGGCCATCTAGCTGTCTCAAAGTTCCATTGAGTGTTGATAGATAGTCTTAGCTATAGTTTGTCCAGCACGCAGCAGACGTGCCCTGCATAGTCCCATCTTTTAAGCTACGTCGCCATCGGCGACTTAAAAGGAACTCCTCAAATATAGGAGCAGGTAAAGCACTTACTCTGGTAGTGAGGAGCGTAGGGCACGTGGTGGGGCGCGGCGGCGGGCGTGGAGGCGCGCGCGCCGGGCGGCGTGGCGCCCAGCCCGCCCATGTCGCCGCTGCCACCGCCCTGCTGCACCACATTCACCATTTACGACAAAGCAACAATTAAGTACATGTTAAGTACGGAACCCTTCGTGTGTGAATTCAACTCGCACTTGACCGGTTTTATTTTTCTCTTCATTGACTTGATCTCATGAACCTACACAGTTACACAATAAAGTTGTTATTATAAGCACTGGTTCTCATTTACATACCATCAGCATCTTAGGGCAAAAAGCATAACATTTAGAAGTTAATTTTTGACAAAACTTAACTTATTTAAAGTATATTTTCCCGATGTTTCAAAGGCGAACTTTAAATCTTTAAATATGTTAACAAATCTCGAAAGTTCAATAAATAAAAGCAATTATTTTTTTTCTGCTGCGATGGTGACAATCCGATTACGTCCGGTCCTTTCAAGATGAATAATAATAATAATAACACCCAACAGTCACATACATAGTCCTGACCCCACACTAGGATTCCCTGTGTCGTGGGTATCAGAAACTACGAGTACCATGGTACCACAACACCCAGACTCGGAAGAAATATTTACAAAACATGCAAAAATTTCTTCCGCAGCGGGAATCGAACCCGCGCCCTTTGCGTCTCTGCCGAGCAATCGCCCGCCACGCCACTGAGGCCGTCGAGATCTGATAAGGTAGTGTATGTTACCTGGCTGAGCTGGGTATGTTACCTGGTTGAGCTGGGTATGTTACCTGGTTGAGCTGGGTATGTTAATTGTTACCTGGTTGAGCTGGGTATGTTAATTGTTACCTGGTTGAGCTGGGTATGTTACCCGGTTGAGCTGGGTATGTTACCTGTTTGAGCTGGGTATGTTAATTGTTACCTGGTTGAGCTGGGTATTTTAATTGTTACCTGGTTGAGCTGGGTATGTTAATTGTTACCTGGTTGAGCTGGGTATTTTAATTGTTACCTGGTTGAGCTGGGTATGTTAATTGTTACCTGGTTGAGCTGGGTATTTTAATTGTTACCTGGTTGAGCTGGGTATGTTAATTGTTACCTGGTTGAGCTGGGTATGTTAATTGTTACCTGGTTGAGCTGGGTATGGTGTGGCTCGGGCGGCGTGGCTCCATTGGGCACCGGGTGCTGGTCGTGCGGCGCGGCGGCGGCGGGGCGGCAGTCCACCATGTCTGGCAGTTGTTCTTCAACCTGCAATCATACACTAGCTGATTCACCAAGCCTGGTCGAAGTCTGTAGTCCAGCCACTTTGCGAAGGTAGTCGCTAGGTGCAAAAATGTGGGACTTGAGACTGTTATGCCCTTTTTCCCAATGGCGTTTAGCAACTAGAACGCAAATTGACTAGACTGAGAACTTTGATCACATAAGAGCGCCACTACACCAACTAAAGTAAGTAATTAAAGTAAGTAAAGTGTAATTGGTTCTAATAATCGTACTAATTAATGAATAAATAAATAAAGTCTCTAATCCCTTCTGCCAAAACACAATCAACAAAAATCACCGTCGTTAGCATGATAAAACATTGTCTTCAATCATAAATTATACAATAATAGCCCCTCCTCGGATTGTGTACTGTACACCCTTTGTGTTAGTTTGTTTCGTTGAGGTTCCAATGATAGGGGGTTCCCCAGCTTATGTTCATAGACCTTGGTATTTTATTTGACCCGGCACTCTAGTTCCATGGCCATATTCGTATGTTAACTACAGAATGCTTCAAGCGTTTGAGTTTTGTTATAAGGAATTGCAGATAATTCTCTCTGATCCGGTCAAACATTGAGAACTCATCTTGCGTGTGGAATCCCTACGAGTCGTCTTACACCCACATGTTGTAAAAGGTTCAAAAACGCTTTCTATGTTTTCATTACAAAAAAGCTTTGGTTAATACCCATTTATGTACCCTACGAAATTTCTAGAAGGGACTTTAATTCTCTCGAGATCCGCAGACTCTGATCAACTAATGTGTGTATGTCGTTGTCGTGTTCTACGTGGTAAGTTCGTATTCGCCTAAAGGCCTCCGTCGTGGCTTTGACGACTTAAAAGCCGGGACCGACAATTTAACGTGCCCTCCGAAACACGGAAGCGCTCAGCTCGTTCTGCGTGGTGTGTTGTACTTTATGTGGCAGATTTAGACCAGGGCGTGTCCCACTGTTCGCACACGAGCTCGCTCTTCCATCTGAACGCGATACTCAAAATATATTTATGCAGATCACATCAATCAAACCAGACGAGTAGTAATGATGTATTGCGAAGGTGAAATAGAGGAACATTTATAATTTTTTAGTATTCTCACCAAGTAGGGTAGGTATGCATTAAATGTGGCCGTAAAGTATAAATTAGCTGTATATTGGTAATAAGATTGTTTAGTAAATTTAATTGTTTTTTTTAAATTATTTTGTGTGGAAATTGTAGATATAACTTTAATTTGTTTAACTCTAGTTATATTGTGAAAATAAGTAGTATATCTAACGTTTTAAAACTGCAATGTTAGAAATATAGTTAATTTAGTTAACATATCAAAACTTAGGATACTCCAGTTGCCATATACAATGTTTTAAACAAAAATGAGGAAAACATCTAACCAGGTTTACTTTCATTCCTATAAGTTAGGTATTGATGCACGAAAGTACGTTTTGCGGCGATCGATGCAATAAGTTGACCTGCTGACCCTTGACCCAAATTCACGAATTTCATATTGAAACTTACACCTTTGTAACAAAGGACCTCAGGACTACATATCCGCCATATGAGTCACATGTTTATACATAATAGGGATGATTTAGTAGGTTAAACCAAAATCGAAATTATGTTGGTTCTCCCTCCAACACCATAATTTTCACAAATATTAATTACCCAGAGCAGCACATACGCCACACTAATTACTTTAGTTTCAGTATATCGTAGGGGAAGTAGGACTGTCGTCGACCACATGTTGGCACAGCACACCCACCGAAGTCCTAATGCACCGCACTGAACTGACAAATCTCGACTGAAAATCAGCGCATCCTACCAGTCAAGAGACGCGGATATCGACTAACTAGTGACGTCAATGGACTAGCTCATAAACAGCTAGTTCACTTCCAAAAATGAATAAAATAAATAATAATAAATAAATAACACCCAACAGTCACATACATAGTCCTGACCCCACACTAGGATTCCCTGTGTCGTGGGTATCAGAAACTACGAGTACCATGGTACCACAACACCCAGACCCGGAAGAAATATTTGCAGAACATGCAAACATTTCTTCCGCAGCGGGAATCGAACCCGCGCCTCTTGCGTCTCCGCCGGGCAATCGCCCGCTGCACCACCGAGGCCGTCAAATATTTACCTGTCGAATATTTACCTGTTTATTTGCTTTCGCGTATACGATTAAAACCATAACCAGTGACCAGGGACACGAACTTTGCAAGGTGAGCTGGCCCTTTTTGTATTAGTTTAAACCGTTAACAGTGACCTCGTGAAACGGGTTCACAAGGTGATTGGCAAGCCTGAATTTATACGCCCTTGGTTACGTGCTCTCAAAAGTGAATTAGCTCTTTGCTCCGCTTGGACTATGTATTGGAAAATAGTAAAAAGTAGGAAATGTAATTGGAGGTAGGTAGAATAAACTTGAATTACTTTACTGACTTTATGATCATTGGATGAGATTCGCGAGGGATCGGAGAGAATGGCGTAATAAAGAGGAGGCCTATGCCCAGCAGTGGGCGGAGACGGGCTGAAATGATGATGATGACTTTACTGACAGTAGATGCTAGAGGTACGTTATGAAATGTAAAAAAATATATGTACGAGTTATTTACGATTATATAACTATAAAAATACATTTACCTTAGAATCCTTTGACATGCTTAAAGCTTATCCTGTCAGTAACTAGGTATCGAAACTTGACTAAAACTATTACTAATGAAAATTACCGAGCACATTAAAATACCAAGCCAAAAGGTACACACACACTCATCTACAGCACAGCTACGAACGTACTGGTTACCGCTAATAGCTACGATATGGTAAAAAGGGTCCATTACATTTTATAACCATGGCAATTGTGGAATAAGGGTCACGCAACAAAGACGCCAGCTTTATCTTACATGAGCTTTTTGATGGTCAGTCAGACAGCGCGGATAATAAACAACGATGCAAGTCGCATGAATAGGAACGACGCGCGACGTAAATTGAGAGATGAATTTGTAGGAAAATCGCAATCAATGATAAACAGGTACATTCCGTGATATTTATTTCCTTAAAAAAAACCACAATTGTAATGCTTATAAAGAGAACCCGCCAACTCCAACTACACAACTACTGACAGGCACCGGCTCAAAGTTTAGGTATTCCAGATGAGGGTAGGCCAGCTCCTTGACATCATTGCTCTCGATCATGTCGTTCCAGGATATCTTCGGGGGCTGTTTCTGAAGCTTTTCGGGAGTCTTCTCCTCGTTCCCGCCTTTCCCCTTGCGCGATTTCAGAGACTGCTTCTTAGTGATGTTGCCTGGACGTCGACGGAACCGATTAGATGCATGAAAGGATAAACTCTAACGGAAACTTAGTCGACTTTCGCTCAGCTAGCATTGCAATAAGTGGAGCCTGAATCTACTAATCTGGCTAGGCCCTAAACTAAAACGAAATGGAAGGCACCTATCTGCTGCAGCATTTGGCTAAGGCTCAGTATCTGAGACTGCGTGCGGGAGTATCTGTAGGGCGGCGCCCAAGGTCGGGCCTCGTGGGACGGCAGCGGCTCCAGCTGCTCATAGTCTACCACCCGCTTCTCTCCCAACTCCTCGATGAACACCAGGCATGGCCCGCCGTCCGGACGCATCTCTTGAATGTGGCAGTGGTAGGGAGCCGATTGCTCACTTTCCAGCTTGCACAAACATTTCACACCTACTTGCAATGTCGTCCCATCCGAGTACCTAGCCCCATATCGAAGTTCTGCAACACCATACAACTGTTAATGCAACTCAACTTATACCAGAAAGACTAATAAAAACACTGTTACCTTTTCTCATTTCACTCCAAACATCAAACTCAATGTTCCTGTAAATATCGGGGTCCAGAGCCTTGGCCACCTTGTATGGGAATGGAGTTATACCATTATCGAGCAGATCTTTAGCACTGTTTACATTGAGACAGTTCATGCACACATTTTCAAGCTGAATCAGACTGCGGTTGAACACAAAAATACTCAAAGATTCTTTGAGCAAGCTTGCTCGCTCCACATCTTCAGTGTGATGTTTGCATTTCAGAGCGACTGCATTGTTGTTCTTATCTTTGTCGTCGTCAATAGTCTCAATAAAGATCTTAGCTCTTTCCTTTTGTTTCTTGCGGCGCTCCACATTTTCAGTCATAAAATACTCTATGTGGTTGGACGGTAATTTGTCATGGAGCATTTTATCAATTGCATAAGGCAAGTCTTTGAGCTGATACACACCATCATACAGTATTTCATAGACCAGTGCTACAATGGGGTTATAAAGGCATTTCATACAAAGTTCAATGCAGGAGAAAAATAAATAAAATCAATGAGAATAATTTGATGTTACAGAACGGAGAAGCCACCTTAATAAGTGCAAATCATAATAATTTCATTAATAGAAGTGCAGGAGTAACTTACACTGGCAAAAGGATGATGCATTTATGAAATCTTTGGTGTAAACTACATCAAAGTGCTTTGTGTCAGAGGAATAGAACAAATAAATGGGGTTCCCATAACCATTGCATATTTTTGTCTGTGGGCCTTTGTTGGCTTCAAATATTATGAAATCACGTCTGTAATGTATTATTAAAATATTACACAAATCGATTACTAGAACTGCATCAGAATCAATTGAATTTAACAACTCATAATGCTCACCGATACAAGTGGCTCAATGCAGATATTTCTACTAGCCCTCCCCATTCAGATGAATTAGACATCTCTTTTAAATAGTTGTCCATTGGACAAGTCATTGACTACAAACATGAAAAAAGGATTAGGTAAATTTTAAACTTGTAGTCATTAGGTTCAATAGCAACAAAGACGATAAATAATATCCTACCCCTTCAAATATATGCCTATTTGAAGCCATGAATTGGATGCAGTCATAACGCACTTTATGGTAGTATCTTTGTGTGTTATAAATATTTTCAGATACTGCCCTGAAAAGGCAACTTGCATCCCTAGCAGTATGTTTTCGGAAAAAACCCATTTCATCGAGCCATCGGTCGGGTTCCGATGTACGCTTGTGTAATTTCCAGGGCCCGCGACAGCGGATCGGTGAAGATGACATGCTAAGCAGCTAACGATCTGGAGGTAAACAAAAACAAATGACGCTCCATCATAAAAGGCCCGGGCGTCTGCTTTCACCTAAACAAAACATTCGCACGAAATCGACGTCATGAAATCATAATGCAGATAGATTTTAAATGAAAAAACCATATCGTAGCTAAAATGAATGAATGCAAATGGTTGTTTTGCTGTCTACAATTACAACACGTGCAAACGCTGAAAACATACGTTTATCGCCGTATTACAACAATAAAACTTACCGAAATGAAGCTTCCCAACAGTCAGCATCAGTGTTTGAACAGTAAGCAAATACGCAAAGTGTTTTTCAGGAAAATAATGAAAATTGCACGTGCAAAAAGTAAACCGTCAAGAGCCGGCGGGAAGCAAGCAAATCAAAATTAACAAGATGCCATTTTTGCGAAAATGATAACAACGTGACATTTCTAATGTTTCATTTCGTGTCTTTCCAATCCAATGCGCTTGTTTTTGCTCACTATGTTTATCTCGCTCGCACTTACACATCTGATAATGGTATACTCTCTTCGTTTTATATAATTATGCTAAAAATCATGTCATACAGAAAATATATAAAAGAATAAAACCCTTGGAACTAGTTAGAACGAAAAGCAGAGGATTGACCATCGACAAAGCGACTTCATTTAATCTCCTTGGAAGAAGTATCTCTTTTGGCGGCAAGTTTGAACTTAACTCTGTTTCTTTCTTAGAACAATGTTTCTTTCATGGCATTGGCATTCTTTAATTATAAATTACTGTAGGTACTTCACTAAATCTTGCTTCTGAATAGATAATTATTTAAAAAAGTATTTACACATCTACTCAGCTCTCCTTTTTCTTTCTAGTCTGCATCCTTACGGTACAGATACCATGCCTGAAGCTGAAATAGAAACAAAACAGTAGTAGGACATGATCACTTTTTTTTCACGGTGTTTCCATCTATTGAAAATTCCCAAAATACAATGGAATGTACCAGTACTCTTGTCCCAATAAACGTTTTTTAACCCCTTACCGCATCGCGAGCCAAATATGAACCACCCTACAAAACAGCTGATATTCTTTATTTATCTTCATAAAATTCTTGTATTTTGCATACGGTACCACAAACGTACCGTACACCAATACGTTAAATATAAAATAACGACATCTCTGGGCTAAGTTTTGAACTAAAACTTAGTGACAAGTTCGACGAGCAAGTTGTGACCGGTGAACGAGCGAACTGAGATTTCAAAAATTGAAAAATATTAGTAAAACCAGTTAATTTGACGGAAAAAAATACAAAACGATTGCAGAAGTTACTTATTTTTATGGAAAAGGTAAGGTTTTATTCATTTTATGTTTGTATTGCGTTTAGTAAACTTTTTTCAGTATGGTCCAAATCTGAGCCAACATGCAGAAATATACATTTATACCTCGGTCTTTATTTGGTACATTATGCATGTCATAGTATGCAATATAAAATAAAAATTTATTCGACTTAGACGCGTTGGTCTTGGGTTCGATTCCCGCATCCAGAACTAGTGTCTACATTCTCTGTGAGTAATACCTACGTACTTAGGTACCTACTTACCTACATACCTATGTCTTTTTTTAGATATTATGGATCCGAAAAGGTTTTATGGAGGTATACATACCATAATCAAGGATTTTCCCAGTGACAGCACCGATGAGGATCTCTCTGATGATGACCACTTCGTTGCATTGGCTAGAAATCGACCACCAGTTACAATACCCGAGACATCTGATGAATTGCAATAATGCCCTCTCAGGATGTGCGTCTGGACAAACTGGACCACTTGCCTGTCTGGTCATCCAGGCAGCGCTGTAAGGTACCAGACTGCTCTGGTCGATCTTTTGTTGAATGCAAAAAATGTCAGGTCAACTTGTGCCTAAATGACAAGAGAAATTGTTTTCTTCTATTCCATACTACATAAAGTATATATTTTCATCAAACTGTTAATTTATGCATGTTGTGCCATTAATGAACCACAGTAAAAAAAGTTATTTATCTTACTTTTTTCTAAATAAATACTAATTTCCTGAAATACGTGTATTTTTATTTTTTATTTTACATAACATATATTTTTTTCAACGAAATAAAAAAAATCATGCGGTAAGGGGTTAACGTTGGCTTTTGATGGAGTTCTAGCTGTTTGTATGTGTCATCTACAGAATTGAAAGTACCTAACCTACCTTTGTCTAACCATGTTGAAGGTATATTAAAATACGTTTTTCTTTATTTTGTTTATATTTCAATTTTTATAAAAGCACCGATTGTAAAACATACAAAATTTTCGATTAAAATTGTTTATTGGCATCTACAGCATTCAATAGGTATTATAAAAGTGAAAAATGTATGAATCTTATTTTTTAAACATTTAGGCATGTAATAGGTAAGTAATACTAATTATGTAGGTAGAGGTAGGTAGGTAGGTAAGTAGATATAATGGTAGTTTATAAAACTCAATTTGTTGATCGATTTATTACTTATCAGACCAAATTAATCATTATTGGTTGAGCAATTTCAATAACTTATTCTTAGTTACAGTATATATCAACTAAGTACTTACTTACCTACTTTTAATAATGTTAAAGATAATCATAACATTTTTGAGAAACCATAATGATGACGTCGGAAGAGTAGATTTTTACAACAAAACACCTACCTATTATTAGGTTGCCTTTAATTAAAGTCGACAACTGACTACCTACACTCTTATAGTTTTGACCAGATTTGACATTTAGGTTATTCTTCTTTGCTATTTTCTAAGAACACATACAATTCAAGTTCGAACTTATGATTGTGAACCCAATGGTAAAATAACTGAGTGCAGTGTTTTCCACAATAAATTAAAATCAGTATGTACCTACTTGACATAAATTCTTAATTATTCACCTCAATATAAATTAAATTAAAAATGCTCGTAAAATATGCTTAAATATACATCATACCGTTTTAAAAGTGACATAGAAAAATTCGTTCCTAAATACTAATGATAGAGACAAGTAGACGTCCTTTCTAGCCTTCTAATCGTATGTGACATTAGTTTTTTATTAAAATAAAATTTAAAACGGACAGCGCGTATCGGCCTATAAAATGTAACTTACGTCGAGATTAAAATACGGCGATACTTAGCGAGATATAGTTGCAGGGTTAAAATAAGGGTTTAGGCAGTCTTCTCTGCCTCAATGACATCCTTCGTGGGCAGAGGGTTCTTCTCGCAAGTCTCCGTGTGCTTCAGCTTGGTAGGGTCGAAGTTTTCGATGCCGTTCAGGAAGTTATTCTTCTCCTTCTCGGCTTCAATAGCTGAGGACATTTTAGCATGGCTTTAAAACGTGCACAAAATAAATTTCAGAGTAGGCGCTTATTCTGTCTACTTAATCGTGTCACGAGTTTTGTCGAACCTGTGTGGTGAAAGGATTAAAGACTCAAAGGCTACGACATGCCGGTTCCCTCACGATGTTTTCCTTCACCATTTGAGAGTTACTGGTATAGCATAGTTTGATTGAACAGAAAAATCTATTAGTGCACGACTGGCTTGAACCTATGACCTTAGGATCGAAAGACGGAGTGACTACCAGGCCACCAGTGCTCTAAGATATTCAGATATTCTATTAAGAGAGTATGATTATTTTTTAATATTAAAAAAAGGCACATTCATAAATTTCACATTGATAGATATTGTAAGACGGTACCTAATGTAATTTTTAGTAGACTAAACTAACTAATATGACGAAGTAAGTAGCTATAGAATGTTAAATAACTGTATTTTTAACTGAAATATTGCATCGCGGGATAGGTTCACAATACAATGAACAATACATGGCGTGTAGGTTCATTCTTTCTGGAAAATTGCAGGTGAAATGTTGTTTTACTGCGTAAAATAAAAAAGCAGCAAAGTAAAAACCTTCTTTAGGTGGCAAGGAATTCTTTTCTTCTGTCGTTGCGTGCTTCATCTGTGACTTGTCAAAGTGCTCCACTCCTTCCAAAAGGTTCAGGTGCGCTTTTTCGGCCGCGACAACTGTTGCAAAGCAAAATCGTGCAGGGCAAAATATAAATAACAAGCTTAGATGCTTTTGCATGAACAACAACAAACTCTAGGCAAAACTACATGCAAAGTAGATTAACATATTTTAAAATTAAAGCTTGTCTAAAGATAAAGATATTTATTTGCTCTGAACATGGTAGATTACATAAAACGCTGGCGTGATAAGTTGAGGGGCGGTTATTGGAGAACTTTATTTACGTTACGCTCCCTAACAATTTGCCGACCCCACATAAAGTGGGAAATGATTCTCCCGAACAATTTTATAAACTACTACATTTAAAGGCAAATTCTATAACACCAATCCATTTAGGTATCTAAAAGAGTACACATAAGACCGGACTGCAAGTCACTTCAGGCCTCAGAACAAGCTTCAGGCATTAGTTTGTGCACCTCTTCTTTATTGATAAGTTTGACGTTCAGGTTAAACAACGTAGGTACTAAATGTCAATTTAGTCATTTTCACAGTGGGTTAAGACTTGGCATTGGCACGGCATTTAAGCAGGGTTTGTATTGTAGGTAAGTATAATTGTGTGAGGTTGAAAAGCACGTGCGTCCATATAATCTAAAGAAATACAGAAAAAAGTATACCATCTTTGTCAGGAAGCGGGTTCTTCTCGTGTGTCTCTGTGTGCTTGAGCTGAGTAGCATCGAACTTTTCAATTCCATCGAACAGGGACTTTTGTGTTTTTTCAGTAGCTACATCTGTAAACCGATATAAATAATGTCATTCACTTCGAAATGCATATGATTTGAAGCACACTTGTAAACCAACGGCTAAACAAACATGCTCGTTATTATTTTAGTGCTAAAATGACAATAAATAAAGTTATGTTAGGGCGCGAATGAACAACTGTAAGAGGGGAGAAACAGAGTCTTTGATCCCCTTTGTTTTTGCGAAGAGACTATGAGAAAAAAACGAAGAATAAAGCGGTCAGGTCTCGCAGGCGTTTAAGATTATTTCGACGACATCAGACACGAAAATAGAGGCTTATCGTGTTATTTCTATTATTCTGGGTGCGTAAGCTTTAACAAACAGCTTTAGTTTATTAAATGCATCATCGACACGACGAAGACCAGCCACACGATAGGTACCTAGGGCATTTGGAAGAATATTTTTTTCAACTGTCTCCGTTTTCCTCAAAGAGGAAGGTTGAAATTGTTCTACTCCTTGTAGTATGGCGTTGTGTTGTTTTTCTTGAGCTACATCTGTTGTTGAATCAGAAAATCTGTTATACCTATGTACCAAACAAGAAAACTAGGTGGATTGTGGCTAGGTCTTGATACCAACAATCAGTCCAACTATTTCACAAATAAATCACGTTCATCGTACCTTCAGCTGAAGGCAACACGATCTTTTCATTTGTGTCGACGTCACGAAGACAGCTTGTGTTAAAGCCTTCCAGTTGGCTTTTGAGGTCTACGGCTACTTTGGGCAGGTCCTTCAGGGAGGGGGCGTCGACTGAGCAGGCCATTTTTTCGAGATCTGAAAACAATAAGATAAAGCCATAAGTAAGATACTATCTTAGCATCCATCAGTTTAAACATCAATTTTATTGTAGGTACCGTGAGAATGTTCAAATATTAGTAATATTTTTTTTACCCAAATACCTATGATGACGCTGGCTAGCAAGAAGCCAGCCATTTTTCACCGTCGGAAATATTTTACTTCTAACCTCATACTACACAAGCAAATCGAGCGTAAAAATTGTACTAAGGACACTCCTCAGTGCATACAGACAGGAAAATGTACCAACGGACATTGTTGGCCTTTTTATACGTAGTTATGAAAGTACCTACCTAACCTACCTATTATTACATAGGTAGTTCTGTTCACTGATTTGTTGTGTGAGTACAGTTTTAATTTTAAAGTAGGTACCTAAGCCAGTAGTATTCAAAATTTTAAAATAAAACAACAACCTACATTAAAATGTAGGTACTAGGTACCTACCTTTATAACTGTTGTTTAACTAGCATAGTGTGTTGTGTAGGTACGCGAACATAGCATTGTGGTATACTGTTATTTATGCATCCACCATTATATTATAACAGTATACACATGGTGCCTAGTCTCGGTAAATATTTTTTTATGAGAGAGGGTATTTTTTCCGCATTTAGTAACATTTGGTAGAGCGGTGTAAGGCTGAGATCTATAGAGCGTAATAGGTACTTAACTTACACTTAGCTCAGACCTAACTTGAGTAAAACATTGTAAAAACTATAAGTAGACCTTTTTTATTGTTTGGCTTATAGGTAGCCTAAGATTTTCGTAAGACGTCGTTATGGTGCACTTAAGCATAAGCTGAGCTCGCACTCAAACAGAACAATGTTTATAGGGTAGGTAAATACCTACCTCGACTTGCTAAATACAAGTCTGAGTAAATTCTAAGTACCTTTGAGCCTAAGATCTCAGACTAAGACTCAGGACTGTTTTTTCCATAGACAATCCTGGCAATTTTTTTTAGTTTTGTTATTTTATTATGGAAGAGG
This sequence comes from Scotopteryx bipunctaria, assembly GCA_949320045.1. Lineage (NCBI taxonomy): Eukaryota > Metazoa > Arthropoda > Insecta > Lepidoptera > Geometridae > Scotopteryx > Scotopteryx bipunctaria. Next base: position 437,086 of record OX439449.1, read on the forward strand.
AGGCAAACCTGGGCAAACAAGCAAGCAGCTCGGTGTGTGAAACTATGTGTCTTTTGGTATGATTATTTTACTTACTCTTTGCTTTGTATCAAACAGTTTTGTTTATTGCACAAATATTAGGAAGGGACCTAACTACCTACTTACTATCATTAAAAACGTCAATAAAAAGTAGGCACCTTAGAAGTTACCCTTGAAAACTAGATCAATTTGAACAAAATGATGCCTTATTGAATTCCAATTACCTACTGATCACCTTGATCACCATTTTCGGCCTGTCTGCCTCATTTGTTATCTGAGTTAATTGTCTTTAATCCGATGTCAAAGTAATAAAATTACGAGGTAACTACTTATAATGTCTTGAATGCTTTCTTGCTCAAGGAGCAAAGTTTGAGGGTCGGTTCGGTACCGTGTAAAGGATAATGTGTCACCTAGTACTTTAGTACCCATTTGGATTATAATATAAAGGAGATAAACAATTCAATTAACGGTAGGTACGAGTAGGTAAGGTACCTACGCCTAAAACAGATTAATACCCCAAAAATATGGTAGGCTCGAAGGACCATAACTACTACTAATAATTGGTAGGTAGGTAGGTACCTAATTAATTCATTCGTTTTCACATGTTGGTTACAAATAGATCCTACGGTAACTTTTACCCCTAACGTGAATCCCGCTGGAGTTCTAGACGGTTCTGATGTTCGATTTCCTAAACTAAAAAACTTTCTAATGGATCGCGATAACAAGCAAAGTGCACAGACAAGTGCCTTTATTTCCAGTTTCCAGTAAAGTGAAGAGTTTCACGTTTAAAAGACAAAAGCAAACTAATTACTTGATTGCGAGTAGGTAGAATACTCTGTAAGGCAATGGCCTAAATTATATTACCCACGCTACTTAATAAGCTGTACACTAGATTATCGTTTCGCGGTTGGTGTTGTTAGCTGTATCCAGTTACTGGATGCCGTCGTGGTCTGCTGAGCCGAATAAGACGTTGAGTTTATTTTATGTAGGCATTACTTAATTTTAACTCAATCTTATTTCAAGCAGAGATGCGGGCACTGTAGAAAGAAACAATCTTAAAAACGTTTTGATGCTTTAGGTACGCTACGATGTTACAGACAGTGAGAAGTATAGAATTACTTAGAAAATTATACTATTCCTGTTTGAGCTGGTATAGGAAGTAAATTATTCACGGAAAACGCCGAAAAAATATTTATAATCAACAATACATTGCTGTAATTTAACGTTTATTATGTAGGTCGGTGATGTACTGTACTGAATGTATTCGTAGCTAGCTACCTACCACTGATGCTCACTGATGTTTGATTAATAGCTGTGAGGTAGAATGTCGACAAAAGTGATTAATTTCCGCCAGAATAAAAACAATGGAATTTGAGAAGTCGACGAAAAAATTATTCAGATAAATCCTATAATATTATTGAATATATCAGGATTCTTTAGTTAGTGTTCTTTTTAGTTAGGTAGTTTAAAAGAACAGTACCTAACTAAAGAATCCTTAGTTATTCAGAGCAAGTACCTAGCAATTACCAAACTTTTGGTTGACCATCTGTTGGATTCTACAAATAAAATCAACGACCTATTGTAGATTAAGCCAACTTTAACGGTGCTCGGCATGACATGGCGCCTTTCCAAATCCTTATACGGTAAAGAACCAGCAGGATTGTAGAACAAGTTTGTACGTCAACTCATAACTCTTGCTCTTGGTTCTATAAAAACTGTGACGCATGGCCACCATATGGCGCACATTTCTGAAATGGCCGCCCAAATATTACTTACTAGGTAACTTACCGTAAGACATCTTATCTTGATCTTACCATCTTAAAGAGTGTGAGTTATATATTGAAGAATGTAATTGCATCTTGAGTAATAATAAATTATCATAAAGTATTATTTTTTTCTTGTAAGTAGACACTTATCGACACAGACGTGTCATCGATCGGTTCATAAATAATGCAACATCAATTAAAACGGAGATAAGCCGAGTGGTATTGTTATGCAAACAGATCAGACGGTTGAGCAAGAAAAAAAATTGCGAGCGAAAAATTGGGGAATCGATACGATACTCGCAAATGCAGCCGTTTTGGAGGGGAGCGGACACTGAACCGAGTGAATCATGCGATGCCAGCCAACGGCAGGCTCACACACACCGTAGAAAGTTTTTAAACTTATTAAAATTTCACCGTAAGTTCTCCGGCCTCGACATCGTTCGCTGATTTACAGCCGATGTTCATTAAAAGCTGCAACCATTCAGATGACTTTATTTACTGTGAACAGAGAGATTGCGTGACCCGTGTAGAAATGAGGATTGCCCAGACAAGTGAAGTTCAATGAACACAATCTCATCAGACAGGCAGGATCGATAATGTAGCGAACGCGGGAGGAAACACAGAGATACTTCCTACCTGAACCTATTTGTCACAGAATGATAACAAACAACATTAAACGCGTTCACTTAACATAACGATGATTAAGTATATTATGTTTGCAAAGTAAGATATACCTACCTACCTACTTGTGCAAGATTTCATGGAAACATTATTCAAAGGGAAACCTTAGATGGCAAAGTTACAGAAATAACTTCAGACTTTCAAACGGTATTGAATTTCTGTAAAGAACTCTGCTATGTTTTTCATATAATTACTGTTGCGTACCATTTCCATAACAAAAGAATGACTAATGAAACAGTCAAGCAATTCTTTGCAATACTTGCTTTGGATTTGATTCATGTTATGGAATCATGAAAGAAAAGCAACCAGATGAGACTTTAAATAAGGAATGGTAAGCTACAGATATGTTTAGACTTGATAGCCACAAGGAGGCCGTGGCCTTGCATCTATTTATACGCTCCATGCATTCCATTCTACAGTACAGGATCATGTCATCAGTACTCTAACGATGACCTTGCAGCTAGGACATCCATACAAGGCGCTGCATGTGCATCGGGCATGGCTGTGCCTTCTAAGGCAATAACTGGAGAATTGGGTCGAATAAAGCAAGCTATTAGATGTGGAGGCATTCTCAGCGACATCTTTCCTAAGTAATTGAGTTTTATTGGAATTGTCGTTCCAGCTCGGCGGTGGTCATGCATTACTTTGTTATTTATTGTCGTTTTAGTGAATTAACCAATTTTATGAGTACCTAAGTTAGATGTCTGCAAATATTGTTATCAGGTTGCGGGAGCTGCCAAAGTGAATGAGCTAGTCACTTACCCCCGTACAGTCAAACGCATCTCAAAGTTGAGCACGTCTCAAATGACGATTTTTTTTGACAGATTTTCATCAGAAACTGTCAAAAAACCGTGAGTTGAGACGTGCTCAACTCTAAGTCGCGTTTGAGTATTCGGGGGTTAGCCATTTAGATTTACTAAATAAAGACAAAATTTATTTTTTAGTACCTAGAGCGGCAATTGCGTTCAATGAACTGGCTGATATATCAAACCATGACCTGTTTAATCCTAAACCCCGTAACGTAAAATATTTCGGTTTGGTACGTATTCCCTCTAAGTACCTAAGGCTTTTCTCTTTTTCTCTGGTTTATTTTAGTTTTAATTCGTTTGATTTTTTTAAATTATTGTTTTTTTTTGTGTTCAGATAAGCGAGTTTAATTTAGATTCAATATGCGGAAACTTTTAAATGGTCCATAGCTGTAAAATCATGATTGCTATTCGTTTTTAAAACTGCTTGTTTCCCTAGGAAATAAAAATAAATAAATAATGAATAACAATACCTATGAATGTAGTAGTAACTAAGTCGTTATTAATAGATTTTCCAGAAAATGAATCATGAGTAGGTAAACAAACATTGCTATCTATTAATACAGTCCGTAAATGTCCGATAATGCTTATAACAAAGAAGTTTATCGCTGAATAATCACATTAAATGACGCCATACAATACATGACAACGGTCCAGTTTGGTTCGTTTCCTTGTCTGCCTGCCGATTGTTAATCAAGAGTTCAAAAATCTCACTCATCATCTTGTTTATTTCAGTTCGTTGGTCCTTATATCTGTCAATTTAAAGTACAAAAAGATACTACACTACACTCCATGCAAATTATTCCGACGGCAAAGAAATTCCAGTTGGATATTTTTAAAATGTAACTTTCGAAAGGTCGGCGTCGGCGTCTGGATTCGCTCGCAAATCTAATTTGGTTGCTTTGAAATTTTTTTGGTAGCAAAAACATTCCTGGAACCGAAATGAATGCATATAATTCTATTTTTCTCTTTGCATCATGAAATCAACGCCGACCGAGTTCGTTAGCACGGCTAAAAATGTTGTTAGGCACATGAAACAACTGGAATAAAGAGGCCAACCAGACACGAATTTGACCTATGCAGACGCGTAAAATTAAGATTATTTACCCGGTTTCGCCTAGTCAGACATGAAGTCAATAGAACGAAAATGGCCTCTTGGTAAATATTAGATGGTACCTATATTGATTCAACGCAAACAAGAGGACTCGAACGTAAGATTTGCGGAATCATAGCGTTGGAAATGGCGTTGGCTCTGAAACTCAGAAGACTTTAGTAGAATTAGATTTGGCTACCGGTTGCACCATTTGGCCTTCATCCAGGTTACGGAACCGTTCCAGGACGTTTATTTAGAGCTAGATGTCTTATTGCAAATGGCATGCCGTGTGTCGGTCATCAGAAGCACTGCGCTAAGCCGATTGCGAAGGTTTAGTTCAAGCAGTCGCAAACACAAATGGTCTCTGCATCATCTTTTCTCTAAATTTTAATCATCAGGACAAATTCACAAGTCAATAATGATCACAATTTTCCAGACTAGGTATAACTGGATCGCAAAAGTGGAATCAAAAATATTTTGCTCTAATCTTTATGTTCTGCCTGATCCCACTTCAAACTCAACTACAACATTAATAATAAAAGGAAATATATAGAACTTGAACTAGATTTGTCAGATCAGAGCATTCCAGAGATTATTCGATCCCACACAAGTCTCTGATAGAATGATGATTTGATTGCGGTAAACTAAACGAACTTGACCTCGTATAACCTTGAAGAGCCAGATTTTACGATGTTCATAAATGGTTGGAATACGAACCACAAATACCTATAGAATAAGGTACTTAAGCGATTGTAAAGGGAAACGTGGAACGGTTTATATTGGTTCGGATTTAGCTTAGTTTTGATGCTATAAAACTAGGCTAAATCCTGGTCCTTATTTACCTATAAACGAGTTCGCTTCGTAGACCATGAATTTATAAAACATATGCAAAATAGTTTGTTTTGGCAATCGGTGGGTTGACATCAAGACAATGCTCGTCTAGTCCATTAGTTTATCCGTTTACCTTAGAGTCCAAGCTATGTTGATGATATAATATTCCATTGAGTTGCACCAAGCCAGTCGAATGGACGCGAAGTAAGTAAACTAACACTGAATGGAATACCGGCCGGCCACCATTCAAAACAACTTCATAAATACCATTGTTAGCTGCTTGTACCTAGGTAGGTATATGCCAGGTACTACTTATGAGTCAACGTGTCCTCTCTGCGGCTACGACTCAAGGTGCACCTCTTACGTGGACAGAGAATAGCCATAGTAAGTGCAACGGGTTCTTGAGACCTGTTTCTTTGCGTATGCGCACTATATCGATGAAGTTTTTATGTCACTGCCTGCTTTTCAGCTTATTACTCTGCTCTGTAGTAAGAGTTCGAATATATTTCCTACCCGGAATTATGCTATGGCCTACTATTCTAATAGTACATCATACACACTTAATGCGAGAAAACATGGAAGCTACAAGCAGTAAACTATGCTTGGATTATTATTTTAGCTACGAGCAGAATTGAATACCTAATGTGATCTTATGAAATAAATACATTTTATTTTGAATTTGAATCATAGAAGGCACGATAAAAGCTGAATCATGGACTAGGACGCTAACGTTGCGAAGCTTTCCATTCCAATACACGCACTAGTGAGTAATAAAAGTTCGAATGACTAAGTAATAATCTCTATGTTTGGATCTAATGAACCGCAACCACAAGTTTCTAAATTTTATTGCACTTTCAAGTTTTCAACGCGGTGCCGCGTAAAAGCTGCTCTTGCGCAGCTTAATTCGCTGTAAACTTTAATAGCACGACATTTCCATCTGAAGCAAATCTCTAGTGTCACTTGTTCTTCCGGACCAGTACCAAGATATGGTGCAAAAGATTGAAGTGTTCCTCAAGGAGACTTCACTCATGTTATTTTTTTTAAATAAATATGCCCGTATTATATAGTCAGTGTAGGTGTTTTGGAAGTACCTAGGTACTTTAACGACCAACAATGATGAAAAATAGCACTTTTCGCATTTTTATTTTGATGTTACGAAGTCAACCAATCACAGATTCGCTTGCCAACAGATCACCAAAAGGTCAGACAGGTAATCGCCGATTAAATGGACACTGTGCTCAAAACGGCTAAAAAATGATGATGAGGTTTTCCATTATACTTATGTAAGACAATGTCTTAACATCTTAATTTTGCCCAAGCTTTTACTATGTCATGGTAAAAGGTGGGGCAAAACTGAGACCACGAAACAGATGATGCCGTTGAACAAAGATTCCAATGTAACAGCAAATGTAACACTTCATAAAAGTAATTCTCCAACCGAATTTACCCTCAATTTACGTGCCGTATTCCAAACGACATCAATAAATCCCTTCTCGTCGAGACCCTATTCTGCCGCAAGGGCACAGGGGTGGAATGGAACACCCTTCCTCGCTTTACCACTTTGCACTTGTATTGCTTTCGTAGATTAGGTACATTTGGATGAAGTCTTATCTTGTTTCGAGGATACAAGATTATTTACTGCGATAAGAATGCGAAATATCTATTCGGCAACTGACGTGACAACAAAATGTTATTCTGTTGTGAACATTTCTAAACTAAACCTAATTTGCAGTCCTACTAATGTTTCTGCCCTTTTTATGTATACCTAAGTTTTAAATCATTGTATTGTAAGAGTGCGATGACGCTAATTACAATTTTAAATATTTAATTTAGTAGAATGGATGACCCATCTTAGCACAAACAGCATTAAATTAAATAAGAAGGTATAATTAAGTGTTAGGTACTCGTATAGGTATAGCAAAATTAAAATAAAATTCTAAGCAGTCTAAACACGAGTTGGTAAAGTCAACGACCTCGTCTAAGCGATAGAATGTAACATCAAAGAATACGTCTCAAATTTTATGGAGCGTCAAGTTGGCCGCATTTGCAATTAAGACATTTTTAAGTAAAACGTCTCACGGATGGATGCGAACAGCTTTCCGACAACAGCACGTGGGATTATACCCACATGTTTTATCAAAGTGTAAATCTATTCAGTATTCACCATGGTATAATGAATCCAAATAAATATAAAAACAGGGGAGAGCAATTTTGAGATTAAACCCATTGAAACCGTCTACTTATCCATTAGAATAATAATTTAGTGATCCATTCAGATTCGGCAATGTTCATAAAAATAGCTAAACGGTATAAAAACATTAGGATGTGAATATTCTACCCCAGCGTCTGGGTCGTCTACAACTTTTTATTTTATTATTACTGCAGCCCCAAATGTTGGGTGGCTCCCCTCGCCTCTTTATTGATCTGCTCAGTACATAGGGTACCTAGGGCTTCGTAAATGCCACTTTGTAACCTTATGTGCGTAGCGTTATGTTTGGGTACGAGTAGATTCAGTTTGAGCATAACTTTACCCCAATAGGTATTTTGTTCAACTCTAGACGAACGCTGTTTGTACAGATGTATTTGTAATAATATCATTAACCTGAAAATTACTATTAGCCCAACGATTAAGCGCATAATTTAATCTATAATATAAAAATGAATCGCAAAATGTGTTGGTAAGCGCATAACTCAACAACGCCTGGACCAATTTGGCCAAATCTTTTTTTAAAATGTTCGTTGTAGTCCAGGGAAGGTTTAAACGATGAAAAAACATAGTAACTACATGTACCGGGTACCACGCGAGCGAAGCCGCGGGCGGCAGCTAGTTGTTAATAACATTAAGTATAATGTCACAATAATGTAACCTATAACCATAGTAAGGATGAAGATTCAACCCAAATTAAAGCAAAATTACTAAATAGCAACATTGTTTCTTTGTGTTTGAAATGTTTCTTTGCGTTACTTTTTTGTTTATCAAACTTTACAGGATTATTGTAATCCCTTCTGTCACAGTATCAATCTGACTTTCAACTATACGTTCAGCCGGTCATCCCCTCACAAAGGGGTATTAATGCGATAATTCCCTCGCAGACAGCCCTAGCAGTTAGGTATTTACGTGTGCGTCGGATGGTCTCCGGGCAATCGATTCAGGGATTCGGGATGGTGTATCCTCCCTTTCCCTCTGCACAGTCTAATTATATCTTTCTCTCTCTCTGATACAGGAACCGATGGTCTGTCTGAGCAGATTTCATTACATAGACCATGTTGTTTCATCTATTTACCCTATGTTGTCCTATTCCAAGTGTGTACTTCACCACGGGTCCGATTGAATAGAAGCGTGACACAAGCGTATCTATTAGTTTGTTACACTAATAATGCGCCATAGAGACAAAGTAAGGAAAACTAAACGAATGCTAACAGATCTAATGAAGTAATGATTCATAAAAACATGTCAACAGGAAAATAGTATTAAATATTAAGAAAGCCTATGAACTGAATCACTGAATAAAATCGCGTGAATCCAATAACTTTCCTAAGAAATAAAATCGTGTTTGAAAACAATAAAATTGCCTTATTCCTAAGTAGACAATGTAACAATGCATAAGTAGATACGGGTAATTGATGAGTGCTGCTAATTATAGATTTGGTGAATGATTGTCGTGGACGCTATGATGCGTGAAAGCGGCGAAAGTCAGTCGTGACAATCTGAACCGGTTAAGTTACAACTCTTTTATTGTTACACCAAAGGTTTATTTTTGATAAGCCTTCAATTTTACGACATTATTGAAATTGTTTATATTTTAAAACTCATGTATGATCATGATCAGTGAAAGTTGTAAGCGTGCTAAAACTAAAGTCTTTAAGCTCATAATTTGATTCAAGTACAAACATCTGGGCTATGTTATATAGGTAAAGTTGTTTAAGAAAACTGTTCATCCTCTCAAGTCAAACGGTTATTAAGCCTTTGTATTCCAAACAACGAGCCGTTATGGCCGCGACATGTGTTAGTCAGATTTCTATTTATAGAGTTCCAACTGATACAAAACTTTGGGTTCGTTAACCACATCAGCGCCCTCGAGTGCCTTCAAGGGCTTGCTTGAAACTCATCAGCTGAGAACGTCATCAAGTTCGATAAGGAAGTTAAAGAATTTTGTTAATTATTTGTTGTTATTTTTACAAAGATTCTTCTACACGAAGGCAGGTAATATGAAAAAATATGTTAATTAAAGTTAAAATAGTTATCAAATTTCATCTCAACAGCATCAATATTAAAATTAGATGTCCGATACAGTTAGGGTAGGTATACAGATTTTCGGCTAGTCGAAAAGCTTGAATTTAAGTTGAACGAACCGCATAATCCGCATCCAAGTAATTGTATTTATTAACATAATAATATCGCACGGCGATTAACGAACCATGCTAGAACGGTTGTTTGTTTTTGCCTAGTTTTTTTTTCAGACTTAATCGTAGAAATTGTTGATCACGCCCGAAAGAAAACGTGATTGAATTTACTTCCTGCCTGATTGTGGAGGAAGTAGGTAACAGTTTAGCATTAGCATGTATTTTATTATCAAACAATGTTTCTTGCAAGTTTTTTTGATGGTACGTACTTACAATGTATTCTAACTATACTACTACTGTTCTCTCTTATTCCTGCAACGTACGGATGATACGTACTTTACTTATACGTATACGGGTGAGTTACATTCTACGTCTGTTTTGTTTTTAATTAAATTTTTCCTTTGAGCAAATAAAATAATATCATCCTGCTAGTGTAGGTTTAAAATTGCAGTAGGCAGGTAGGTACCTACCTAAATTCTGGTTAATGACCTAAGAGGAAAAAACATTAATAATCCTCAATCACGTCCGTTAGTACAGAATAGCTCGTCTCATACGTGTACCGAATTCATGATTGGTTCTGTATGAGCGGATGTCAAGTGCACACGCATCGACCGGACTACCTGCCTCCGGCAGCGAACACTACCTACTTACTTATATTACTTACTTGAGGAACAACAAAGAATACAAAGATGTCACCCACAATGCGTCAACGCCACACAACCAATTTTATTCTGGGGTAGAATCAAATGACTCATTCGATCAGATACAACCGCGCCCTAAACAAACCAACCAAACTCAAACTGTACCCACGATAATTGAATTTTGAACCGGCATTCTCGATCAATGAATCCACAAATGCAGACAGACACATTGCAAACGTAGCCGGCTCCCGAGGGAGGCTTAGTTCAATGCATTTAACACGAACACAGCTTATGACTTGGAAAAATAAAACTTAATTTAAACGCGCAACTATTATAAAGATAATTGTTAGTGTTGAAAAATAAAGAATTGACTTACCAAGTGTAGGAGTTTGAATTAGGAGAAAGGTTCTGACGTGCACTCAGCGGCGTAGTCCAAATGCGACTGGCGAATTGTGGCGAAGCGCGGGCGGGCAGGGGTGGGCTGGATACTCCCGGTGAGGCACGCCAGCAGAATAGTAATCAACTGTACGTTCGGATGATTCATACGCCATCGGACTATTCAAAACTGCGTTATTGGTGAGCTTGATGATATCACTCATTTGATTTCAATAAGTATCTTTCAACAATAGGTAGGTACGTGCTGTTTTGTGTTGAGCAAATCTTTAATAAAGTAGGTAATGCATAAACGAAATACTTACTTACTTACCTACATACAAAAGTGCATAAATGAAAGATTTACTTACCTACATATAAAGAAAACAGAACTAGCACACTGCGATGAACTGATGATAGATAAAAAAAAGATTGTGACAATTCAACATCCGACGATTATCATATTCCTCAGCATAGGGTCATATAAAATAGGTTGTTAAGATTCAGCATCAAAAGTTCAGCTTGAACTGGGATAGGCAACTAACTTGGTCCTCTATCAATGAACATTAAAATATTTTAAGATTTGCAATAGGATTGGGCATGTAACATTTATAACTATTCCTTTCAAGTCGATTGCTTTAGCAGGTTCCGTTCCGCCATTTTGTTTTGGAACCCTAAAACCGAATGTGCTGCTGTACCACACCGTGAGTCGTGAATCATCCATCACTACTGCGAGGAGGGGACACTCAAGCGAAGCGCTACTTAAATTCAGTTTTTTTACTTATTAACATGACAAAATTAAAAGTGACGTTCAAAAGCTGCAATGTATGTTCATATGGGTGATGATGTTAGACCAAGTGCGCCTTTAGATAAGAAAGAACATTTAGTAGTAGGTACCTACTTAATACAATTCTTCGCAACGACTGCGTCTTCGTTAGACGCTGTCTTGGTTACAGGATTATCAGAAGTGGGATTATGTTTTATCATCTTTATCAGAAGACTTCTTGTAGAATGTTTGTCGTTTTCGCTCGTCTTATCAATAACACACTAGATTATCTTTTACTTATCACAAACAAACAAATAATGGACGTTTTTATAATATACCTGCCGTAGTCCTTACTTCCGCACTTAGAATATTTTCTATATTCTAAGCTTCCGCATAGCGGAACTAAAATGGAGTTGGGCAGGTCACCTGGCAAGGCGTAGTGATGACAGGTGGGGTAAGGCGGTAACTGAATGTCGTCAAAGAACCGGTTACAGAAACGTCGGTCGTCCAGCAGCGAGGTGAGCTGACGATATAGCATCCGTCGCTGGCCGGACCTGGATGAGACTTGCAACGGACCGTGGAGAGTGGCCCACACAAAGGGAGGCCTATACCCAGTAGTGGTTGAAGTCGGGTTGGGAATGATGATGATGAGTCCTTATTTCTATAGTAAGTTTTGTCTAACCCCCGAATACTCAAACGCGACTCAGAGTTGAGCACGTCTCAACTCACGGTTTTTTGACAGTTTCTGATGAAAATCTGTTAAAAAAATCATCATTTAAGACGTGCTAAACTTTGAGATGCGTTTGAGTATTCGGGGGTAAGATCATTCAAATCAACGCCTTTTAGCGGCATTCGTTACCTACATTACTTTCAAAAGCCCCTGTCGGGTTTTGTAGCAGCAATATCGCATAAATGCGACACTTGAAGATCTTTGTTTGTGTTGGCCTAACTAAAGGATAGATATGGGTGCAGAGGGGAAAAAACTTCCAGTTGTCAAGTTACCTGGCAAATTAATAGATACTGGTTCGGGCATAAGTAGTGTCTCTATCGACTATCCCGCCGTCGGACCGTCACGAACAAAGCAAAGTAGAAAAACTTTGAACTTTGACCTCTGTGTCTTGGCGGGCGAATGCTCGGCTGAGACGCAAGAGACGCGGGTTCGATTCCCTTTGCGGGAGCAATGTTTGCTTGCTCTGCATATTATTTCTTCCTGGTCTGGGTGTTGTAATATTATATTATGTAAGTATGGATTTAAAAAAAGTACTGCTTATCTCCCCAAGCATGTCGTAAAAATCGATTAAGGGATTGTATTCTCTCCAACATGCATGATTGACCATCTATATGGGCGATGGTCTGATCACCTGTCACCATGTCCATCTTAGGATTTTAAATCAGAAGTGGCTGCAAGTTTCTGTCTTGTGGCTCTGCCCACCCCATTAGGGATATGGTGAATATGTAAGTATGTTGAAGAAAAAGTATATAGGTAAATACCTATTCTATTATAATCAGCCATCTGGTTCCCATAGTACAAGCTGCGCTTAGTTTGGGGCTAGATGGTGCTGTGTAATAATAATTTTCCTTCCTTATTTATTACTGATACTAAAGTGGTGTTGAAGGCGAATGAGAGGCGGAACCATCAGCTTGCTGACTGTTATAGCCAACGATTTCTTCAGCATTATTGTGTGTGAAGCACAGAATGGCTATGCTATCAGTAGCATGCATATTATTAGTAATAAGGGCTTTATAGAAACCATTATGTTTAAGGCCTGTGATGTATTAGTAGGTACATACAGTAGCTTGATACTTTTTTACTTTGTAAGTACTACTGGTTTACATATTAAGCTTGTAAGTTTATTTTCATATCAAATTGATTTTACTAACATTACCACTTCAGTCTGTAATAAACAAATATTTAATGTAACTTCTAGCTTTTAGATTCTTGCTAATGACTATTCTAATTTATATAGGTAGGATGGGCTATTCAAATAAAAAATCAAATATGCTGAAAAGAAAAAGTTTATTATTAATATTTTTTTTCTGATACAATCGATTAATCTTTTTCGATTCTTTACTTTTTCTTTTTTTACTTTTTTTTCAAATGCTTACATGGGACAACAAGTATTTTGTATAATCGTGAGACAAGTCTAGGAAAATACAATATACAGAGATCTTAATACGGTCTTTACACACCTACTAATTATATTTAATAAAAATATTTTTCCGATATAAAACTCTAATATAACAAGAAACAAAGATAGATCCTCTAGCGGTAGGCAGAGTGGTGGGTTTGTATCCATTAGTTGAAATATTTATAACTACACATAAGCAATGACTAATTAAACAATCTATATTTCATAGTATTTTCTAGATTTTTCTTTATCCTAGATTTTATCTTGAAAAGCACTAAGATGACTTAATGGGAGGGTATTTTGCATAATTATGATCATTTTCGAGCCATGCACTGGTTTAACTTTAGTGCCAAAAGCAGTATTAGCATAATAGGAATAAGCTGTTTGATATCTGGTCTCAAAATAACTTAGGAAAAAATTACAACCTAGTCCGATATTATTCACCATACTTCAATGCCCCTAGCATTCTAAATTGACCACTTCGACGGCCATAGTGTTTATTTAAAAGACTGTACTAGAGTGAGACATTTCATCAGTTTTTTCTTCTTTCTGTTTCTAGACTAGTGGAGATGTGAAAGGGGCATATTACTACGGCTACCCTTAAAACGTATCCTAAATCCTTTTGGTATTCATAAACCAAACTAACTTAGAAGAAAGATTGGCGTGGGCGTTTTCGAGATTAAACTAACCTAATTTAAATGTAACTTGTATAAAATATATATTATTTAGTTCTGCTCGGTGGAAAACGTCATTTTCACAGCATTATTTACACTTTCGATATTTTACTTCCTCACAAAGTTTAAATGCCCACTGATGGGCGGCCTACCCTCACACTGAGCGGCTATCACAAGTCCGAACATTAATAAGCTACGATACAAAATAAATAGAAATTAAACATATTTCCCGGCCGCGATTGTTTGACTTAAAAACTAGATTCTATAATTTGTTCACTGAGAAACTGCTGACTTAGCTACAGGCTCGGACATAAGTGAGTTCCAATCTTAATTTCCATACTATGCAAGAGAGGACTATACATTTGTCTTAAACAATTGTATGAGAAAGTGATGCTCAATCATAAGAAGCATTTCTCAGTGAACAAAGTACCTATAGTTGTTTTAAACGTGTGATCCTTCCCAGCACTGCCACAGCTTCAGATTTTAAACAGCATAAGCTTAAATAAATGTGGGTAAATTGTAGGTTCATTCGAAAAAAATGTGGGTAGCAGTTACCAAGAGATATAAGGCAATCTTATCAGGAGTCCCGCAAGGCATTATACTGCGTTTTTATCAAATTTACAATGAAAATAACTCGTGAACATGTTTGAACTCTTAGTTTCAAGTATAGTTATGAAGAGCTAATCTACAATTATTTGGCAATTTACGGCAAAAGAATCGACCATTTTAAAGCGGTTATTGGCGTGGCGGCGCTAGGAAGTTTGCTTCCTGGCACCGCCACCAACATTGTCTTATATCTCTCGGTACAGATCGCGCGGCGAGAGTTTGGCTTTGACCTTCGGGTGGAGGGGATTACTGCGCATGGGTGAGAGGCAGGGAACGACTCGAGCGCCAATCAGAGCACCGCGTTGCCCGTTGATACCCAATTTCTGATTTCTGCGCAATAACGGTCAAAGCCAAACTCTCGCCGCGCGATCTGTAACTGCAACCTAATTTTTTTCGAATAAACCTACAATTACCCACATTTATTTAAGCTTATGCTGTTTAAAATCTGAAGTTGTGGCGGTGTTGGGAAGGATCACACGTTTAAAACAGTTTATTGTAACTCAAAAATTACTCATTCATCGCCTAACGCAACACGATATAGATTTAAAGGTAAGTGATGTAAGTAGGTACAACGAAATAGTTTCATTTTCATGACAACAGTCAGTTATTCATTCAGATGGTTAAATTTAACTAATCTTGTGAAGTTAGTAAAACTCTTGTTAAGGGGTCTTGTAAAAAGGGGGAAGGCTAGATTTCCATTTGGCACAGTCCTATATCATACTTAAATTTTTGCTTCATTCACTCTCATCATATTTACAATTTTATTTCAAGATAAACTCTCCAAAACTGTGAACTATGCAGTATCGATGAAACTATGCAGTTTTCGGTTCACTTAATTAAATTAACGCAAGTAAATCGGAGATAAAAGTAAGTCCATATAGGTCATACATTCACAAACACACAAAACAAGAAAAAAACTAGCGCACTTACCTTTAAATTCCCAAACTCATTCACATAACCACAGCTTTAAGCACATTACTGATCTTACAGTTACACACGGGACATCGCTTGGCTTTGGCCCACACTTTCTTTGCACACTTATAGCAGCAACAGATATGCGCTATCCTGCCGTGCACAAACACTCCTGACTTGGGCTCAGTTACACAAATCACACACAGCTCTTTCAAATCCACCTTGTCAATCTCCTTTATACTGTTCGCTATTACCTTTTTAGTGATAACGGCATCTTCAATAGTAATCGCGGGATCGCTTATCGTTTTCGCTAGCGGAATCACCTTTTCTCTTTCCGATTCAGAGTCACTAGAGTCGTATTTAGCGCGTTTCGAGACCCTATCCGAGGAGGACGACCTGCGTTTTCTAGTCTTTTTTATAACTGTTGGGGTCTTACTGTGTGATGTTCCGGGGGGTTCCAGGGCGTCCTGGAGGCCTTGGAGTTCCTGGCTCTGGGGGGAGTCGACGCCTGAGTCTTGGGACAGCGGCTGAGACATGCTGGAGTACTGAGACTGAGGCTGGGAGACGGAGTCTGTGTCCGGGTGGTCTCGCTTGTGCTTGCGTCGCGGCCTGGGAGGGAAGAAGTTTTTGCGGACCTGGAATGAAGAAATTGCCTGGTTGAATATGCGTTATAGTTATAATGAAAATAATTACCACATAAGTATGATTAAACTATAATAATACGTGAATCATGCATGAGAGAGGAATACAGGGAATTAACAAAGTATTGATTGAGTGCTGTCCTGCAGGTATATAAATAACAAGGGTTCGAATTTGAAATTGAAATAAATATGTATCAAGCCATACCTACCCCAAAAAACATTTTTCTATAACTATGATACTAATTTAATTCCAAACGCCTCATAAAAAAGAGTTTTAAAATGTTATGATGAATTATTGAGAAACTCGGTGGCATGGCGAGCGACGAGTCTCCGACTGAGATGCGGTGTGGGTTCAAGACAAGACTATGTATGTAACTATTGGGTGTCATTTATGTAAGAAGAGCCATTAGAACACCCCGCGTCTTTGACAGAGTTGAATTCTTTTTTATACAAATTTTATCTTCCTGCTTCTGCCCCGAAATTCCTTTATCAGTGCACCTCAACACCATAATAGGATTACCATCCATTCGGTTTGTCCAGAATCTTAGACTTTCCGGACTTCTTCGTTTAATTTGTCCGGATTTTTGTCTTGGATGGAATATGAGTAATAAAACTTACATGAGTAGTATCAAATAACTTTTCATTCATCGCAAATAAAATATTATTCCTGCAATGTTTTCATTTTGTGACTAAAATGTCCACTTTCATTGAAGTATCAGGCATTTTGTCAGGAGTTTTTCAATTTGTAAATGGTAACCGTAAGAACAATATAACCTCGAAAGTTCAATGCTTCTAGAATAATGGTTTAGGTTGAGTGTAGATTGTGAGTCAGCCCGTAAGTAAGGTAACAGTTTTATATAATGAGTTGTACCGTGAAGCACTTCTGGCAGTATCTGTAGAGCGGGTTGTTGTTGGCGGAGCGGCACTGCGCACAGTGCCAATAGTCGTGGAAGTCCATCTCACTATCGGAGCCCGCCGAGTCCGTGCGCTCAGAGTCCGCGAACACCAGGTCGCCTTCGCGGACAGAGACCTCGATCACTTTCGTCTCTATTATATCGTTCTGGAATGAACGGGAATTTTTTAGAGTTACAATAGAATCCTACAAAATAAATGTGAAAGTATGCAAAAAAATTGTTAAAAGCGATGTTGTAAACTCCGACAAGCAGCTTGTCGGAGTTTAGGTACAACATCATTTACTTGATAAACTTTTATAACCATTTTACAAGTTTTCAGGTTAAAGATGGTTTTACAACATTTGTGATTTAAAAAAAATTTGCTACTATCCTGCTTGTTCACGATACGCAAGCCAGTCCTTAGGAAAAATTACCTAATTTAGATTTTGTTGTAATTTTCAAAACATAATGTCAATTGTCATTTTGCTTAATGCTGTGTTATCGCGAAATTAAAAATATTTTTGTGTCAATATGATCTCATTTGACAACAGAAGATCGAATGTCGGCCATTTTCCTCGCTAGCAGATGTATGAACTAGGGGTCTGGCTCTGCTATGTTTAGTGGGCTGCTAGCGAGCTGCTAGCGCTAGCAAGCGATAATGAATACCACGTTTTCCTAGCTGCTGTACTTAGTGCCCTTGCAGGCTGTTAACGGCCCACAAAGTTTTATGAATAACACTGCTAGATAGTAAAAGCAGTTTAGCTGTGCAATGTATACTCACATCGCTACACTCTGTGCTATCAGCATCGATCGGTCCGTCCTCATCGGACTCCGTAACGGGCTCGTACTCCAAGGTGTCCGAATCGAGTGCCTCAGTGTCGCTGGTGTCCCGCGCAATATCTACAACACACCACAAGTAACAACAACGGCCCCAACGCGCATCCCCGGCTAACCCCACACTTGCATGAAGATGAAACAGCTAATTAATCACTTTTTTTACATATACTGTTTTTTTTTCACTTCTGTCTATAGTTTTTTTAATGGCAATAGTGTTTCTTTTCTCATGCTGTTTTTTCTTTGCTGTGTTGTTTGTTCATTATTTTCTTTTTTGTGCTTTTGGTTTGCTTTGTCTTTTCTGTCATATTTGCTGTTTTATCACCATTTTATAATTCTTTTTTTTTATCGTCCTTAGAGTAATACACAAAGACATGCGTTTTTATTAATAAGTGTTATGTGATAATAAGTTGTTTGATAAAATTCGGTATTTGATGATGACAACAGAAAATAGAGAATTTTAAAAACAATTCATCATAATCAAACAAAACCAACTGAAATGCGACAGTCACAAAGAAAAATGACAAAAGTAGATTAGGGTTGCAATGAGGTAAATGGACATTTTATGTTAATTCATGGAGCTTGCTGATTTACAGGCAAATGACCGACCAATACACGGAAGCAAAGTAAATGGTTGGAAAATTTAAGCAAACATAAATATTGTATATTTTAAAAAACACCAGCAGTATTAATAGTAGTAGCATTCTAAATGGTCACTCATTAGAGTTGGCCACTAGCTCATACGAACTTACTTACTTTTTTTAATGGACACTCACAGTTCATTTAGGTTTCAATCGTCAACCATCTAAGGAAATTATAGAGGCGACTAATATGATGGAGTTAAAATGGCAAGTTTCCGCCTTGTCACAGTTTATCTCATTACAACTTTAACCTTCCAATTTAGTATACACTTCACAATTCACTAAAAATACTAATTACAATAATTGGAGCCAACATCCCACTAAGTTATCATATTTAAAAATTTGTACCTATCTATTAAAAACAAAAAATAGGTTCAGCTTCTGTCGTAAAAGGATTTTGTATAATACCTACCCATCAAGTATTGAGTAGCATCGTCAGACGCAATTTATTACTTGTGTAGGTGTTTGGACAAACACAGGGCTATACAAACAAAAGACTAGGAGTCACCGCCTAGTACCCCATTCCATAATCTGACCGTCAAACTTCAGGTACAATTAGTTATGGAATACAAAGAATTTAACATTGACATTGCTGTGCCAGTCGAAACAGTCCTGTTATGGTACGGGGTAGAGAGCAGATCCTAATTCCGATGTCACTACTTCATGCAAGACCAATTGATTGGGCAATCAATTTGTCCACGACATACCACAGAAACTGTGACAACTCATGTTTTTAGTATGGATGTTAGCCCCAGCAACACTACTCTACTAATTATGCTAATGTTGTATGTGTATGGCAATGTCTCGCAGTCCTTGTGTCCTGTGCCTTGGCAGTCACCTGCAGACCATCAGGGCACCGTGTCATCTGACAATACCATCAACAAACATATTAATATTTTACTACAAATTACTTTTTATTCCCTAGTAACTAACTACTTTTGAATTATAACTTTTTAAACTGGAATTTGGAATTAATATGAAAGCCTTTACTACTACGATCTCTGTTGATTTCAATAAAATTTTACTTAGTCATAAAAAAAAATATATAAACTAATTAATTTTTCATAGAAATAGAAATGCATGAAAGAACGGACTTGATACGACGTGAGCCAAAAGCCTGATTATCTTATTAACATTAAAGTAAAAAAAAAAAATTAAAATTCTATAAAACTGAATATTAAAAATTCGGAAATGTAGTTTTAAAGCCTTTGTCGAGCCTTTTATAAACGTAACATGCCGTATAAGTAAGTCAAGTTATAAGTGGGAAGTGGTAGTGCAGTGTGCACACCACATAAGTTGTGGCCACAAGCTCCCACACGCAATGTTTACGGATGCTATTTTAGAAGCTAAAACATGAATAATAATGAACCAAGAATGAACCGGCATGTCGGAACAAGTCGGTTCTAATTAGATTAGCGGAAACCGCGACGGCTGAGTGTCATCGGAAGTTTTTATACAGGACGATTCGTTAACCAATCCAAGGTTTTTACGAGCCATGATTAAATAAATTAAAATGTATGTACCTATATAGAATCTCATCAATAATAAGACAAACTAGAGATTTCAAAACGTAAAATATTTGTTATTTTTTTTAAATTGAACTGTATTGTATTGAAAGTACTTACATAGGTAGGTACCCATAATGGTTCCTTTTTAAGAAACGAGTATTGAGAAAGGGGGAATACCCCAACTATATTTTTTATGTTTATACTAGTTCCTTGAATCCCATTCTATGGATAAGAAAGGAATTTACGTTGTTACAAAACTTTGTGCAGACTATACACATATAGCAATATGTATAAATATATAGAAATTGATGGTGTGTAAATAAGAAACTGCCATTACATGGTAAGCATATTGAAACAGGTACTTAATACATAAAGTAGGTTCTTATACTTACATACACAAATACAAAAATGTATAATACATACAGATTTCATACATACAACATACTTGTACAATAATAATATCTATGTAATTGTTTGAATTTTATTTTCATAAACAGGTCCAAAGTCAGACATGTGTAGGTATTTTTTATCATTAATTAGTTATTTAGTAGATACCCAATTTTGATTATTGCTGCCCGTTAACAAAAACTGAAGTAATCTTTGTACACTTGATAACAGCAAAAAGCAATAACTTCACACATGTCGGTAGATAAGTACCCACTTTTGAAAATACTCAAGACAAGTCAGAACAAGTCCTGACCAATGCACTTTCTGAGTCAGAGTGAATGACACTACAATACAAATGACACTAAACTTGTGTGGTATGCAAATCATTATGTCAAATAGGAATTCTTGTACATCGATTTATTCAGACGGACAGCAAACAAGATGTTATGTCATGCATAAGTTGATAAAAATGAGAGTACCTAAGTAATCTATGTACGTAAATTTGGCAGAATATGCAAAGTAGGTTCTTAATCTCTGCATAATTTACACTATGCCGGGGAGAATTTGTACTTTGATAAAAATCTAGTGTAGATACAATGTTATTTTACAATTACCTTCAATTTGATAATAAAAATGCATATAGGTACATGTGTTTAGTATGGCAGTTTAAAATAGATTAAACCTGTATAATTTTTACTGAATTTAAATTACATAAAATGGTCATAGTATTTTAAATGCAAAAGTTTTTATAAATAAAATAGAATAAATAAACAGCAAACATGCAAATATGACAGTAAAAAGCAAGACAAGACAAAATTCCACTCCATACCATATGTTTTATATAAATATATTCATGCACAGTAACATCATAGTCAGACATTCCTCCTCTTATCAGACAACAAAAGGTGGAATGCATCTCAAATCTCCAGTTAATGCTTTGTTGTTCATCTTCTGCACTTGATTGCATTACCAACAGGAACAAATTTAAGAAGTTTTGGGGAACAAAGATTTGCACTGACGTCCCACAGTGGGGTATGTTATTTTATTATCCCCCTGCTAACCCTCCCCCAGCCCAACTCCTTGAATAAACCATATTTGACTTAGACTTTGTTGACTTAACTAATGATTGATGCACATCAATATGTAAAATCTTTCTTCATTTCAAGTAGGACTTTCATCAAGATGAAGATTTATTGAGATGCCTGAGAAAATTGCTTCCAAAAATGTTTAATGAAATGAAATGGCTAGTTATTATGGGCGCTAGGAGAAGGAATGGATTTAGTTGGTAAGCTTACCAGTTTCTTTGCCTTGTATGCTGAATATGGTCTCTGTTGAACAGCGCCGACTCCATGAATGTTCTGTAAAGAATACTCTCATTGTCAAAACTTAAAAAACATTGTATTGGATTTTTTCATAAATAATAGAGGTTGGAGAATACATAACTACTACGAGTATTCAGCTGATCACATTCATAAAAAATCGACATCTTTAGTTTTACAATTTATACATAATAAAATAAAATTAAGGTAGGTATGTAAGTCCGACATAGCAAGTACCTAAACAATGAATAGAAGGTAGGTGTTATAAAATTCTAAATACATAAAAAATGCGAGCTTTCGAAAGTTCCCGCGCAAAATGGTAAATACAAACTTTCACATTATTGTGTTGAAATAAAGGAAATAAAGTGATAATATACCTATGTTCCATTGAACAGGAATAATTGACATTGCTCACTAATGAATTCAGGATAGCAAGGCCTTACTTCCGGATCACAACAAAATAACAATACTGTAACCCAGTCTTTTTTCCTGTTGTACTTCTTTACTTTAGTACTTTTGTTTGAGTAAGTACGTGAATCTTATAGCCACTGGTCACAAATCACTATGTTGTTTGCCTTCAAACCGTCGAACACTTGCTAGCCGGTCTACAGTCTACACGCTTCTACTAAGTGATGACTGTATTGTACGTACGCAAAATGTTATATACACATAAAGATACCAGCAGCGTATGAGATAACCAATTCACTAAAACCAGCTGCACTTTTGACTTTTGCACACCACAATAAACACTAAACACATTACAAAATACACCGTACTATCTCACCTGTTGAGGAGTAGGTTGCCGTTGTGTTCATAGTCGAAGATTTAACCAAAAATTTAATTGGCAATGGCCAAATTTTATTCTGATTCAGTATACTTTATAGCTTTTGCTTTGGACTCGTCAAAACTCGTTTTGTTTGGATAGAGGAAAAGTTTAAATTCAAAATGACGACATGGGTCGTTTTCGCTTCTTCATATAACGAAATGTAACGTTTCACCAATGATACGACTTGACCTTGAATTTTTAATCCAATAATACGAAAGAATTACAAATAAGAGTAAACTTGAAAATTTAAAACCAATCATAAAGCGTTGAATAGTTTTTGCGTCAGCGAAAACGAAATTGACATTCCAGCGTGGATTTTGTGTTGCTATTATAAAAAAAAAACATCGTGCATGACGGATTAATGGATCGATGGTAGCGACTAGCGAAAATGTATGTTACGACGCGACGACAGGAGGTAGTAGAGCTGCTATAGGCGGTTTTACCCGACTACGGCGAAGCAAAAAGAGGGTTATTATTTTGACCGGTATGTATGGATATAACAGCCTTTTTTAGAACAGTGCCAATCCATAAGTAGGTAAACACAATAGAAATTGGAAATACCGATTATACTATTTTAGGTATTGTGGTACCTATAGGTACCTAGGCAAGTAGATACTTCTCTTGATTATTTTTTTTCTGAGAGCACTAGTGGTTGTTATTAGCTTCACTTTGCAATCCTTAGGTCGTGGGTTTGAATCTTGCCCGAACAATAGATGTGCATTAATAGATTTTTGTAATCGAAAAAAATATTTCCGCTGTAATCAAACCGTCATGCTATAGTGAAAATCGGTATGTCAAAGAACCTAAAAAGTGCGAAAACATTGTGTCTAGTCCACGAACGGAACCTCGAGGCGCACTTTGAGCTTTACCAGACTTTACCAATCTCTTCCAATCTTCCATGCGATCCTCCGCTATTACAGGCTAGAACGAGCAGCAAAGTATAGGGTCCGTCTCCGTCATGCTATCCAGCAAGGTTAATTTAAGGTGGCAGCACTGGCAACCAAATGTTTTTTCTTTCTTCCTTTTACAAAGTGGCATGGTGACGGCGTAAGGTGAGTTCGTCAATTTGTGAAATAAATTTCGTTTTACTGCGCAATTTGTGAAAATATTGCTAAGCAGTAGTTGCAGATTGCATTGTACACGTTTTGTTTATCTGTTTGTTAAATTTACTCGAACGGGGATTTAGTGCCCATCGATGGACATAACACGTGGATGTCCTGATTGCACTCCGACTGTTTAGTGAATTATTTTGAAGAAACCGTTGTTACAGCAAGACAGAAAACTTTCCGAACTCATAGAATACTGTTTCGGTATACTTTCGAAGATCTAAAGACACTTCGGAGTACTTTCATAGTGATAAGAGGTTATGTGTCAGACATAGCAAATTGATAAGGTAAAACTTTTGTTGTAGTTGCCGAATAAGCAACCACAATGCCGCAGAACGAATACATTGAGCGTCATCGTAAGCTCTACGGTAGGAGACTCGATTATGAAGAGAGAAAGCGCAAACGCGAAGCGCGTGAGCCGCACAGACGTGCCGACAAGGCACGCAAGCTGCGCGGCATCAAAGCCAAGATCTATAACAAAGAGCGCCGCAATGAAAAGATTCAGATGAAAAAGAAGATCAAAGCGCACGAGGAGAAAAATGTCAAACAAAACACAGAGAAAGTCGCAGAAGGGGCCCTGCCTGTGTACCTTCTCGACAGAGACGTCCAATCTCGGGCCAAAGTACTTTCCAACATGATCAAACAAAAACGTAAAGAGAAGGCTGGCAAATGGGATGTTCCAATACCCAAAGTCCGAGCGCAGGCCGATGCAGAGGTCTTCAAAGTACTGAAGTCTGGTAAAACTAAAAGGAAAGCTTGGAAGCGAATGGTCACCAAAGTCACATACGTTGGGGAGAACTTCACACGAAAACCGCCAAAGTTTGAGAGATTCATCCGGCCCATGGCACTGAGGTTTAAGAAGGCACATGTTACACACCCAGAACTGAAAGCTACATTCTGCTTGCCCATTATTGGAGTGAAAAAAAATCCCAGTTCTCAGATGTACACTAGCTTAGGAGTTATCACTAAGGGTACTGTACTTGAAGTTAATATATCAGAGTTAGGTCTGGTCACTCAGGCCGGTAAGGTGGTGTGGGGTAAATATGCCCAGGTAACAAATAATCCTGAGAATGATGGATGTATCAATGCTGTGCTTTTGGTCTAATTTCTGTACCTATCTGTGTTTTTGGCAAATAAACTGTGAAGCTGTTATGTCTCTTTTATTGATAAAACCTTCCATTACTTTAACACTAGTTTTTTGATAGAAACTAATACTTTTCAAGTTGGAAAGTTTCTATTAGAAAGGTATCTATAAAATCAATATAACATAGAACATTATACTAGGTACTTATTTTACAAGCCGAGTATTATATCTATACACTAGCCAAACTGGAGATACAATTTTATGTAAAGAAACTCGTATTTTTCGTTATTACGATGACATCACTTTAATTTTAGGTAAATAAACATCTCAACATAAGAGTTCCATAAACATGCAATGAAGTTTTAGATTGAGTATGGGTGGTTATGTCTAGAATTGAAATTGTTAAGAATGCTAGAAGTATAATAACCCTCCGATTTTGTATTCCAGGTCATCAACATGCAGATTTTTGTGAAGACCCTCACGGGCAAAACCATCACTCTCGAGGTTGAGCCCTCTGATACTATCGAGAATGTGAAAGCTAAGATCCAGGATAAGGAGGGGATCCCCCCAGACCAGCAGAGGTAAATGTTGCAACATCACATATTTTTACATTTTAAGAATCAAGAAAAATAAAAAGGCTTTTTCATACTAACTTTCCATAGACTCAGAAGTGGTATATTGATGATACTAAGATTATAGTCTAACTAAAGGAAATTATTACGTGCACATACTTCAGAAGATAGGAATATATTGAAACCAGCATAATAATATTTATTTAGCATAATACCTGGATCGAAAACACTTTCAATTCTCGCATTGACTCAAGTCTTGTTTTTGATGTGTCAAATTGTATCAGACTTCCTTTAATCTAATCATTGTTTTTTCCAGATTGATCTTCGCTGGTAAGCAGTTGGAGGATGGACGAACACTCTCCGACTATAACATCCAGAAGGAGTCCACCTTGCACCTGGTGCTGCGCCTGAGAGGAGGCGCCAAGAAACGCAAGAAGAAGAACTACTCGACTCCCAAGAAGATCAAGCATAAGAAGAAGAAGGTCAAGCTAGCAGTACTCAGGTACTACAAGGTGAGTGTCCATTTTACCTTAATTCATTATTCTAAGAAGACAGTAATGGGATTACAGAAAATATTGCCAAAGATCAAAATGTGGGATAAATAAGACAATAGGTATTGAACAACTGAGATCGTTATCAGTTTCTCACAAGTTGCAGCCTTGAGGCATCAGCTTGAACATAAAGCAAGGCATATTATGCATTTTATATAATAATCTTCGAGCAACTACAGATGCGGGTGTAATATATAAGCACACCATACAAAAACACAGCTAATAGTATATATTATACTACATCTGTGAAGGCCTTAACAGTTTAAGGAATCTCAGCTGTGGGGCCTGTTTGTGTTTGAACAGGAATTAGAATGTGAATGCGATTTTGAAAAGCGGCGAGGCATGTCGAGACTTGCACGCGTGACTCAGTGTTTATTGTACAGCCTGAATGGAAGCTTCGAGTCATGCTGATGTTGAGATAATCCAAGGGTTTATTGTTGTTGCACAATGTTTGATTTTGTTGTGACCTAAACCCCCATTCCATCGGCAGGTCGACGAGAACGGCAAGATCCACAGGCTCCGTCGCGAGTGCACGGGCGAGAACTGCGGCGCCGGAGTCTTCATGGCCGTGATGGAGGACCGCCACTACTGCGGGAAGTGTCACAGCACCATGGTCTTCAAGGATGACGACAAATAGACCTTTAACTCTAAGCTAGGCTAAGCGACCGCTCGCGACTGCTGTGTATGACGGATTGAATAAATCTTGACACAGTGTCCGAGTATTTGATAGTTTCATTCCTGGTTTCAGGCTCCTAGTTTTCCGTTTTCAGGGTTTGGTGAGTAATTAGGTAGCCTAGCTAAATGAAAAAATTCAATTTCATACTCCTTATTTTGTAACTTTGATGACTAAATATGAACTTCAACAAAAATCGCATAATGGAGTTTGGATTGATGTTCGTTATTGGGTTTATCAAGTTACAAAGGGGCCGCTTTGACAGAAAGGTTACTAAAATTGTGTTTCACTAGTATTGTGCAAGAGTTGAAACAACAGTGACTGAAGATTGATCACCAATATGGGTAAGTGCAGTGGTCTCCAGCCTGGAATACATAGGTGCTTTCAGGGTGAGTAAAGGTACGAGTTGGCAGCGAACGACATGAAGCAGCAGCGGACGTATCGCAGCGACACTACTAGTTTCTATGTATTTCTATGAAACGCGTCGCTAGCTTCGTGTCGCTAACTACGAAGGGATTACATAGAAACCAGTAGTGTCGCTGCGACACATCGTCTGCTGCTGCTTCATGTCGTCGGCTGCCAACTCGTACCTTAACCATCAGGATCAACTTTGAATTGACTCAATAAAATAACGTCAATATAATACTTATTTGTTTTATTTATTTCACACTCATAGCAAGTTTTTAGGTTGGTCAGGATACAAAGAAATACAGTTTTATAACAAGTTTACCATTTATTAATGTCTTCATAGTACACAACATGGAATCACTATCATCTAAGCCCGATGACATCAAACACAAATCATAAAATAATAGCTTGGCACCATTACGATAGAAACCAGCCGATTGTACAGACACTATTGGACAGTGCAGATCACAGTTTTCGAACCATCACAGAATAACAAGTCTGCATGATTTTAAGAAACATAAATCAAACTGCAGTAAATATCCAAATCTCAGCAATTTTATTCAGATGTGAATATTTTAACGTCTATTATGACGAGTTTTCTTTTACTTCATTCAACTAACGTGTTTTAATTAGGTACCTACCATAGCAGCGTTGATATTGATAATGCTGGAACCACATTATCGGGATTCGGCCATATGATTTGTCACAGAATAAAGACCCTGGAGACCAGGAGAATGTAGCCCCAGCATAAGACACATTACTTTTTTGTCGATAACAATGTTTCTATGGTAATCAATGTTCATCACCCGTTAGTTTTATTAGTGACCCACATGCATTTTCAAAGATCTCTGTAGATATATATTTTTGTAATATTTATCAGCCTTTCTGTTTAACTCAGGTAGTTACATTTCTCAAAGATCATAAATTAGTTTTCGTATGGGAACAATTTAATTATTCAGGTTAATACGCACACGAAGGGTTCCGTACCATCGTACGTGTACATAAATGTTGTATGGGGCCCCTTTTTTATAGCGGCAATCGAAATCACACTCAGAGGCGTCTCTAGCCCTTGTGGCGCCCGAGTGCAACCAGCACCCTGGCGCCCTCTAGTCTAGTAGGAGCGGGGTCAAAATGGAATACAGTATATTTTAATAATTATTTATTACTAGCTGCCGCCCGCGGCTACGCTCGCGTGGTACCCGGATAAAAAATGGCCTATATGTTAATCCAGTACATGTACTATGTATATTCCAAGTTTCATTCAAATCCGTTCAGCCGTTTAGGCGTGATTGAGGCACAAACATCCAAACATCTAAACATCCAAACATCCAAACTCACAAACTTTCGCATTTATAATATAAGTAAGATAACAGTTATATTTTCAAACGGAAATTCGGATGCGCCCGGCGTCGACGGGGTGCGGCGGCGGGTGTGCGGCGCACACGAGCGCAGGGTCTTTGAGAGCGCCGGCATCGACGCATCTTTGGAGGTGTCGCATTAGAACGCGCAGAGCGCTCGGCGCCCCCTTAGACCCGGCGCCCGTGTGCGCCGCACACCCTGCACCATAGGTAAAGACGCCTCTGATCACACTGAATACTTTAACTCTATCTATTACGGTTTATGAGATACAGCCCGCGACAGACAGACTGACGGACAGCGGAGGCTTAGTAAAGGGTCCCGTAGGCACGGCCTTCAGGCACAGAAAAAAAGAAGAATTGCCATTGTTCGTCCAGTCTAATGTGCCCACATCTTATAAAAAAAAGTAAATAAAATAGTGACTACTAAGTTTACGAATATAATAATTATTTATAGTAGCTATTTACAAAACGTATTTAACCGTCTACCTACCAGACGTTATTATATATTAGTTATAAGTATGATATCATCTAAACATAATTAATTGGTGTTCTGTTCCTATATGAGTTACCTGGAAAGAAAAAAAAAATATTTTAATTTTATGAATCTGTGTGGTCACAACATACAATATTGCAAGCACTGCATTTCCGTGCAATAGCGTGGAAACCGGGCGGCGCGAGCAGTCCACATCCAATCCGCGGCTCATCAACATCTTCCAATGACTTAAGTGATAAATAAATCGTGTGTCAATCAAAACAAAATCTTTATACTTTTGATGTCCCATACATTAATGTCTAGTTTGTAACTGCAAGTGTACACATCAAAGCAAATGAAATGATGGCAGGATTTCAGCAGGTTGTACTCACAAACTAAGTAGTGTACTGCTGGTTGTACTCACATACAAAGTGGTGTACTGCTGGTTGTACTCACGTACTAAGTGGTGTACTGCAGGTAGCACTCACGTACTAAGTGGTGTACTGCTGGTTGTGCTCGCGTACTACGTGGTATACTGCTGGTTGTGCTCGCGTACTACGTGGTATACTGCTGGTTGTACTCACGTACTAAGTGGTGTACTGCTGGTTGTACTCACGTACTAAGTGGTGTACTGCTGGTAGCACTCACGTACTAAGTGGTGCGGCAAGGCGGCGGGTGCAGGTCGCGGTCGGGCCCGCCGGCGAGGCTGATATTGAAGAGCATGGCCTCGAAGGGGTCGCTGCGCATGCGCTGCTGGTTGGCGGTCGCCGCCTGCCGCGCGTCCGTGATCAGCCGGCTTTCGTCACTGCCCTCCTGGAGACACGACATCACGACATAACAACTAGAGAATTAATACTTGTTCCACGTTATAACGTGTAAAGAATCAGCATACGCAACATAAAATGCTCAGACGGTAGTACCGGTTGTTGACAATAAATACTACTCCCCCTGTCACTGGTTTTAAATCTCCTTGCTTTAGATTAGCGGCCAATATGGCGATACACATGTACATAAAATATGTTTGAGTAGGAGCCCCTGGTAAAAAATATTTCTTAACGATACAGTCACTGGCCGTCACCGGTCCTTTTCGTGCAACAATGCAGTCATTGTATGAACTTTCTACTACTTAATTAAAAGATGATGTGCACCTCTGGCTGCGGGCTCCAGAGTCTGACGACGGGCTCGATGCCGCTGCTGGCGAGTAGGAAGAGCGCGGGATGCATCTGGACGCAGTTGACGATAGACTCGTCGCCGCGCAGGCAGCGCACGATGTTGCCAGACGCGCGGCTCCAGATGAACAGGCTGCCGTCGTCAGATCTGCAACACCAGTCACTCACTTTACTGTGCTCAACGAACTTAGGGTATACTATAAAGGTGTTTTTTAGAGGTAAATAAAACATACATAAATATTATCACGCCCATATCCCTAATGGGGCGGGCAGAGCAACAAGTAAACATAAGAAAACTTGCAGCCACTTCTGATTTATAGTTCTAAGATGTAGAGCCACCATGGTTCAGGGGCGATGGCCCGTATAGGTAAGGTACATTATGTCAGAGAAGATACCTGTCCCTTAGCCGACTTTTACGACATGCTAGGGGAGATGCAGCTGGACGCATTCTAAGAAAATTAAATAAAACACACTAAACACCCTTAACGTTTCTTCGCTTGCTATAAAACCGTGACTTCATTGTCGCATGCGAATATTGAGAACGCCCGCGGCCGACCACTCAACGCAGCTAAGGTCGCTACCCAATGGAGTCATAGCCTAATACTGCGACGCTGGTAAGTTGCGCACGTGGACATATTCGCTTCGTATGGAAATGTAGGCGAGATCTGACTTATTCCTGATTTAGCATAGACCATAGACCGAAGATAAATAACTTTATTTAAGCCTACTAACAACAAAGACGCAAAATGCTATACAGGGTAAAATGCAACCTTAGCTACAACAAAATTGAGCAAATAATGCGAATATCTCACCCAGCAGCGATATATTCTCCCGAAGGTCCCAGAAAGTTGGCCTCCTTGATATCTGTGGTGGTGTTGCAGTGTCCGAGGAACCTGTGTCCATAGTCGAGCGCGGTGGCGCGCAGCTGCTTCTCCAGGACACTTGTCACGGGGCTCTCGTCCACTTCGCCGCTGTTGCTGCTGCTCACTGCACGGAATATACATCATATCAGCCCACATCCATCCACGGCTGGGTGGCATCCTGCGCTAACCGGAACCAGTTCATTCCCACCGTCTTCACAATGTCATCAGACAACCTGGCTGGTGATCTGCCTGGAGGTCTATAAAGCTCGGACTATCTACGCACAGCCTGTGCGAAATGAAACCTGGAAGACATCTTCCTTTTATGGTATAAGGTAAAAGGAATAACAATAGCTACGGTTGAAAATATCTAAATGCGAAAATTTGTGAGGATTTAGATGAAACTTGGAATAGAACGTGTGCTCGAATAACATAATATAGGCTACTTTTTATCTGGGTACTATTCGCGGCAGCTAGTGAAAAATGCAAGTCAAGTGCGAGTTCAATTCGCACCAAAGGGTACTATCGTACATGTTTCTTTTATGGGCTTGTATTTTTCATTTTTGTTACAGCGTTAATAGAAATATACACTGAAAATTTCAACTCTACCTATTACGGTTCATGAGATACGTACGGCCCGCTGACAGACGGACGGAACCCTAAAGAGCAAAGAAAACACTTGTCCAAATCTGGTTAGGAATTAAACGTTCGGTTATGGGATGGGAGTAGAGACCTTAAAGTGTACAAAAACACGTCGGTAAGGTTAAGAACAGCATTAGTTAGTTTTCGGATTGGTCTGTACCTTCTATGTGATGATAAAGTGTCTGACCTTCATCAGCGTGCGTCTCAGTCTTCTCGAGCGCAGAGTTGATGTCCTTCTGCAGCAGGAACACGGCGTGGCTCTTCGCGTGCCGCGGGAATTTGTCCTGCAGACAACATTGACATTCACGACAGGGACATCTGTTGTATGAGCGAGACATTTTGCCAAGCAGTGGAGATTTACCCAGACCTTGGTGACGTGGCGGGCAATTGCACGGCTGAGACGTAAGAGGCGCGGGTTCGACTCCCGCTACGGGAGTAATGTTTTTATGTTCTGCAAATACTTCTTCCGGGTCTGAGTGTCATAATATTATGTATTATAAGTAGGTAGGTAGATTAAATACCTACCAAAAAAAAAGGATATAAGTATTATAGCAGCCATCTGGTTTCCATAGTACAAGCTTTGCTTAATTTGGGGCTAGATGGCGCTGTGTAAAATGTCCACAATTATTTAAAAACAAAATCTCTTTAGTTTCCTCCAGTCCGTCCTGTTATTTTCCAAACCTCACCAATTTGAGCCGTTGTCCAGGTGTGAAGCAAACATACTATTCTCGTCCTCCATTATATCAACTTACCACCCCTCTCCCTTAGATATGTTTTTTTAGAACAGAGAATTGAAGTGAACGACTGTCTTTCTCCACAGTGGTGGTTTACCTTGAAGTAGAGCAGGCACTCGTGGGCCTCTCTCGCTCGCTTGAGGTCCATGAGTCCCTTGGCGAGGCGGAAGTGCGACTTGACGTGCGACGCGTCCAGCTTGATGGCGCGGTAGCAGTCCTTTATCGCCGCGTACGTGTCGCCTGACCTGGAAACGTATACAGTTAAGCTCATCAGTAGTTGTGGTCTTAAGGAACCTTTGAAGCTTACTTTAAATCCTTTCACAACACTGATTCGAAAGAACTAGTACTACTATAAGTACGGCGTCGAGACTGCGCCACAGTTTCAAAACTTTTGCAGTCTCATTGTTTTACTTGTAAAATTTATCCATTTTGTTTCTGTTCTGAATAAACAATTTTTAATTTACTATTACTCGTGTCAGTAGTTTCGAAAGCATTATAGTGCGCAACAAAGGGGCTCCTTTTGTGCACTTGACACATGTTTTCGAACTTCATCTCTTGATCTCAAGGAACTACTGACACGACGAATAATAGTAATAGGAGCGCCTTTCGATTCCAGAAAGTCGTGGATAGTGGAAGATCGTGGGTTCTAATCCCGTCTTCAGTTCAGTGCGGTGCACTAATGGATATTTGGTAGGAAAAAAATATGTATGCTATACCAGTACTCTTAAATGGTGAAGAAATCATTGTGAGGAAACCCGCGGACTACGGATTCGTAATATAATGTGGTTTTGCCTACCCATTAGGGATACCAGCGTGATAATTAATATGTAAATAATAATAATAAATAAATAACACTCAACAGTCACATACATAGCCCTGACCCCACAATAGGAATCCCTGTGTCGTGGGTATCAGAAACTACGAGTGCCATAGTATTACAACACCCAGACCCGCAAGAAATATTTGCAGAACATGCAAACATTTCTTCCGCAGCGGGAATCGAACCCGCGCCTCTTGCGTCTTGGCCGGGCAATCGCCCGCCACGCCACCGAGGGCGAGTATGCATGTATAGTGTAAAGGTGTCGCAGCTTCACCAGGATCTCCGCATGAGTGCGGCGGCGCGGTTGGAGTAGAGGATGGCGCAGTCGGGGCACTTGCCGATGGCGTCGTTGTAGTAGTCCACCGCCGTCGTGTACTTGCCCTGGCTCACCAGCTCGTTGGCCTGCAACCACCACCAATAGGCTCATCACCCAAGCCGCAAAAACTTCGCTTTAGTATGTCCCCTATGACGCCCCACTTCGGACCGCGCCCGGAACCCTCACCAGCTGCTTAAGTTGCCACACGTGGTTGGCAGCCGGCATGACAACAAACGTATATCCTCATCAGTTCCTTCAACTGCCACTCATTCTCCGGCAGAGGCGCCTGCAGAGCCATTGGGTCTTTGAACCTTGACCAGCTGCTTGAGTTTCATGTACAACTAGCGACCCGCCCTGGCTTCGCACGGGTGCAATGCTGGTACTAAATATACTACAGAATAACTTTATATACAACGTTCAGTACATTATTTTGATCTATCTCGTAGGGTTCAGCCAGCGCTGCAGCGTTTGCAATGTACTCGTAAGCGCAAAAAATGTGTATATTTACGACATCACATTAGAAACCTCTAAAATTATCAGTGTTTCTCTATTATGCATGTACTCGTATTATACATATAAACCTTCCTCATGAATCACTCTATCTATTAAAAAACTTATCAAAATCCGTTGCGTAGTTCTAAAGATCTAAGCATACACAGGGACAGACAACGGGAAGCGACTTTGTTTTATACTATGTAGTGATGAGACATCAAAAAAGGGTCAACCAAAAGGGTTTTTGTAAAGTCTCACCAGTTGTTTCAGCTGCCACACTTTTTCCGGCAGCGGCGCCTGTTCGACTGCGCCGTTGGTGCCATTGCTAGGCTCCTCGCAGGTGCCGTTCTTCTGCGTCTGCTTCTCGCCCTCCTTGCAGCCGTGGTTGTGCTGGATGATGAACGACTCCACCAGCACCGGCTGCCGCGCCGAGTTCACGTCGAATAGGTATATCTGTGGGTAAAGACGATGCTGGATTTCTATGAAGGGTTGGGTTTTCTAAACCCTATAAATAAATTTACAGTGCAAATGAATTAACCTCGATGTGTGGTACAGTAGTGACACAAAACTTAAAATACGGTATGTGTCAAGTGTATGAAAGGCGAACTATTTGTCCGAATGTTTCCTTCACATTTTAAGAGCGTTTTTTGGTGTTGCTAAATAGAGGTAAAAAGATGTAGTTTTTGGTCAGCCTTTTCAGCGCAGAGTAATTCCAACAGGTGGTGTTCGAAATTCGTATTACTTACTCAGCAAAATAGCATTTTGCTGCGAGTTTTTATGCACTCTTTACGTGCTGGAGAGGTGAAAAGTTCATACCTGTTCGGATCCCAGGTTGACAAGAAGCTCGTTCCCGTCGTGGCTAAACGTAAGGTATGTCACTGCCTTCTTGTGATATACGTTATCAGTCGCGTCTATTGATAGGTGACCTGTGGGTATACAAATTGGGAATGAAAACTATTGATTGGAATTTATATGCTAAAGAATAAACTATTATTGAATGCAGCCGTAGGGGCAGCGTGTGTCTCCGTGTGTGTGTGTGTGTGTGTAGGAAGTAGAGTGTGGGTCTGTGGGTATTCACTTCAGCGCTTGGTTGCGTTATGAACAGGCGTACTTATAGGTGTTATAAGTTTGTAGTGTGTATTTGTGTCAGTCTGTGGCAACATAGCTCCCAACAAATGGACTGATTTGATTGAGTTTTTTTACTGTTTGAAAGTGATCGAGGTGGTTTTTAGCAAATTTTTGAAAATCTGTTTAGGTGTTTGAAGATCATTAGCTCGTTGCCTGCTTGACAAAAGGATCCTACTAACTTTCACAGGTCCGATTGTTTTGATAATTACGTTGTTTACATAGGGGTTGGGGGCTATTTATATTTTTAATTTAATGTTTTTGACTTTGACTATAGTGTGTGTGTGTGTGTGTATGTAGGGTAGGGTAGGGTAGGGTGGTGTGTGTGTGTGTGTGGGGGTAGAATGTAGGGTGGTGTGTACTGACCGGGCGCGTAGTAGACGGCGGCGGCGCGCGGTATGTTGTTGTCGAGGTCGCCGTGGCCGGCGCGGGAGCAGCGCAGGTTCTGTCGCTCCCACATGGCGCGCGCCTCCGAGCCGGGCGCGCCAGGGCTCTGTGCACCAACTCATTACTTCAGCTATGACATTTAGTTCAAAACCAAATGTTGGGTACCAAAACTACAACTATGCATTACCATTACCATCATCACATCTAGCACAATTTAGAACATGTCGGCCTAGTAGTCGCGTGTTCGAATTACGGTTGCGTCGAGATGAATTTTTCGTCTCCGAAAATTACGCTTAACATGGCGAACGAAAAATCATGAAGAAAAACATTTGAGATCAAGATATTGTCACGAAAGAATATCGTGAGAAAATCTGCGGCTCAGTCAACTCCGCACGTATTGATCATGTCATTCCTAAATCCGACTAGGCTGAGAAGACAATATGAGTGGGTAAGCGTGCTCCATCTATAATTCTGGTATTCATCACACTTACAATAAGTTTAGCCAGTTTGATCATTCTAGTGTCGTACAGGCGCACGTAGAAGTCGTTCGCGCCAACGGCCAGCATATGAGTGCGGCGCGGGTTGACGGCTACGCATTTAGCCTCCGCGTACCGCCCCAGGTGGTTGAGCAGATTCACTGCGACGTTCGCGGCCGAGCCCGTACAACGGTGGGATACGCGCAGGTCATGCTGACTGGATAGGAATAATGACTTTTAAGGATCATAGAAAATACGTCACAAACCGGGTGTGTTTACATGTGATGATGATGAAGATGCGAGATAACTATGAATAGTTAGAAGAACATATTATTATATTCTACTGTTATAGAAATAAAGAAAGAAAATAACTTACTGACAACATACAATAATGAATACAGCATTGAAAAATTGAAAAGACAGAGCATAGGACAAAAGAAAAAAGAACATTTTTCTATTTATAGGTCTACATTATGATGTTATCGTGATGTTTGATCATTAACACCATCTGCCCATAAAAGTGCATAGGCCTTTTCCTCAGGACAAACAATTTTGACTGCCATCCACCGCCTACCACTATTAAAATGTCATTGCTCCAGTAGGTTAGGGGCGGCGTAGCGTATAGCCTGCTGCTCGACTTTGAGCTTTTTATGAAGCTAATAGTTAGCATCTACTTCTTAGTTCCATAATTTTAATACCATAGAGGATGGATTAGCAGGGGGACAATGCACAATACACTTATTATGCAGGATGTCAGTGCATCTCTTTGTTCCCCCACTATAGAATTAGACCATATCTACAGTGTAGAAAATGAACTCACAGTATAAAGCCATCCTCTCCCGCTGACCACATCAGGTTATGGTTGTCGGGCGCGGTGGCGAGCCGCTTGACGCGGCCGCAGTGGCATGAACACTCCAGAAGGCTCGTGTTGGCCTCGATGTCGCTGACGCGGACCGTGCTGTCCGCCGCACACGTCGCCAATACGTGCGGCGATATGAACTGCACAAACCATCACCACATTACAAATAAATAAATAAAACCCAACAGTCATTTTATAGTCCTGACCTCACACTAAAATTCCCTGTGTCGTGGGTATCAGAAACTACGAGTACCATGGTACCACAACACCCAGACCAGGAAGAAATATTTGCAGAACATGCAAACATTTCTTCCGCAGCGGGATTCGTAACCGCGCCTCTTGCTTCTCAGCCGAGCACTCGCCTGCCACCGAGGCCGTCGTGCCACTGATGTTATAAATGACTGCTTGATGCTGTGACACGAGTGGCAGGAGCACTCCAGTAGGCTTGCACTAGCCAAATACATACATACATACATACTCCTGTTGCCCATTACCACAGAACACCATCTGCTAGTCCTGACATACATAAAATTCAGAATATATTATATTTATTAGGGTATGAGTACAGGAGAATAACCGCCTGTAGATACTTTTGTGAAATAAAATTCCCATCATTATTTGGAACACATTAAAGTTAAAGTAGATCAGCAAGAGCTTGAATGATTGGAATGTGACTTGCAAGACTTTTATCAAAATAATATGCTATGACCTAATCAGCAGCTGTTACCTCATAATTATGCATTATATTCTCATAATTATACTTGTTGAACTGTAGGTTAATTACTCAGTTAGTTTCCACCCACGGAATGTTATTTTATCATTTATTTACTGTACAGTTTGTTCTACTTCATAGGTACAAGAAAATACACATGTAGGTACAAGAATAGCCTAGCTGTAACAACCAAAAAGTAAGTCATCATAAGATATGAACTATGATATACTAACATATGGGACAATAAAGAACATGTTGGCATTGTTAATACAAAGTTGAATCTGTAGAAACATTGATGTTTTCATCAACATTGTAAAAGGCAATGTAAACAGTGAATAGAACTAGTAAAATTGTGGTTAAAGATATTTATTTTCTCAAAGAACTGAGTCCACTTACAGATAATATAGTTAGTGTAAGTATGTACATTAGTGTACTGGTTGCAGCCAGTAAAGTAACAGTAGACAAATGATAGGATATAAATTATTAATTACTGTTATGATTAAAGAATTGAAATATTTTTTAGGATAAAATCCTTAGTTTTTTCTTAAATAATGTTACACTAGTGGCGTTTTTAAAATGGAATCTATGAAACTATTGCTAGGCTCTCAATGGTTCCACAGCTTCTTTTTTATTAGTAAGTATTCTATCTTATGAAATAATAATACACCAAGGAAGTCGTCTATATATAATTTTTCAACAGGGTCAGTCTCACCTTTACAGAGAATATGTTGCCAGAGTGACTAGTGGCCAAGTTATGCAGCTGCTTGTAGCGGTAGGGGTCCCACAGCTTGACGTGGAGGTCGTCAGAGGCCGATGCCAGGACACTACGACATAACAACCACATCATCAACTTTGCTAAGTTTGTACTGACACAGACTCGCGTTCAATACTTACGTATTATTACAGTTGATAAGATTTATTGTACTTACGATCCATCCTTGTTCCACTCCAAACAGTTTACACAACCGACGTGCCCACGGAGTTCCTTCTCTAGGCCTAATCTGTCGATCGTACTTCTGGTGACCCTCAGGTGAGCTTCGAACTCTCTGCTGATGTCTCCGCGCTCTCGGGCCGTCGTCAGGCCCACGGTGCCCTTCGACCAAGCTGGCTCAACTCTTCTGCCCATTTTATCTGCCTAATTACACAAATGTCCCTTTCATAGCAATCACGGATATTTAGATACGACTAGCTCTCTAGAGAGAACTCGACATTGTACCAAATATGCACTAAAACGCTAGTAATCTAATCTAGTTTAAACAATTACACAAACTTAACCAGATCGAGAAAAAGGGCCTAGATAAAAGCCTTTTTCATCCACGAAACGAAAGAAAAGAAAGATTTTTACGAAAATAAAGCTCACTTATAACTGAAAAAGAAAGACTGCTTGCTGGCTGAGACTGTCAACGTCAATATTATGTCAAACAAGTGGCAAACGGCTATAAATAAAGAGTAAATAAACCACTGAGTTGCCCTTTTCACAAAAGAAGTCCAACGAAAATTGGCGATACTAAAACAAATTCCACGACAATTTCCTGTAACACGAGGACTACAGTGCTCTCTGTCTACAACAGTGCCCGCCTCCGCGAGACTACTTTACTTTCGTGAAACGGATTCTACATCGTGCGTGGCTGATCTTCCGTTCACTCACAGCTCCCACACACGATCAATCCAATGTATACATGTTCCGTGGTTTCAATCAATCAATCGGGTTGGTCTTAGGCCCATGCTCAGACCAAATAAAAAGAGGGCCCATGGCACTGAGCAAATACCAGGGTTATTCACGATGACCAAAGAAAACGAGCCACGTAACGAGCCAAATGTCATCGTGTCTCTAAACCGCAAACGAGACACGCCATGGTGTGAAATCAAAAACTGTATTCTGCATGCCATAAGACTAGTTGTCTATGACCGTGTTTTTGGTTTTACGTGATTCGTTCAAAATCAAGCATCCGGTCTGTTCGGAAAACTATCGGTTTTAGATTGATTTTAATTTTTTGTTTACAATCTTCATCTCAAGTAAATAAATATTCAATTATAGAATTGCTAAACTCTTTCTAATAATAATTTCGTTATATTTTAAAGTTTAGAGCCCAAAAAATATATATAACGTAAAATGGTTAGTTACATCAAACCAACCACAACTTGTTTCCGAACGAATTGTCAATCAAAATATTGATTTTCATTGCATTGTTTGTTTTGAAAAAAACTTGGATATACATATTTTATCGGAGTGATAAAAATGGACGTTGTTCTTCGAAGACAACGTATATGCTGGATATGCTGGCGCCAGCAACGCCAACACAAAAATAGGAGACTGTCAAGGGATTCTGCTGAGCTGGACCCTAAATTTTTTGTGCTATTTTATAAGGTGGCCAAAGAGTGGTTTTGGTATTGTGCGGCGTTCTTGGAGGCAGGCTAGTTAATTCTGGGCCTCAGAGATGTTCTAGCATTACAACAGAAGTCAAAGTAAGTATTGTGTTAGCTAAACTTAATTTATTGAACCATAATAAAATGGTACCTAGGTTAGGTATTAGGTTAGACTGAAACCTACTATATTTACTGTATTTTTCCAGATACTTACAACCCTCAATTTCCTGATCACCAGTAGCTATCAAAAGCCAGTGGGAAACTTTTGGTTAGCACCTGCAAGCCTCTGCATAGAGTAAGCGGTGAATGCCTTTAATGATGCCAACCTACATCAAATTTCCTACCTCCGAACAAGAGAGGAATTAAATCAAACAAGGGTAATATTTTAATCAACTATTTATTTTAGTAGGTATTACATAATAGTATTTGTGAGAGCATCAGCGAACTAAAATAAATTAACTTTATTAGATTCTTTTAAAAAACTTTCACTTTCATTATATTAGTAGAATATAATCTTTATTTCCAAAAACATGAAAGTATGTACCTACCTATAAAAACAATAACAATGATTTCTGACTCGTTTCAGATTTGCAACAGAGGCTTAAAGGCATACCTACTCATGTGCTACATTAGGAGGGGCAGCTCATGACAGTTATATTATGTTAAATAAATCAGAAATCATGAGATGTGTGTGTGTGTGTGTTAGTGTTAACGTATGGGTACATGGGGTTGTGTAGGTATAATAAGTAATAATAAATGCATTAAAACCATAAAACACAAAAATACTCACAGCACACATACCATGCATATCTCAAGTTTCACTCAATCCATGCAGCCATTTAGAAGTAAATTATGAGGCACAAGCATCGTCACATCTTCACATGTTAAGTTATGTTATTTTAAGTTACAAGTGCATATTAAGAAGTTTAGTGTATATGTGTAAGCATGTGTGTGTGGGGTTGTGTTTTAGATTGTTAAATTTAAATTGTTATATTTCAGAGCTGCCCACGCACTATGCCAACAGGTGGATCAGAAGCAATTGCTGTACGCAATACAGTCTCAGTACATGTCTGGTCCACTGCGCCAGGGCTTCTACGACATCCTCATTGCGATGCATCTCGAGTCGCACACCACTACCATGTGAGTACACCAGCTTCGCTTGAACAGCATCTGGAAAAGAACAGGATTATGAAATACTTGGTGGCAGCACAGGTAAAGTACGCGCTATCGTTGCGTTTTGAGCTTTACGCCGGTAATTTCAAGCAAACTAAAGCTTTCCAATATTATAGTATACATACATACATATTATAACGCCATATCCCTAATGAGGTGGGCAGAGCCACAAGTAAACATAATAAAACTTGCAACCACTTCTGATCCAAACTTCCAAGATGGATATGGCGAACCATGGTGACAGGTGATCAGCCCATCGGCCATATAGGTGGTCCATCATTTTGGAGAAGATCCCTTTGTCGCCTTTTACGACATGCTCGGGGAGAGAAGCATATAGTAACCCCCGGATACTCAAATGCATCAAGAGTTTAGCACGTCTCAATCTCAAGTGACGAGTTTTTGATTTCTGTCATTCCGTTCCGTTCCGTTTTGTAATTTAAAGTACTTATCTGTATTTAAATTTAATTATAAGTGATTAGTTCGTTTAGTTTAGTTTACTTTAGTTTCGTTCGTTATTTTATTGCCTGCATGCATGCAGACAATCTCCCTTAAGCGCAAGCTCATTGACGTATGCATTCTCCCTATCCTCACGTACGGCGCGCAGACTTGGTCTTTGACGGCTCAGCAGAGGTCCACACTCGGGGTTTGCCAGCGAGCGATGGAGCGCAGTATTCTCGGAGTAAAACTCATACTTGAAAAATGAAATAACCCGAATGTGGAAACTAGAAAAGGTATCAATCATTCCTATAGTGTTATATTCCACCGGTGTTATCCCAAAACAACTTTTTCAGTCACTCGCACTACTCGACTTGCCCAAACATATATTTGCATTGCTACAAAAAGCTGTTATTCTAAACACTTGTAGAATTGTCCGTAAATTTTTGCAAACTGACCTATCGACTGATATACCACCATCTAGTACCCAAAACCGACCTAACAGCCTTAACGATGCGCACTTGGCCTAGGCCCGTGCTCATTGTTTTTAAGCCGGCTCTTATGAGCCGAGACTTTAAAAGTTTACCCATAATAATAATAATAATAATAATAATAATGCATGCCCATAATGTCTAAGAATCAAGAAGATAATCATATATAACAGACAAGTTCTTACTTTTTTTGCTTGTTTTTGTTTTTTCCAGGGAGGTATGCAAAAACGAGTTCGTGATCCCCTGGGACCGGAACTGAAGGCGTTGTACGAAGACCCAGAGATGGGGCACAGCCTCCGCTCGCTGCAAACAGAGAGAGTTCGACCGCAGATGAAGAATGAAGAAAGCAAGCAAACTCACGTGATATCTGTGAAGATATCACGTAAGTTTGCTTGCTTTCGTGTTCCCAGACATTCGGAAGAATATAAATATGTCCCAGGTGGCCGATTTGTAGGGCTCAGTGGGCACGTGTTCTCGTCGGGTTCCGACATAATGGGTAACCTCGAGAAAAAAATCACACTCGGTATAATCGTACGAAGTTATTAGCGTCCAGTACAAATACCAAGTAACTCTTGAATAAACAAGTAGGCAGAACAGATACGTCCCGCTCGGCACGAGCTCTAAAAATAGACTGCCCGCCAGCTCCAATGGCCGCATCCAAGCATGACTCGGCTGTGACGTCACGCTTGCGTTCTGTAGGTAGTGAGTCAGTGTTGCAGTGTGATTGTAGATGGCGCTATAATTAATCTCCGACAAATATGTATCGCCATCTAGCCCCAAACTAAGGTTAACTTAATTTTGTTCTGAAACATGTAATTTTAACTGTGAATTCCTACGAATAGGTACTGAATATTGTTATTTCGATAGAAAATCTTCCAGTCCCAATTTATCTTCACCTCGCAAAACATCTTGTTTCAGAGAGAGTATAACGGAGATCAGCAACTTGTACTCCCCCTACTTCCCGCTGGAGGTGGTCCGTGAGTTCGTGATGCAGGCGTTGGCGGACGCAGTTACAACCAACCAGGTGCACAACCGCGACCCCGTGGGCAGCACCAATGAGAACCTCTTCTTGTGAGTACACACTTCCTGACAGTACACTCTTCCTGCGAATACCTTCATCCTGTGAGTACACTCTTCCTGCGAGTATACTTTCCTGACAGTACATTCTTCCTGTTAGTACTCTCCCTGACAATATACTCTTCCTGTGAGTACACTCTTCCTGTAAGTACTTTACCCCTATCATCAGGCCAACTCTCATTTTAATAAATAAATATTCATAGGCAACCCAACCCGTTAATCCGATAAGTTTATTATTCTTCAGACGTTAAGCTGTAATTAAGTCAAACACATCAAAACAACCTTTTTAAATGTGTTTCAGACCTCTGATCAAACTGGTAGACCGTCTCCTTCTAGTCTGTATGATGCGAGATGAAGACGTTGAGAAGCTCCTCATCATGATCAACCCTGAGACGTGGGATCCCACCTTTGACAAAGGTAAGTTACAATTCATAAAATTTTTACTGCCTTACCCACAAGTTTCCATTATCTGAAATTCTTTATTGTACACGCACGAAACGAAACAAATACACACAAAACATTAAAAAGTACATGTACAAAGGAGAGCTTAACTCTTAAAGAGTTTTAAGGGAGAGCCCTTGCCTCAAAGGTTTGCTGGCAGTTGCTTTAACATAAGTGGAAGTTATGTGTACAGAGACAGGAAAAAGAAAAACATAAAGATAAGCTTACAAATATTATAAACTAATAAGATATACTACAAAAATATATACAATATATACATACATATAAATAAATATTATTAAAAAATTAAACATTATTATTTTAAAGATAACGTAGAAAACTGAGCTCATTTTCATTTCTTATTATTACACCATCATCATCATCATCATCATTTTCCTGCCCTTATCTCACTAGGTGGGGTCGGCACAACATGTTTTCCTCTTCCATCTTCTCCTATCACTCGTCATCTCAGTACTCACTCCTTTCATACGCATGTCCTCTTTCACACAATCCATCCATCTTTTCTTAGGCCTTCCTCTGTCCGTGTATCCATCCACATTCATATTCAGCACTTTCCTTGTAACACGACTTTCTTCCCTCCGCATAACATGCCCACGCTAACCTATCACTGTATTTTCTTATTATTACACCGATTACCTGAAAGTTTTTAATGATAATATAGATTGTCTTTGTAAATAAATTTTTGAAGTTTCTATAAATGTTTCTAATTATGTCCTATAGAAGGAAAAGACGAGCACAGGAACAACATCTGAACGACATACAACAGGCATAGAGTGGAAGCCATCATAGCTTTTGCTCACGACTTCGTAGACGATCTGCA
The DNA here is from genome assembly GCA_949320045.1 of Scotopteryx bipunctaria. Classification (NCBI taxonomy): domain Eukaryota; kingdom Metazoa; phylum Arthropoda; class Insecta; order Lepidoptera; family Geometridae; genus Scotopteryx; species Scotopteryx bipunctaria. Next base: position 481,415 of record OX439449.1, read on the forward strand.
GAGCGATCAGTTGAGGTAACATCGGCATAACCCTGCTTTAAAAAAAAATTCTATAAATCTCACTTATATTATAAATGCGAAAGTTTGTGAGTTTGGATGTTTGTGCCTCAATCACGCCTAAACGGATATATACTGGATTAACATATAGGCTATTTTTCATCTGGGTACTACGCGAGCAAAGACGCGAGAGGCAGCTAGTATAAATATAAATATTTGAGGACATTATCATACAGCACCATCTAGCCCCCAACTAAGCAAAGGGAGCCAGATGGCTGATAGAATACTCCCGCAGCGGGAATCTAAGCCAATCAATCAATGCTTGTGGCCACCAGAAACAATAATACCAGCTTGAACTGATTAAATATTATGTACGCATATTTTTCTTGCTTTCAGACGTTACCAAGAAATCAAGCAGTCAGATTTGCCGAGCGCCGTGGCTGCCAAGAAGACCAGGGAATTCCGCTGTCCGCCCAGAGAACAGATGAACTCAGTTTTAAGGTAAGTGTCTCGTCTTGTTTCAAAGTCGAAGTCTATAGTAGGTAAATAAGCACACAATCTACATCGTCGAAACTAAAATCTTACTTCTTACTTATATTATAAATGCGAAAGTTTGTGAGTTTGGATGTTTGGATGTTTACATTAAGTAAAAAATTTCGGCTCGCTTCGCTCGCAATGGTTTGAAGCTCGCTTCGCTCGCTAGCTTCTAAAGACTTCTAGAGATGGTTTAAAGCTACATTGAGTTAAGAATTTCGGCTCGCTTCGCTCGCATTTGTTTGAAGCTCGCTTCGCTCGCTAACTTCTAGAGACTTCTAGAGATGGTTTAAAGCTACATTAAGTTAAAAATTTCGGCTCGCTTCGCTCGCATTGATAGCAAAGATAGCATAGGCAGCAAAGATAGCATAGGCAGCAAAGATAGCATAGGCAGCAAAGATCGCATAGGCAGCAAAGATCGCATAGGCAGCAAAGATCGCATAGGCAGCAAAGATCGCATAGGCAGCAAAGATCGCATAGGCAGCAAAGATCGCATAGGCAGCAAAGATCGCATAGGCAGCAAAGATAGCATAGGCAGCAAAGATCGCATAGGCAGCAAAGATAGCAATATCGAATTAACACATTAAAATATAATGTAACTAACCTAGGTAATGTACATTACCGTCGTACTGATACCTTGTGTTTAGAGTACGTACCTACCCACAGAACACTAATGTATTAATACGATATAGGTACTTACTCAAACACAAGTTATCAGCACGATGTCGAAACACGCAAAGCCTTTTAGCCTTTTAGCTAAGCGCTTTTATACAAATCCTTCGTAAACAACAAGATGGCGGCGATGTCGTACCGGTAGTCGTTCAGTGACTTACATTAAAATCATAAATTGACTTTTATATTAATTTAACTAACATCTAAAATCAGGATATTAATTTACGGAACTTTACACTAAAAAAAAAATAGTTCCTATAATGATTATGTAGATAAAATTAAATATTCGTAGATATTTGTATTCCTGTTTTTTTTTTAAGACTAATTTTATTTTGAGTAGTTTCTATAAATTATTACCAGAATACGGTTAAAAATTTGTTTAACCCTTTTTAAGGTAGAGGGAATATATTTCCCACCAATTATTTTGGTACTTTTACCCAAAACTAATTGTGCCATCGATTTTTTTTTTATGGCAACATTATCTCTGAAAATCCCCTAACATTTTTTATGAGGGAGTTGAATGCGGTCGTCATATATTTTTTTTAGTCTGTGGCGGTAGTCAATGTGAAAATAAGTGAATTTGTACACCTGTTGATAAATCTTTGTATATCTCAAATTTTCGGAGCCATCAAGAGGTAAGTTGTTATTATTCTAATAGTCTACAGTATATTTTACTTGATTTCAGTAAAATTTATAATTTTGAATTAGAATCTTTTTTTCTACACGTGTTTTTTGTGGTGGTAAATATATTCCCTCTGCCTGTACAGCTTTGCATGTTTTTTCTTATTGTGTGTTCCAGAAAATGAGTGGGAGTAGAAGAGTGCTCAACGATTTAGATATTGTCAATGAATTGGAAGAAATTTTCGGCCTCCCCGATGATCCCAATATATCTGACGATAACTTAGAATCAGATGAAGAAGAGGCTCAATACAGCACCACGAAACTACAAAGAATTCTTGAAAATTTTGATGAGCCGAATGACGGGCTTATGCCACCGACACCCGATGCACCTAGTAGCCCAATACTTCAAGAAATTCAGTCTGGCAGTTCCATACCTCAAGAAATTCAGTCTGCCCTACCTAGAACTGAAGATTTACCCAGTACATCTCGTACGCATGAAATCTCAGACCCACAACGTGACCGTCCTAGACGGGCAACTGAAGTTTTACCCAGTATATCTGGTACGCAAGAACTCTCAGAGCCAAGGACAATATCACCAGTTAATGTTTATGGTGATTCGGAAACCGATGACTCGGACGGCGATGAAGAAACCTGGAAAAAAAGTAAATGGACCACATATCGGCCAACGCCTAGCGTTTATGATGAAATTCCAATGGTTCCTCAATCAATGTTTTCCAGCCGAACAAGACCTGTAACTTTATTTGAAAAATTCTTTACTGATGAGGTCTATGAGTCCATCGTGTATCAAACGAACTTATTTGCCGCGCAGAGCAAAGCTGAAGGATGGTCGGACTTAGATAAAAAAGAACTGAAAGCCTTCATAGGTATTATTATAATTATGGGATATAATAAACTTCCTTCCATGGACCTTTATTGGTCATCTGACCCTGGTTTCCGAGTAGATGAAATAGCAGAAACGATGACTGTGAGAAGATTTAAAAAAATATTGCAGTGTTTGCATCTAAATGATAACGCACAACAGCCAGCAAATACAAGCGATAACTTTGACAAACTTTATAAGTTACGCCCATTGTTAGATTTTATTAATCGTGCTTGTTTGACAAATGCTAGAGATTCCTCGTCCCAAAGTATTGACGAATCAATGATAATTTTCAAAGGCCGGTCATCAATGAGGCAATACATGCCACTAAAACCCATAAAAAGAGGCTACAAGGTATGGTGCCGTTGTGACAGCAATACCGGATACCTCTACGAGTTCGAAATTTATACTGGGAAAACAGGAACCGGAACAGAGGAAGGCCTAGGATATAACGTTGTGAAAAGACTGACGGAAAAGCTAATAGATAAAGCACTTGAAGAATATCACATTGTTGTTACATTTGACAATTTCTTCTGTGACTATAAGTTGCTGGAATATCTGTACGAAAATGGTATCTACGCAACTGGAACTGTGCGAAGACATAGGAAAGATATGCCCACACTGATAAAGGGTAAACGTAAATTGAGACTGGAAAAAGGAGAGTTTAAATGGAGAGTTAAGCGCAACGTAGCTTTAATCGTCTGGCAAGACACCAAAGAGGTTCTTCTTATGACTAATGCGTTTCATCCAAAAACAGGAGAAACCAGTGTTTTGCGGACTCAGAAAGACGGCGCAAAACAGGTGATCAAGTGCCCTGCAGCTGTAAAAGAATACACGAAAAGGATGGGAGGAGTCGATCGTTTTGATCAGATAAAAAGCACGTATTCAGTTGGCAGAAGGAGTAGAAAATGGTGGCTCCGTATATTCTATTTTCTGCTTGATGCAAGTATTACAAATTCCTTTTTGTTGTATTGCCAGAATCCAAACATAACAAAACTGTCGAATCTTGAATTCCGTGTATCAGTGGCAAGAGGACTGATTAGTGGGTTTACGAGCAGAAAGAGGTCGGTTGGCCAGAATTATGTTGGCAGAAATAAAGCCGTCGTGTCAGAAAACCGTCAAAAGGCTATTCACGTTGTCGCTCAGGAGCTCCGTTTTAGTAATGTTGGAGTCCACTTGCCCGCGGAATCACCCTCGTATAAACGCTGCAGGATGTGTAGCACCAAGCAAAAAGACAAAAGGTCTAAAATCATTTGTGAGAAATGTAGAGTTCCCCTGTGTATAACGCCATGCTTCGCTGCTTTTCACAGAAAATAAAAATATTCCATGTAAAAATGCCAGAGCCATGCAGGTAGAGGGCATATTTTTCCCACCGTGTTTTTTTTAACTTTTTATATATTTTTTTTCATTTTCTTAAACTAAATAAAAAAACGAAACTAGATATGTAAATAGTTTTATTGTATCACCTTTAGATGCTTCTGCCTTATAAAGGGTTAAAAGATTGTGATTTTCTATGCTGTTTTTTAGTAGATATTATATAGTTTATTTATAAAAGACTGATTATAATACTTTGTTTCATAAAAACATCGTTGTCTTATTTTTTCCTATTCCGTCTGATAGGAACCCGCAATTAAAATGGACGCTTTTATTATAAATTCAAAGGTTAATTGAGTAATAGGTAGGACCTACCTGGTAGGTGTTACTAGTTTAGAAAAGAGTAAATGGAGTAAAAGGAGTAAACTTGACTATAAACTTGTCCTAAGCCTCGAGCTCAACTATATACCTACGTGTCTTACCCCCGAATACTCAAACGCGACTCAGAGTTGAGCACGTCTCAACTCACGGTTTTTTGACAGTTTCTGATGATAATCTGTCAAAAAATCGTCATTTGAGACGTGCTCAATTTTGAGATGCGTTTGAGTATTCGGAGGTTAGGCCTTTTACGAAATCTACTAGGTAATTGTGATGTTTTTACAGGCTTCAAGCACATGGACCAGGAAGAAGAATCTTGGAAGGAGCATTGTCCTTGTGGCGAGGAGCTCATCGTCAGGATGAACGAGATCCACGAGAGCCTCATGGTGCATGTGTCTCTCAACGCTCTGCAAGAGCCACTGTCTGAGGTAACTATTACTAATCATAACGTAAATAACATTTGGAATTTCTTGAAAAACATTTATCTATGGAGCGAAAGACTTTAGAGAGAACTAGAAAGAGTTGAAGGTGTGAAAGGTTAATTATAGTTAAAAGAGAACTAGAATAAGTGAAAGTATAATTAAAAAAAACTGTCAAGTGCGAGTTGGATCCGCACACGAAAGGTTCAGTACTAGTGCAAAAAAAAATTAGAATCTACAGTAATTTTTATAATAAAGGTGTTTTATAATAATTTGACGGCCTCGGTGGCGTGGCGGGCGATTGCTCGGCAGAGGCGCAAGAGGCACGGGTTCGATTTCCGCTGCGGAAGAAATTGCATGTTCTGTAAATATTTCTTCCGGGTCTGGGTGTTGTGGTACTATGGTACTCGTAGTTTCTGATACCCACGACACAGGGAATCCTAATGTGGGGTCAGGACTATGTATGTGACTGTTGGGTGCTATTTATTTATTTATTGTACAGGCCATAGAAGAACCGGCAAAGAAGACTCCAGAAGAGAAGTTCCGTAAAGTCCTGATCGGCACTATTGTCAGTTGGGCCGAGGAGTCGCAGATCGAGACGCCCAAACTCGTCAGAGAAATGTTCAGGTAATTTTACTCACATCTCTGTTCCAGGTACCAAACAAAAAAAATGTATCTTCGATGCCATTTATGTTTTACACTATTTATATGTTAATTCATGTAACATGATGAAACTGGCAGATATATTACAGACTCCTAATGATAATAATAATATATTTCTTCCTTCCAGTCTCCTAGTCCGTCAGTACGACGCTGTTGGCGAACTGATCCGTGCTCTCGAGAAAACTTATGTGATAAACGCGAAGACGAAGCTGGATGTAGCGGAGATGTGGGTGGGGCTGAGCCAGATCCGCGCGCTGCTGCGTGTGCAGATGAGCCAGGAGGAGGAGGAGCTCATGAGGAAGAGACTCTGGTGAGCCATCATTCCTATTTAGATCAAGAATATACGTAAGACTAAGTTGGAGGTGCGAAGTTGTAGGTGGGATTGTGCCAGATCCGCGCGCTGCTGCCTGTGCAGATGAGCCAGGAGGAGGAGGAGCTCATGAGGAAGAGACTCTAGTGATCCATCATACTAATTAAGATTTAAAAAAGACTGACTTGTCCTTAGAATAGAAGCAAACAAACAATTCCAAACCTATGATTAATAAGACTGAGATTTGTTTTTTTTTTCTTTTTATAGATATAGTTATAGTTATAGTTTGTTTACTTTATTATATTTGAAACTCATCAGATATTATATCTTATTTCAGGAAACTCGTGAACAACCACACCTTCTTCCAGCTGATTTAATCAGGTATGACTTGTTTACTATAAAACACAACTACTTACCTACATGCTCAGACCAAATAAAAAGAGTAGACGCCGCACCGCGAACAACAAAAGTGAAGCCACACAAAACCGTGCTCATGCAAGTAAACATACACGCTCACGCACACGCCTACACTAAAACCATGCTCTTCGCTCTTAGTACGTCACGAGTCTTAAAAATAGAATTATGCCTTCCTGTGTAGTGAAAACTTGTAAAAACAGCAGCAAATCACATAAAAAGTCTCACGGAATCACTTTTCACTTACTGTAAGTACTTCAAATAGCATCGTTTCTTAATTATTATACTATGAATTTAGGCTACTTGGAACACACAACCTTAAAACCTTCGACACACACATAGATAAAATGGCGGCTTCACTTTTGTTGTTCGCGGCGCGGGGTCTTTTCTTTTTATTTGGTCTGAGCCTACATGGTTCAATTTGGGAAAATTGTGTCTTAAAAAATGTTGATTTTTTTTAAATATAGAACTCTCTAAATTCACATACAAACATGACCCACAATACAGAGGGACACTAGGATTATGTGTCTTGGGTATCAGAAACTGCGAGTACAGTACAGTCAACGGATCTTGACACTCGTGAAGTTAGCAGTTTGACATGCGCAGTGAAGTTTTTTCATACTGTCTACTGCTCGAAACGGCTAACTTCACGAGTGCCTAGATCCGTTGACCGTACTGTACCACAAATTGCCTGCTTTTTCTTGATAGGCACTTGATATGAATAAGTAAGTAAATAGATACCTATTATGTATGGTATGTATGTTCGTATGAGCTAGTGGCCAACTCTAGTGACGGAGTTTTTAGGCCGCCTAAAGGCCTCCGTCATGGCTTAACGACTTAAAAGCCGGGACCCATAATTTAACGTGCCCTCCGAAGCACGGAGGCACTCAGCTCGCAATGCCACTTACGGTCAATAAACTTAATTTATTGAACAATAATAAAATGGTACCTAGGTTAGGTAGGTATTAGGTTAGACTGAAACCTACTATATTTACTGTATTTTTCCAGATACTTACAACCCTCAATTTCCTGATCACCAGTAGCTATCAAAAGCCAGTGGGAAACTTTTGGTTAGCACCTGTAAGCCTCTGCATAGAGTAAGCGGTGAATGCCTTTAATGATGCCAACCTACATCAAATTTCCTACCTCCGAATAAGAGAGGAATTAAATCAAACAAGGGTAATATTTTAATCAACTATTTATTTTAGTAGGTATGACATAATAGTATTTGTGAGAGCATCAGCGAACTAAAATAAATTAACTTTATCTTAAAGAAATCTTAAAGTGATAGCAAGTCTTTCGGTCACTGAAATGGCATCTCGAAAGTTAGTGTCCATTCATTTTACATGGGGCTCAATCAATGATTTTAAAAATTCGAAATCATTTGTTGTCATTCTTGTGAAATTTTTCATTGTTTCTTCGATAGCCTCGTATCTCATGTCTTCCATTAATCGCGAACTACCATGTAGCATTCTATTCATATATATTTTTTTAATCCACCAACGAGGTTCTCGTCTCGAACGCTTATGAATAATATGATGTATGATGATAAAAGCCGCAGCTGCACGTCGCTGGCGTGATACGTCCATGGTTGCCGCGCACAAAATGATGGATCGCCTGCCGCGCGCCGCTGCCGCGCTATATCAAAATGTTGAGCTTTAAATTGGCTCGCGCACCAAAACGTAGGTTTGGCGCGGTCGAACATGGCTCGCGCGGCAGCCGCGCGCAGTCGATACGCGGCTTTAGACTCTTTGAAAAAACGTTCACTTTCATTATATTAGTAGAATATAATCTTTATTTCCAAAAACATGAAAGTATGTACCTACCTATAAAAACAATAACAATGATTTCTGCCTCGTTTCAGATTTGCAACAAAGGCTTAAAGGCATACCTACTCATGTGCTACCTTAGGAGGGGCAGCTCATGACAGTTATATTATGTTAAATAAATGCATTAAAACCATAAAACAAAAAAAAATCTCACTTTTCTTTAACTTATTAAGTATTACCTGCCGCCTGCGGCTTCGCTCGCCTATTGCCAGGATAAAAAGTAGCCTAATGTTATTCCAGCACACATACTATGCATATCCCAAGTTTCACTTAATCCGTGCAGCCATTTAGAATTAAATTATGAGTCACAAGCATCGTCACATCTTCACAAACTTTTGCATTCACAATAAAAGAGCTATTAGTTAGGTTAGGTTAGTACCTACTATACCTACTATAACTACTACTAGCCCCTAGTTCTTTCGAACCCTGCGTGGTGAAAAGATTCAAAATGCGCCTCAAAAGCTCCTTTTGTGCACTAGGGCTCCGGGAGTAATAATTATTCTGTACACTAGGGTTAGGTTATTTCACTTATTTACCACATCATTTATTAGGGATATTATTCAATGGTACCTAGATTATATTATTTATTGTACAAATAATCTATTCTGCTATTAAATAGTTTAAAGAAGACTAATTTATTTACATAATTAGTAAAAACACAACCTAGTTTTAGCAAAACACGCAATATTGAAGTATGTAATTTTGACAATTCAAAACGAGCCTCGTCTCGCGCCTACTTTCGTTTATGAAATCTGACATTGTCATGCAGAATACGATAACACGGTAATTCCACACGTTTTCCCGCGTCTCGTTTTGTTTGGTCATCGTGAATAGGGCCCCTGCAAATACACTAGCCCGTTTTTTCATTGATAAATGACAGATATAGCGTTAACTTTAACTGAAACTTGACAGTTGAATGACATTTGGCAACCAAATAAATAAGGCAAGTTTAGTGGTTTGGTGTGTTACATATTAGGTTGGAAGGAAATTATTTCATCTTTTTCAGATAAAAAGATAAGAGGTAAGATTGTTTTAAAAATATAAGAAAATAGCAGGCCTGTAACATCCTGGTTCTATTCTTATTTGCCCTTCGTAAAAGTAAAAGTTATCAGGAATATCATTTTGATACTTGTAACTTCACCTTCTATTTCAACTTTAGCGGCTTAGCAGATAATTCTAACGTCTCCATTATTTTCCAGATCTCTTAAAATGGGTGAGCGCAAGGGTCAGAATCACTACTATCCGCCCGACTACGACCCTAAGGTCGGGGGGCTGAATAAGTTCCTAGGCACTCATGCCTTGCGGGAAAGGGCTCGGAAGCTTCACATGGGCATCCTGATCATCCGTTTTGAGATGCCCTATAATATCTGGTGTGATGGCTGTAAGAACCACATAGGAATGGGAGTCCGGTACAATGCAGAGAAGACCAAGATTGGCATGTATTACACCACCCCGGTTTACCAGTTTAGGATGAAGTGCCATTTGTGTGATAATCATTTCGAGATCAAAACTGATCCTGGCGTAAGTATCATTTATCTCAACTTAATTTAATTTGCAGTAGCCTTCAGCAGTAAGATAATTTGAAGTAGCTGCAAAATTAGTCATAATTTATAATATCTTGGTTGTATTATTTTACCTCAAATTTATTTCATTATTTGCATTTTCAGAATCTGGACTATGTAATAGTCTCGGGAGCAAGGCGCCAAGAGAACCGCTGGGACCCTACAGAAAATGGCCAAATTGTCCCTGAAACCAAAGAAACCCAGAAGCGATTGTTTGATGATGCTATGTTCAAGCTGGAACACAAGACCGGAGACGTTGATGTGGCAAAGCTGGAGAAGCCAAGACTGGGGAAACTAGTTGGGAGGAACGAGACAGTGTGGAAGGATGACTATGAGGCTAACTGCACACTCAGGAGAAATTTCAGGGTATCTTTTGTTTTTTTTGTATGTTTTTACTGATAGATCTATGTTTTAAGATAACATGCTTAGTTCAAAAGAATTCAAATTGTCTAAAAATTTGGACGAATGTTTACGAAGATGCGGTAGACAGTCGCCTTCCATTTAAAATTTTAAGTTGTTTTTATAAAAATGGTTATTTGTTACTTGCAGAAAAGAAGGAAGGAACTTGAAGAGGCTTCAGTAAATGACAGCTTCCTTCTAGCAAAGTCATCACTAGACCTGAACCTGCTCCCTGAGACAGAAGAAGACAGAAATATGGCGGCTCTCCTCTCCCTCAGACCTTCAAGAAGCATTGAAGAGAAGAAGGTAATCACTAGGAGTAAAATACTGAACAGCCCAGCATTGCCGAGCTCAAGTGGTCTGCTGACCAGTTTTGGAGGATTGAAAAAAGAAGATTCTATAGGTAAAAGTGCTAGGTTGACCAGAAATGCTCTTGGTATTGCCATCAAGAAGAGTAAAACTGATAAAAATAGCCCACAAGAAGATAAATTGAAAAATATAACTAAAAATGACAATGATATTACCCAAATTGATTCTTCTAATGGAAGCGGAGACTCAAATGATAGTTTGAATAGAAATACCGAAAGTAGTGATAAGTCTTTAGTGGGTAACTTGTATGATTATAGCTCTGAAGGTGAAAGTTCCGATGATAAGTTAATAAATGAAAATGAAATATATGATAAAAATAGTATCCAAAATGATTCTTGCAATGGTAGTCCAAACTCAAACAATAGCCTGAATCTGATGAAAAATCCTGAACTATGTAATAAGGTAGCAGTCAGTGCCAATGGAATGTCAAGTGAGATATCTTTAGCAGGTTTACATAACTATGGTTCTAGCGGTGAAAGTTCAAACTAAAACAATAAAAACGATTTTTGTACAATTAGTGGAATAAATTTAGTAGTGTAACTTCTAATTAATTTATAAATAGTAGTACCTACATATAACGTTTTTTACATACTGTATATACAATTATAAATAAAACACAAATCTGAATTGCATTTTTTATTTAATAATTTAGAAAACATTTATTTTTCACTTGATTGAATAACATTTCGATGTAAATACACATACATTAGAATATGTGTATGTATAGGTTGACAACAATAAAATTATCCATAAATAAAGCTTAAAATGTAGCTTAGGGGCTACACGAGATGTTCTTGTGCAAAATGTTTGAAATTAAAAATGTATAATTGGCGCATCATACATCAACAAAGTATAGGTAAGCTGAAGAAATAAGCTGTTGTCTGTTAGGAACACTGCAAGTTTACTAGTATTGCAATCTATGATAAACTATTGAAGACAGATAAAAATATTTTAGGCCCGTCTTTGCTAAGCACTATGAAATAAATTAAAATTTTAATGCAAAACAAAGTTAAAATGAATTATTTAATAAATACCGTTATTACCATATAGTTCACATATCTATTTAACAACAATTAGACACATAATATTGAAAACAAATACATTTACATCCAACAGCATTACTTCTAAACTAATATTCAGATAGTTTAGACTCCGATTACATACCTAACTACTTTTACATACATAAATACATTTAAGAAAATATTTATCAACAACAATCATGGCTTTGAGTTTAAACGTTTCTTTATACTTCGAACCCACTTTGTAATACAAGTTAGTAAAATACAATACAATTGCACAATTTTCCTTTCATAAATATAAATATTTTTTTAATTAAGAAATAAATTATATTAAAACAAAGTTTTATTTAACTAAAATAATAAAAATGACCAGCTGTTGCAATGAGATCATTGAGTAACACTTTAAAACATAATAATCCTAAGATTTTATTATTCAGGTATAAAAGATATGTCGCTTACAGGATTAAATATTTATGACAAAAGCAGTCATCAAGCGACAATGAGCTTAGAAAATGTTGGCAGTACCTACAAGCGAGTGACGCAATTTTTGTAAAATGTCAAGCACCCCAATTGTTGTGCTCAGACGATTTTAATTCTATATCAATTAATAAAAATCAGTACCTAAGTAGTTTTAGAAATCAAGTTACTTATACACAGTAAATAACATCCAACAGTCACATACACAGTTTTGACACCACACTAGATCTCCCTGTCGTACGCATCGAAAGGAATGAATATTTGCAGAACAAACAATACTGCCGCGGAAACGGAAACCACTCTCACGAAATCAAAAGTACCTACAGTAATTTTCTGAGACCTACGCCCAGCTGTGGGAAAAGACAGGCTGTGTTTGATGATGAAGAGAAGATAAAAAATAGCCTAGCATGGTTACTTGTCTGTATCTTCAGTGCTTCCGGTCGCGTTACGAATGGGCGTAAATTCAACGTAGATATAAGACATTTCAAAATTTTGTAAGAACACCATATCCATTGTTCTCATGTACAGTAGTACCTACCACAAATATAGGGCGCCTCGGTAATTTTTGTCTAGCTTCTGAAATACGAACTAACGCGATGATGATTATGTGTATGTACCTAATATAGAGATGTTACAAATACAATAATTGTGTAGACACTTATTTTTTTTAAAGGGTTGGTTCAGTTATTATTTTAGTTGCATATTCGGACAAATTCGGTTTTCATACAAAACACGAAGTTTGCCGAGGCTCACAATACTTGTGGTACTACTGTAAGTGGCGTTTGTCTTTTTGAGAATAAATCTATGAAACCTAAAATGATCCTAATGATTTCAATGAATGAAGACATTTTGATTGGTGACCCGTACAAAATTATGAAATAAAAACTTTGAAAAATCATTTTTTGGTAAACAAGTCTAGTAAATTGTTGTATTAGTCCTGAATGGGACACCGTTTGTCCTCGAGCGCTAGTATGAGCGCGCACTGTATCTTGGCCTGCAGCCACTTCAGTAGTTCCTTATCTGGCACTTCGATGATCTTTTCATCCGTTGCAAAGTAGCTGACTAACTCGTCCTGGAAGCAAATATGGATTATTGTGACTGGCTTAGCGACTGGCCATATAGCTCTGTCTTAGTAGTAAAAAATTAAGGCGTCTTCAATCGAGTTGTATCCGTATAAAAGTAACGTGTTTGTTATTGTGCAGTAATAAAATCATTATCATTGGTAGATAGCCTTGTTTAGCTTCATACGGTAGGTATTATTCACACCTCAGACTTAGAATAATATCTTTCTTTTATCTTCTCTACACAACCAAAAGCATTTTTAACATATTCTCAGTTTGAGGACTTTATTTTACCTCTCTGTTGGGCTGGGAGTAAAGAAAACACAGAACGTGTCCAGCTGCTTCTCACCCCGAGCATGTCGTAAAAGTTGACTGAGGGATATCCTCTTCAACATGATGGACCATCTACAAGGGTCATCACATCACCCTTGTAGATGGTTCATCATGTTGGTCAGCCCATCCGGATCACCTATCATGGTTCACCATAATCCGTCTTGGGACTTGGCTCTGCCCACCCCATTGTCGCCCCAGTATGTCAGCTTGAGGATATGGATCGTGGTTACCTGTTTGATGTTGAGCACGAGTTTGTCGTGATCAACAGTCGGTGTATCAATGAGGTCGTCTAGTTTGACTGCCCACTCCACGTGCCAGACGCCGTTGGCGCCGCCCGCGCGCACCATGTGGATGTGCCTGCAGTACCACACGTAAATATAAACCCTACTACTATTATAAATGCGAAAGTTTGTCAGGATGTGACGATGTTTGTGCCTCAGTCACGCCGTAACGGCTGAACGGATTTGAATGAAACTTGGAACAATAGTATATGTGCTGGAAAAACAAATAGGCTACTTTTTATGTTGGTACCGCGCGAGCCAAGGAAATGTCCAACCTCATCTGTATTAACAGCATCAACACCATCAGGGATACTACTATCTTGCTAGCTGCACTGATTCCAGTTGTACCTGATTTTTATCCTAATATTCATATAAATATTATATAAACATATTTATTATATTCCATGTATGTATGTATTCTGTATTTTTTTTGTTTCTTATTTTATATTTATGCAAGTAATAAATGTAACCACACCAATTTACCCGTTCTATGTTTTTGTTCCATCCAATCCATCCTAAGTTGCCTGGCAGAGATAGCTTTTAGCGATAAGGCCGCCCATTGTTTTACAATAATTTTGTCTATTTAGTAAGTTTAATGTTGTGTGGTAAACAATAAAGTGTTATCTATCTATCTTAAACTCCTTCGGTGCTTCAAGGAGTTGGGCTGGCTGGGGGAGGGTTAGCAGGGCTATAATGCACAATACACCCTACCACAGGAGTAAATTAGAAGGAAATGGACTCACTCAGTAGACAATAGCAGAGCGCAGACGTGCGCGGGCGGGAGCAGCGCGTGGGCTAGATAGTGTGCGTGCGGCGGCGGGCCGCGCCACGCCGCCGCGCCCAGCGCCGCGCCCAACGCGGCGTGCAGCGAGTACGGACGAATCTCCTAAACAAAATACCATTTATAAATACCCCTTCCAAATGGTCAAGGTCCCAAACTAAAACCTCTTGTGCCGTGGCCGTCATAAACTACGATTACCATCAGATCCGGAACAAATAATTTCAGTACACGCAAACATTTCTCCCGCCGCGGGAATCGAACCGCATCTTCCAAACGTTCACTTCACGCACCTCAGCGGACGCGTCCCGCCACGTCGTAATATATTATCTATACGTTACTTATTATAGCCATGGCTAATTGATTAGACAATAAGAATAACTGAATTATCATTTTATTGCCATCCTACTAAGTGGGATCGGAACAACATGTTTCCCTCTTCCGTCTTCTCATGGACGGTGTTCAATCTCTCCTGGTCATCCACAGCTCGCTCTTTTTGGAACTGTAGGTAGGGGCCTCGGGTGTAATGCCGCTGTAGACAGAACCTGTGCAAATGGGGAATGAGGGACTCATGCCTGACTGCAACTGTGGCGCCCCAATTCAGTTCATGGCTCACATACTCAGCTGCCCCTTGTGCCCGACCACCTGCACGAGAGACGACCTGAACAATGCCACTCCCAACGCTGTGGAAGTGGCTAAGTTCTTCCAAGATAGTGTGAACCATTGACACGATAGAAAATCCAAGGATCATACTGTGCCGACCCCACATAGAGTGGGATAAGGGCAGGAAGATGGATGGATGTTTTGTGCGTGTGCCAATAAATGTTATTTCTTTCTTTCAGTGACGTACCTCAGAGAGCGGACAGTGGCGGGGTAGGCGGCGGCGCGCGAGCACGCGGCCGCCGCTGCAGGCGCGCAGGGCTCGCTCGGCGCTGCTCAGCGGCGCGCCCAGCCCCGCGCCCAGCGCCGCGCGGCACATGTCTACAACAAATAACACCCTGAGATACCGCTGAAGGCTCGTGACAGCGGTGACAATACTACTGGTGTCATTCGTTCTTTCGAACCGGTGCGGTGAAAGGATGTAGAGTGCCACAAATGCTCCTTTCGTGCTCTGACACAAGTTTTCGAGCTTTTAGTTTCTACGACATGCGGGTTTCCTCACGATGTTTTCCTTCGCCGTTTGAGAGTACTGATACAGCGCACATATATTTTTTGAACAAAGTCGGGTTTAGACCCACCACATTAAGATGCCGCTATGAGTAGACCACCAGTGCTCTTTAATTAATAGTTTAATGTGGTCTTGGACCAAAATGCGGACATGTGCACCACCAGCTCGCCCGCAATAAAAAGCCATACGAAGGTCCTGCGAAACACCAGTGCATAAACCAATACCCGTATATTTTCATTATAATGCCTGAACTGAGACAGTATGATGAAATCCGGATAGGAGACAGGAAAACTCTGAGAAACCATTAGGTATTTTTTCTTGAAATCAATTTTGCCATTGTAAATTGTTTGGTAATTCTTTTGCTGTAATTGTAGTTTTTGAGCTGATTTGAACGTAACAAAATTATTGAAATTCCATTAAAATAGTAAAAGAAATAATCATGCAAACACTAAATGCTAGAGAATAGTAAATAAAAGTATCATGCTTTACAATACTCACTGCGCACATACACATGGTCTTCGTCTATCCAGCACAGACAGATAGAAAACGAGGAACAACTGTTAATGATAAAGATAAACCTAATTTACACTACAAAAGAACTACTATTGTAAGAAGAACACTCAAAAATTTAAGACTGTTGGGCTTGTTAAGGCCATGTAACATATTGAAAGAAACTATACTGTCGATTTTGAATTATGTAGTGTAGCACCCTCCCTTTAACCTATATTACTGAAAGACTTAGGTATGTTATGTGCATACTGGAAAGCATTTTATGCCCGAAAAATTATACTTTTAAACATATGAAATTCAGAATAGACAGCCTCCGACACAGACATGCTATCATGCATTAATATGAGAGTTAAAAACACTGAACATGAAAGAGAACTGATATCAAACAACTACTCGTAGTAAGAACTCACCAAAGGTAGGTCTCGCGACGAGCGCAGTGAGCGCTAACGCGAGGCTCGCTGTGCTCGCGCTGTCCGCTGCTATGATGCACTCGGGCAAGTCGTTTCCTATAACTTCTGCCCCTGGAAGATATATTACAGCTGTTTTTTTATGTCTTCTTGACAAGGCCGACTAAGCTGAGAGGGTGGAATAGGTGCTGGGCAAGCCTACTCCATCTTAACTCGTCCCGGGCACTACAGTGTCCCGTTTGTGTGAAGGTAAAAGTTGCCTCCTCACGCTGTATAATCCGTTACCATCTACTAACTATAGATGGTAACGGCCTTAGTTTTTTTACTGGCTTGTGCCCGTCGAGTCACTCGCGTATAAGCTGCTGCTGATGATGAAAGTTATTCCAGGTCGATTTTGGCAATTTTCTTTCAAACGTTAGGCCGTAATTGAGTCACAAACATCTAAAATATCCTAACAATAAAGTGCAAAAGTTCCAAAGTAGCATATTATTTTTTACTTTTTACTAACATTCTTACACAAACTAGCTCAACAAATTATGAGGTATCCATTAATTGAGATATTTTTCACCTACAGACGTAACTTTTTTTTTTCAAATAAAACATGTACCTACTTAAAGGAGTTTGCTCATGTTCTTTCGGAATTATAAGTCCAGGAATATTTATTTATTTGGCAGGATTTTTGAGATCTCTACGCTCAGTCTCATGGTTGATGTAGCTGACATACCTGGTCGTCGTTTAGGAGTTCTAGCGGTAGGCAGGGCTTCGAAGACAGACGTCTCCTGAGACGACAGGCCGAGCAGGGCGCCGGCGCCGCGCATCAGACGCGACGACACCTCCAGGGCTTTGCGGCCGAGGCAGGTACCCTGCAAACATCAAATAAACCGGCCAAGTGCCAGTCGAATTCGCACATGATGGCCCTGATTCTGTACCATAGCACATTAAAAAACGATTCTTGTATGGGACCCCCTTTTATTTTTATAGAGGCAATAGATTTTTCACACACAGAGTGTATCACTCTATGACAATTTCAACTTCTACCTATTATGATTCATGAAATGCAGCCCGCTGATAGACAGACAGACAGACAGACGGACAGACAGACGGACGGACAGCGAAGGCTTAGTAATAGGATCCCGTTGGTGGTTATATTTATTAATTGATATCACTAGGATCGTTTTGAACTCATGACTGACGGCCATTCATCTATTATTCCCTGGGTCTCACCTGGCTGGGCTCGTAGTACTGCTTGAGTCCTCTGGAGAAGTCTCCGAGGCAGCTGTAGGGGTTGCCGAGGATGTTGAGCCCCAACACCAGAACGTGGAACTGCTGCGCCAGCTGCGGCCAGTAGTGTCTAGACGCCGCTTCCAGGAGTTCTGACGGAAGATAGGCCGCATTCCTCACTTCTAGATACGACATCCTGGAATCATGAAGTTTCATATTTTTATCGTATTGTGGAGACAGAACAATCTACTTAAGTGTGTGACTTTTGGCTGTTATTTATATCATAATTCAAAGAAATGTTGGGAAATGTAAATGTTCTAGGAAACGAAATGTAAGATGGCCCCCGATGGACCGGTGATATTGTAAAGGTTGAGTAGTCAGTGAAGACAGCATAAATTGTTTTTCCTTGAAGTATATTGGGAGAAATATGTCCAATAGTAGACTTCTACAGGCTGATGTTAATATATAGCATGTAGGAACTTGTGCTCACCTCAAAACCACATCCTTCATATCACAAAGCGATGACCCCCAAGAATTGAAGAGATACTCCAACAGATCGCTGTTGAACAACTTGGGTCTATTCTCCTTCTTATTCCCGAAGCGCGTCTTATTCGGACTGCTCGTACTATCCGCCAAATACCCGCGGGAAGAGAGAGACAGCACTAGTTTTATCGGTGAGAGGTGGACGTATTCGAACACCACGTTTCTCTGGCCCGAGTTCTGGGACTTGAAGGCTATCATAGGCAACGGCTGGTGAACTAAAGCTAAGTCAGCTCGGAGCCTCACAGCTGGCTTCTCTTCGACCTTCCAATGGTTGAGGATATCAAACACGTAGTTCACAAAGCCCCTGTCTAAGTTCACACAGTACTCCTGAACAAGAACTTTCAAGTACTTGTAAACTTCTTGATTGAGTGAGGGTCTGTATTGTTTTAGACACACGATTTCAATGCTTGGCTTTGGCTCAGCTAATCTCAGATCTGGGGGTAACGGAGCAGGGTATAGAACGCTGGGGAAAACAGCTTCATGCAACTGATTATCGATCTGCAATCTCTGGAGTTTGAGATGTAACGATGACAGGGTATCAGATTTGCGGTACTGCATCCAAATACCAGGGTTGTAGGTTCTGCGTAACTCTGAGAAGAACGGTTTCGTCATTTGCATCTTCTCTAAGTCAATATGGATATATTCTTTTAACTGACACTTCTTCTGTTCTGTCTGGTATTTATCTTCTATCCAGGTGGTGAGATCTGGGGATAGCTGCTTCCATTTGTGGTTTACGTTGACTTCCCAACGGGGGATGGAGTCTGTTATGCTTGCATACGCCAGCTCCTTCACAACTGTGTTAGTTTGCACGCACACAGACAAACTGACTCCCGATAATGCCAGGTAGACCTCGCAATTGCTCTTCTCGGAGTTTATCTTCAATCTGTATTGGCTGGCGACGCGTTCGTCTTGGGCTAGCGCGAATACGCGCTGGTATCCGTCCATGTAAGATACCCAGTAGACTACGACCTTGTCTTTCCTCATTTTTTTGGTCTTCGCGTGGGTTTCCGGGAGGTCTGAGCTGTCGGAGTCTCCGCTGCTGGAGTCGCAGGGCTCCGGCGACTTGGGAGTGAGGCGTTTGAGGGTGGAGGATAGTTTGGAAGTGACGCTGTTGGTGGCCGCTAAGGTGGAATGCTTCACGGAATGGAAACTCACTTTGTCTTCGCCATAACTGGAAAGAGGGTTTTATTTGTCATTAGGAGGGATTTTGTGCTAGCTTTGCTTTTTTGTGTCGGAGTGACGGTTTGGTTATGAAACGGAATAGTTTTTTGCAGACCACAGTGGCTAAACGGCCGACATGCGTGAAGCGAGATTTTTGATACCCTCGATACAGGGAATCTTAGTGTGGGGTCAGATCTGTGTATAATATGTGATAGTTGGGTGTTATTTATTAAATACTGAAATACTTGCCCATCTTGTCCAAAGTTGGCCATAAACCCTTTTCCTTTGTTGTTGTAGATGTTCCACATTAGTTTTCTTTCTTTGCCCGGGTCGTCCCACGTGTACAGCATCGACTGGTAAGGGCTGAGTAAAGCCACCTGAAATAATTGACTCAGGTGAGGGATAGATAATAATTTATTGTATTATGTGATTATTGGGTTGGTTTATTTAATTATTTATAAATAACCACTCTACAAACTGGCATATAGAGGTCTTAGACTGGGTTGAATGGAAAAGTAGCGATGGGATCCAGCATGCTTATTATGTATACCTGTCCCGAGTCTTCCTGATGTAGCTTGAGGAACAGGTCCTCGCAGAGGTTGTCGATCCTGACGGGCGCGTCGCCGGCGTTGTACGGCTTGAAGGAGATCACGAACGGACGCTCCATGCCGCCCGTCACCTCCACGCAGATCGCCGACTGACAGACAAACCATTCAAGATTAGGCACATTTCATGTGTTTGAGGATGGGGTCGTTCTGTCGCCCTTAATCTTTAAAACGACTCAACCCAAACTTATTAGTTGTATCATATGCTTTTCACAAAAGCGGTGGATAAAAGAAGAGTGCATGCTACAGAGATGGGAATATTGAGATGGATGTGTGGAGTGACCAGAATGGATAAGAAACGGAATGAGTACATCAAAGGAAGTCTGAGGAAGTAGCTCAGGTGACAGAGAGGATGAGGAGTAGTAGGTTAGCGTGGTATGAGCATTTTATGTGGAGGGAAGAAAGTCATGTTACAAGGAAAGTGTTGAATATGAATATGGATGGATAAACGGGCAGAGGAAGGCCTAAGATGGATTGTATGAAAGAAGACATGCGTGTGAAAGGAGTGAGTACTAAGATGACGAGTGATAGGAGAAGATGGAAGAGGGAAACATGTTGTGCTGACCCCACCTAGTGGAATAAAGGCAGGAAAATTATGATATGCTTTTCACAAGTTAAAGCGAAAAGTGTGAAAATTTTGCAACTAAGTATTTCAGTAGGGCACACCAAAACACATTTTCATCGCACTCCACAAACATAACAGTTTTACAGAACCTTTAAGACATTACACAAAGAAGATTACATCACACGTAGGTACCTACATGTTAGGTGGTTACAGGCGCTACACTAATTCAATTAGCACCACTTTCGTCTCTCAAGTCAACTATTATAAGGCCTCACAAATGGCTTTCTCTCAGTTTTCAGTCAACGTTCGTTGCTTCCACCGTTCTAAAAACCTCTATACAATGAAGTTAGTAGTGCTAGTAGTGTTTTGTGCAGTGATAGCAATAACTCAAAGTGAGAATAGATATGGCAGACCGAATGGACAATACATGAATGGGTACAAAAGCCCTAAGCGCGTAAAGTACTCAAGTACTCAGAGATTCTACAACCGACCTCAGCCCAGCTTCCCAAGCCATGGAGCCTTCTCCTACACCCCAGCTCCGGGATATAACAATGACGAGCCACCGTACCCTGGAAACCCTGGAAATCTCTACCCTGGGAACTCACGACCAAAGGTTAGTAAAATACCTACTAACGAAGGCTTAGGAGATGATGACTTACAGAACTTTGTCAAATACCTTTCCAAACAAGATCTAGATAAGATTCTTGAATACGCCGGGCACAATAGAGACCGTGAAAGATTCAGGGAGGATAATAAGAAACATGCTGACTACCGACCGACGACCGACGAATACAGAAGCATATACAACAATATACAAGACTCTGAGATGTTTTCAAAACCGGATAGTGATAGCAATATATTCAGCGCTCTTGTTAAAGAAATTGATTTGGATCCCAAACCAAATTCTCATGGCGAAGAAAATCTGAGCCACAAATACAATAATCTCCCAGAGAATTATGAAACTGACACTAAACCATTTTATAAAGAATACAATGGCATTCAAAAACCTTACAATGAGGACAGCGGTAGTGAAGGTACCTATGTCACTGCCCCGACGCTTCCATCTTTTTATGATCTACAAAATCTTTATAACAACGCTCATTTGGATACACAAGAGAGCATGCCAAGGCAAGTGACATACTCAAACACACCGAACAACGGTATCTTAACTGAAAGTGAAGTTATAACCGAAGATATTCTACCCAGGCCACTAAACCTAAGAGATGACCAGGACTTCGACGTATCTTTCACGCATAATGTGCCAAAAGTTGTAAGAGCAGATTCAAGTTATAAGTTGGAGAATTTCGGAGAGTTGCCGCTTATGGGCTACAATTCTAAGTTGGACACAGTAAGCTCTTATCACGTACCGCATTATACTGTAAGTATTTTCAGTACACCACAGATTAAGCAAAAAGCTATGAGTGAACATGCTATCAAAAATAATATACCAATTTTCCCATAACACTAAAATCATTTTGTTTTGTTTGCAGGTAACATCAAGTTCATCATTGTCATCAAACGCAAACCCGTCGTCATCCTACTCTGCTAAGTCATCATCTTATTCATCATCATCGGTTCCGGTCGAGCCGGCGCCGCCGCCGTCAGCGGCCAAGGAACAAAGTGACGCTCACTTGAAGGCTGTTCGGATATGGTCCCACAAGTCCAAGGGAACAGCTTACACGCTGTACGACGATGGAACCTTGTCGCTTGAGAAACCGGGCCGACCGAAATATGGATATTCGTAAACTTGTGTAAAATGTAGAATAGTTTTTAAGTGGCGAGGAGTTGAGCTTTAATATTTTTTATAATTTATTGTTTAGCCTTTTAGTTACTGCTTATGTTTGTATGTGTAAGAATTAAATTTATTTATTATGCGAAAACTATTATTTCTTCCTGTTAAATTAATTGGTGAGCGAAGTTAGTTTTATTGGCGTTAGACCTATCTTGGTCAGATCAGCCGCATCGTTCTCTTCCATGTTGTGCAGCTAACCAAGAGTAACTTTTTGGTTCGCTAGAAAGGCATACGCCTCGGGCCCAGGTGCATCCTATAGTCAGCTGTCAGCTACCTCATTCTCCTTCAAGGGCCGAGCAAGAGTTGAGATAAGGAGATAAAAGCACACACCCCTTTATCCATCCTGAGCACGGTGACATGGTTCTTGGCGATGGGGAACCGGTGGGAGACCAGCGACGAGTCGCGGTACTTGCAGTGCATGGCCATGGACGTGGTGGCGGGGTGGAAGGGCGCACACGCGCCCGGAGCCAGGTCCATCCATAAATCAGCTGCCTCGTTCTCTTCCATGTAGCGGAGAGGTCGGCGGGTTTCGTTCGACACTATGAAGTAGGGGAGGAGCGTGACGATCTTCGTTAGTTGGGGACTGAGTTCCGAGAGGGTTACCTATGGAAAAGTGAAATATCATTATTCATTTGACTAGGTATAATTAGGCTCCCCAGAGTCCCAATGCACACTCCCGACACTTAATAAATGAAAAATCGGTCCAGTGCGAGCCGAATTTCGCACAGGAAGGGTTCCGTACATTAAAAAATTTTCTCATCGCTCTCGAGTCGTTGTCTAGTAAACTTAAAATTTTAAAATAGAATTATGCCTTCCTGTGTAGTGAAAACTTGTAAAAACAGCAGCAAATCACATAAAAAGTCTCACGGAATCACTTTTCTCTTGTAAGTACTTCAAATAAAATCGTTTCTTAATTATTATAGATACTACGAATTTTAGATTACCTGGAACACAAAACCTCAAAACCTCGGAGACACACACATAGATAAAGGTGGCTTTATTTGGTCTGAGACTCACATTTAACAGCAGCCTGTAGTTAGTCCTGCGCTCGGTGTGCGCGCAGACGACGAGGCCGGGCGCGGCGGGCGGCAGGCGCGCGGCGCGCGACCAGGCGGAGTGGTGCGCGCGGAAGCGAACCCGCGCCCCGCCGCGCCCCCACCGCCCGCTCCACACCAGCGGCTCCTCGCGCAGCTGGTGCACCGCGTCTGAGTGACGACCCTGCAGTCATATAATCCTCCTGGTGAGCGATCAAGACATGTTCTTAGAGACTATTCTCTCGCTGCATCGCAAATAAGCCCAAACAGAGATTCGTACGTAGTGAAGCGCTCGTGGCGTAGCTTGCTTAGGCGTTCTTGATTGATCGTTAAGTTAAGCAACGATATGCGCGGTCACAAATTGGGATGGGCGACCGCAAGTGGCATTACGATTCCGTGCTTCGGAGGACAGGTTAAAAAGTCGGTCCCGACTTTTAAGTCGTTACGCCATGACGGAGGCCTTTAGGCGGCCTAAAAACTCCCGTCACTAGAGTGGGCCACTAACTAGCTCTTACGAACATACATACATGACATACATACGTATTTTACTTGTGCTAGTTGTCCCAAACATCTTTTTTGTCGTCAATGCTGGATGGGTAAAGCTGTCAGCAGATAAATATAACCCAACGACCTCCATCGATCACGAACACATAACTTTCACATACCTATTTAACAGTTTAGTTTACAATACTAATCAGTTTATTGCACACCCACAGATATAACATGACAGACGTATCTAAACGTTATACCTACACAATAAAATTATCTTACAGTAGGTACCTATACATAAATAAATATTAGAAAATCAAAACATAACAATAGTACTTATGTATTCCTAACAAATTACAACTACACACTAAAATCTAAAAATAACACAAGAGAGAAAGAAAAAGAAAACAATAGTTATAACCAATAAATTTAAAAATAATATCACAAACTTTCAAAGGAACATCAAACTATATCTTACCCTTTGATTATATAAGATCTTACCATTCTACATACATACATGTAATACAACTAAGTAGGTATTAATTATTAAACTCAAGTTGCTCACAGTGTTTCAAGCATAGTCTTTGAATAGATGTCCAGTTATCCGTGAAAATATCAAATTGTACGTGAGAGACAGTTATGTTGTTTAGATGCCGCTGTGCTCTACATATCGGGGACTGATGCCGAGCTACGGTACGTGCGGGTGTCACCGCAAAAAGTGGCATTCTCCCTGGCCAAATCTTATGCGGTTTTCTGGTACACATAGTCGACTAGCCTCACATAACAGTTCTGGACAGAAAAGAAGTCCCCGCAGTACACGGCATAAAGTTACAAGTTGATTGGATAACCGGCGCGTTTGTAAGGAATTAAATCCTAATGTACCTTGAAGGTATTTGGTAGGCTACATAAACGTGTAATAGCCGTATATTTTCCGGTACAGGAATCGAAGAAACTGTTTTTGTACTTTTTCCAGCAGGTGTAAATTCCTTGATATGGGTTCCATACGCAAGAACTAGTTTCAATTTTGGATCTTATTAGGGCTGTATAGAGGAGCTTGATTGTGTTAATATTATTAAATTCTCTACAATTTCTAGTTAAAAATCCTTATCTTTTAAAACAGTCAGTTGCTAATTTGTTAATATGTACCTACATGAAAAGTCAATTCAGTGTCGAATAGGACTCCTAGCCTAGGTAACTCTACATGTATGTATTATGTATGTTGTGTAGAATGAGATTATATTTTAAACAACATTCCATCGCGAACGGAATGTCTACAAAAACTGTATTTATGATAACATCACAAGAAATAGTGTTTTATAAAGACCCCTGTTCTGAATGTTAGATCCTTCTCCTTGTCCAGCCCAAAACGCAACGATAGCGCGATCTAGGACCGATGTGTTTTTAGCAGCGCCATCTAGTTATAAACTTGGAAAGTAGCACAGAAATGATTAAATTGTTAGCACACATTTTTTGTTTTTTGATCTAATAAAATATTTTGTTAATCGTCAGATTTATTATTTGGAAATTTTTATTATCAACATCATCTAATTTTTCGGAAAATTACTCCTGCTAGCCAAACCAGTGGTTACATTACCGGGTTTCGACAATTTTTTTACGATGAGTGGAAAAATAAAAGTATCTATCATCATCATCATCCTCCTGCCCTTATCCCACTCTGTATGGGGTCGGCACTGCTGTGTAAGAGTTTTGGCTACGAAATGAAAACTTTTGTCGAAGCCCGAAGGTCTATTACCATTTAGAAATTTGAAAAGTCCTGACAAAGAGCCTGACACTTCAATAAAAGTCCGGACATTTTGGTCACAAATACAAAATATTGCGGGACTAGATTTTAATATTATATTGTGATGAATGAGAAGTTAACAGGCAAAGATAAAAGACTTATTTGATATTACTATTACTATTTTTGGTACTCCATCTAGACATGATCGGACAAATCCGGATAGATGCTAACCCTACTTAGGGTTAGAGAGTATTCAATGGCGACATTGGACATACGAGTAGGTACCTGATAGTCGGGTGTATAATAATAATATATTTATTTTTTCTCTCACAACAAAATTAAGATTAACATAGTATTATTTAAAAAATATATATAAACAGTAAAATATGAAAAAAACAGATATAACAGTAAAAATAATAACATACACTTTAGGTAATTAGTTAAGCTGTTTTGTGAGAGACTGGTGCGTGAAATAGGTATTAAAAAATCAGTGCTACTCAGTACTCAGGTCACCAGAGCCCTATGTACCTTCATCTCCAGCGGCAAGCCGGTCTTGTTGATAAACCAGTGGTGCGCGTGCACGTAGAGTTGCCAGCAGTCGCTGCGCTCCACCGTCACGCAGATCTGCGTCGGGGGGAGCCCCTCGCCGTCCTCTAGCGCTAGGTTCACGCATTTCTCTGTTATGTCTACAACCAGAAATATCACTTAAATGTACTCAGGCGCGGTCCGAAGGGGGGGATAGGGGGGGGGGGCAAAACCCCAAAAACGTATCAACTATCAAGTCAAATATAAATCTTCAAAAATTTACAAAATATAAAAAAGCCATTTTCTGCCCCTAGCCGCGATGCCAATAAAAATAGAAGGCTTCCATTTGTTTATTATAGTCTATGCATGGAATATAAGTATTTTGGCGCCATCTATTGAAATAAGCTTGTTATTTTTAACACTTTAAAATTGTTTTGAATGAAACTTACAAGACTAAAAACATTTGATCTTTGGAGGTCAGTTTGAATCTTTGTTTTGCGCCATTTGATGTTTGTGAGCAAAAGTATTGTAACAGCGACATCTGTTAGCCGTATCCTCGCAACTCTACTTAATAAACAAACCTGGGGATAGTGTAAAACTGCCGGTCCACAAGGATCCCTGGTAGTTCATGCAGATGGTCAGTTTGTGAGACTGCGTCAGTTGTAGAGTGTATGTGTGCAACCGTTCGCCGGATTCTATCCGCACGTTCCAGTCCCTTGTGGAACACGAAATCTGGAAACAAAATGGTTATCCATTTTAAATTAGAATAACCGTAAGTAAGTACCTATTGTTAACGTCATGTAAAAATATCATCATATTATAAGTAGCTAAATAAGTACAAAATAGAGAAAAGACGGCGCGCCGCGAACAACAAAAGTGAAGCCCCCTTTTTATTTGTTTGTGTTTTGAAGGTTTTGTGTTCCAAGTAACCTAAAATTCATAGTATAATAATTAAGAAATTATGTTATTTGAAGAACTTACAAGTGAAAAGTGATTCCGTGAGACTTTTTATGCGATTTGCTGTTGTTTTTACAAGTTTTCATTACACAGGAAGGCATAATTCTATTTTTAAAATTTAAGTTCACTAGACGACGACACGTGCGTGACGTACTAAGAGCGATGAGCACGGTTTTGTGTGGCTTCATTTTTGTTGATCGCGGCGCGCCATCTCTCTTTTTATTTTTGGTCTGAGGTATTTGTTTAGTTCCTTATACTGTACAAAAATAGTTTTATTTTTCTTCTTACACTGCTCTTATAAAAAGAAATGCATTATTCTGTAATATAGATTTAAATTACTTACCTCGATAGCGTAAGGTAGGCGATTGTATAACGCTAGCGGAGGGACCACTCGGACCAAATAGTTGGGGATGGTCCGGCTCACTTTGTGCGATTGGATTCCTGAAACAAAACAAGGATCAGTTTATTAAAAAAACCTGTTTTGCTTAAAATATAGTTAAAAAGCTTCCTCTTGAGACTTCGCTCGCATGATATCAGAATAATTAATTAGTAGCCTACTATGTTAGACCACACTGTTAATTAACATCAGGTAGAGTGTGGTCAAACGCAAACTTATTTCGGTTAAAAAAAAATTTTTCATTCAATTGTTATACAAATCGGTCCGACCGTTATCTTGTGATCGAGTCACAAACATTCAAACAGATTCACAAACTTTCAGATTATAATATTAGTAGGTCTTTTGTAGCAATAGCAACCTTCAACAGCCAGTATCCTCATTGCAAAGATCTTCTTATCCTGGTCGTCCTTGGCGGGGCAGATCATATCTCGCGGCGTGCCGAGGTCGTTGGCTAACTCCATCCACCAAATGCCCTGTGTGGCTGTCTGATACGACCTGGAAATAAATAGCGTTCTAGAATTGTGCCTTGAGGTACGCCAATTAAAAACAAAAAGTTTAAATGTATTTTATGGCTTCTGACTGTTTTTCAGAAATACATCAGTAGACAAAGTAAATTGATATAACAATGTTACTTTACAAAAATACCTCTTTGTCACAAATAAACGGTTTTTAGTCTCATTCACACAGTCAAAGGCTCTCGATTGGTACAGAAATAGTTACACAATACTTTTATATGTTAAAGGTGTAATGAGAGTGAATGAAGCTAAATATTTTTAATATTAACGCAACGCGTCACCTCATACATATACAAGGGATTTATAACTAACGACCTAAACCAAACACGGATGCAGCAGCTATTGAAAGAAGCACACTGATTGAAATGGAGATCCGTGGTCTTTGCTCACCCCTATGGGAAACAGGCGTGATTTTATGTATGTATATTAAGGTTCAACGAATAATACAATTATGCCTATAAGATCATAATCAATTTATTAGTATGATACTTACTCAAAGTTACTGGGCAGTAGGTACAGCTTGCAATGGTAGGCGATGTACAACGGTACGTTGTAAGTCTGCTGCGGCGCGATCACGGCCAGCCGCATCTTGTCGTCGAAGGGATTTGTCAGAGACCCGATCAGATCTGCCCCGATAGATAGCAGATCCTTCTTGTTGTAGAACAGTTCTAACGCGTATGAGGTCTCGTTCCGAACCTGAATTAGAACAGGGAGTTTTAAGATCGGTTTTATTAATACTTCTCTCATTACTCATCCAGCTGCTTCTCTTCCCGAGCATGTCGTAAAAGTCGACTAAGGAATAGTATCCTCTCCATAATGATGACCTATTTGGGCTACAGGCTGATCTGTGACCATGACCAAAGCTGTAATACACTTACTTGCAATGGTGATCGGACGACAATCTTCTTGCTGTTGTAATTGGATTGCCTCTCCACCACAATGTAATATCTTGTTGAGTTCTTGCTCGGATGCAAGACGTGGAGTTTTGACACGGTTCGCTGTGGGCATAGTATCTGAAAGGGAGGTAAATTATGATTTATTTGTTTTATAACTGGTGCTTACATAACTAAATTATAGGTGCCTACCCACATACTATATTTACTAGTGGCGCTATTTAAGTGTTTACTACAGTCGTTGGTTAGTCTGGAAAACACTCATCTAGAGCTTGAAAGGGGATACAAGTTCAATATATCACACATTACAGATATTCCTCTAAGTTTTTACTGCATGTAAATATGTAAAAATGCATTACTCATTGAGATGATCCAAATGTTATTTCAGTTTGTAAGACAGATTACCTACTTTTTGTATCATGTAAATATGAAAATGGATGGATACATACATGGGTAGAAGTAGACCAAAGAAGAGATGGATG
The DNA here is from genome assembly GCA_949320045.1 of Scotopteryx bipunctaria. NCBI lineage: Eukaryota > Metazoa > Arthropoda > Insecta > Lepidoptera > Geometridae > Scotopteryx > Scotopteryx bipunctaria. Next base: position 510,730 of record OX439449.1, read on the forward strand.
GATTGTGTGAATGATGATAAGAGTAAGAAAGGAGTGAATACTGAGATGACGGCTGATAGAGGGTAATGGAAGATGAAAACATGTTGTGCCGACCACACTTAAGTGAGATAAGGGCCTGCCCTTATCTCACTTAAGTGTGGTCTGTGGTGGGATTATGATGATGAAATGTACTCACAGTGAGATGGTCCAAGTCGTGCAGTCTCACGGTGAGCGAGAGGTCGGTGAGGCGCGTGTGCAGCGCGGGGGGTGGCGGCGGCGCGCGGGGAGACCACTCGCGCGGTGCGGGGGGCGACATTTGACCGCCGGGGAATCCTCCTTCGAAACTATACAACATCCAACAATCACATAGGTAACATAGATAGATGATGTAACAGTTTTAGTTATGACTACACAATAAGATTCCTATGTAGCGAGTATCGGAAACTACGAATAAACTAGAAACGGAAGTAATATTTACAGAAAGTGCAAATACTTTTTCGCGGAAAAGGAACTCTTAGGTCTCGAGTTTCAGCCTCGCACTCACCCACTATGCTATTCAGGACATCATTGTATACACAAGTTATCATTACGACTTTATTTTTTTCATATCTACCCTCAAAAAATATAAAATTGAACACTTACCAATCCCATTCATCGCTAATGTCAGTCATTTCCTGCCTTGGTTTCTCTTCATTCTCATCTAGCATATCGCCTGTTGATATATCACATCCTGCAATGTTTATATTAATATTGTCAACAGCTAATATATTAATTTTCAGGTGCATTTATTTACCATATCCATCCTGGGACTCTCAATCAGGAGTGGCTGCAAGTTTTCTTATGATTACTTGTGGCTCTATCCACCCCATTGGGCTCTATCCACGGGCGTGATAGTAAAATGTATGTATGCATTTATAGCTAGCTTAGGCCTACTACCTTGCAGACAATACGTTTCGGATAATAAATGGCATATATTAATAAAAACCGTTCAGCTGTTACGCCGTGTCCTCACGTCGAGACAAACTTTCGTATTAATTAGTAGTAGAATGTAGAAAATAGAATGTTTACCTGGCGTGCTCGGCCTACTGGTGTCCACGTCGTAGTCGGCTATAGCTATTACCCTGTCGTTGCCGGCTAAATCAGTTTCAGCTTTCGTTTTCAAGTGAACCGTCGATCCAGGTCCTGAATACCAAACATAGCATGTTTAATCTATTTCTCGTTCCACTGCTAAGCTTAAGTCTACCCTGTGGTTTTTATAACGTCCCTATAGGAGAGGCTAGGCTTCTTCCCATGAAATGGTGATCACTTATATCAGTCCTATACATTTTTGCGTCTAGCTACTTCGTTAGACGCAAGTGATTTGGTACAGCCTTTAAGACTCTAATATCATTGACCGTAAAAAGGTTGGGAACTTTACATCTGAGACAATTACATTGTAATGGTTCATTGGGTGGGGTAATTTTAATGCAATAGCATGCCATTTCGCCTGCTAATTACTCTTATCTAACCTTACCAATATCATTGAGGAGCAGGATCCCGCTCTCAGCAGTGACGATAGCGGAGACGGCAGCTGTCCTATCACTGATGGCGTTACTCAACGCCAGCAGTACCCTGGCAGCCGCAGGGGTTATAGTTATGTTTAGCATATCGCGAGCTTCCAGCATTACGTATGTGCAGAGGCGCTCTGCAACTGTTTCTGTTTCTAGGCCCGAGTCAACGCTGTCGCCGTGGATGGGTTCCTGTATAAAAAATCTCAACTAAATTCCCCAAAATTGCGGACTTAGCCGTGCTCTAAAATAAGCCAACGGGAGGCATATGTTCAGCAGTAGCCTTCTATAGGTGATAATGATGAGGGTTTCTGTCAGTCGCCTGGTCTCTCTCAATGGATAAGAAGCCATTTTAAATTAATTTCCTTGGCTGCCTCTGTAGCCGAAACGCTTGGGAGGATTTTGACTAATGAGGTGTCGTTGGATTCGTCTAGATAAAGTGTCCTAACTTTAACTTTAAGAAGCCACTTTTTAATTTCTATATTTTTTCAGATTATGTTGTATCTCTCACCTGCAAAGTGACAGTCTTATGGTCCGTCTCCTTCTTGCCCTTGACGCTGTCGACGAAGGTGACGGCCTTGTCGTTGTCCTCATCGTCCGCGTCGACGTCGCCGTCGCTCTGCGGCGCGGACGAATCCTCCGCATTGCTTAGTTCTTCGCAGCTCGACTCACTATAGAAAAAAAAACAAGTATGCAGATAAATAAATATTATCTGACTACATCGGATTCTAGACTGGAACTGATATAATATTTATTACAATTTACAAAAGACAGTTTTCCAATCTGGGCTTCTTAGTATGTATGTTTTACTTTTAGTTAAGAAACATATTCAGAGTATATAATTTTTGGATACTTACTCAGTGAAGAGATGTCCTATAGCGGTCGCCAGTTTGTCCATAAGTCCGTTCTCATTCTCCGAATCCGACTCATCGTTTTCCAAAGTCCCCAAAAACGCCATGTTTCCGAACTCCATGTCATTCCTGCTCTCTCTTCCATTAGGGTTCCGTATGAATGTCATTTCGTTGTCAGTGTCACATTCGTCTGCTGAAGTCTCGGATTCGAATTCGTTCTTTTTGCGGCGTTTCTTAGATTCGGAAGCTGTAGAGGAGTCCGCCTCGGTTTCTGGTTGAGTGGTGGTTTCCAGGCGGGTTGACATAGAGTAGGCTTTATCCTGTATGTATAAGGTTTGATTTTATTGAGGAATCGCTACCTGAAATTATCCAACTACGCATAGCAAGTCAGTCGAAGTAGTCAGTACCTCCCCATCCACCAGTCCATATAGCTATGCACACTCAGACCAAATAAAAGAAAAGACGCTGCGCCGCGAACAACTAAAGTGAAGCCACACAAAACCGTGCTCCTGCAAGTAAACAGACACACTCACTCACACACCTATACTAAAACCATGCTGATCACTCTTAGTACGTCACGAGTCTTAAAAATAGAATTATGCCTTCCTGTGTAGTGAAAACTTGTAAAAACAGCAGCAAATCACATAAAAAATCTCACGGAATCAATTTTTCACTTTTCACAGTACTTACAGTACTTCAAATAACATCGTTTCTTAATTATTATACTATGAATTTTAAGTTACTTAGAACACAAAACCTCCAGGACATTTTTATTTGGTCTGAGTATACACATAAATGAGTAGGTAAAAGATAAGGATATAATTAGGTACAATACAGTAGGTACAATAGTACCTACTACAGGGTACAATATGGGTACGATGTTGCTGGCCGGAGCTGCAATCAGGTCAGAGCTGTGTGTCTGTGAACCAAATAGGTCCTATCTCAGCTTAATGCCGCTCTCTCTATGGGTTTAGCGCTGGTTTTCATTAGTAGTAGAAGTTACCTGGAAGAGCGTAGCAGAGACTTCCCACGGCCGGTAGATGTTCTCATTGATGACTAGAGGCTCTATCAGAGGCTCCCAAGCATCCACTCTCTCGTTGTAGACCGAGGCCTGCGCCGTGAGGAGAGCTGTGCCGTGGAGCTTCTGGGACCAGTCGTGAAGCGTCAGCTCTCCTGTGAACTGATGATAGAAATATTCAAATAAATACAATTGATGGGTAAAAGTCGCCCATGTCGGTCAGTAGAACTACTTTTGAATCATTTTATCATCTATAAGCTTAAGATATCTTATAAGAATAGTATAGGTCCTAATAAAGACCCTTGTGATACACCAAGTACTATTCAGAAATAAGTGCAATACCAATATTTTAGATCGAATAGAGATTATCTTATAAATATAGTGAAAATTATAGAAACTTCTAAAAATAAAAGAAAAACATTATTTTACAGAATTACAGAATTATTTTACATAATTTCCTGCCCTCTATGCCCAAAAACCTGCACCTGTGAGGACTTTATCGAGGCCTCTGATAGGGCCATAGAAGTGGCTTCATATTTTTCAAACATAATTTAGTTTTATTATGTTAGTTTGAGCTCATTGAAACGACGAATGAATGAATGATCAGAATGGATACTCAATGAAAAGCTTTACCAAATTCGGAAAATTAACATCCTAAATACCTTTATCATAAGAACGGGAATCCTAACAGTCTGCTCGACTTCAAATATGATCCTCACAGAGGGGACCATCATGACAAACGTCTCGGTCGGCCTGACTGCCGGATACTTCGGCGTGTAAGCATCTTCGGGGTTGATGAATACTGTTGGGGTTATTTTCTTCGGAGACCAGAGGTCTTCTTCGAGTTTATCTACGCGAGGGTTGAGGAAGTTAAAGTGATCTCGCTCTTCTGGTATCATCATTATTTCTGATTGGATTTCATCTAGGATATCTGTAACAAGATAACAAGGATTAGATTTAGGACTTTTCTTGGAATCACTCGGTATAAAAAATATTACAATGAGGCCAGACAACATCGACAGTTTTGTTTGTTTGTTTACCACATACCAGTAACAGTGTGGACGGTGGTAGCGGCAATATGAACTTCTATCTCCGACACGGATGTCTTGACCCTCACGCCCTCTTCCGCGTTCTTGAAGGACTTGGAGAACTCCAGGTCACACGGCTTCAGAACCAGTTGCGGCGGGAGGTTCTTTAGCTTTGATTGGAGTTTGGACATCACCTGGAATATTATCATGAGAAACATATATTTCGCCCTGTACCTGTAGCCCAGTTAAAGTAGTCCAAGAGAAGTTCAGCTCGCATCAGTGCATGACCATCAACCTTGCCACAAAACACATGAAGCTGGTATTTCTTATGTTCCTCAGCTAGTGGAACTTGTAGGGTACCTACTTGTAGCCCAGCGAAAGGGAGAATTCGTGGGTTACCTGTAGCCCAGCTAAAGAGATGACAAGGGTCTCAGTCCCACAGTGAGAGGAGTAGTCCAACAACAGTTCAGCTCGCATCAGCAGCGCATGACCATCGGCCTTGCCGCTCGCCGCGAAACACATGATCTCCGGCTGTCGGAACTGGATGGAGATCGCCAGGTTTGGAGCGTCATCTGACATTGAATTTCCTGAAAAAAAAAACACTGATCCTAAACGGTGATTTCATTTTCTTTTCTTACTTGGTAAAATGGTAATCATGCTTGATGAAGGTGGGTATAAGTATCGCAAACCTGTTTGCACAACAATTTTGACCAAACAGGGGCCTTATCACGTGATGGCCCGACACATACGCATCAAAATAACAATTGTCTATGGATTGTTATAAAAAAAACTTTTAAATCTGTGGGTATATTTTTAGCGTTCGAGTCAGTCTTTAACGAGAGGGCCAACAATAACAATCGACTTCCAAGTTAAAGAACTAACCGTGGAGAGAAAAAAGCTCTTTTGATGTACAGACACTTTTATAGACAATGATTATGTAATAATTATGTTTATTATTTATGTTAATTTTATTATTCTGTAACGTGGGTCTTACCTGTAGAACAGTATCCGCTGGTAGAATCACTGGTACTGTGCAGCCTGGTGGAGCGCGCGGGGCGCGCGTTGGCCCCTTCGCCCACGTAGCCGTGGTTCACCACTCCGCCTTCCAACGTTTTCTCACCTGTCACATAACTCTGACCTTTATTTTGGGTTCTTAAAAGAAAATAAGGCCAGATCTCCGTCAATTACCGCGTTCTATAATATGACGGTACAAAAAAGCAAAGCGAAGGTCTTTCAAAAGTTTGCTTGTTGAATTGTTTTCAGTTTTCTGCTGGAAAGTGAGAGATACTTATATTCGTAATTATGATTTGGAGACGCAAAACGCATACTTTTACCAAAGCCCGATTGTGTAACTGTTGAATTCAAATGTGGACTCACCTGGCATAGCGTCCAGGAGACTCCTCGCCAGGGTCAGGAAGAACGGCAGTGACAAGTTTAACCTGGTTCTATCGACTCTCACGTCCAGCTGGCGAGCCTTCGCCCCTGTGACGCGGAGGCTTGCGTCGATCAGCGGAGGCCTACGGACCGAGATCCCAACGGTGTCGCGGCGAGACCCGCCTTGCGATTCGAAGATTCTATAAATACAATTTAATAATTTTAATCAGTGTCCTAGAAGTATGACACTTGTTTATTCGCCCTGATTCTGCTGACCTTGAAGTACCCGGAGCAGGACTTATGGATGTTGGCAACAATGTTTTAGTATCCTGTCCTTAACTCCTAGTGCGAGTAGGTGATGGTTCAGTTCGCAGTGTCCTATGATCACTGTTACCTCTTGATGAAGACGTTCGGTTCGGTCCTGATGTCGTCCACTAGTAGGCTCATGAGGCTGGCCTTCAGCTCCAAGCTGGCGTCGGAGTAGCAGTCCAGCTGGACCGTGGTCTCCCCGGCGGAAAGTCGGGCGAGGCCGTTGTTGACGTCCCGGACAGGGGAACTCAGGACCTCGTCGATGTCAGAGAACAGGCGGAGAGTTAGGCCTTCGAGAGTGAATCTGGAGAGAGAAGCAAAACATGAAATGGTTCAAAGATCAGTCCCCGGGTTAGCGATCTACTTCAATGCCATAAAACAATAAGAAGCTTAAAAACAACACGAAAAATCTAGTGTTTTGAATCATTTCATTACAGAATTACTATACTTTTGCTTATTCCTTTTTGATAGCCATCATAACTTAACTGACTGGTCTACCCGAACACTGTACCTGATGGCAGCTTCTTTTCTAATAGGTTCCCCCTGAGCGAAGAACGCTTGGAGCTTCTTGACCGACGCATCAGTCTGTGGCACTTCTACTGGCGAACTTGGCACTATGCTACCTGTAAAATGAATTTTAAAATACCATCAATGAAACCTCAAAATATAACTGGCGAGCAAAGCGAGCAGATGAAATATAGAAAATGTAATACGAGAAAATGAATAGACATTTTGTACTGAGCCAAAAATACATATTAACAACGTTTATCTTCTCTCTAGATAAATACTAGCAATTAAACGTCAAAAAAATAAGAGAGAAGTCTGAAAAAAGAAGCGCCCTCGCTTCTCTTCTTGAGAAAAACTCACATCAACATCCAAAGAAGGATCTAAAGAGAAGTCAGGTTGTCAGCTCGAATCGCCAGAATAGTGTCCAGGTGGTCCTTTTGGCTAGATTGACGAGCACAGTATCCACGAAGACGTTAGTACCGTCTAAAGATGTATCACGAAAGCAATCGCCTACGAGCGAAGCGACCTTTCACGAGCATAGCGAGTAAGAACTAACCAATAAAATGGCCGATGCTCAGGTTATCAGCCCACACGGCCAGGATAGTGGCCAGGTCCTTCTGTCCCAGGTTGACGAGCACGGTGTCCACGGAGACGTCAGCGCCGAGCGCCAGCAGGTCGCGGCAGCTCGCCTGCTGATAGCCCACGCACCGCTTTATGTCGCAACGGATGCAGATCGGCTCCAGGATCGGCTCCTGGAAGAGGTGGTTAGTATAGTGACTCTTGTTCAGTACTTTGAGGCTTTCGTGATAGTGAACGGGACCATATTTATTTCAGAAACAAGAATTTATTTACTTATTTCTACATCTAAAAGCCAATATTTTCTTGCAGCATATTTAATTTATCTCACTTTATAATGATGTTCGGTATGGTTTAATCTTATGTCACTCTTGTGATCCAGACGAACCCAACAATCATTTATTTAAATACGCCCGCCCGCGCTATTCTGACGTCCTGGAGCTTAAGCAGGATGTTGTCATAGGTTTCTGCATGGGGCTGAAGGCTCCGGATCTCAAACAGACCTGCACTTCCAGCGTGCCCGCCAGGGTCATGACTGCCCGCGCAAAGGTCACGTCCTGCAGCTTTAGCAGGATGTTATCTATGATGGGACTCTGCATGGGGCTCGAGGCTTCGTATGGAGAGCTCAACTGCTTGAAGAAGTTCTCAATCAAAAGATCACCTGGAAATAAATTAGGAGTGAATTCAATATCTAAATGTTCCTCTTAGTTTTGTAGTAGTTCTGAACGAATATAGGATCAATTTCGCTAACAAAATTACATCACTAACCACAAACTGAGTGAAGTTACTATGGAAAGCAGAAAGCTGATAATTTTTTTTTTATAAAGTACAGACATCCAACCGCACTACAGCCATCAACTACCAACTGAAACGTGAGGTACAGAATTAACTTACCCATATTAAGAACCAATAAATTGGGGGAAGACGGCTTCTGTGGCAATAACAGTACCGGCGCATGGATCTGTAAAGCAAAGTAAAACAGGTCAAGTGCGAGTTGAATTCACACATGAGGGATTCCGTACATGTAGGTACTTTTTAATATGACTTTTACTCTGTGTACTTTTAAATAGGAAAAAAACGATGATCGATTACGAACGTTAAAAAAAAGTGTCTTGGAGGGCTCCTATACCCTTTTATTTATTTATTTTATTTTTATTTTTTGTTGTTATAGCGGCAATAGAAATACACACTGAAAATTTCAACTCTGTTACGGTGCATGAGATACAGCCCGCTGACGGACGGACGGACAAACAGCGGAGACTTCGTAATAGGGTCCCATTGGCACCCTTCGGGTAGGGTGTACCTTAAAAAACGATGTAAGGTGTCCGATAAATATCTATAACTAGCTGTGCTCCGCGGTTTCACCCGCGTTTTTCTCACAGGCGGCCAGCAAGCGCGGCCTCCTCGTCTCGCCCGCCGCCGCGCCGCCAGCGTCTCGTCTTGCTTGCATCAAGCGCGCGTGGATTTCCTTAGCAGAGTTATTTTAGAAATGTATTTATTATACTCTTCAAAGATCTTATACTTACAATCATCAACAAATATATTTCGAAAAAGATTATTACAGGATTTTATGTTGATAAAAAACTCTATGGCCCATAACTCATTAATAGGTACCAACTCTTAACATCTTACACACGTGATAACTTTTAAACGAAATATCCGATTGAGATGAAACAAAAAGTATTTTACTTCTACATAAATACTCTTGATAACATAATGCTTAATTTCGATAAAGATTAATATTACGATACATATTTAACGTAGTTTTTTTTCTTCAGACGATTTAATAATTATTTTGAACACAAAATCGGTTATTGTGATTAAACCATGATAGCTAGATATATGTTCTCGCGGATTTTTTTGTAGGTCTTAATGGGATCTACAAACCCGTTGTACATCATTTTGTTCTATTGTCAATAGTTTTTGCAGCGCACGCAAAAATAGGTTTTCGATTTTACACCTTGTGTTACAAAATAGCAATTTTATTACGGATCCCTAATTTTGAAAATAATAAAACATAGCCTATAGCCTTCCTCGATAAATGGACTACCCAACACTGAAAGAATCATTCAAATCGGACCAGTAGTTCCAGAGATTAGCGCGTTCAAACAAACAAACAAACAAACAAACAAACAAACAAACAAACTCTGCAGCTTTATAATATTAGTATAGACAAGTATTTGAAGTGGTCAAGCGCTTGTATTCTGCGAAGTCCTATATCAGGGAAGTAGTACCTCTATGACAAGGTTCAGGCGGGTGCTCCAAGAGCGGAATCCTTGCGAATGTTTCTCTGCAGCGCGCTCGGCCGCCATCGACGCCTCCTGAGCCACGGAGCTCGGTACCAGCGGCTCTATGAATTGCTGCAAATAATACACAGTTTTTATAGACGACTTCGGTGGCGTGGCGGGCGAGTGCTCAGCTGAGACGCAAGTGGCGCGGGTTCGTTTCCTGGTACGGGAGAAATGTTTGTATGTTCTAGTTCTGCAAATATTTCTTCCGGGTCTGGGTGTTGTAGTATTATGTATTTACAAAAAAAAAGAGTATATAAGTATTATATCAGCCATCTGGTGCCCATAGTACCAGCTTTGCTTAGTTTGGGGCTAGATGGCGCTGTGTGAAATGTCCACAAATATTTATTATTTATTATTAACTTTGTTCAGACTATGGTCTGCTTCGTAGATCATCAAATAATAACATACGATTGGTTTTAAAAAAGTACACAGCACAGAGCCACAGAGACGTCAGCACGGCAGTACTGCTAGCTTGTAGGGACGATAAGTCAGATAGACCCCGGATCTATGGGGGGCAAACCGGGCCGCCCGCCCCGGGCGGTAGTTTCAGGGGGAGCCAAAATCATAATAATATGTCACACAAATGAAAAAAATATTAGCTAATAGGTTACAAGCATATTTATTGTCCCGATGACATAAAATCCACCCATTTTATTATTAAAGATATAGGGCTGCTCCGGCAGCGAAATGGGCAGACGACATAGTTGAAATCGTGGGTTAAGCTAGCACTGGATCGTGTTGGATGGCACAAGCAAAGGGATGGCTGCCCAGCGCTGGGCCAAGGCAGACTGTGGATGGTTCACCTGAATGCTGTGCAGTAGGTCGGTGCTGGCCACACAGTGCAGCCTGCCCACATACAAGCGCAGCTCTCCGTGGGCCTTCAGCTCGGAGCAGACGCCGTACAGGCGAGGCGCACAGCGGACGTACTTCAGCTCTATCACCTTGTCCTCGTCGGGCCAGATCAGCTGGAGAACAAGTCGAATTCAAACATTAAATTACTAGCTAACGCCCGCGGTTTCGCTCGCCTGATATCCGGACAAAAGTACCCTGTATGTTATTCCAGCATACATACTATGTATATTCCAAGTTTCATTCAAATCCGTTTAGCCATTACGGCGTGATTGAGGCACAAACATACATCGTCACATCCACACATCCTCACATCCTCACAAACTTTCGTATTTATAATATTAGTAGGATACAACGGAACCATAGCTTGAACAGATGAAAGACGAATGGACACAGACCGTGATACGAAGTGTAGGACGGCCCTCTGCCCGACAGAGAGATGACATTGTAGAAGTCGCATCTTGGAAGCAGCACAAATGATGTCTCACGACCCCCCACTACCTTAACAATGTCGGTCCATCGGATGAGGAGTCGTATTGCACTTTGTTTCCTACTCATTGCCTGCACCTTTAATATTCAAGATTTTACATTTAAATTCACTATTTATGTAAGTATCTGTATACTTAAATGTTTGTCTTGTTTTGTACATATACCTACCCGCTATCTATATTCCACCTCTTTCTAGCCAAAGGTTTGATGGAAGAAAACTCTTTGTAGGGTTAAGCTCGCCTTTGTACATGTCCTTACTTTATGTCTGTGTTTTATGTGCTTTATATATGTACAATTAAGAAGAAAGAATTTAAATTACCAAATATTCATGTATGTGCCTACTTCTGTTGTTGTCTGTAGTACCTACTTTAACTTTCACCTAACTGATTACTAAAACCAGTTACTATTTCTAGACCACCGAGCATGTTGTGATGTTCTAGGCCGTAGGTTAAAATAATAAGTTGGAATGCATACCTTAGGGTACAAAGTGGCTTCCCCCAGGTCGTCGAGATGCAGCGAGCTAAGGAACAGCTTCAGTGTCATCCGGTCGTTGGCGCGGAACACAAAGTCGCTCTCGAGGGAACCCAGGCGCAACTCCAGCATCGAATACTCAGTGTGACACAGCTTTATAGACATCGATGACGACCTATAAAAACAGATGAAGACCTCAGTAAAGAGGCTATGATAAAAAAAAAAAAATGAAAAAGTAAAGTTAACGTAATAGCAATTATTTTCAGTGACTTGAGAAGCCATTGTTGTGTCCGGTCCAACACGCGCTTGGCCATTTGTTATTATTAAGTTTCATGCTGTCAGCAAATTATAATTGTAATAGTGATGATGTATTAAAAAAATGAGCTCGGTATAAATAAAATTAATGATAGATAGAACAATACATAAGTTCCCATGTTACTTATCAAGTTTTTAACTAGATGGCGTTGCTAAAAACGACACTACTCTAGATCGCGCTATCGATGCGTTTTGGGCTGGACAAGTAAGGTTTTAACTTCGTCGATATGAACATGACTATTATACATTTGTAATACATACCTACATTTATAATACATACATTTTCTATTTTTTTAAACATTTCGATTTCAACGAAATGTTAAATTTTAACAGCATTCATAAAATGTGGTGGTCGTTTATGTACTGATCAGGAGTAATAGTGTTCTGTGCATCGAGCATTTAAATGCTCGATGGTTCTGTGGTACTGATTCTAGCCATAGGAATGTTCTTGATGGTATGTACTCTGACATTGTGACCGCCCTTCGTGACGCAAACCGAGGTTACATAAAATAGGTTAGAACACGTATGTGAAAGCGGCTCATGGGGAGGCTAGGTCGAGTTATAGAAAGTGGGTTTTGTGTGGTAAGCCGAAGTCTGGTGGAGTTTACGAGGAAATGAGCAAAACAAGGAAACTGTTTAAATCCCGATTAAAGTGGTCCCAAAACCATCAGGATCAAATTATAATGGACGAGTTGGTTAGGAATTGTAGTCCCTATCACTAGCTACCATAATTGCTAAGGTGTTTGACGGTGTGCTTAATACACAGTTAGATCAGTATGTTACTTTGCACGACCACCAGTTTGGGTTTCGACTTAAGCTGTCCACTGAGAGTGCAATACTGTGTCTTAAGCACACCGTCCGATACTACACAGATCGTGGGCCTCCGGTATATGCCTGCTTCCTCGATTTGTCTAAAACGTTTGATCTAGTATTCTATAATACACTGTGGAAGAAACTGGAAAGCATAAACTTACCACCTGAACTGGTTGACATATTTAAATATTGGGACAAGCACCAGATCAACATCGTGCGGTAGGGGGCCACAATGTCAGAACCTTATCAGTTAGAATGTGGAGTAAGACAGGGGGTTTGACCTCACCCACCCTTTTTAATCTCTACTTAAACGCATTGGTCGGGGCACTCAGCAGTCGCCATATCGGATGTTATATTGATAATGTTTCTGTAAACAATCTCAGTTATGCTGATGATATGGTGCTGCTGAGTGCATCGGTCTGCGGATTGAGGGAGCTCATTAAAACGCGTGAGGAATACGCCAGCGGTCACGGTCTGGTGTATAACTCAAAAAAAGTCAGTTCATGGTCTTTAAGGCCGGTAAAAAACGTCTGGATAAAATCCCTCCTGTTCGTCTGAACGGTGTGGAGTGGACCTACAAAGGGTTTATGCATTCAAGTATGCAATGCATGAAAAAAGAATAATAAATATTGTACCCACCCGAAATTAAGCGGAACAAAGACAGGAAGGCTGTGAAGAACTTACCTGACTGAATAACTGAATTTGGTAGCTCCTGAAGGCACGGGCGGGTCTGCCTCAGGCTTCATCAGATACTCCCACAGGCTCCGTGTCTTCGGCACCACCACACTCTTCAAGTTTATCGAGTGATGGTTTTGGATTCTAGAAGAAAAATGACGATTAATATTGGATATGAATTGAGCCAACTGAGTGCAGAGGGGTTTTGGAATTTTTCGTGACCCTTTTTTAATGCGATATTATGTCTATTCCCTGATAATCATGCTCACGGACGCGCTTAACTTTACTGCACTTACTTACACTTACACTTACAATTGTGGATACCGGAATAACTTACTCCGGCATACGATCTTCAACATATTCGCAAAACGCTTTAATGAAATTTGTTCAGAGCACGTTCTACAAAATTGTGCGCGGGGTGAGGAAAAACGGATCGGCGTGGGATGAGTATTCATTCTGAATGATACGTGACGTCATGTTCTGTGGCGTTTTTTTATTTTTTTATACATTCACAACAGTCGTGAGCGAGTATGGTACGTGGCCCGCATCCATCACTAGCGCCTGTTCCATTGCGAGTGAAGTCATGTGTCACTGGTGTGGGTACTGACTTGTCTGTGATGAGGCGCAGGTACTTGGCGAGCGCGGTGAGCGCGCGCGCGTGCAGGAGCACGCCTATGTGGCCCGCGTCCATCACCAGCGCCTGTTCCACTGCGTGGAAGTGAGACCGGAACTCAGGACAATCAGCTCGCACCTGTAACGTAGAGCGTGGCTTCATTGGCTGCATACTGACTGACTTAGCAGGCTCCGCGCTCCGCGAGGCATATGCTCGCTTAGTCAGGTTTTGCCTCGCCCACAGTTTGCGCGTTTTCCTCGAACGAGACGCGTCCTGACTAAGCGAGCATTTGCCTCGCGCGGATGCCTTGCGAAGCTGCTTGGCAAGTCAGTACCCAGCTATGCACTCTCATCACATTCTTCATGCATGTATCTTAACCTGGCCTAGGTCTTACCCCAGAGTACGTGTATGTCAGGACCATAGCAAATGTGTGGAGCTGCAATTTGCTGAGACCGGACCTGTTTGGCCCACACGACACAGAGGGGACTAATTAGCACGAATTTAAACTAATTTTATTAATTCATGTTTTCCATCTTTGTTCTTCTGTCTTACCCTATTGTTATATATTTTTTGTGTGTCTAGTGTTTTGTGTTCTCTGTGTATTGTGTGTCAAATAAACAATTTCTATGCCTATTTCAATCCGTGGCCTCTGTAACTGTGCCATTGGCGATGTTATGTAACTATGTATGTATTGAAGCGTGGCTAATCGCGCGGTTGTAAGATCGTGGAGCTTCATACATTCCGTCCACATGCAATCGTCTGCTACTCGTTCGTGCAAATAGCCAGAACCGAGGATTCGCGCGAATGGATTCAAGACTACGTCATGTGATAGTTACACCAGTGGCACATTCTGATACCCAGGACGATTCAAGGTGGAGTAAAACGGTAGCTGAATGGTGTCCAAGAACCGGTTACAGAAAGGGACCGTGGAAAATAACACATACAAAGGTCTTCCTATAGGTCTCCCAGCAGTGAGTGAAGTCAGATTGCTAATGTGGATGAGGCTTGCCGAGCACCTATACAATCCTCTCAGCTAAGTCTGTGGCTAGAAAAGACAAAGTGAACATGTACTCGTATTAGAGAAATTCAAACCTTTCGATATAACAAGTTGAGGAGTTCCCCATGGCTGACTAGCAGCTCCAGATACTGTCCGTTACTGCTGTGGTGCTGCTTGTCCGTTAGTAATGCGCCGGCGACGGACAGCTGGATGGCAGGGCCGTACTGCATGAGAGCCACGTCCAGGCAGACCTTGCTGATGGACACCATGATGTAGGGTTTGTCCACATTGTCCGTGGAGCTGGAGAGGTTTATTACCACTTCACCTGTAGGATAAAAATACATTAAGCCCATTTATTCACCGTTTATATTTGTATACACAGGGTGGAATTGTCTAATACCACCATAACTATCTGTTACCAACCCATATTACGCAATAAATGAGTTGAATTGAATCTTTTCTTTGGCCTACCTCTACCCGCATATCGTTCCACATATCTAACACTTTTCGGACCTGTTATCAAGATCTTGCGACTTTTCCGATGATAAAACTCACCAACAATGAACCTCAGCAGAGTGTTGATGGTGTTGGAAGGGGACACGTTGTCCTCGAAGCCGGGCAGGTCGACGCTCCTGGCGAACACCTCCAGGTCGTCGTCGCTGTGCTCGGAGCCGGCGAACCCCGGCGCCGTCAGCTGCCGGTGGAGCGCTGATGCCGAGTCCGTGATGGTCTCCGCAGCTCTGGACATTTTCATAAAGTTTGTAAGTTTTTGACGACAGGTTCCACAAATATTTATTTATTTACATACTAGCTGCCGCTCGCGTGGTACCAGAATAAAAAATAGCCTATATGTTAATCCAGTACATGTACTATGTATATTCCAAGTTTCATTAAAATCCGTTCAGCCGTTTAGGCGTGATTGAGGCACAAACATCCAAACTCACAAACTTTCGCATTTATAATTTAAGTAAGATTATTTACTACAATTTCACCAACTGATACTATATGAAACTTGTAAAAATACAAGAAAATACTCACTTGTTCCTGCTCAAATAAGCAGCTACAATCTTCCGTCTTAACTTCACTAGATCCGCATACCCAGGGTCTGCCTTCACCCTGTCCATCGCCAGCAGCTCAAACAGCTCTGGATACTCTCCGTCATCAGCGGAGTCCATGAATGTGATGGGAACCGTGGTGGGAACAGGCACCGGAAGGTTGTCCATGAACTCCAGGAGTAGGCAGATGATGCGGTCTGATAGATTGAGCTTGAAGCTTGATAGGGAGATGTTTAGCTTGTATCTGGGAACAACAATTCTTATGAGTAGGGATATAAGCAAATAAATACTTAAAAGATCTTATAAATTGATAAATTTTAAATACATCAAAAAATTCTATAAGGAAATGACTTTTTGGGCTGAGTCCACAATATAATCCTTATCACTAAGTGTGAGGGTAAGACTTTAAAACATTCATCATCATCATTTTCCTGCCCTTATCCCACTAGGTGGGGTCGGCACACCATGTTTCCCTCTTCTATTTTCTCCTATCACTCGTCATTTCCGCACTCACTCCTTTCACTCTATTCTCCTTTTAAGACTTTTAAACATTACATATCATAATCATCGTTAGAGCACTGGTGGTCTAGTGATGAAGTTGTGGGTTCAAATGCACCAATGGGTTTTTTTGTTCGAAAAATTTATGTGCGTTATACCAGTACTCTCAAACGGTGAAGGAAACCAGCATGTTGTACAACCGTAGAAAGTTCGAAAACATGTAAGTTCACGAAAAGAGCCTTTGAGGCGTACTTAAAATATTTTCATACACTGCAACTGCAACATACATTACAACTTTTACCTTCAAAAACGGAACGCTGTAGTGCCCGGGACGAATTAAGATGGAGCAGGCTTGCCCAGCACCTATTCCATCTCTCAGCTTAATTGGCCTTGTCCACAGGAAAGACATGGTCAATACGTGCGGAGCTGACCAAGCCGCGGGTTTCCTCACGATGTTTTCCTTCACCGTTTGAGAGTACTGGTATAGCGCACATAAGTTTTTCACAGAAAAACCCATTGGTACACGACCGGATTTGAATCCACCACCTCAGGAACGGAAGGCGGGGTCACTACCAACTAGACCACCAGTGCTCTGATAGATAGATAGATTATCATCATCATTTTTAGCCCAATTTAACCCTCTGCTGTGTACAGTATAGGTTTCTCTTTGCTCTTGTCACTTTTACCGTCCATTGCCTTAGCTTGGCATGTTGTAGTTCTATCGCGCCGAACGTCCAACGGTTTGGGCCATGTAAATGAGGTCCTATGGGCACTTTTTGCTTTACGGTCTTGTAGGTCCAGTGGGTACCAGATCGGTTCTAGTACTTGGTTACCTTGGTAACAACTTGTACTCCTTCTTGATGCTGTTGGAGAAGACGACAGTCATCTTGATCTTGGGGATGAGATGGAGCTCCGAGTCGGCGTGGCGGCGAGACTCGCGCCATGTTTCATTCCACTCGCAAAATAACACCTGGAAATTAAAACATAGTTACAACGTCAACGATCGCATTTAATAAGGAAATTCGTTATTTGCTTGAAAACTTGACTTAATAAATAAACCGACGAGCATGCGGAATGTAATAAGAGTGAAGGAAGCCAAAGAAGTATGTCAGGATTGTAGCAAATGGAGATTCGTCATTTCTTCCTATCCCTATGGGAAATAGGCGTGATTTTATGTAAGCATGTAATAAATAATTGGTAATATTTTTTGCCTATCTATTCACGTCACCAGTTCTTACGAACCAGTGTGGTGAAAGAATTAAAATGAGCCTCAAAGGCTCCTTTCATGCAATTGACACATATTTTCGATCAATTTTTTTAGGTTCTAGACATGCCGGTTTCTCGCCGGCGGCCTCACGATGTTTTCCTTCACTGTTTGAGAGTAGGTACTGGTACAGCGCACATACATTTTTCGAACGGAAAAATCCATTTGTGCACGACTGGATTTGATCTCACGACCTTCAAATGGGAAGGCGGGGTCACTACCATTAGACCACCAGTACTCAATATTTTTTTGTGTAATAATTATTATTACTTTCTTGCGAACCTTCTAATATACAGTATCATTATATAAATCATAATGAATTTCTAATTGAATCTACTTTGTATTTATTATAACGTAGTATTTACCTGCGCACAGACTTCAGCGTGAAGCCTGTCATACAACTTTTCTTCCAACTCCATACACGTCGCGTCTTCGAGGGCCAAGTCATTGGGCTGGAGGTCTGACTTGATGATGATACGGCTGATGTCAATTATCATTACTCGACCGGACCTGAAAATCAGCAAATGATGAGGATAAATAGAGTAAATAAATATTTAAGGACATTTGACACAGCGCCGTCTAGCCCCAAACTAAGCAAAGCTTGTATTATGGGAACCAGATGACTGATAAAATACTTATATACTTTTTTTGTGAACACATACTTATAATACATAATACTACAACACCTAGTCCCGGAAGAAATATTCGCAGAGCATACAAACATTTCTCTCGTAGCGGGAATCGAAACCACGCCTCAGCCGAACATTCGCCCGCCACTCTATCGAAGTCAAGATGCTTATTTATTGTTATTATCCGCCATTTTGTCTCACTACTCGTACACGAGCTAGCTCGGAGAAGTAGAACGCGATCCGAGTGTACTCAGATCGGACGTCGCCGTCCGAGTGCGCTCGGATTATGTACGACCGAGTAGGTATCCTCTCCAAAATGATGGAACACCTAAATGGGCGATGGGCTGATCACCTGTCACCATTGTTCACCATTTCCATCTTAGGAGTTTAAATCAGAAGTGGCTGCAAGTTTTATTATGTTTACTTGTATCCCATTAGGGATATGGGCGTGAAAATATGTAAGTAGGTATCCGAGTCCGCTCGGTCCGAGCAGACTCTGATCGTGTGAACAGGCTAACTCCTCGGAGGTCACTCACTTCTGCACACTGCCGTGGTCGGGCAGCACGACGCACGGCGCCTTCACATCCACGTTCACGTGGAACACCTTGCGGCGGTGGATGGCGTACGACAGCACAGACTTGCTGACCACCGCGGCCTGATCCACCGCCGAGGACAGCTCCGCAGACAACTCCTCGGAGGTCATCGAGCGGGTTTGCACGAAGTTTATCAGCTCCGTGAAGGCGTGCTGTGGATATAAATGGTATTAGAGCTGAATTTTCTATGACAATGATAATTTGCAGCTGTCTGTTCAACTTTAATGATTGCTGCGTAAGGGCTGAATGACCTACTTATGAGAATGAAATGAAAAAACTTTAAGCAAACAAAACTGACAATTGCTGGCAAATGGTGGCCTTATCGCTTGATACGATTTCTCCCAGGCAAACCAAATTAAGACTAAAAGTAAATTAAAAACGTAAATAGAAATAGAGCTAAATTAAAAACTAAACTAACGTTAAATACATGCTTGGACCTTTCCATTGACAACAAAGTTGAGCGGTGAGGATTTCTGCTGTCCTTCGAACTTATGAGAATTTGCAGTTATTTGTTCAACTAGTAGTAAAAAAAATCACAATCTGATTACTAAAGCTGAATTTACTGCTACCCCATTTTCACTGTAATACACTCCACAATGATTAGAAGCTAAGAAAACGCTAGCTATCTCTCTCACCCCCACTCCACAATGAGCTGTAGAAGTTACGAAAACACTACCCATCTCCCTCACCTCGACATAAAATAGCTCAACAGGCTCCATCAGGCAGCATAGCGCGTAGTCAGCCTCGATGTGGTGCGGATTCTTCTCCAAGTCTACTGCTAGCAGGTTGGTGCCGGTGAGGGCCGTGCCTCTCTCTGAGCTCAGCAGCGGCACCAGGTCGCCGTCTGATGTGGTGCCTTCGATCACTATGTTCTCTGCACGGGCTGAGAGCTAGAAGAAAGTCGAGGAAGATTGTTGCACAGATATTGGCTTCTTAGACACCATGGGTTGATGAGAAGGTCAGGTGTAATGAACTTTAAAACTGGTTCCCCTTTAACAGATATAATAGGTCCATGTCTTCTATACTTTTATATAGAATAAGCAAGTAGAGAAGCTGATAGGCATGTCAAAGAACAGATAACCATTGGGGAGTAAACGTTCTCAAAGGGCGGAATCGGACCTTCCGTTTACCATATCCATCTTGGGTCTTAGAATCAGGAGTGGCTGCAAGATTTCTTATGGTTACTTGTGGCTCTGCCCACTCCATTGGGGATACGGGTTTGATAATATGTATGTATGTATTAAACGCTTAAAACTGCTGCTTGTGATTTCAATGAACAAAGACTGACCGAGACATCTCGATAAAACCTTTTGATTGTTTACCTCTATAATCAATAATCATTTATTTCGGTAATTACATGAATAACACGTCAAAGCTTTTTATCCTTACATATAGCAAGTACTTACAATATTAAAATAAATTAACATCCACGAAATAATATTAAAGTCAATATAAAATAACCTCAGGCCTCATTCTGGCCTAAATAGCTTCTATAACTGTCTTCGGAAATATTATAAGCATTGGAATCAATACCTTGTAAGCCTTGGCAGAAGGTCTAGTCTCCAAGGAAGCCAGGAACTGCGTGACTGTCACCACCATGATCTCCTTGCCCCGGTTTATCAGCGTCAGTGAACAGTTAGCGAGCGTCAGGTTTAGTTTATGCTCTGCAACAAATTGATTACTTACTTCTCTGCCGGACTGAGAGTAAAGAAAAAACAGAATGAATCCAGCTGCTTCCCTCCCCAAGCATATCGTAAATGTCGACTAAGGGATAGTATCCTCTCCAACATGATGGACCACCTATATGGGCGATGGGCTGATCACCTATCACCATGCTTGACCATATCCATCTTGGGACTTTGAATCAGGAGTGGCTGCAAGTTTTCTTATGATATACTTTTGGCTCTGCCCACTATATTAAAGATGCGGGCGTGATAATATGTGTATGTATGTATAAATTGATTGTGATTTAACAAAACAACCATAGATAAACTTTGAAAACACTGAAATATACCACAAATTACCACAGAAACATATAGGACGGTTTTATTTCATTCATTATTTGGGACTTTCTTTGATAGGTAATTTACTTTTCATTTCATCCGTTTTTTGACCTTTTGCTCCTTTACCAGGGTGACGGATTACTTAATTAAATTTATATTAGGTTTAATTACTAAATTGGACCTATTGCCAAAGTAGGGGTCAATTTTTAAACCATATCACACGTCCGTCGTCTTAGTAATCAACCCTTTCACATGAAGACGAACCAGATCAAGTATCAGTATACTTACCAATATACTGCTTCGACTTGTCCTGCCTCGGCACGCCTTCCACGTATCCGATCAGCTCGCAGACCCTCTTCTTCTCAGGACTCGAGAGGTGACTCCAGAGCGTCTGGCTGCGTTCAGTCTTCACGCAGAGTTCCACCCGGGGCTGGGTCTCAGGGGGTTCCGGGGGGTCTGAAGGGCTAGTGGGTTTCCACCAGTCGAACTCGGTTTCAACTAGCTCGATTCGCTCCGGTTCTTGGGCAAGCAGCTGAAGGAAGAATAGATTATGTGTGCGACCTGGTTCTGGATCACTACAGTTGACACGTCTTAAAAATAATATGAATTCACGCCTTTCCTCATAAACTAGGTAACAAAGATAAGTGAGTTCGTATGAGCTAGTAGCAAACTCTTGGGACGGAGTTTTTATGCCGCCTAAAGGCGGATCATGGCGGAGTCATGGCCAACGACTTAAAAGCCTGGACAGACAATTTAACGTATCCTCCAAAACACGGAAGCGCTCAGCTCGTAATACCACTTGCGGTCACCTATCCCAATTGTGACCGCGCACAACGGTGCTTAACTTCAACGATCAATCTAGAACGTGTAAGCAAGCTTCGCCACGAGCGCTTCCTAAGCTAACAAAGGTTCAGAACGCTTCTCAAAATGTCTACTTGTTGAAAAAGTATCTTCAAGTGTTAAAATAACCATCAGACCCACCTCAAACTTAGCCTGTTCCCTCGCAATCACCACGGCGACAATCGGCAGACTATCCTCGCATTTCTGCAGATCCAGCTTCAGCTCGGTATCGTTGGGACTCCGCAGGGTGCTCTTATAGGTCTTCTTGTATACATTGTAGTTCTCCCTGTGTTTCTTTATCGCGGCCCAGGTGTAGGGGCGGACGCGTTGTTCTATGACCACGTTGTAGGCGTATCGCCACCATTTCTTCTCGTTCTTGGTGAGAGGCACGCCTGGGTGGTGGTGGCGGTATCGCCTGGATAACAAGTTACCATTGGCCAAATTCAAATGTATACCTACGCATCATTCTTTGAAGGAGTCTTATGTGTTCGACTTCAATATCATCCAAATGAGCTTAATACAATATTTGAACTGATGCTTTTTTGAAATTCATTTGGATGACATTCAAGCTACAATATTAAGGCTTAGAAAATAGTATAGTGAAGTTCATACTGTTCACGTTACGTAATCATGTTATTGGTCATCAAAATTAAAAAACGAAAACCAGCAGAAGAAGGAAAATAGATTAATTTTACTTACGCATCCTCAGCTCGTAGTTAAACCCTCAGAACATCAAATCAACTTCGTTTATAAGTTAAACCAATACAAACAAACAATTAGCAATATCTAGAAATCAGTTACCTGTTGAGTTTGATCCTTTCGAAGGAAGAGATAAGGTTGTCAATAGAGAGGTACTGCCGTCTTGATATCTGCAGCGCGCTGTCGTGGATGACGGCGTCTAGCAACAGTCGCGGCACGCGCGCCTCGCCCGACCGGTTTATAAGCACCTTCACTTTGCACGACACCGGCTTTAGCACTGGGGGATACAAAAGTTCTTGGTAATCAATTTTGTTCTACGAAAGTGCTACGTCGTAGATGTACGGTATAGGCTACGGCGTAGCAATTCCGCTAATGTCTGTAATAGCCAAATTGTAGATATGTGCGTTTAATGTTGCTTCCCACTCATCAACTTAACAGCTAAAGGATTTAGCAGAATCTTGGATTACACATAATTTATGACCTAGAATAGCCTGCAAGCTTGTTTGAGTGCTAAAACCGAATGATGAACCGATACGACGCGCTACGATTTACTGCCTCCTCGTGCTACGACAACCATGCTAACACTATTATTACACCATTTAATAATGTATTAAAAAAAAGAAAAAAAATGTTTTATAGGTTTTACTGAAAAATAAATATTTTTTTATTTCTCTTCTCCGTTGGACTGGGAGTAAAGAAAAAACATAGAATGAGTGCAGTTGCTTTTCTCCCTAAGTTGTCGTAAAAGTCGGCTAAGGGATAGTATCCCCTCCAACATGACGGACAATCTATATGGACGATGGGCTGATCACCTGTCACCATGGTCCACCATATCCATCTTGGATTTTGAACCAGAAGTAGCTGCAAATTTTCTTATGATTACTTGTGGTTCTACCCACCCCATTAGGGATACGAGCGTGATAATACGTATGGATGTAATTATCAACTGATTATGTTCGAGCAGAACTTACAGAACTCAAAGTCCTCGCGATGCATAGAGAACTTGTCCAAGCCAGTGAGCATGTAATGCTTCCAGTTGTAATACTGCATGGGGGTTATGTGTGCGGTCTCGGCGTCGTCCAGTGCAGTGCACACCGGGTTCCAGTAGAGAGAGAGAGACTCCACTCGCATCAGTTGGTACACAGTGGACGCATTCGCTGGGGTCACCGAGGGCTTCCATTTGCTGGGAAAATATGTCAACAAACTTTAGCAGCTTTTTATATGAGATGAAAGGAGCCGTTGAAAGAGGTTATTTTAAAGTTTCCGTTTACTCCCTTGTTCTATAAATTCTTTTAAAAGCCACCATAGCTCAACCCGTGTATAACATGCGTTGCTTTAGAATCAGACACGAAAAATAAGTAAGAAAAGATCGAGCAATAATTTGTATTCTTATCAGAAATAACGACACATGGAATCTTGGTTTGGGCACAAAAATATAGTATGTGGTTCTCGGTTGTCTATTAATTAAAGAAGTACCTACTGAACACTTACCTATTAGTAGTTTCAATAGAGAGACTCTGCAGGCAAAGACCACACGCAAGCGGTCCGTCCTTCGAGCTGATGGAGTCCTCGTACCTCACGTGAACATTCCTCACGTAAATCTGAATATTATTCACAATCGCAGTGAACAAACTCTCAAAGAAGTTCTGAGGTCCTTTCAGGATCTCACTCTCCGCTTCCAGGTCCTGGAGGATCTTCCTCTTAGCGGCTCTTGTTAATCTTCTCTCTCGTTCTGGGTCGAAGTAGGAGTTAGAGATGGCTGGCCCGACGAGGAGAAGGACATCTTCTATGTTGACGATGACGGGCTGGGTGTAGAGGCCGGACCAGGGGATTTGGAAGCTGATGCGACCGATTGTTCCAATCTTTACGTCGATCGGGAGATCGAGTTCATACTGAAATAACGAAAGTATTTCAGTTATATGGTAATTATTTACGGAGACGACGCAAACACGAAATCGCACATTATGATCATAAACAGTCCGACTTCAACCATTGCTGGGCACTGGCCTCCCTCGGTTTGTGCCGTTTCTCAAGATTTGTTCTAGTCTTGTCCATCCACAGCCAACAGATTTAACCATCTGCCCAACTAGATGCAGGAAAAGGAAGATATTTTTATTTACTCCACCGGCCTTTGGGTTCAATAATGTGAAACGCCACTCACCAATGCCTCAGGTTTTAGCTTCAGGTCCGTAAGGTTGACATTTCCGGAGAAGATGCCCACATTCAGGTTCTCCGTATCCAGATCCTGAACGTACTTGCCGAGCAGGCGGTTCAGGATGCCCGCGACCGCGCCTTCGAACATTGTGCCTGGTTTTTGTACCCCTGGACACAAATAGTCATCGCATACTATCCAATACTACACAATAATAGTGGCACGTGTTGCGAGAGGATTACCTAAGTTTTCGTACACTGAAGCCAAGTTTGCTGCACTATAACCACCGTTCGTGAATTCAAACTAACTTCACCAAAACTTGTACCTAACAAATATGGGATTTAAGAAATGGAGCAGAGAGCGACAATTGAACGCGCCCAAAACGGTGATAATCTTCTCGGTATTACTACTTGTTTACGTGTAAAAGAGAAATTTAACATTTAGATAGGTACCTCGTAGCTATTTCCATTGAAACTTGCTTCTAACCTACATTCCCTGTTTACCCATCCGCTCTGAAATACCTACAAGTGTGTGCTCGGGGAAATGCGGTTTCCTTTCAGAGCCGTCCTACGCAATGTGCTCGAGAAGCGATATTAAATTTCCAACTTCAATCAAGGTTTTATTAGAAAACTACGACATAACTAGGTCAGCCTTTTATTACGAACTTGACAATTTAACTCCATTAATTAATTTTTAATTTTCGATACTTTTTTAAAATGGAGATAAAACAAATATGAAACAACTTAGCTACCTGTCACTAGGTTTTTAAAACTAGTGTGGTGATAGGATTAAGGAGCACCTCAAGAAATCTAAAGGCACTTCGTGCACTTGACAGTTGTTTTCGAACATACCTGTTTTCAAGTTGATTCGCTGTTCTGAGCATACTATACCTAGTCGAATAAAAAAGTGCGGATTGGAAGGCGGGAACACTACCACTAGGCCACTAGTGGCAATTAAGTAGGTAGTTAACAGATAGATTCTAGCGCTTTGATTTCTTTCGTCACACTGGTAGGCACATTCACCTCAACATACTACTTTTTAAAAAGAATTATTTCAGAATCACGAACAGCTAGTGTAGTAGATTCAACAAGTTCCTTTCTATTTTTAGACAGTCAGCTAAAAAGCTAGTCAACTGTATTCTTTTGTTTTGATTTTCACTAAATTCACGGCGTTTGTGTACAAACAAAACGATTTAACGTTCGACTAAGCGTGCACTAATCAATTGTTATCAATTTGTATTGACACTATCTGAAGTGATAAGCTTATCAGCTAGTGGACACGAACGAAAGTAATTTCGACGGTGTAATTGCCTACACGAAAATGATCTTTGTGATGTCATGCATAAAGTTCAACATTATCCCTTGATAATGTGCTTATTCCGTTGCTTCTCAGTATTTTTTCATCATCATCATCATCTTTAGGCCGTATGCACTGTCAATTTTTTGGTGTAAACATCCCTTACGAAAAGCGTAAGTACCTACTTTAATATCTGATCAATATTTCAAGTAAGTTTTCATAGTACCTATCTACTAAGCACAGGCTTAAACCTTTAGACGTTAAATTAGCCATCGTTAATACAGCTAGAAGATATAGAGATAATATATAAGTAGCTAATGGGAGTGGAAAAAAAAACATGTTGTGCTGACCCCAGGGCAGGGAGATGATCTGGATCCTATTGTAAAGCCGCCAGACCGACTAGACTAGACATCTTTTCTGACAGTCGAAGCCCTAGATAAGAAAGCCATCAAGAGTTGACAGATATCGATTCTAGGCAGGTAAGCAATGAAGGAACGTGCCTTGAGGCGTAAACACGGGATTCATTTGCATGCTAATGCTCCACGGAGGCGTCGCTAATGAATATTACTGAGAGCGGGATTACAAAATGTTTGTTACTGTTCAACACATTTTGAACGCAAATATCTCTAATATTTATCTCACAGACAGTAATCTTTAGCGCAGGTCCATTTTGAAATATTTTATGTCATGTCTATCGATCGTAACAGATTTCTTGGAAGAAAATGTTTCGTAAATACATATTAACGTAATAAATACTTAAGACTTCGAACAGGATAAAAGGACATCGTAGCAAATGGAAATCAATGGTCATGGCCCACTCCTGTGAAAAACGGGTTTATTATGGAGATGTACCCATAAAATAAATGACGTTCATTTAGGAAGTAAGTCCATAATCCCGTGTCATGGATGCTTGTTTTGCTTCATAATTTTTAATGGCGAGCTTCGGATAATGCTCAATTGCTCATCCAACTTTGACCTTATGCAATCGACTGTTAATGCTACGGATCACGGAAAGGTCAAACACGGCCCTACATCTACGCAGGTACATATCTCTTATCACACTTATCTATTGATAGATCATGTCTAGGCACCTTAAACATCTTTAATGGCGTCATTCATAACATAAAAAAAAACATCGATAATGGCGGAGCTATAAGCGTAACGAGGTGATTTATTAAATCAATCACGGCCGATAATTAAAAATTAAAAATCTGAATGTCAAGGAAATATGGGAAGTTACATGAAACCCAATAAATTTATAAAAAATATTCAAAAACTAAAAAAAAATAACGTCCTACTTAAAGGGATAGTGAAAAAATAACTTACCGAATAGATTACATGGTTTTCACGAATGCACTCGTAATTTCCTTGGAGTGATGCAATGACGTCAAAGGACCACACCGGGACTGCCGTTTGACAGCTGTCAAATAGAGGGCAGAGTGCGCATGGGTGGGCCCCGCGCATGCGTGCGATGTGGAAAATTTACGGGAACACGCTCGATATCCTCGGTTGCGCCGCGCATCGGGGAATAGAGGATGTCGGGCTATAAATAGAGCTAGCCCTAGTTTTCTAGCCCTCGCTCCTATTTTCATGTAAAAGGCTAATCTACGTCCCGGAAACTACGAGCGCTACGAGAACAGCTACGAAACAGTTTATGCATTTCGTTACATGGACGTAATTTGTTTCAATCGGTTTATAAGCATAGTATTACATAGTATTACTATTACAGGCTGGTACTAACTAAGGCCTTTTACCATCTGTAGTAGATGATTTATACAGCCCCAGGAGGCAACTTTTGAACTGATAGAATACTTATATACTTTTTTATGTAAATACATACTTATAATACATAATATTACTACACCCAGACCCGGAAGAAATATTTGCAGAACATTCAAACATTTCTCCCGTAACGGGAATCGAACCCGCGCATCTTGCGCCTCAGCGCTCGCCACTCCACGTCCAAAGAGGATCTTTTCTTTATCTTAAAGTTTTTTAGGCAAGTACCTACGACATGCTGGTTTCCACACAACTGCAGGTATATAGAGCAAATCAATTTTACGAACTCACGACCGGATTTAAAACCGGATTCATATAAACAGAACTAAAATAAAGAAGAAATCTTACTTTGAATAAATTCATAACAGTGGTTGGAAGCGATCTATCGAGTGTTCTGCTCTCTGTAAATATAAGGGTATCTAAGTTCATCATCAACAGAATAAATATAATGTTTTTGAATTTCGGAGGCATTTGAACAAGTAAACCATTTTCCCGGTGATACAACATACTCTCTAGCGACTGTCGCAAGACATATTATCAATTGGAACATTGGGAAAATCGTAGTAGAGGCATGATTAGTCTTTATAGAAAACAAAGCTATGAAACATGAAAACAAACTGGTTCACTGTATCCATGTTGAGACTTTAAATCAAGAGTAGCTGTATTTTTATAACTTGTGGTTTGGCGCACCTCGACGGATAGGGCGTGATACTATGTACGAGGATGTATGTATAAATGACAATAAAACCAACTTATGAGTAATAATATTTATTTCAAACAATATAAATTCACGAGACATTAGCAAACATGGTCACATGATTCCAGATGGACACGTATCAAGTCACATTGAACCTAGCGTGTCCTAGATAGAGGCTCTAGGGTACCCTAGAAGGCCCTCGGGTGTCCTAGGAGGCCCTAGGAGATCCTAGGAGGCCCAAGGGTGTCCTAGGAGGCCCTCGGGTGTCCTAGGAGGCCCTAGGGTGTCCTCGGCAGGGACTGGCAGGCATTACAAGTCCCCAAGGGAACCTGCGGGGCGAAGCAAGACGTCGGACACACGGGACATGATTCCGCCCATGACCGCGTATACTCACAGTCTGTCGTATTACGCCATTGAGAGGGCGTTGCGTTCTGAAACCGGTTGAATAAGGATCATTAATTAAACGAAAGTCGTTTATGTATGTATGTAATAGATTAATGTTTATGCGAACAGAACATTTTGCGCGACCAGGGTATCAAATCTTGAAAGTCACAGAGTGATTTAAAATCACCAAAATGTCAATTAATCAATTTCGTATTCATGTAAGTCATTTAAAAAATTATGTATTTTTAATTGTGAAGATCCTTAATGATTTTCAAGACTACGAAATTGAAAAAAGTCAGAAATGGACCATTTTGGTGACTTTTATGATTCGGTGATTTTCAAGACACGAAAGATGTGGGTTCGAAGTCGAACCATCCAGATCCAATAATTAGTTTCATTCACCATCTAGCTCCAAACTTAGCAAAGCTTCTATGTGAACCAGACGGCTGATAGAATACTTATATACTTTTTTTTGTAAATACAAATATTACTACAACCAGACCCAGAAGAAATATTTGCAGAACATGCAAACATTTCTCCTCGGGAATCGAACCCGCGTTTCTTGCGTCTCAGCCGAGCACTCGCCCGCAACGCCACCGAAATCGTCATCCAATTATTTAAATTACAATTACATGTTCAAATCCGCGCGCAGAAGCTAGCCTTACCTACCAAAGCTTTAAGAAATACAAAATTTTTAGCTAGTGTATAGACGGCCTCGGTGGCGTGGCGGGCGTTTGCTCGGCAGAGACGCAAGAGGCGCAGGTTCGAATCTCGCTGCGGAAGAAATGTTTGCATGTTCTGCAAATATTTCTTCCGGGTCTGGGTGTTGTGGTACCATGGTACTCGTAGGTTCTGATACCCACGACACAGGGAATCTTAGTGTGGGCTCAGAACCATTATAGTCTATTTCGACTTACGCCATTCATATTAACGCAACGCGTCTCCTCACACATCTACAAGGGACGATTCATATAATCAACAGCCTCGGGTCTCCAGTCCAAGAGCCGTGGAATCAACGGATTAAACCGAACACGGATTCAGCGGCTATTGTAAGATTTGTAAGAAGCCGCTCATCGAACGTAGAACCATGTGTGTCTGTTGGGTGTTATTTTTTTTATTTATAGACCATCAGCGCTCTTTCTCTGTTCTTACAAAGTACAAGGTGTTGATGAGCTTACCTTCAGGAAGCTGGTCTGGATGCAGTGCATGACATCGAAAGCGGCGCAGTGCAGATCCGTTCCTTGCGGCGGCAGGTCTTTGTCCAAACACGCCACCTAGACAACATGTTCTATTCATTTATATGAAATGTCCACAAATATATTTTATTATATACCAATAGTTACAGTTTTTTTTGTATGAACACAAACAATATAAACTAGTGTAGATACAATACACAATGACCGATCTTCCTACTTTATTAAAAATGGAAAAGTTTGTAAGGATGTTTGTGCCACAATCACGCCTAAACGGCAGAACGGATTTGAATAAAACTTGGAATATACATAGTACATGTGCTGGATTAGCATATGAAACTTGAAATATGAGACTTGAAATTGAAATTTGGAAGATGCAGTCCTTATAGCACGTAGAAGGGGGGTGAAAGGGGGTTAAAACGTTTATATGAAAAATCGTCCTACATATAATGAATAAATTCCTTGAACTTTAAAACTTGAAACTTAGCATAAGTCTATGGTAAATATTTTCAAAACTACCCCCGAAACAGGATGCAAAGGTTGTTACAGATTGTACATACATACATAAAATCACGTCTGTCTCCCATAAGGGTAGGCAGAGATCACGGATCTCCATTTGCTATGATCCTGACATAGTTTTCTCGCTTAATTCACTCTTATTACATTCCTCATCCATGCTCACGGTTTGGGGTACTATTGACCTTGCCCTTTTCCAAACGTCGCCGATTTGGTCCAGGTACGTGCGCAAAGGTTAAAGATTGTATGAGAACTTTTCAACGGGTGGTCTGATTTACTTTGAAATTATGATAAGTCATTTGCCAAAATGCAATGGGGTGTCAAGGCTGTTCAAACACTCAACAGAATAAGACAGAGATGCACTCAAAAGAATCTACTCTACGCGAGAAAAGAATTACTTCATAGAATTATTTTCTTTCTAAAACAAAATTTTATTTTTAGTAGCTGACCGCACGGTTTCACAAGCCTTCATGATAGATTTGAAAATTGACAATCAATAAAATACCTGGCATGGCGATCATGGGAAACACTACAGTATGCAAACGCCTTACACCTATACTTTACCTACTACTAGTCCTAATACTAGTTCCTTCCAACCGGCGTCATAATATGCGCCTCGAAGGCTTCTTTCGTGCCCTTGATACATGTTATCGAACACAGATAATTGGTTACCTTTAAATGCTGCACGGCTGGGGCCCACGAAGGGAAGTCTTTGGCATGCTGGTCGAAGTGTTCCGCCAGCTTCTGCTTCTCGATCTTATCGTCGCCAGTGGCCGAGGCGGTCGACCAACCCGACTCACGGAAATAGCACTTCACGCTGTCGCACTGAAAGGCGATTTTGATTAAAGATGTTCTCAAAAGAGTAAAGACGGCTCTTTCCTCATGGCCTAACTATTTCGCCCAACTGATTAAGACGTAAAACTACTACGGCATGCAACCACGCACGGATCAGTTGATTATTCCTGGTTCCCGGCCGTGGGCGTGGGTCATATCAGTGCGCGAAGGCGCTGGGGAGACAGCGTATGAATAATAGAATGTTAAAAGGCCTTTCTTTTAACACCCAACAGTCACATACATAGTCCTGACCCCACACTAGGATTCCGTGTCGTGGGTATCAGAAACTACGAGTACCATGGTACCACTTTCGACTTTGAATTTTTGCTTTGTTTGCGGCGGTCGGTCAAAATCACCCAGATATTTTAAGTGGGCCTTTTGCGAAGTGGAACTTATGCGATGTAGGCCATTTGAGAAGTAGACCGTTTGCAAAGTTGACTATACACGAAGAGGACCCATTGCTCATCTCCTATAGTAAATTTTAGTAGACGTTTTGCTAAGTTGACCGACCGCGAACAAATAGAATTTTCCTTCAATAAAACACTGAACATGAGCTTTATCATAGTGGTCAATTTGTCCAGCCCGCTGACCGTCGTCTACCCAGCGAGCGCCTTATTGATCGTGGAAGATTATTAAAATAAGACTGTCAACAATTCTCCCGCAGCGGGAATCGAACCCGTGCCTCTTGCGTATCAGCCGAGCAATCGCCAGCCACGCCGCCGAGGTCGTCAAAATAGTCAAGAGATATGGAATCAAGAAGAGGTGAAATAATTTTAATTTTCTCATTCATCGATTTTGTTGTTCATATGACGCCGAACGCCTACCTCAGACAAGCGCCTGCGGCCGCATTTTTTTGCTACTTCTTTATTCACAACCTTCGGATCTTCCAGGCACTTCAACAACTAAAACACAGAATGAATTATTAAATAATTGTATTACATTATATAAGAGGGGAGATATTTTTTATAAAAAAAAACATAAACAGACCAGTGCAAGTGTTTACAACCAGCATTGCTGAGTTACTTTGTATTTTCTTTTATAAATATTTCTTAACTTTGTGTCAGGCTGATACAAATAAATACATCATTCATAAATTAGCCATTACTATATCATCATCATCATTCGCAACCCGACTCCACCCACTACTGGGTATAGGCCTCCCTTTGTGTGGGCCACTCTCCACGGTCCGTTGCAAGTCTCATCCAGGTCCGGCCAGCGACGGATGCTATATCGTCAGCTCACCTCGCTGCTGGACGACCGACGTTTCTGTAACCGGTTCTTTGACACCGTTCAGTTACCGCCTTACCCCACCTGTCATCAGCACGCCTTGCCAGGTGACCTGCCCAACTCCACTTTAGTTCTGTTACGCGGTTCCCAACGTCTTTGGCCTTTGTTCGAGTTCGGATCTTAACGTTGGGAACACGGACTATAAGCTTGATGCCGAGCATGGCCCGGTTATAGGATATTTAGTCAAACTGGATCGAATTAGTTTGTTCTGAATTTTGATGACGATATACAAAATAAGGCTAAATCGGTTAGTACTACTACTAGTCGTGTCACTATTAATTTAAACAAGTGTGGTGAAAGAATTTAAAGTGCGCCTCAAGGGCTCCTTTCGTGAACTTTCAAACTTTTTAGGTTTTACGACATGCAGGTTTCTTCACAATGTTCTCCATGTTACCGCTGGACCAGTGCTATCTAATCTCTAATCGGTTATTTATTTATTACGGAACAATAAACAGCTACATTATATGGCTTAAGTAAGGTTCTTATAGATACATTCTGCGAATGCAGATCAACTTGATAATAATATAGCCCACGGCGTTATCCACAAATTAAATAAATACGTATACAACAACAGTTAGTACAAGTGGTGCACTTACGTTGATATTAGGAGTCTCACCGCAGTAGACCCTGGACTCCGGCGCCTGGGCCGGCGGGGAGGGCGGCGGCGTGGCAGCTTGGGGCGAGGCCGCAGGTTGGTCTCTCGCGCCCGGCTGCGGACTGGCTAGACACGCCTGGAAATGAAGCCAAATATACAAAGAAACCTATCTCGTACCGAGTCGCACCTACCATGAAGGACTATGTACTGTACATACACATAATATCACGCCTATTTCCTGGGGGTCGATAGAGACCACGGACCTCTATTTACCTGTTTACTACGGCCCTGATAAACTACTCTCGCTTCATTCCCTCTCATCACATTCTTCATGCATAAAAGAAAAAGGACTGCTCGTTTTACGATAGGAGCGTTATCACTCGCTCCAGTTTCAAGGTAGCAGAAGAACTTTTTACAATGGTTTTATAATGGAATGCTTTGCTATATCTTCGCATATACTCAGTATATTCATACTTCATGTAGACAACAAAGATGGCTTCAACTGTTTTTGAATCTTATGTACCTATAGGCTGATTATAATAATAGGTACCTAATTAATTTGATATAAACTTCGTGTCTTAAAAAAAGTTTATTTTTTCTAGACCAGTGTTATAGCGAACTCGCGATAAGCCATATCGCTGCAAAGTAAACTTTAACTTTAAAAATAGATAAGTCAGTTATTATACTAGATTTTTTTATTTCGTCCTATGTTTCTTATTTGACGGCCTCGGTGGCGTGGCGGGCGATTGCTCGGCTGCGACGCAAGAGGCGCGGGTTCGATTCCCGCTGCGGAAGAAATGTTTGCATAATGTAAATATTTCTTCCGGGTCTGGGTGTTGTGGTACCATGGTACTCGTAGTTTCTGATACCCACGACACAGGGAATCCTAGTGTGGGGTCAGGACTATGAATGTGACTGTTGGGTGTTATTAATTTATTTCGTTTTAATAACCTACTAGCTACCGATCACGGCTTCGCTCGCGTTATACTTGGATAAAAGTAGCCTATATCACCACAGCCTGGACACTTGAGGGGCGGCGGCGCCGGCGTCGGGGTCGCGACGCCGCCGCCCCTCAGGTGTCCATGCCGACTATGCCTGCGCACCGTCCGAGTTTGCGCTTCAATATCAGAGGAAGGTGACCCTTCAAATGCGCTTTCATGGACCAGTAGCTCTTCCAAGCATTCATCGATTTCCTTATCTTGCCTGTTTTCGAAGCTTGCTAACTGGCCAAGTAAATGGACATACCTAATGTATCTGTTGCTCATCTACCTCGACCCCACGTTTTGTGCTATTAAACATTATCTGCGTTTACTTACCGGTTCTTTTGCAGTCAAACCTGAAGGCTTGCCGTGCTCAGTGTTCGTTGGGGCAAAAAGGACAATGCTTGTGAAGTGTAGGAGAGAGCGGATCGCCCTGCTTGACACCTTTTTGGTCAATATTCATACTAGCTAATCTTATAAAAAGACTAGTATTTTCGCTTGCGGGCGCGAGCTGCACGCAGCTCGCGAGGGACGTAATCGCTGCTGTTGAAAAAAAAAAAAAAAAAAAAAAAAACTGTCACCTTTGGCATTTGCATCGCGCCATCCTCTATAACATTTGTTCGAGCACCACTTACTTATCGCTTTTAGTTTTCGAGATATCGTCGGTCAAAGTTTGTATGGCGGCCATCTTGTTTTCCGCCATTTTGAATTTTTTTCACCGCACATCGGATTCGACCAGGGTGCATGTCCATATTCCGCAAGCAGGGCGGGTGTCGGTCTTTTAGTTTCGTCTGGCAGTAGGTGAGGTCCCTGATGAGGAGCAGTTTTCGAAGATTTCGGATTTTTCCCAAATTGGAATTGACTCCCTGAACACTTTCCCCGTACATCATTTTAACCCATCTCGACTCCTTCTGGGAGAACAATGATGTCAGTCAGTGAGTGGGTTTGCAGCTTTATATAATAATAACTAGTATTTTCGCTTGCGGGCGCGGGCTGCAAGCAGCCCGCGCAACCAAAATTTCAGCCCAATAGGACTAACCGTTTCGGAGATACAAGCAAGAGGGGGTGAAAATTGGGGGGAGGGGGGGAATTTTTTATGAAATTTTACTCGTTATCCTATTCTCTATACGAATCGACCAACCGCGATCTCGAATCGTGGGTAATTTCGGAGATGCGTAAAAGAGGGGGTGAAAATTGGAGGGAGGGGGGGGATTTTTTTATGAAATTTTACTCGCCATCCTATTCTCTATACGAATCCACTTTAAAAAATCCCATATCACGAGTCATTTCGGAGAACCGATAGAGGGGGCGGTCAAAGGGGGGGCAAAAGGGGGGGTTGAATAAAAAGTTGTATTCATTCGAGCACCCTCTATCCGAATCTACAAAAAAAACATGCCCTAGTCGGGAAGAATCGGGACACCGAACGTGGGGGGGGCGAGGGGGGAGGAAAATGGGGGTTTTCGGATTTTTCCCCCACTCACTGGGACTCCCCGAACATTTCCCCCATACATCATCATCACCCATCTCCACTCCTTCTGGGAGAACAATGATGTCAATGAGTGAGTGAGTCAGTCAGTGGTAATCGAGCTTTATATAGTATAATAACTAGTGGACCGCGTGGGGCGCGGGCTGCAAGCAGCCCGCGAGGAGGTTGTTTCTTTGAGGTCGCGTGGGGGCGCGGGCTGCAAGCAGCCCGCGAGGGTATCGTTTCTTAGAGGTCGCGTGGGGGCGCGGGCTGCAAGCAGCCCGCGAGGGTATTGTTTCTTGGAGGTCGCGTGTGGGCGCGGGCTGCAAGCAGCCCGCGAGGATATCGTTTCTTGGAGGTCGCGTGGGGGCGCGGGCTGCAAGCAGCCCGCGAGGATATCGTTTCTTAGAGGCCGCGTGGGGGCGCGGGCTGCAAGCAGCCCGCGAGGGTATTGTTTCTTGAAGGTCGCGTGGGGGCGCGGGCTGCAAGCAGCCCGCGAGGATATCGTTTCTTAGAGGTCGCGTGGGGGCGCGGGCTGCAAGCAGCCTGCAAGGGTGTTGTTTTTTGGAGGTCGCGTGGGGGCGCGGGCTGCAAGCAGCCCGCGAGTGGCATCAGCGACCCTCAAAACCCTTGGAACCAAAATTTCAGCCCAATCGGACAAACCGTTCCGGAGATACAAGCAAGAGGGGGTGAAAATTGGGGGGGAGGGGGGATTTTTTTATGAAATTTTACTCACCATCCCATTCTCTATACGAATCGACGAACCGCGATCTCGAATCGTGGGTAATTTCGGAGATACAAGCAAGAGGGGGTGAAAATTGGGGGGAGGGGGGGGAATTTTTATTTTACTTTACTCGCCATCCTATCCTCTATACGAATCCACTTGAAAAAATCCCATTTCTCAAATCGTTTCGGAGAACCAGTTGAAGGGGGGGTCAAAGGGGGGTCGAAAGGGGGGGGAGTAAAAAAAATGTATTCCTTCGAGCACCCTCCATCCGAATCTATAAAAAAAACATGCCCTCGTCGGGAAGAATCGGGACACCGAACGTGGGGAGGGCGAGGGGGGAGGAAAATGGGGGTTTTCGGATTTTTCCCCCACTCACCGGGACTCCCCGAACATTTCCTCCATACATCATCATCGTCCATCTCGACTCCTTCCGGGAGAACAATGATGTCAATGAGTCAGTCAGTGAGTCAGTCAGTGGTAATCGAGCTGTATATAGTATAACTAGTATTTTCGCTTGCGGGCGCGGGCTGCAAGCAGCCCGCGAGGAGGTTGTTTCTTTGAGGTGACCCTCAAAACCCTTGGATCCAAAATTTCAGCCCAATCGGACAAACCGTTTCGGAGATAGCAAGAGGGGGTGAAAATTGGGGGGGGGGGGGGGGAAATGTTTATAAAATTTTACTCGCCATCCCATTCCCTATACGAATCCACTTGAAAAAATCCCATTTCACGAGTCATTTCGGAGAACCGATAGAAGGGGGGGTCAAAGGGGGGTCCAAAGGGGGGGGGAGTAAAAAAAATGTATTCCATCGAGCACCTTCTATCCGAATCTGTAAAAAAAACATGCCCTCGTCGGGAAGAATCGAGACACCGAACGTGGGGGGGGCGAGGGGGGAGGAAAATGGGGGTTTTCGGATTTTTCCCATACTCACAGGAACACATCGAACATTTCCCCCATACATCATCATCGTCCATCTCGTCTCCTTCTGGGAGAACAATGATGTCAATGAGTGAGTGAGTCAGTCAGTGGTAATCGAGCTTTATATAGTATAATTACAAAGTCACAAAAATACTTACCACAAGAGCACCGGCGAATATCAAAAACTTTAACATCTTCAAGGCGACACGGCTTCACTAACACACACGACGACTTGAACTAAATAAAATAAGATTTGTCTTCAAACGGGATGATATCACGGACCAGAGGTCTGGGTCAAGTCAATTCATAATTAAATCATATCAGTTTCCTCAATCAGTAGGTATGTAATAGGAATGTGGTGATCAATTTGCTCAGTGCGGTGGAAGATGACTGCAAGTACAAAACAACGTAGGTAACATGATCTTGAACTGAGCAACCTTGATAACAAGGTCTAGTTTTGTATACGTAGGTAGTTTACATAATTATTCGAGCTTCTTGCATGCTAGTACAGTACGGTCAACGGATCTAGGCATTCGTGAAGCCGTTTCGATGCGCAGTAGACAATCCTACTAATATTATGAATGCGAATGTTTGTGAGGATGTGTGAATTTATGTTTGTGCTTCAATCACGCTGTAACGGCTGAACGGATGCGAATGAAACCGAAGCCGCGGGCGAAAAATGAAAAAGCTGCACTGCGCTTGTCAATTAGCTAACTTCACGAATGCCTAAATCCTTTGATCATACAGTAGATGAGGTCATCGGTGAATAAAATTTTAGAAGAATTATGACAAACTTGTTTAACAAAATTCATCTATTCATTTAAATTAGAGGTAGGTATAATTTTTAAATTGGAAAATCTTAAGTCTACATTGAAATTATGCCTGTTATTGAAGCAATCATGTATGGTTACTGGCCAGAGGCTAAAAACTATGCCTGTTTTTGGAAGATGATCGAATCTTTAGAATCGCATTGACAGTGGTGTAAGAACAGGAACCTAAATAATAATATTAAAGTTTATCAATCTACATAAAGTAAATAAAAAACTTACGAAAACAAAAGATAAAAGCTTATCTTGAATAGCACTATTTGATTTGACCCGAGTTTCTTGCAATTTTAAAACTTTTGTTTTGAAGATTCTTGCAATTTGAAAGTCTGCAAACAAAATGAAATATCACATTATGTATTGCTGTGATAATAAAACAGAGCTAACATTCAAAAATATATTCTATTGATCTTAAACCTACACCTTAGCAGGTGTTGAGAAAAAATCATTTTTTAGCATTGGTAATGCCTCCTCATCGCCCATGTTCCACGGCAGTTTGTTGTCAAAATGAGGGTACTTTGGGTGCCACCAGTCAAACACCATGATGTTCTTAACGGTGTCTAGGACCACTGTGCATTCTGGGAGGATGTCTTTGGAGACAGCGTAGTGGCCAGTGTTGAAGCCAAGATGCATCCTGTGGTGGCGGAACCCTTGGGAGAGCAGCATGCTCACAGATGACAGGGTCATTCCCATCAGTGGGGGGACTGCATTAAAGTTTTGACAGGTTACCTGAAAATTTTTAAGAGTGAAAGTTTTTGGCAATAAGTTATTTTTACATATTAGTAGAGTAGCATTGCTCAGGATAAATGGAGCCTATATTGTTATTCCATGCCGCAAACTACGCATATTCCAAGTTGCATTCCAATTTCAGCCTTTACACCTTGATTCAGGCACAAACACCCTCTCAAACTTTTTACATTTCCATGAAAATTATTAGAACAGAGAAAAGGAGTTTTCATGCATTTTTAAATTAATAAGATATATCTCAGAGCCTAGTGATGTTACTATCAATAAAAATAATCTAGAAAATGCGAACTTTAGGTAAATATAGTCTACCTATTCCGATCCCTGGTGATGATGCATGATGCTTTTTCAAGATTGCCAAGAACATAATATTAAAATAACGAATGGTACATAACACACCTCCATAACCTGAGAGCTCTCCTCAGGATTAGCATCTATCCTCCCAAGCTCTTCAATTATATCTATATCTCCATTATTTGCTACTGGCTGTACTTTTTTGAATTTAAAATATATAGACCAGTGGGATGCTCCTTTGCAGAACCACACGTTGACACATCTCCGGCGAACCAGCTGGTGTGGCTTGCAGTCATGGAACGACTGCTGGAACACTTGCTGTATGAACACATCGTAAGTGTGGTATAGAGCTCGTATTACTCTTGTTCTTAGACCATAATTCTTATAACTATTCTCAATCTTCAACCTTTCTGGTAACTTTGGGTTATTCTCACAGTAGCACTTGTAAATGTCTCGCCAGAATGACTTCTGTCTCGAAATGGCATAAGTGGTTTTATTAATGCCAGCAAAATTACCAATATCTTCTGGTTTTATGTATTTTGATATTTGATACCACACAATCTCTGGGTATACAATACCCGGGCGATTTTCTATGTCCTCTC
The DNA here is from genome assembly GCA_949320045.1 of Scotopteryx bipunctaria. Classification (NCBI taxonomy): domain Eukaryota; kingdom Metazoa; phylum Arthropoda; class Insecta; order Lepidoptera; family Geometridae; genus Scotopteryx; species Scotopteryx bipunctaria. The sequence continues at coordinate 550,298 of OX439449.1, forward strand.
GGTCAGATTTGGAGCCTTTCTTCTTGTAGATGAAGTTCTTAGTTCCATCAGCATTGACTTCTTCAACAATGTCGAAATGGTCAAAGGCATCGTCCGGGACTTGGTCCCAGGGAATGTCAGCGACAGCTTCGTTGGCAGTGGACTTCTTCACTCGACCCACCGGTTTCGCAGCGTTAGCGCAGTCGTTTATAGTAAAATCTGGAATATGCAGATCTGGCATCACTATTGATTGTTCGACGGTACTTTATTGGCAACATAGGGCAACAAATTACTATGAAATCGACAAGAGTATTGAGCGAATAATGAGTGACTACTTTACTACGAATTAGGAAACATAGAAATAAAGACATACCTTTGGGAATGTTTTTCTTTTGCCCTTTTTTCTTCGGCATTTGTTGATATCAAAGATAAATGCACGTGATGTGCGGATCCACATTCAAACTCAATGTGGTTTTATTCAGCAATTCACAAGACAATTTATAAGTAGAATCATATTATAGTTACTTTTAGGTGCGTTTAGAGGATCTACTTCAGTTTTAAAGGGTTTTTTTGTAAAATCTGAATTATTTTTTTGAAAACAAAAAGCACGCAATAATAATACCTACAACAAATCACACACACACGCACAATATTATTTTCTTCCGTTCCGCATCCGCCAGCACTATTTGATTGAAATTGAAGATTTGACTTCACTGACTTTGACATTGATATAACTAAATAAAAAGACTTGACAGATTAAAAATCTAAGGTATCAAAATGTTTTTACGGTTATTTTAATTCATGGATTGGCTTTTTATCCACAGCAATAGTCTACATAAACATTATGTATAAATTTCCTGAAAACTACATAGCAATATGAATAATTCTACAACTAAAAAAACTAAAAGAAAACTAATTTCATTCATCCGCCACTAGCGACCTCTATTGGTACTATGCGATAAGAATCAAGTGGCAAATAGTAGTGAGTGAGTAGTGACCAAAGAAAATATACAAAACAGATAAGACAGTCACAACAAGACAAGACCGACCTCTGATTTATATGAAAATGTACAGATCGATGCTTATATATTTTTCTGTCAATTTCTTTATTAAAGTTTTTGAAATCAAAGTATCACTCTATGCTAAAGAACTAAGTATGTTCATCACGACATTAATGTGAATGAAAAGAGCCTTGGAGAGATGTACTCGTTTACTAGACTGTTTTTTGTACGTACCAGTTCATTGAACTAAAATAGGGTTACTGAAAGAACCAGTTATACATCAAGAAGAAAACTGTTCTTAACGGAGGTTATGATGTCTATGTCTTTAATTTTATGAACCCATTGTGTCGCTTTACTACATCATTATAAGGTAAAGTCTTCTTCTCTAAAATTTGCTTGCTATCTATGATATCTATCTAACTAGTCGTGTAACTAGTTCTTTCGACTGGATTGAAAAGATTTAAGTACGCCTGGAAGGCTCCTGTCGTGCATTTAACACAATGTTTTTGAACTTTCTACGGTTCTACGACATGCCCGTTTCCTCACGATATCTTTCTTCATCGTTTGAGAGTACTGACATAGCGTACATAAATTTTTCGAACAGATTTTGCACGGCTGGGTTTGAACCCACAACCTTTGTATCGGATGGTGAGGCTACTGCCACTCTAGACCACCAGTGCTCTCATCTGCTTCGGTACGTCAACCAATCCTTCAGGAATAATCAACCTTAATAAAAAAGCCCTCATAGGAAAAAGTATCAGTGTGTGCATCAGTATTTGATCCAAATTTTTCACGCGGGTTCATCTAAACATGCAGCGACCTATAACTATAAATATTTTAGTGACGACTGTCTCGTCTGCCTTCAGCATAGTTTAAACTTTTTAATCTTTGTCTCTGATTGACGTTCCATTCCAAGATGGCAGACATGCCGCTTGAGCCATGATAGTATGGAATTGTAGGAGTAAAATTTTTAGGTGTGTCTTTCTAAATAACGAACTAGAATGTATCCCAAATTGTTGACTAAACTCTTGGACGAATACTTTTACAATGTGAATTTAATTTGTCGCGTTACATGCGGTAGATTTAGGTAACGTTAGTGCCGGAACCTATGTAATAGAAGGGTGATCAAAGTGTTTTTTCGGTGTCGTGTACGTTAGGTATTCTGGTTTGATGGTAAATTAAAATGTGGAATATGATGTGCGACGTGATGCCCACGATATCGGAGGACAGTATCAGCCAGAGGAGCTCGCAGTTGTCCGGGGAGGATGCTAACTTCGAGCAGTTGATGGTGTCTATGTTAGACGAGCGGGATAAGCTGGTGGAGAGCCTTCGGGAGACGCAGGAGCGCCTCGGGGACTCGGAACTGCGACTCAAGGAGGTGGAGAAGGAGCGGGACTCACTGCATCGCCAGATCGCGGCCAACTTACCTCAGGTCAGTCTACTGACAGTTGTTGTCACACTTTTCAACAAATAACTCCTCACTATCCATTTTGATTCTGATCTTTATTTTAGAATTTATGCATGTCTTGGAATTTATAAAAAAATTCTATGAGAAGACCATTTACCATTCCTAGATTATTTGGTGTTTTTCTACTACGAGCTCATAATTTTCTGAAATCATTTTCTTACTTCACCAAGGACCAACTGTTAGTTGATATAACCATTATATGCTGACAATATGAGGGCTAAACTCTGAATAAAAAAGTCAGTGAATGTTATCTCTATGATAAGATTAAGGCCAGGTTCACAGAAGCGGGTGTGTGTTAGTTAATGATAGTCTTCTGTGGATATACTACATTTGTTTTAGTCTGCGTCAAATTCAGTAAAGTCTGTAGACCTTGGGTTTAATAGATTAAAATAAAAGAATGTTGCTAACCTACCACAAGTTAATCATATTTGTATGAAATTACAAAAATAATACCTAGCTCTATGCAATGTTATTTATTGTTGTACCTATAGATAACCTTATCCTTGTATGCAACTAGCCATATTTTTAATTCCTGCTTGTGTCTGCAATTGGCTGTGTAGCCATAATCAGACATATTCTTAGGGGGTTGGTTTCACTTAGGTAGGAGTAAAATATGGCCAGTAGCACTCGGAGATAGCTTACAATTAACTCAATAATTTTTGGAACTGGTCAATAGCTTTTGAGATTGTTCCCAAACAAACTCTCCATATGATATTCATTGTTACCTATCTTCTGTAGTAGGTAATTTAGGTGATTGCTACCTATGTCAGTCACACAGTATTTCTAGTTATTAGTGGGTCAAGGAAATGATTGCAGAATAAATGCTCAGCCACTGGAACCATAATGCAAAATGTATCTATCATTTAAAACTTGAAAGACTGAAGTTTTTGTAAAGTTGAAGGTAGAATCCGTGTGCTACTCTACTAGTTAGTAAAACATTACCCTTCTTTTTACAGTAGGATAAAAAGTAGGTTTTAATGATATACAGATTATTGTATAAATCGTCACTCACTGCTGGGTATAGGCTAGGGAATGCAGAACTGGTTCTGTTTTAAAAAACCAGGATTTTTGGGACTATAGGCCTCCTTTTGATTTCACCAGCCTCCTCGGTCCTGTGTGTTTCTTATCCAGGTTTTGCTGTGACTTTTTCAATGTCATCGACCCAACATTGCATAAATAATTCCTGCAATTAATTTTAAATGGGCTTTGATTTAAGAAAGTTGTAATGAAATATGGGATTTTGATGGCTTTACAAACCTCATCACCTGTAAGTCTGTCTAGTCGTAGATAGGAAACAAAGATAGAAAAACTTTGTATGTTATGTGTGTTTACAAACTATTCATGAAGTACGAAGTGATATATTACTGTAATAGTATAAACCAAGTTCAAGAACTAAGTATAAACAAAGTGGTTAGATTATGTCACCACTATCTAAGAGCTGTGGGTAAATGACTTTATTGATAACTGATAACATAATCTTCATTGAAATTACATGCATAAAATATTTGTGTATTATTGATATAACAATAATGTATTTTTTTTATGTATTTGATGCCCTCTTCAGGTGTCATGAATTGACCATGATCAGGTTAAATGTAATTGACCATTCTTACTTAATTTTATCCTATATCATCACACTGCTGGGTGAAGGTCTCTCTTACTTTAATCTGTATACTATGTTAAAATCTGTATACTTGATTGCACTGGCAAGATCATATTTTTATGTATGTATAATAAATAATCGCCGATTTTGGTCACAGAGATATAGTTTCAAAATAATCGAATATCACTTGAATAAACAGGATATATTTTTTTTGATAAATGTATAACCAATTTTCTTGTATTTCAGTTTTAATATACAGTTCCATACATACATGGTTTTATCACGCTCGTTTCCCTGTGTTCCCGTTTACTAGTGGGGTAGGCAGAGCCACAAGTGATCATAACAAAACTTGCAGTCATTCCTAATTCAAAATCCCAAGATGGATATGATAAACCATGGTCACAGGTGATCAGCCCATCGCCCATATAGGTGGTCTATCATTTTGGAGAGGGTCTATCATCCCTTAGTCGACTTTTACAACATGCTCGGGGACAGAAGCTGCTGGACGCATTTTTTGTTTTTTCTTTACTCCCAGTCCAGCAGAGAAGTACGCAGTTCCAATCTGCTACATATCCGGTTATCTCACAACAGATATCCGGGTCTATTCTCGGCGTAAATGGACCGAATCGCCGTCTTCAGACTTTTAATGTTCCCGCTATTTTTAAACACTTACAGACGTAGTTCTAATACTCTCCTAATGTGCTGTAATTATTAAGGAATGCGCTTCCATTCTCTTTTTACTTGCATAACAAATTTTGTGTTCTTTTCAAACTAACTTCAAACCGTAAACCGTAATCTAGGTAGGTACAACGCAAATTGTAAAGCGTACTCTTATAGGTACGTAGAAACTATTCGTATTTATGTTTCGGTAAATGATACTGATTGAAATTTCAAGCGATATTTTGATGAGCAAAAAGTCCTAAAGGTCCGTCCTGAACCTCATTACATTCAGCCGTGATTGGCAGGTATCCGGATCTGCTCAAAACTTTGTGATTACTGGTTTGTAATCATTGTTTCCGCTTTGTTTGGACTGATGAGATTAGTTGATCATTATTGTAATAAAAAGCTTGTTATATATTTCTCAAAGCCGGAACATTTTCTGCCAATCATTGTGTTATCTCTTGTCACGTGGCAGATCCATTCACCATCGCAAGGATGTGTTGAACATAATTATATTAGGTAAAAAAATCACTTCAAACAATCTAAAAGTATAGTGATAATAATACAGCGCTCTTGCGTCCGACTCACGCATAGACTTTTGTAAGGATGCAGTTCAGTACGCGCCAGTCGTTTCCATTATCGATTTTTGTTTCAAACTTCTAGCCATTCTTCTGAGCTTTGGTTCCTTCTTCGCTCCGATATCTTACAATCATTTACAATGTATACACGTTGCGAGAGTAGACTAACCATTTCTACACTTTAATTAATTGCTCCACTATTCTAACCTCGTTACGAGATTACGATTTATGAGCATCAAAATTACATAAATGCCTTCTATAATTACATAGAAAACGCCGAGAAAGGTAGATATTGTAGTAGATAATGTAAATGAGGGGTATACCGCCGTAAGGCTGACCTTGCTTGATAGCTGTCTCGAGGCGAACTTGGTTTATCACTGTAATTAGCTGATGTTGGATCTACGCGGTGACATAAATGATTATAGGCTGAATGTATTTTATGATGAGCGTGTCTACAAATTCAAATTTAATAGGTACCTATTTTACTTGGTAGCGCACTTATATTTCAAGGCCATAAGAGTTCGACTTTAAGATCAACATCATTTTGTATGCGTTATGTTGTGACTCTACCGATTAAAACCAAGAATTGCCATTTCTTCAAAATGCTGCAGCAACAAAATAAAAGTAAAATAGCACGCAAACCACGTTTACCTATAGCTGGACTTGAGCCAGCTCCGAGGTATCACCTATTATAATACTTTCTATTGACTTGCTTAGCCAGCTAGTGTTTAAAGCTGTGCCGTAAGGCTTCTATGTGATTCCTGTCACGCAACGACAACCACCGTCAGAACAGAAATGCTATCAAATAAGCAACAAACTCGGGGTTTGTCAGCGAGCCATGGAGCGTAGTATACTAGGAGTCAAACTCACAGACCGCGTACGCAACAGTATACTGCGCTCCAAAACGCAAATCGCGGATATCGGACAGCAAGCGGGTAGGTTAAAATGGGATTGGGCGGGCCACGTCTGCCGTATGTCGGATGCGTTATGGGCTAAAGCCACCACGGAGTGGACGTCTCTGAACGGAAAGCAACCTCGCGGCAGACCACGACGAAGATGGAGGGATGAGATTGATGCCTACTTAAAGGACTGGCTCACAGTGGCCCTAAGCAGGGATGACTAGAGAAAAGGAAGGGAGGCCTTTGCTCTGCATTGGGACACTACAAGCTTCTAATATATTATATAAAATACATCTAAGCATTGGAGACCTTTCGGATCAGAACGAAGTACGTATAAAATCGTTATCGCATTCAAATGTTTCACTTCGATCGTTTACATCGGCAGACTTATACGACTAGTCACCAAGCCATCACTGTCGACAGACGTGTTTCTTGCCAGTCAGTTACAAACCTAATAAAAACTGGAACCAATTTACATAAAGGTCTGGCAGCTCAAAGAGAGACTCACTTTGTCCCGGAATAAGGGCAGACATTCCGACGACACAGTGAGCATAACAGATGGCCGTTGCTAAATTTTCACGCGCGCTCTAAACAGGTAAACGTAAGTGTTATGTAAGAGAAACTGCGGAAATAAGGAGTTTTGTTTAAAACAAACAAGTTAAACAAACTACGTATGACTTTAGACAAATTATGTTTACTCTATACGGTTTTGTTGTGCATGAATTTTGAGTTTAGACTTGGTAATTCTAGCTCAGTCATATAAGACCCATCCACAGTCCAGCTTTTCGAACGACATGAAAACGTTGAACCGGCGAATATGAGAGTAAAATGAATGAATAATAAAAAAGCACGGAGCAACAGATGCATTCATTAATATACTCAACAATTCACAATAACACGCTAAGTATTGTGCTCGTGAGAAGATACGCGTGGTTAGCCACTGTTCAGTGGTCAATACAATCGCTAGTGTTGAAGAATGAAATAGTGAATAATGTAACATTACGTAAACGAAATGAATATTTACTTTCACTGTTTCATTGACTGACTAGGCCGGATGGACACACGTATTTTCCATATTTTAGTTTTATGCACAAATATGTCAAATGCTTCATTGCCTATTTCTTTTCAAATACCTCGTTTATTCTGTAGATCGATGTTGTGAAACTTGACCCTGGTTTCCGAATTCATTTATCCAAAACATTTAATTCCCTTTAAGCATTAACTATCTCGATCAGTTTCCAAAATAAAAAACGCCTATCAAGTTAAAGCAATACTCAAAATAATACCTATAATTAATCTCTGTTGTCCCTGCCGTAGGTGCCGCTCGGCTACATGATTTGAGCTAAATCAGCCGTGGCTTGGCGCCTTATTGTTTGGCTAGGACTGCGTCAATCAGGGCGTGACTGGAAAACTCCTGCCATGCTGCCCACTGGTCCATTCAGCTTGGTGCCATTCATGAACAAATTCAACTAATAAAGGCACGTAGCCTACAAATATTTGGGACACTGACATTTATAACGATACTTGATGATAGTGCTAGAAAGGCCCCTGTAAATCACATTCAATATGACACATTGAATAAACAAATATCAAAACGCTTACGGCACTAAGAAATTACTAACAAAAAGTAAAAATACGTACCAACACGTAGGTAGTATAAATTCACATATATTTTGTACTGTTACTGGTTCTCTTGAACCAATGTAGTTCGAGTGCGCCTCAAGAAGTTATCTTTATGAACTTGACACATCTTTTTTATATGAGCTACTCGTCGTGAACACATGGATGGTTTCCGTAACCGGTTATGTATGAAACCATCGGAAAAGTAATATTAGTGTACTAGTGTATTCCGTCACTAGAGTTGGCCACTAGCTCATACGAAGACACACACACACACACACACACACACACACACACACACACACACACACACACACACACACACACACAGTGGAACGCCCCGCCGCTCCACCTTTAAGGTTTTTTAATACAAACTCATCATCAGAGGAATACACGCTCCTAGTTTTATGCTGGGTTAAGGCTGTGTGTTGATTGTCAGTTAGTCAGTGACGTAAGAGGTTTTTTATTTTGATCGGAAAAATTAAACAGCTATAGTAGAAATCTTAGTATACCTCTGAGTATTTATGATAGACTAAAAGCAAGGTAACCATTACCTAACCCAACAGAAGTAAGGCGAGTGTCAGCAAGCGCGACTGCATGTAACAGTAGCTGAGTGAACGTCATGAAAGGGAACGCTGGCCGTCGCGCGCTGATTGTCTGGTGGGCGGGGTGTACTGAGGCTTAGACAATATTTTTAATTTGGCAACATCTTAGTAACTGTTTCGAAAGTACAGTCCAGAATAATGCAGTGGCAATGAAATCGAGTATGTATGTTGTGCAGACGATGCAAACACAAGTTGTAAAAAACAAATTGACGTCTTCCATGGTTGATTTTATCTAATTGTTCTCCAACAAGTGTCGTTCTGTGGGTCTGCTAGGTATACTGAAAATATAGAAAATGTTTCAACAAATGCTTTATGCAGTTATTGTGAAATCTTACTGCTTTCAATCATCAATGTCTGGTTACACAAAAAGGTTTATCCCAAACACTCGTGTATCTCCCTATTGGCCTTACGGAATTCGCGAGCATAAATTCCGAAAGGGATACTCATAATGTTTCACTTCCAAACACTTATCTAGTTCACCCATATTTTACCCCGGAACCCATAGCCGGGCAGCTCTGTTAATAATTAAGGCTTGTGAGGGCTAAGCGACTTACCATCAAATATGAATTAGCTTTGATCTGATACTTTGATAAACCATTGGTCCGGCGTTATGAAAATTTTCGACATAATAATACAAAACAATTTTCTCTGCTTCACGAAATCTATGGCCAGAAACATACTTAGACGTCGACTAATAATACAAATTATCTGCTTGATATAATTAATCAATATAATTTTTGTTACCTATGTACGTAAAATGTTTGTGTTGTCAACTGCCTGATTTTACCTTCTCGCTCTCGTAGCACATTCGGATGAGCAGCAATTTGAGCGGCACTCGCAATATCCATATTAATTTTAGCTGGATGTACCAATCAGTTGAATTGATGGGTCATTCTCTAATTTGGAATGAACACCGAATTGTATGATCCTTATTTTCCGCTGGCGTTATTGTTGAGTTCCAGTATAAAATTGATAGGATTTTTTACTTTAGGGTGGAATATATTGGAAGAGAGGTCTTTCCGTCAACAATCAAGTATCGATCAAAGCTCGTTCAGTGCAGGGGGCAAGGTCGTTAAGGCAATCAAAAACCGCGGACCCCTCCGTATTCTAATTCACACCTTACCCCACCGAGAAAAGAGGCAATTTCCCCTGTGAGTGCGGTACATTTGGCTCAATTTCGATGTAATGCTTTTGATGATGAATGAGCCTTTATGCCTCTCAGAAACCTACGGACAGAACTCATATTTTAACTCATTTACGAAGTCTTTGTACGCGGAGAGTGTTTGATTGCTTTCATTTTGCGGTGCCTTATTAATTCTTTGTTGCTTGTTATGGTAAATTATCTCCTGACACGAATTCCCTTCGGAGCTAGTTAAAATTTAATCGTCTTTTAAAAAGACTAGGCTCGCGATGTTCTCGTTGCGTCCCAAGTGGAGTGTCCCACCTGACATGAAAAGTTTTAAATAGGACGCTTGGCACGGGTCCTCTTATAGACTTAACACTTTTAACTAAACATTGACTACATAAATAGCAAGGTTTCAAATGTGCTCGTTGATAGGTGTATCGTTCATATGTTACCATAAAATAAATCAATCACGGTACTGATATCGCGGTCCCAGTTTCGAAACGGTCACAGTTACCTGTGTTCTCACGTCGAACACGATATATTGACGTGGTCGACGTTAATTGTCGGTTTCCTTCCGAAATAAAGTGGCGTGCTCGAATTCTTTGGTATGGTACCATGCCCTTACATATTCGGTTCGGCTAAATGGCTGTTCTAGTAATCAAACAAGTAGGTTTGCCAACTTTGTAAATTGAATTACCGTGAAACTCGAGTCGGAAAATTGATGTAAATATTTATGAAAACTTTGTAGAAGCTTTCTTTATTTATACCTGGAAGGAAACATAATAAAGACTTGGAGAGCACTATGCTGGATTGGATATTAGAGAGTATATAGTCTACGCTATCGGGCGGCGCGGCGTAACATTCTCGTGCGACCTATGTTCATTCCCGTTACCATTCCGACCTAAATCTGACACGCCGGTTCATTGAACTACAAGGCCGTTCAAGGCCAACACCAATACAATGTAGAACCAATAAACTGTCTCGCAACATCTCCGGTTCCCCCGCTTCCGTGATTGTGTTACGAGCGCTATTGTCTGAAGATTGTTTCTGTCGCGTCGCTGCATTCTGCCATCTCCGGGGGACTGTCGCTTTATGTAACTGAGGAAATTATCATGAATGACGTCATAATGCTGCGGGACATTTCGTTTTGAGGCAATTATAAGAAATTTACCTGACAAAGGGGTCCTTTTGTTTCTGGAGGTTCCTAAGGTTTCATATTCCTAATTGCTGTTTCTTTTTGACCGCAAGCAACAGGCAACGATCTGTAGAAATTGTAAAGTTAACTTTATAACTAGAATAATTTATGCTTGCCTCCGAAAACGTTGTTCAAACGTCAATATCTCGCTTTTAGACGAAACGACATCACGCGAAATAAGACTCCTTTGAATCGGATCCTTTCGATTTTAATTCGATTTGTCGAGGCCTCAGGATTCAGGGAAGAGGGCTTTTTAAGAGGCTTGTGAGGGTTGTTTTAGGTAAGAGTAAATGTTTTTGTAACTCTTTTACCGGTGCTTCTATGTCAAACAAAGTGCTTTATGTATTGTGATCTATAAGTAGTATTGATTTATTTATACCAGCAGCCAACTGTGCTGATTATTCGGTCTAGCTTAGCACAAAGCTTATCTATAATATCTACATTATCTCATCTATTCCGGCCCTGAAGTCCGCCTAGGGGAATTTGTGTCGTTTAATACAATTGCGTCCTATTTGCATACTGGGGCCTAAGAATGTGACCATGACCAACCGCAAAACGTTTGAAGCTTGCGGAATGTTCAGCTTAGTTACGGAGAACATACATTACAATAGAACGGCGATATTATTAGATACTAGCTGACCCGCGGCTTAGTCAAGTTATGCTTTGATCAAATCCAGATTAATATTTCTACATTACACTATATTCTCGTATTTGCAACCGTTAAACTAGCAAATCGGCAACTATTTCTAGGACTTTACTTGCAGACATTGATATTTCGCACTGATAACTACTTTTTATCTAAATTTAGTATAGCCTTTAGCATTCCCGCCAGTGAAATAATGTTTAAAAATTGTTCCTAATCATAAAATATATTCCAGGTTTTACGTTCAGCCTTTACGGAGATTAGTGCGATCAAACATACACACACTCAATCACTCACACGCAAACTTTCGCATTTATAATAAACAGGGCGAGTTTTTTTCCAGAACTACTGAGGTGAAGTCTGAAACAGAGTTATCGAAAAGTCGTGTTAGGAGTTACGTGCTCGATTTAACTGCCACTTAACATGATCATGAGTGCTAAGCCAATTAATAATATGTTCGCCAAACATATTATTTAGGCGGGTTGGTACTTGGTGGCTATTATGAGCGCGTGCTCCGTCTTGTTGGAAACACATCCTGCGCGTGAGATTTAAAAGTAGATCTTCAAGTTTTTCTACATGAACAGAAAATACAGGAAAAGACGATTTAATAGCGTCTGAACGTACCTACAACCTTTACTGAATTCATAAAGTTGAATTTATAAATTTTCAATTTTGAAGGTGTTCCAAAAACTTTCGGCACTTATGTATGTAGTCATGATACATTTAGTATTTTTTATTATCAAACAAAAAACTAAATATTTTTTTTTATATGCAAAACTTATTTTTTAAATCGATCACGTAACTTCTAACATGACTTTTCGATAACTCTCACGGTTTCAGACTTCGCTTCAGTGGCCCTGGAAAAGGACTCGTTATAGTTTGAAGTGTCATCTCTAGGACTTGCGCTTCGACAGTCATGGCCAGTGATAAGACAGAGACAGTATCCGAACGGCTTATTTATACGTCGTATGTGCTTATACGACATATATATAAATCGAATAGCTAAGGAAAATGAGTTTGTAAAAGAAAAGCTCTAAATAGATTTATCCTCTGGTTTCTGGTCTGAGTATATAAAATGCTCTATGTGTGGATTCGTTTCATGTGCCAAAGCGCCACTTACAGAGAGATCAGATCTGTCTCCATGTCTCGCTTAGCCAATTAATAGCCGGGTTGAAAGCCAACTATAGGGTGCGCTGTGGCCGCCCAGTTCACATCGCTGATTGTAATTGATAGAGGGCTCAGAACCATCAATCAATCGTTTTATAAAACCCGCCCGGTAATTAGGGTTTTGTGTCCGAGCCGAGGGTTCAGAACGGTTTCTTTCTGTAAAGGAATCGCGGAGATTTTCCACCGCAATATTTTCTTATTAATTTGATGCCCACGTTCGCGTACCTACCTACGCTTCATTTTCTTTGAAAGTATTTTCCAAGATTTTTATTTGAATTAATTGAATAAGTTATTTTTCACTGACTTCTGTCCCACGCATTCGTTTGCATGGTATCCGATGATAAAGGTAGCCAACGAACGCCACGAATTATGATTCTAAGTTTCATTCAAAACTGTTACTAACTGTTACCCTCAAAAACTTTGGGACTTAACTTAGGTTTATCTATCTTTAATTTATAGCCTTTACTAGCTGCTGCCAGGACATGTACTATGTATATTACAAGTTTCATTCAAATAAGTTCAGCCGTTTAGGCATGATTGAGGCATAAACATACAAACATCCTCAAAAACTTTCACATTTATAATATAGAAGGATTTATAATATAGTAGGATGTCATGTTAGAGCACTGGTGGTCTAGTGGTAGTACCCCGCCTTCTGATCCTAAGGTTGCAGGTTTAAACCCGGTCGTGCACTAATGGATTTTTCAGTTCGATAAAATTACGTGCGCTATACGTGTACTCTCAAACGCTGAAAGAAAACATCGCGAGAAAACCCGCTGCTTAGTCAGCTCCGTACGTATTGACTGTCTTTCCTGTGGACAAGTCGACTAATCTGAGAGGACGGTGTAGGTGCTGGGCAAGCCTACTCCATCTAAATTCGTCCCGGGCACAGTAGGCAAAAGATGCCTCCTGAAATCATCTTATATAGATGACAAAGGCCTTAGTTATGTCATGTAAGCTTAGTAGGATTTTGGGGGCTATATTATATATTTATAATTTAAAGTAATCAACGAGGTAATCCTTCATGGGTTGCAGCTTACTTAGAAAAATAAAAAACTGATAAAATTAAATAAATGGAAAAATGTGAAACATTGTTCATGCTTCTTTCCAATTGGAATACTAAGGGGTAACCAAACGAAGTAATATTTTTGAACCAAGTCGAAATGTTGAAAAAACAAGTAAATTGGTTTATTGCCACAAAACGCTTGTATTTTCTGTTTTGTGGCGTAATAAAACTAGAAGGTTGGAACTGCAGTGCAATTTATAAACTCGGGCGATACTTCACCATTTATTCTGTTGTGTGTGGTTCAAGTACGCGTTGCATCCTCGTTGCCAATGGAGGATTATAAAAATGGACGATGCAAAACAGTCCTCAGTGATTTCATTGATAAAAACAGTTTAAGTAGGTATTTTAAAGCTAACGTACATTGATGTGTAAACATTCTAAATAACGTAGATAGATAAAAAGCTTTGTGACGTATCGTACGTTGATTTTACACACTTTCGGCATTTCATTCGTCGATCTCATAAGTTTGCTGCATTTAATTCAGCAGATTTGTTTAGGCTTATCGTTCATCGAAATCGAAGTAACGACGTTCGGTATTTCAAGCTTCGAGATTCAGATACACCTTTTATTTGTGCAATAAATATGACATCTAATCAGATGAAGCCTTCCCGTCTAATGCAAGCGTGATTACTTACAAAGAACATCATCATCTTGCCCTTATCCCACTCTATGTGGGGTCGGCACAGCATGATCCTTGGACAAGTAAGAGTTTTGGCTAAGGTGTTTTATGACCTGCCTCCATATTTGACGATTACTTTCAAAGAACATATTTTCTAAATCTTCTACCCGCGGCTGAAGTCCGTATAAAAAGTAGGCAGGGCACCGTAGGTTCTTTAAATAATCTCAACCTCATCTCTTTCAAGTTTCAATGCTAATTCTGTATTTTGTACAATTTTAAAGTTATATGAAGTAAAAGTTTATCTGTAGTCTTCTATAACTTGCGCCAAGTTTTCAGATCCCAATGCTCGTTTTACGGGGAAAAGGGGCATTTTACACAAAACCGGGTCCACTGAAATATTTAAGAAAACACTCAACACTACCTCCCCGATGTATTTTGCAGGTGTTTTGTCGGAGATTTATGTACCGTCTATCATAATGTTGTCTTACATGATGGGAGTATTAGATTTTGGCGTTTCACATGCTCAGGCTAAATGGGTTTGAACTAGACAACCCTGCTGCTGTATTCCTATCATCGAAGTATAAAACTTTGGCTTATACTTTAGCTTCATAAAATTACTAAATCAACAAAATTAAAAAAAAAATTGTGCTTTTTGTGTGCGTTTTCTTTATGGTAAACTCAAAAAGAAAGTAATAACGTCACAATTTGAGCCAATCAAATGATCCGTTCGATCCTCTGACCCTATTCACCCATCTGTGAATGTGTATTTATGGGTTTAAATGAAATAAATACTAAGGATGAGCCGCTGTGTAGAGTACGTATAAATAGACTGGTCGATAGCCACTCCATTCGACTGTTGAAATCCCAGCCTGGAAGCTCCTGTATCGGGTTTCCGCGATCCTTTCGATCATAAATAATTTAAATTCAACATTATTTATTGAAAAATCTGTGCTGGAATCACTTCGACAGGACTTCTAGGTACATTGATATAATGCTGTAGATAATTATAGGGTTAGCTTTATTATAACCCAGCTACATTAAAGAAATACACTGATGGTATCTATCCAGAGCGCAATGACAGATCTATTTAAGTTTAGCTCTAGATTCTTTCATGCATTATTGGAAATTCGAACAAGCCAGGAATCTCCACGAAATCCAAATTACCCCTTGGACGACCAGCTTAAAAATCGTTATTTTCTGTACAATATTCACCTCGTTTATTAGTTTTTATAAGGGCAATACAATGGAGCTCTGATTACAATCAGCCCACGGGCTAATAAAATTAGCGTCTTGTAGGGTTTACATTGTGTCCTTGGACTTTCATTTCATCTTCAAACTATGACTGACATCTGGCCTAGCATGAATTGCAAATTGATAGCTTCTAAGAATTATGAATCGTTAGCCACACCTTTGTAATGGAATGTTTGAGCAACACTCGAAACATGTTAGTAATCCTCAAAAACTCCTTTCACAAAAACTGGTATTAACAGATTTTAATCCATCCAATTAGAAGCTCGTACTTGTCATTGCTAACGATTTGACGTAACAATATAAGGTCAGATTCGCACGGGACTTCAAAAAGCGGTGCGTTCAAACCGGCGTTATTGTTGTTAAAATGTGCCACATTTTAGGGTTCGGTACCGAAGGGTGCCAACGGGACCCAATTACTAAGCCTCCGCTGTCCGTCCGTCCGTCTGTCAGCGGACTGTATCTCATGATAGGTTTTAGTAGCATTCAAATTTTCACAGAACATGTATTTCTATTGCCGCTATAACAACACATAATAAAAATAAAGAAAAAGGGCCGCATACAACTAAAAAAAAAGTCTGTAATCGATTATTTATTTATAAGTAACACTAGGTGCGTTCAGTAATTGGATGGGTCAAGTGACTTTTTGCACATTTTTTTGTGTATTTCTTTTTCAAACGATCTAAAAGTTACTGAGTTTGACAAAAATTAAAAGCGTTCTCGTGTGAATAAATACTCGCATAGCCATTAGTTTCATTTCAACGTTTTTTTCAACGGACGTTGAAAAAGAGCTCGCGCGAGAGAGGCCTTAGAGGCCGAGGCCAACTTTCGTATCCCTGAGCAATAATCATGTAGAATGGGTACCATTGATAAGTATAAAAATAAATCAGCAGGAGCGTCTTGAATGTTAATGAGGAACATCAAAAGCCAAACCAAATAAACATTTGTCAATGCGGTCTAAGATGGGGGCATTCCTGCCGGATATAGCTGCCTTAGTTACAACTAACAGCATTGTGAGGTCGCACGAGCTCCCGACAACTTCAAAGAAAAGTCAAAGACCTTCCGAACAATCGTATCGTGATTGTAAGTCATCACGCGTTTCACCCACATTACGGTCTACGTGTGACATAATAGTGTGTTCGCATTCCATCGCTGGCTGTACGCCTCTTTAATTTCGCGCGTTCATGTCGATATTTCAATGTCATACGTTATCATTATTTAGGTCTTCGTCAGTTCTCGAAGGTCGGTGATGGATGGGTGGTAACGGTTTTACCGTCGCGGCGCCGTCGCCACTACGTGGAATTTGCACCCGACCTTTAGAACGTGAAGTGTGTGCTTCATTATTGATCGCAGAAGTATTTCCATGAGGTGGCTAACAATTGTCGAGTCTAAAATGACTTTATATCCCATTGGTGTTAGAAGCCTTTGAGGAGCACCTTAAATCCTTTCACCATACTGGTTCGAAACAACTAGTAACACGAATAGCAGGTAGTATTGGTTATAGCTACTGTGCCTGCCTAAGTAAATTATTAAATAAACAAATATTTGTGGACATTTCATACAGCGCCATCTAGCGCCAAACAAAGCAAAGCTTGTACTATGGGCACCAGATGGCTGATAGAATACTTATATACTTTCATATTTATAATATATAATACTAGAACACCCAGATCCGAAAGATAATATTTGCAGAATATATAAACATTTCTCCCGTAGCGGGAATCGAACCCGCACCTCTTGCGTCTCAGCCGAGCACTCGCCCGCCACACCACCGAGGTCGTCATATTAGATGAATTATGTATATTCG
Organism: Scotopteryx bipunctaria; assembly: GCA_949320045.1. Classification (NCBI taxonomy): domain Eukaryota; kingdom Metazoa; phylum Arthropoda; class Insecta; order Lepidoptera; family Geometridae; genus Scotopteryx; species Scotopteryx bipunctaria. The sequence continues at coordinate 567,582 of OX439449.1, forward strand.
GCGTATCCACGTTGGATAACAAGAAATATCAGTCTATAGACTTCATAATTCAGCACGCACCTTTTCATTTCAAAATTTAAACTGCGGCATTATTTCCAATCATTGGAAATATTGGAATCTTAATTTCATTTTGCTGCCGCGTTCATTAAATTTCCATCAGTCCCATTTCGATTGGAGATATTTTTCTCTTACATCATTACGCTTCATTAGTAGTCGAAGATATCATTATTATGACATTGAAACGATGTCCGATTTTAGAAACTTGTCCAATCAGCACAAATACCTGGAACTGAAATCTGGCTTCATTCATTGTAATAACAAGGATCGTTTTGAGTTTAAAAATGTTTGTTTGATTTTATAGTTCTTAACGATCAAGCTAGATGTTGGTCCATCTTTCTGGTCATGTGATCTCATATGGTCAGAGATGCATAAAAAATAGAGTAACCGTCTGCCTTTTCAGAGGTAATCGGTCGCTGTACGGTATGTACGATACAAAAGTGAAAATAAGACGTGACGCGATCGAACCACATCTATGAATGAACACTATTTGTCACCTGTGATCACGACCGGTCTGCGCCCGCGCCGACCTTGTTAAGGCGAACCGCTCTGTCAGTCGTGGGCCTGCGATAGATACGTGAGAATGATGTCATGGGTTCTTTATAGATTGGTTATGCTTTGTTAAGGTGTAGGAATTTCCTTTCATTTTGGCCTATTACTACTTTATTGACTTTACAACGGAAAATAAACTCAAGTGAAAGTTGTTACTCACACATCCGTGGGTTAGGTCGTGGACAAGCGACATATGTTTAACGTAGGTAGCACAGGCACATTACATGAATTGGTAATCTTATTTCTGCGAATTAATGAAAATCACATTAGTCCACTTTCTAAGTTACCAATTCGCTATTGTATTTGTGAAAAACGGGACTGAGAGATGTGGTAGAAGTGACTGCGCAAAGAAAGTGGAGCTGGGCTGGCCATATAGCACGTATGGATAGTCACCGATCGCCACGACGGTTAATTGAGTGGAGACCATGGGCAGACAAAAGACCACGAGGCCGCCCACCGACACGATGGGTTGACGATATTAGGAAGCACGCGGGCCAAAATTGGATGCCAAAAGCAGTGGACCGAAAGTCATGGAGAGTACTGGGAGAGGCCTACATCCAGAAATGGGCAACAAATGGCTAAAGAAGATTGTATTTGTATAAGATTTAAAAGCAAAAAGAGGTAAAGTGTAGGACCCATCATCAATCGTGTAGCCCATAAATGTAAAATTCATTTCACGTGTCACTCCGCTAAACTACTCCTCGACGCGCTTCGCTCGCCTTGACAGATTGTGAGCGCCCCTAAAAGTCCATTAGCTCTAATACCACACTCTGTACGTGCCTGCCTAAATTTTAAACGCATTTTACAGAGTTGAGAACTTCAAATAACTTCCGAGAAACAGCGGCTATTCCACTTTTTGAGAATACCTTGTCAAGTTCACGTTTCTTGAACTTCTCAGTTGCGTTTGAAGTCATTTCTTTGTTAATGTCGTGACATAATCTGTGGGTAGGTTAATTAGGGTAGGGTGCTTTGAATCGGGTATATTTAAAAAAATTAAAAACGACAACAACGATTTAAATATAATAAATAAATAATAGTCAAAGTCAAGTATTTGTGCACACAGCGTCATCTAGCCCCAAACTAAGCAAAGCTTGTGATTGGGCACCAGATAGCTGATTGAATACTTATGTACTTGTTTTTTTTTTGTAAATACATTCTTATAATACATAATACTACAACACCCAGACACAGAAGAAATATTTGCAGAACATACAAACATTTCTCCCGTAGCGGGGATCAAACCCGCACCTCTTGCGTCTCAGCCGAGCACTCGCCCGCCACGCTACTGACGTCGTCAAATAAACATTATATTGTATCTGATTCGTTTATGTTTAAATCCTCATAAAACTTGCCCCAAGCATTACGAAAACTGTCCTACAAGTAGTGGTAAAGCGGTTTTATAGACAAACTAAACAAGCACGCTTATTCCAAAGATACACTACTCGCAGACCGGAACGGCTCCGTTGCGGGTAAAAATAGAAGGCATGCTCATTCTCCGCGTTTAGTCATTCCCATCCCTACTGACCTTTACGTCCTCGGTTCAACCTAAAATATATTTATTTATTCCATGACCTATTAATATTCTAATGTGACCGGATTCTTCACTGTTTTGATTTCTAACTTAGTTTTCGTCCGTCGTCTCTGGTGGGCGCGGAAAATAAACTTTGGTAGGCATAACTTAGCTTGATAGAGCAATTTCGTTAACCAAAATACGAATTTAATCTTAGGTCGCGCTATCGGAACAAGCAATAACTTACACCAAAATGCAAATGAATCGATAAATCTTATCGATTGACTTTGTGAACTCTTTATCGTCCAGAATATTGAGAGTCCGCCAACTCCATGGCAGAATCAATGACGTCAAGCCAAACGAATCGGAGAAGCATTGCCCTTTTTGCTTCACATGGGTATAATCGGGGCGCGTTCTGTGCTTCTTTCGAGTTTAATCTAACTTTTGTCCCAGCTAGGTCTTCGCCCGCTGGAGATAATATAGGTCGAATAGTATCTCGCCCACTCGAGACTGTTTTAGCTATAATTCTCTTAGAAAGTAAATTGTTTTTGCGATATTGCTGGGTAATATAATGCAGGCAATATTTTGTTATTGGTAGCTATGTACTTTATTGCGGTGTATCTTGAGACTTGATTAATTGTGCTATCAAACGCAAGGAATCTAATTAGCGCGGTGAAATACATTTTCGTTTTACAAATCCAGGGTTTTCTGCATCCACTGGTGTCAAATCTAATTTTTTTCATCATCAGGGTTCTCTTATGCCCTATTTATACAATAGTAACAAATTCTTCGCTCGCGTGGTAGAATAAAATAAAGTTTGCGATCTATGTATATATTAAATTTCATCTGAATTCGTTCATTCGTTATGCCCTGATTGATTGAGCCCCAAACATATTTACATTCGGATTTGTAATACTAGTAGGACTGCTGAAATGAATTAGCTCGTAATCGCCATTAAGTACTGGTTCTGTCTGAGTCAGTTTGTAATTTCCCGCAGTTAAAGCTATGCATGTGGATCGTTAGATAGAAATGCCTTCTGATCGTGTCAATAATAATAAAATATGCTGTAAACGCTGCTGCAAGCAAGTATTGCACTGGCCCGATATCTTACCCATCCAATGATATCTGCAGTCCCGACCAAGGCTGTATTCGATTTTCTTTTTGAACGCGGTAACGTTCCGACCAAGTTATTTTATTGGGTGTTTGCCAGAATCTGCAACCCTTTCGTAAATTGTCACTCGGTACGAGCTAGGCTGTAGTCAGGATTCGTTGTCGGGGGTTGTTTATTACTTAAAGTTTCCATTAGCTAAATTTCGTTACCAGTATTTTAGGTCGATTCTCCTGTTCTCTTTATTTGCTGTAATTTTTATTAAAGATAAAAATTTAATTAGAAACCCTATTTCCCACCGGCTGTGGCTAGAAGGATTATTGCTCTCAAACCTCACATTCAATCCCGATTTGGGAATGTTAATTTTAACGATGGAAAGCTTTCGCGTTTAGCTCGGCTGGCCCACTTTGGGCTAGCGCAAGATATTTACGACACCCGTGTCGCCCAACTTGTACAATTTCAACAATTAAGTTTTTGCTAGATATTTTCGGCCATATTGCTAATCGGTCCACCCCCACACTGACCATTAGATGGTGCTCTATTTGTTGTTTCTAACATCACTATTGTCCGCTAACGCATCAGAACCCTCTGGGTAAAGTTCAATAGAATATTACAACAAGAAAATTATGCTAACGAAGATGTGACTCTTTTGTAAAGAAGTTTCACAGGATCTGGCATTCGTGTTTTGGTCAGGGCAAACTTGAACAATCCTGTTTGAACCCTCTATGCTTCCGAGTACACTACGTTCAGTCTACAAAGTTGGTCTTCACCTCTTCCGCTGTCGCCCTCTCGGGACGCAGCTTTGCGCCTAATTTGTGTGCACAGTTAAGCCTGTTATTCCGTTTGTTTGACTGTGAATGCCCTAGTAATTTTTCATGCATAATGAACTTTGTTTTCATTCGTTGACGGTTGATCTCGTCTTGGGGTTAATAATGGTTGGTTGGCTGAACATCTATTCAGGCAATTTTGTGATGGTTTTGTATCTATGTCGGATGACTGCGATTTAGACCTTTAGATAATATCTGACGGATCTTGAGTCTTATTACATGCATAGAGCATAAAATAAAAGACGTCTTCATCTACACTAATATTATAAAGAGGAAAACTTTGTTTGTTTGTTTGTACTGAATAGGCTCAAAAACTACTGGACCGATTTTAAAAATTCTTTCACCATTCGAAAGCTACATTATCCACGAGTAACATAGGCTATATTTTATTTTGGAAAAAAATAGGGTTCCGTAAGATATTTGGGTTTTTCGGACACAAGGTGTAAAAAATCAACCAGAAAAGTTACTTATTTTGCGTACGCTGCCTAAACTATAAAAGATAGAACCATAAAATGTTCTAATTAATTGTAGATCTTATAAATATCTACAAAAAAGTCCGCGACACACTATACCCATCTATGTCGAGTGAGGCACAGCAACCATTTTTTTATTTAAAAATCTTGAATTTTTTTTGGACTACATTTAAACGCGTTTATTTTACTCATGCTATTAATCCTTATCAAAATAAATGATTTCATCACTAAGAACAGTTTATGGAGATAATATTTGGTCTTTGAATGATTAAAATTGGACGTTTGGTTTTGAAGTTATGGCGAAATTAAAATATTACGATTTCTGCTCTATAATATAAAAATGAATCGCAAAATGTGTTGGTAAGCGCATAACTCAACAACGCCTGGACCAATTTGGCCAAATCTTTTTTTAAAATGTTCGTCGAAGTTCAAGGATGGTTTTTACGGCGAGAAAAATTAGAATTATTGCTGGAAAAACCCTAAAAATAGCCCTTTTCTTTTTCCCATACAAATGATTTGTAACTAAAACGTAGTCAATTTGAGCTTTATTGCTATGGTATAAAGTTCATATTAAATTACAAGCACTTGCATTATTAATTTTAAGGCGATACGAAGTTCGCGGGGTCAGCTAGTAATCTCATAAAATAAAAAAGACTTCTCAGATACAATTTCTTGTGATATACTTTAATCGATTTCTCTTCGTTGACCTAATTACACATTTATACGGGAAAATAACTGCTTAACTGTAGGAATTACGTAAAGGTATTACTATAAATAGTAAACTCCAATTCATAGTTAACCTTTTGACTAGATGTGATGTTCATATTATGTTTATTTAGAAAAGGATGAAATATATTTGTATTATTGCGAGATGTACGAGTATATGTTCGGTCGAATCGCGAATTGAATTTGAAACAACGACCTACAGTCTGTACAATATTTTGAGCATTTTGTCCCAAAAGTAATAACGTCATAAAACGCAAACCTTTTTGTGATAATAACTAGTTATTCTGATGAAAATATACGAGATGCGTCCCGCAAAGATCTTCGTTTTATGCATTTGGGTCTGTACCTCATCTCGGGGAATAGACATAATTATCATTCAAGATAAAACTGTTAAAAAACTGCAAAAATACAGCAAACTTGATGGTATACATGTTGAGAGTTATTGCAGCATTTATCTTTAAAAAAATTTGATCCCAAGAAATACTGCATTCTGTAGATATTTTCTAAAGAGCTCGCTTGCCAAAAAGTGTGGACACCGCTTATACGACATACGCAATCATAAAAGCAGTATCATCAAAAACCTTTATTGTTTTGCATAGCTCTGCTTTTATATTAAGCAAAGAAAAATACGCTTGTTATGTAAACTGATCACTGTTTTGTTTGAAAATTCTGTGAATTTTTGGCCAGTTTCGTGAAAGCAGCGCCCCCATCGGATGTGGATGGAACTATTTTCCTAAAGGTTCTCACTTTGTAGAACCTTGTTTAGTAAAAAGCTGGATGGGGTTGAACACTACGAGCTTTACTTAGTTCCCTTGCCCTCTACTAGATGGCGCTGGCAGTAGCGATTGCGTAAAATGTATTAAACTTATTGTTTTTATCATAATACTGAGTTGGAAACAGTCACCTAAAAAATTAACTGAAATGTCCAATTAAATAAAATAACCAATTCAATTTTCTGAACATATTTTGCAGGAGAAAAAAGTGAAATCTGCCCTTCTCCCTCATCTCGAGACTTCTTATATCCAGTTACCGAATAATTAACAAGAAAATATTGTTTATAATAGCTCAAGATCAAAGCTCTTTGTTTTGATATCGCTATTCTCTATCATGCAAGATTTTCCTACAGATCGCCGGCCGACAGCTTTACGCATCCTATCATCGCCCATCGGAAGATAAACAATAGGAAACTACCTACTGATACTAATAACTGATGGGCCGTGTCGATATCTCATCAAGTTATAATCATAAGCTCTCCAGAAATCCATTCATATACTCGAAAAGTATACTCGTGAATGTTAATCACGGTTATTTTGGACAGTACCTATTCGTTTTTTTGAGAGTATTTTCTTAAATGTCCTATAGACACATTCTAACAGGTAAGAGCACTGGTGGTCTAGTGATAGCGGCCTAGCCTTCTGATCCTAAGGTCGTGAGTTTAAATCCAGTCGTGCACTAATGGATTTTTCTCTTCGAAATATGCGCTGTACCAGTAATCTCAAACTGTGAAGGAAAACATCGTGAGGAAACCGGCAACCGGAAAACAACGTAAATAGTTCGAAAACATGTGTCAAGTGCATGGAAGGAGCCTTTGGGGTCAAGTGCATGGAAGAATCCTTTCACCACACTGGTTCGAAAGAACTAGTGACACGACTAGATAGATAGATTCTATTCAGGTATATTTCAAGTTTCATCCAAGCCCTATCAGCAGTTTGAGCGTGATTCGAACACATCTAAACTTTGGCATTTGTAACATTTGTAGGTAGGGTAGGCTCAGAATCGTGCACTTATGAAAGTGACCTCAAACACTGACTGACTATCCATCATCCTAGCGAAGGTTTCCGTTGTCCACTTCCCCCCCATTTACCAAGATACTATTTCTACCTAGCAGAGATAGCAGCTTTAATCGTGTACTTTCATGAAGCGCTCGTGGCGTAGCTTGCTTAGACGTTCTTGATTGATCGTTGAAGTCAAGCAATGTTGTGCGCGGTCACAATTGGGATGGGTCACCGCAAGTGACAGTAATGCCATTTTAGTTTATTGTTCGCCATTTTAGTGTATTTGCGGGATCGTCGAGAGAATAATCGATATGATTATTTACTGTGTTTTATGCACATTAGCGCGAATTCAAACGATGATAAGGTGTGGTGAGGATGGAATCTGACCCTCTAGTCTAGATACAGTTTTACACTAGTTCGACAAACAGCAGAAATCCACACAGTTCAACTTCGTTGTCAATGGAAAGGTCCCAGCGTGTATTTAAACGATAATTTAGTTTAGTTTAATTTAGTTCTAGCTTAGTTTAGTTTTAGTCCTGGTTGCTTGGAAGACATCACAATAAGCGATAAGACCGCCTTTTGCCAGCACTTGTTGTGTTGTTTGCAATAAAGCATTTTTAATTTCATTTCATGCCGTTGCTAACCCCATCGGCGGGTTAGAAAAGCCATCGTTTGAGCCGATGCGATGGTCACAAAGTATGTCTTTTGTGTTATAGCCGAGTCTGAAGATTTGTCCAAAGCATGATAGCCTAACTGAAATGTATGAAAGCACACATGTTACAGATTTTTCGAGCCGTTTTCGCGTTCACTGTGTTCAAAAAGCTTTTCTGAGAACCTGACTCGAGGTGTTCAATAAAGTGTTTCCTTGTTCTCCGGAACACGTAATGGGGTGTTAATTAATGTCAACATCGGTTTCCTGGTGTTCCAGTCGTCCAGGAGCCGGGTGTTTCATTATTTTGCGTCATTAAACAGATTGTACATAATATTTTCCCGGGCGATATTGTGATTATAGTGTACTTAAACATAGCTGTGGAAATTGTCGTCTGTAACATACAATTTAAATTCCACAAAAGAAAGGTTCATTTCTAACGTATATTTTTTGGTTACAGGTATGCTAGATTGATCGCGCCGTCTGTTTCTACTGTTGAGTAAGTAAATCAATAATGAAGAGGAAAAGGTCATGTTTGTATGAAAACATGATTCTTTGATCTCTATGCTATCAGCAAACTAGCCGACTTCCCAAAAACCATCTAACTTGTTATTCCAGCCGTTAAATCACAATTAGCCGCAATTCGATAAACAGCCGATACTCCTCCAAGCCGACAATTAGTTAATTGCCGCCTGTCTACCACGCACCATTTAACTGTCTCACGCTGGCTTTTAACCCACATATGTCATGGAAAAAGTAAATAAATAGTGTATCAGAGAAAACATAGCCTAAAAAAACTACCTCTGCTTTGGCAGAACGCCTGACGGTCACGTGTCTATTTTTATAAGCGCACACGCACTCGGAGTTCATTCATTCGAACTTTTAAATTTAGAACGCTATGCTTTATTGTGGCAGCGACCAGTTGGGTGCGGGCCGTGGGTGTGGGCGGATATCGTCGGCTCCATAGTGACGACGCGATTAGATCACGGTGGAGGTCACTATCGTATTAAGGCAATATTTATTACTCATTCTTCCAAATGCGAATTCCTGCCGCACCTTTCAAGTTTGCCACTGAAATAAAACTTTCACATTCAATATCAGAACCAAGAAAGGCTCAGTGACAACTAAAGAAACAAAAGTGGTGAAAGTCAGGAAATTGATTTCCTCTCTATGATGTAGAATTTGTAATAGCGCGATGGTTTGTTTCCGACTGTCTTTCACACAATTTATCCGAAGCGTTTGAAACGCTAAGGCTATCTTAACCGCCCACAATACGACTGTGTAAGCTCCCTCGGCGCCTGTCTGATTGATGGCCTGCTGACAGATCTATTAACAGCTTCTACACGAATAAAATACCTACTCTTAGTAATTACGATGTTTCTGACTCGCGCGTAGTGCAGTGTTGACAAATGAATGGGAATAGAGGGAGGCATACTGCTCAGTGTTTTGATCATCAAACTTTATGATAGGCGATGCAGTTGTGCTATTGCTTGTTGCTTATGTAAATAAATACATTACAGAGTCACACTCCACAGAGTACTTCAACTGATGATGATGATACTGAAGTTAGTGCTGAAGCCTGATGGATCTGCTTTAAAGATGAAAGTAAAATAATGATGTGCAGAGGTTATTTGCGCTGAAAATCAAATGCACTTTCATCAATTACTCTCTGATCAACAAACAAAATTAATTATAAGCTACAGAATGATTTTTAAAAGTTATTTACACAAAAAGCAATTTACACGTCAAAACAACGTGGCTTTTGTGGAAATGTTTTCATTTCGAAGAAGCTGACTCGTCGAGAAAGTGACAAAGATGAATTCTCTGAAAAGTGCGAGTCCTCGCAACATTTCTTTGGGTTATTTCAGAGCCATTTGCTGTACAAATGAGTAATAACTTTTACTTTTTTGATACATCAAAAAATCTGATGTTCCGTGTAATCAGTTCTAAAAAAATATATTGCTTAGGGGCTTCATGAAGCTTCTTGTTAATAATGTGAATTTCCTCAGGTCGAAACCCTTTGCGACGGATATGTTAAAGACCATTTTCACTATCGCCTCAGCGTGAGCTTTATTTGGGCACGACACGTCATGCAACATTTCCGTAAGCCAATAGTCCATTATGTTGCCTTCAGTGCATAAAGCGCACGGCACGGACTCGGCGCCCGCAATGCGATAAACCCAGCCCGATTTCAATATGACACGAATCGCCTTCCACCTGTAGTGCTGGAAAAACTGTCTTCATGATGTTCGTGAAATATTTTGGTTTCAGGATTATCATGAACTCATTATTTACTAGTATTCTTCAAAAGTATTTTGACATGACGAAAGATTATTTCCGAATAACCTGGCTTGCAAAGTAGCTTAAGATTCCGACATTTATGACCCGAAATTCTTTGGGTCATTACCATTACCCAGAACATCAAAAGGAAGGTTAAGATTCGTTTGAATTTTCATACCTTCGGACGGATGCGATAAAACGAATCACGGAATATTTGTATAGGTATTGGGATAGAAATCAGTCGCACAAAGGTCCTTCGTTATTCCCATCACTACGCAGTTCCGGTGGCCGAGTGCGGCGGAATAAATCAATTAAACCAATTGTTCCGGCTTTCCGCTGAGTTCCGTTTGAATCTCGTTTTCGCCAGTTTTCAACTTGTAATAAATTATGTTACCGATGACGGTTATGCCAACTTGAACAGTTTAAACATTCCTTACTAGACACGGAATACCGTCTCTTAAGTATTAATGGTCCTAACTTTGCTTTGTCATATTGGTATGACATTTTTCTAAAATAAATATTGCTACATTGCTAAAGTTTTACCAAACAACTAAAAGAGACCATTTTTTCTGGTACGAATTGTGGTTCAGCCATCAGATGCCTGGTTTTATTCCATGTCTATTAATATACTCTACCAGAATTTTCAACGTTGTTAGGATCCTTAGCCCCGAATACTCAAATGCATCTCAGAGTTGAGCACGTCTCAAATGACGAATTTTTGACAGATTTTCATCAAAAGCTGTTAAAAAAAAAAACCGTGACTTGAGACGTGCTCAACTCTGAGTCGCGTTTGAGTATTCGGGGGTTAGCCCAGTAAATAATATTTCATTCGAATACGAATATGATATAGGTACTAAAACTCAGGCGTTGAGCACTATGTGTGTGTGTGTATTTATGTAATAATAAATCAAACAGGATATATTGTGTCACTCGCACATAATCTAAAATCAATTAAGTTTGAGATGTAGATCCCCAACATCTTAGACACGTAAACAACTCGTAAACTACGTAAACTAGGAAAACTAAACCGTCCCCTGTGCCTCTACTGCGAGTTTTCTGACTACACTCGCTAGCTACTAAGTAAAAATTATGTATGAAAACTTGTCCTACGAACGTTTTGCGAAATCATGAGAATACTAGTGGTCTAGTAGTAAAGACCCCGCCTTTCGAACCTAATATCGTGGGTTCAAATCAATGGATTCTTCTGTTCGAAAAAAATATGAGCGCTATCATAAATGATGTAGGAAAACATCGTGAGGAAACCTGCACGTCGAACCTAAAAAGTTCGAAATATGTGTCATGTGCACGAAAGCAGCCTCTGAGGAGAACTTTAAATCCTTTCACCACAGTGGTTCAAAAGAACTTGTGTCACGACTAGATAGTTAGATGATTGGGGTATGAAGGATCGGCAGGGGGGAGTAAGTTCATTATCCATTCTGAATTAGTGTATTATCTGGGGCGCTGTACAAGCTTTAATATATGTTTTTAGGGTTCTGTACTCGAATGGTGCCAACGGAACCCTATTACTAAGCCTCACCAAAACCGTAATAGGTAGAGTTGACATTTTCAAAGTGTGTTTTTTTATGGCCGCTATAGCAAAAAATAATAAAAATAAAATAAGGGGAGGGGGCTCCATATAAGAACCATTTATGTACATGTACAAAGGTACGGAACCCATCGTGTGCGTATTCGACTCACGCACGTTTTCTAACTAGAGTCGCTAGCGCGTATATCTGTGAAAAGTAACGGTAGAGCTGTACATAGCTGTACCTACCAATGTTTGTAACTGCTCACTAAAGAACAGATTCAGTCCAGGCCGGGTCAGGTTGGTTTTATTTCACAGTACATTTATTTGCTGAAAGGCTCTCGTTCTAATTTATTGCCGGTTAGTTCGCCGCAGGAAATACAAATGTTTTTCAGACAGCTTTATATGCAGCCTTCCTGCCTTTACGCTGCTTTTATTGAAAATATTTACTATCAATAAGAACTTCGCTATAGTTTATTCAACTATCTCATTTGTTATTTGCGATTAGTGTTTTCTTTGAGGCTGCAATTTGAGTTGGCGGCGTCTCCTCGATCTATAAGTTAGGTTTATCATTATAAATGTTTTGTGCTTGTTTCTCAACTTATTTGTATCATCAAGTGGCTTGGCGAGTGCTCGACTGAGACGCAAGAGGCGCGGGTTTGATTCCCGCAGCGGAAGAAATGTTTGTATGTTCTGCAAATATTTGTTCCGGGTCTGGGTGTTGTAGTAGGTATTTACAAATAAAAAAGTATATAAGTATTCTATCAACCATCTGGTGCCCATTGTACAAGCTTTGCTTAGATTGGCTAGATGGCGCTGTGTAAAATGTTCACAAATATGTATTTATTTATTTATCATCATAACAGTTTCCGTGTCCCTGATCCTTGTTAACCCTATTTGAATTGTAGAAAAAGTATATTTATAAATTCCGTTGCTCATAGTTCCTCCACAAATATATTTACTTGCTAAAATTTTTGAAATCTGTTCAAATGTTTTAAACGTGACAAAGTAACAGACAGTCAAAATTACTTTCGTGCTTATAATATTAGTATGGATACCACGCTGGTTTAATTTAGGCGTCTGCTCCAATTGGATCCTTTGACAAAACTCGCACCAGCTTTACGTGTGCACAATCAGTGATAGCCGTTGAAAAATACAAAAATACAGAGCTCCCTTTAAAATGAGATTGGAGGACGCCGGCCGCAGCCGATAGGTGGCGCTGGCGTAGAGAGGCCAATCAAAGCAACTGCCTCCGGGCGGCTATTCAATTAGAAATACTCATGCGCTGCCTGTGTGACGAGAGCTCGGCGTTTTATTTGTTTTTTGAGCAGAAGAGGTCCTATAAGCTCCTGGCTTGTCTCTCTCCAGTGTCTAAAAAGTTTAAACAAAGTCTAACTAATTATTTCTTCCAAACGACACCACAGATTTTGATACGGTTTTCACTATTGCATAGAGAATTTCTTCCGGAACTAAAGGTTTAATACAGGTTTTTATTTGTTGCATTACGGTTTAAAAATCAACAATAGGACAGACAACAGGTAATAGTGCCTAGTTGTAACATTCAGTTTTGTTTTGTTAGATAGTCAATATTTTTGTTGGAAAATATTTTATTTAAATAACATGGTAGTTTTGTATCGCCAATATTTGTGAAAAATATTCAGTCTGATGATTTAAATAATAAATAAATATTTGAGGACATATCACACAGCACCATCTAACTCCAAACTAAGCAAAGCTTGTTCTATGGGAACCTATTCTATATATTTTTTTTGTAAATACATTCTTATAACACATAATATTACAACATCCAGATATGGAAGAAATATTTGCAGAGCATTTCTTCCGAAGCGGGAATTGAACCCGCGCCTCTTGCGTCTCAGTCGAGGACTCGCCCGCCTCACCACAGAGGTCGTCAGTAGTCTATGATTTGCGCCAGAAGCAGTATAAAATGCTCTATCAGTCTCGTCGCAGGAACTAGCAGCGGGTAGGTAAATTGGGTCGCTTCAGATAATCCGTCTCGTGACCTTTCATTTCTTCAAATGTTTGTTCCTTTTACTGCTTTAGACGGAGCATTGCCTTTGTTTTAACACAAAATTCATTTAAGATTTTCACTGATAAAAATATCTTGCTGAATGAATTTTCATGTAAACCGGAGCGGGTTTCAAGTTTCTGTTGTTACACGTTTTGGATGTTCTGATTATACCTTCAAGTATACTTTTAGGTTGATTGGACCGATTGGAATATCTTCATTTGAGGCAGACAATCACAACTATACTAACATTTTAAAAGTAAAAGTTTGAGAGAATATTAGAATGTGACAACGAGAGGATGTTTCATTTATAAAGCCTTGAAATCTAAAGTAAACAAACAAGTTCAAAGAAAGGCTCGTGGCAATAATCATATGAACCGTCAAAGCATGCCAGGTTTTCGATCATGCTGAAAATGTCCAAATTCCCTGTTTTTACTGATTATCCATCGCCTTCGAGCATTGGGCAGTGGAAATACAAGTACGGAGCCCTTAAATAAGCTTAAGATTAAGGATTACGGTTTTCCGCTTTGAAAATAACGCAACAAGAATTTCGGAAGTTTTATATTATACAGAGTATTCCTTGGCTGGTTTTGCCAATTACCTCAGTTCATACCATGAGAATTGCATCACGCACTCTATTATCATTCCTCTATAGACGCGACCCCATTGAGGCATCAAGTTTATCGGTTATTGATACCGGCTCACACATAAAAATAAATTGTTTTGTGTACGCCGACGCGACGCCCGCGCCTGCGGCGAGTCGTTGCTTTTTACTGTGCGTTGGGGAGATGAGTGGCCCACTTCCAAAGGCTTTTGTTATTTAAATTCGCAAATTGACACAACTACAGCACGGATGATTGGTTGGAAATGTGTGATAGTCTGATGTGTGTTATTTTAGCTGGACGTTGACACAATTACCGCACTGGTCCATTGGTGCAGTGACCGGTAAAGTTTTAGCAAAGAAAGCTAGTCGCATTTTGGTGTGACTCGACTACCTCTCAGATGACAGTAACACACGGCTATCTACTTCGTGTATTCAACAAGAGTTACGAGACATCCCGGCATAAATATGTGTAGTGACTTCTTCAAAGACAAAAATGTGTTCCACCTGGTAAGTTATCTCAATAAGCCGTGCTCCGATGCTTCAGACATATTTACGCCGGGGGGCGCAATAAAACAGCTTTGCGCGTGCTCGCGACGCGTGCGGCGGCGACGTTTTACGATTTTTTTATTGGAGTGTGCTTTGCAATTTTTTTGAGAGTGCTTTTATTTTTTCCAACTCTGTTTTGTATAGGTTAACTTTTTATGGAAACGAAAATTTGATTAGCGGAATGAAAATGGATATATCAGCTTACGTTTGGGCCATGTTTCATTGAAATAGGAGAAAGAAGTGAAACTCGTATCTCTGGAGTGGTCGTATGGAGTGGTCAATATTGGGTTGGTTTTACTACAAATTGAACTTCCTGATCCTGAATCTAAAAACACTGGAGATCTGAATCCAGGAAGCATATTTATGTGACCTTGACCTTTACACAAGTAAAACCCACCTGGGAAAATAACCTCTATATTGAAAACATTATTCAAGAAGCGATCTTACCCTTTTAACAAGTCCTAAGTGAGTTTGGAGTTTGCGAAGTCAAAACCTTGAGGCGATGCAGTGACGCGAGCTGAATAATAAACGCTTATCTTTTTGACGAATTCCGACGAGAAATAATGATGTCTGGAAACAGAACTTACGGAATAAAGCAAGGAAGCTGATAATCAAACGTGATTAAAATTGTCAGGCATTCACCATTGCATGAGTGCCAATGAGTTTTATCATTGCCTGGTCATGGCTTGTTTTGACGACATATTGCTGATGACATCAAAGTCTAGCCTGGAAAGGGAATTACTTAGAGGCCTCAATGGCCGAGATGTTAATGATGATGAATATTGTAAGAAAGGATTTCTCAGTACGGCGTTCAAGGTCGATTCGGTATAACAGTCGAAAGTAGAGCCTCTAGAGTTACGTGAGCAGTGTTGATTAATCGGTTTCAATATCCGTTGCTTTCCAGAGCCTACGCACCACTGCCGCTTTTCAAATTAAAACTATGAACCTGCCTGAAGGTTAATTAATTTGTCTGGAATAATTGCTAATTGATCCCATTTCTCTACCTTTCACAAAAATTATCTAGCGAAGAGAATGGCCTAAAAGAGAGTTTAAATTCTAGGAGTGGTTGTAATTAAAAGGTTTATTGATATCAAGTTAGTTGTAATATCGAGAACAATGAAGAGTACAATAGCAGTCTTATCGCTTTTCAAATTGCTTTTTACCTCAGTGTTTTATTAAAATGTAATTTTCGCATATCATGTAGCAACTTTGTTACAAAAACCGTAGTTTGGTGACTCATAATCATATCCTGTAGCGTTCACCTTCCAATAACAATATCAATAACATCACACCCACTGCTCCCAGTTCATACGATAAACCTTCGTGTAGCTATTGTCTAACTAATTCTTTAATAGAATCACCTCCCGATCTTAGGTCGTGGGTTCGAATCCATACGCGCATGTATTTTTCCGTTCGGAAATTATATATGCGCGAAACTTAGCTACGTACTCTCAAACAGTGAAGGACAACATCTTGAGGAAATCGGCATGTCGTAGAACCTAGAGTTTGAAAAGATTGTGCCCAGTGTACAAAAGGAGACTTCGAGGCTCGCTACAGTTATTTCACCACACTGGTTCGAACGAATTGGAGACAAGTAGCAGAACCCACTTGTATTCCAAATCCTAACCCAAATACTTTTGCCAATGTTTGCGCACTTTGTTCAACTCGCGGAAAGATAACAGCTTTGTAATGCTTTGTAATTATAATTATAAGATAGAAATTATCTGGATTTCGGGTTATGCTTTTAATTGGAGCCATGCGGATTAAGGTTTTCGAAGAAAGGACTTGTTTTCCCAGAATGACAGTACCTAAACTTGTGATTTTGTTTATAAGTAGATGTGTTGACAGAGAAAAGAAAAGTAAGGTCCTGTTTCGCGCACTAGTCATTTATCGCGGCTACATGTCACTGACATCAACACAATAAGAATTCTGCGAAAATTCTTCGAAAAAAAATTTTATCGTGCAATGGTGGCGTATAACTCATCTATTTATTAAAGTTTGTTTTTGTTTTGTCAGGTTTGCAGAATACTCTTCTAGGGTTAATTCGCCTTTGTAACCCGGTTGATATATTAGCCTATGCCATGACGGATAAACGATCGATGCAGTCGCCTTATTCTCGTATTACCAACGGAAAATCAGAACAGTCTTCCAGACAGGCTAAAATAGTTTCAATTTAGTTTAGCCTACCTTCTAATTCGGCGCTGGTTAATTTGGCAGTTTCGGCTTGCTAATTGGCTGAAATCGTTCACGAACTGCCGCCGCTGCCGGCAACTCCGTTACTCAAACTGAGCCAATAACCTAACTAATATTTCGTTTACTCGTAGGTACTACCCACGCGGAGAACGAAATGGCCCTCATTTCGTTCTTCATTTCTGATGGACCGACGACGTTGTAAAGGTTATACGGTTGATAGATGGAGGCAGCACAAAATCATTCGCAGTGGATTTTTGAACGCTGATAATGATCAGCAAAGAAGTAAGGCATGACGCAGACCATAAAAAACTCGAAAAATCTGGTGTCAAATTTACGACAGGAGCTTCTTCGAGCACTGTGTTCCTTTGACCACACTGGTTCGAAAGAAATGTGACACTATTGTAGATCCAAGTGTGAATTTCACAGCTTGGCCAACTAAAACCAGTGGCAAGTGGCCAGGAGTTAGTAAAATCTGTGTGCACTGGACAGCTACCCTCTTGGACCTTTGCGCCCGTGCATGCAGATGGTTTATAGCCATGAATCGAGTTTTAAGATTTACTAGTGTAACACAGCAAGTATAATGGTTTTCGCAGTTTAGTAACGGTTAACGAAAAACAACTAAGAAAACCGGTACAAGACAGCAGAGTAAAAATTTGAAAAGCAAGCTTTTAACAGTCATGCTGTGCCGACCCCACATAGAGTGGGATAAGGGCAGGAAGATGATGATGATGAAGCTTTTAACAGTACTTTGCTTTGCATTTTTTGTCGGGACGGTGAATCTTTCAGGTCTGAATATTGCAATATTATGTACTAGCTTCCGCCCGCGGCTTCGCTCGCGTGGTACCGGGATAAAAAGTAGCCTAAATATTATTCCAGCACATATACTATTCATGTTCCAAGTTTCGTTCAAATCCGTTCAGCCGTTACGGAGTGATTGAGGCACAAACATCGTCACATCCTCACAAACCATCGCATTTATTATATTAGTAGGATATACAAAAAAAAAGTAAGTTTGTATTCTATCAGGCATTTGGTTCCCATAGTACAAGCTTTGCTCAGTTTGGGGTTTAGACGGCGCTATGTAAAATGTCCACGACTATTTATTTATTTACACCAGAACAAGTAGAATGGAATAATTTTAATGTCATGATAAATATTAGATGTAAACAAAATATTTTTGTCCATTATTGGAAAAAACAGTAATACATATGGGGATAAATGGACGTTGATCCCAAGCATGTTATCTGCGGAGTCGCTGAGTCGTGTTAGTCGCGATTGCGTAACGTTCTACCGCCAAAGTTACGCTCGCAGCTCAAACGTTGCGCTACGTTTTAGTGCACAAGTTCACTTTCCACCTATTTTGAGCTCGGCTATCGAACTTGCGATGTCTGAACATATAACTTTGGAGAAGTTTCGCAAAATTCGCTCAAGTTTTATTTAGTTGTGCGTCTCGGATTATAAAATTAGTGTTTTAATTTCAATTCAATTAGATTTAGGATGTTTTAAAATGATTCCAGTGATTATAAAGAATAAAGTGCTTTCGAATTTTAAATTTCGAGTTTTGAGTGTATGTAGAATTTATTTATGTTTTTGAAACTATAATTTTATTTAGTAGAAATAATTGAAATTCATAATTACATCCCCTACTCATTTATCTATGAATCTAGCGTGTATGGTAATTCGTGTCATGGTTAATTGATTTGATTAGGATCAATAGAAAACCTGTACATATTAGTTACAATGTAAAAGTTTGTTTTCAAAATCCGTTGTAAATATTATTGACTTTTAAAATGCGCGGCAGTTTTTTTTATAAACGTTTAATTTTGTGAATCTAGCGGCGAATCAATCAGAAGTTATTATTCTTTTAAATATAATAAAACTGTCCTAAATAAAAATAGTGAAATCTTAGTTACGTCATATGATCCTACTTTCCTCGTCGCAATGCTACGGCCGGTCTACGAGCGTAGCTCCTGGCGTAGCAGTGGCTACGCGCGACTCGGCCGCGTAGCGCGTTACTTCGCGCCTCTACATCGCTACGTAGAGATTATTTTCAACTTTGTTGACACTGAACGGAAAATAAATCTTTCATTACTTAGATATTACTTTTGTGATAGTTCAAATTAACTTTAAGATAGTGATCTGTACAAAAAAGTGTTTATTTATTGTGGAATGAAATGTTTTCTTGTAATACCAGTAGCTAGGAAAAAGTTTTTTAATTAAACATGAACTAAAAACTACAACTGCAGTTTTCACTTTCTCGCTTGTCTGTAATTACATTTTCTCGGGAAACAATTGTGTTTAAATTGAAAAAATAAACCGGTATCGCTTGTTCTAGAGCTGTTTACAAATTTTAGGTATTTTTCCGTTTAGTCGACAGTATTGTCTGGTTGGCTCGCTCGGTTGAACGTACCCCAGGGTGGCTTTCATAACGTGACAAAAAGCATTTTGAAACGGTATTTTTATCAGTTACGTGAAGTTCATATTAAGCTCAATGCGGTTCCACATAGGGCATGTATTAGCTTTGTAAAAACTTGCATTGTATTCTAATAGAGACGACTCACCATACCACATCAAAAAACTGTCAAAAACTGTGCTATATAGGTGGTGCTTGACAGTTTTATCTACTGTGATAAATATTCCCTGAGAGGCGGTCCCTAATTCTCGGGGAATGGACATGATATCACACAGCGCAAAAACTGACATAACTTTGGCCGTTTTTGCGATGTACCGTGATAATTGCCCGGTCCCCGCGACTTCTCTCTCGTAGACAATCTGTTAGTACGTACCTACAAATTTGCTCTCCGTTTTTATAGTTGTCATATTGTATTGTGACGACCAGTAGGAAGGCCAGTGGCCAGACTTTAATTAATATCGTGAAACTGTACTTGTGAACTTGACAAGCAAATCAAAAATTAATCTTACTCTTAATGTGGACTGACCAAATAAAAAAAAAACCTGCAGTAGAAGATCTCGTTGAGTTTTCAAGTCCACAATGTGAATCAGCATGGTGGAAGGTCAAAGTCCAGGGGTGTTCTTCGCGGGCGCCAACGGCACCGGCTACCGTCTGTCGCTGCGCGGAGTCCGGACCCTGAGGAGCTTCCTCCGCGACCACGGAGCCGACTGCGTCAGGCAGTTCATGCAGGTGACTCCAGCTTCTCACTTTGGTTTGAGTCCGAGAAAAGGTAGTAGCTCAAATTATATATGTACTAGCGACCCGCCCCGGATTCGCGGGGATAGACATATACCAAAACATTTATGAAAACTTGATATTTGTTCATAAAAATATTAGTAAGTTTAAGAAAAGTAAGGATAAACTCGCTGTACCCACGATTAGGCTAGATAAAGTTAACAAATCATTTAAAGGGCAATGTGTGCGCTTCTATGACTATCCCAAGCGAGATGATAAAGTTATCAGTTAATATTTTTTTTATAAAAAAACTTATAACTTACTTTTATATTTCTTCCGGGTCTGGGTGTTGTGGTACCATGGTACTCGTAGTTTCTGATACCCACGACACGGAATTCTAGTGTGGGGTCAGGACTGTATGTGACTGTTGGGCGTTATTTATTATTATTATTATTATTATTATTTTGATCAATATTTCGCTGAAAACAAACGCTTTGCAAACAACGTTTTTCGATTAGCATCCATCATGAAAGATTCATTCGCGACGTAATATTGACACAGTTACTCGACTACACAGACTAAAGGGTGGTATTCTTTCCGCATGACTACGTGCTCCTCAATTCCCTGTGGGTATTAGAAACACCAATATGATTTTATATCACAAATCCAAGTGCCAGAACATCTAGGGAATTTTGTATTATTTTCCATCGATATCAACATAATTTGACCAACGATCAACATTTGTCCCGGCTCGAGAGTCGAACTTGCTCGTCACTGTTCAAATTGTCCCGCTATGTCACGGCACTCCTGTCTTCAATTTATATTTTGACGAAATCACTTTAGAAGCGTAAACTCATTGGCACTTGTATATCCTTCCCATTTTAACCTACGGTGTTCAGACATTGTTTTTGACCGAGTCACATAAATCAGACCTCAATATTCGCCAAAGAGCAATTGGAGCGCAGTGTCTTAGGTATCAAAGGAACCGATAGGGTGCGAAATGCGATCGAAAACAGGCATTGTGGATACAGGTAGGAGGATTGCGTTTGAAGTGGGACTGAGCAGGTCATGTGGTCCGAATGAATGCATCCAGAACGTTGGGCAAAACTCGCCACTCAATGGGTGCCCGTAGACAGTCGGAGGACGACGCGGCAGGCCTAGGAAGAGATGGTGAGACGATCTGGATGCATTTAATCCACAGTGGCAGACTGGCCTTGGAGCGCAAACATTGAAAAACCTTTGCCCAACAGTGGGACATTATAGGCTAGTAAAAAAAAATTGTAATATACTTCTTATAACCTTTACTTCAAAGTAGAGTTCGAAGGTTAAAGTACATAAGTAGAGATTCGATTCGATGAAGTGCACCCATTGTTTTTGAATCTTCAGTTTTGAAGAACTTCCTGTGTCGAGAGTGCAGTCTTATCTGGACTAGAGATGTGTGTACGTCCTTATTTCTACCTAAACTTGGTCTTACAAATAAATAGGCACACAGTAAAGTTTTCATGTACAATAGATATGTACATGCCAATTATTGGTGGCTATTGGCTAGCATCCGCCGCATCTCTGCTTACGAAAACCTACTCGTATAAATACACGGATAAAAAGTAGCCTATAATATGCTATTCCAAATAATAAACTTTGTGTATTACATAATAGCCAATATGTTGACCCGTTGTGAAGATGAGTGGAAACACACACACACACTTACCCATTCACAAACTTTGTCATTTAAATATGATTGTAGTAATAACTTCTACACTTAGAAACTTCCTTGGAAACAAAAACAAGTTCCTGGCTTCCATGTAATCCGGACAACATCCTCATCTGACGTAATTAGGACGTCTTCAGCGGGACAATTTTTCATTGATCTTCTCTCGCGGCTTCCCCGAATCCTAGCCTACTCACATTTTACATTTATCTTAGTCCGAGAAATCTCCAGATTTTATTATTACTTGGGCCTGTTGTATGAACGAATGTTTTGGCCTATTTTAACTGACTTAGTAAATATTTGACACACTTCACAAAATATGTCTTGGAGACTACCATGAATCGCATCAGGCCATACTCACCAGCGACTGGTAAAAAATACGTATGAAAACATGTCCGACGAACATTCTACGAAATCGTGGACGGGGTGAAGTAAACTGTTCGCTGGCGCTGGAGTTACTTTTAAGCTACAGCTACTCAAGCAATCACGCAACCTATAAACATCTCGGTTTGTTAGTAAAACGCTTTCCTATTATATCGGTTACTCCGGCACCGATAGATCAAAGTCGTCTTGCGGGAACTAAGGAGCAGTGCACATAGACGAAACCCGAGCCGTGCTCTCGAATGTTCTACTGTTTATGTTGGATCCATATTTGCAAGGTCTAGAGATTAATGTTTGCTGGGAACTGAGGTATCTGTTTGTTCAGACATGTTATAAACCAATGGTAAATCCCTGCTGGCACACATATTGGTTTACATTCCGCGATAATTCCTGAACTATAGTATTATTATTTGTATACTTAAAATTAATTACTATTTCTCCGCTGGACTGGGAGTAAACAAAGAACATAGAATGCGTCGAGCTGCTTTTCTTCTCTCCCCGAGCATGTCGTAAAAGTCGACTAAGGGATAGTATCCTCTCCAACATGATGGACCATCTATATGGGCGATGGGCTTATCACCAGTCATCATGGTTCACCATCTGTCTTGGGGCTTTGAATCAAGAGTGGCTGCAAGTTTTCTTATGATTACTTATGGCTCTGTCCATCCCATTAGGGATACGGGCATGGTAATATGTATGTATGTAAAGTTATTTATGCGTTCTATCAGCCATCAAGTTTCACAAAAAAAATTACAAGCAAACCTTTGTCAGGATTTTGCTTTGTGCAGGGACGGTGGCGGTCCGGGGTAGTGGGTAAGAATTTTGCTCCGTCGATTTCTACTCTAGTTTTTCTGCGGAAAAGCAGAGTATGGTTAAGAGAGCACAAGTTGCACAAGTGTTATGGGATGTGGATCGTATCAGCTGAATGGATCCATCGATTGCTGTTTGAAAGCGTGCAGAGAGTGCGCACCGAACTCTGATTGAAAAATTTGAATGCGCATAACTTGAAGGTTCAGAACTACTGCTTTGAAGGGATGTAGATTGATGGAACGTTTTTGTAGATTGAAATCAGTGGCGGCCCTGGATCGAACTTTTGTCTATCTGTGGGCCGTTAGAATATCTACTTCAAAATCACTTTAGTAAGCTCAAAGTACCCATGTATGTCAGTCAGCGTAAGATATGTAAATTGGCTCTGAGACAAATTTATTCCTCTAAAACAATTGAATAATGCTAACCACATTAGGCAACACTGGAGGATAAATTTAAATGCTGTTATTTGCAGAATGTTAATGAGATAATTTTGTGATGAAAGTAAATGAATGGAGGATTGTGTCAGAACCGTAGCAAATGGAGATCTGTGATCTTGGACCTACCCCTATGGGAGATAGGCGTGCTTTTATCCATGTATATTAATAGAATGGTTTTTGTTTCAGGTATTTATCACAGGAATTACAAGCTCTAGCGGCTGCATTACTCGTAGGCAAGCGGGTCTCAGGTAATCTCTAACTTTATAACAGCACCGGCAACATTTTATATTACCTTATGTAAACGCTTTCTTTGGATTACTCCAGAGAATCTCATAGATAATACAACTTCGTATTTCTATTTGCGTAAATCCTCTGAAGTTAGACGTAGTTTATGCCGCAAATAGTAGTCTAATTTATTTTTTATGCTGACTGGATTATCTGGGAGTTTGTATACTCAACGTAATGTAGTCCTTTGGAAGCCTTCGTGGAATGAGAATTTAACGAAGTACGTAATCCAAATAATATTACAAGTGGTTGAGAGTGTGTAGTTTGTTTAATATTGAGCGTTTCGTGATGGTCCTGCTGGTAGTAACACGAGGAGTAATATTTCCTTTTGCTCCTACTGTGACATCATGTCCTCAAGTCACGGTGTTGAAGGTTTGCTTCAACAATTCACATTGTCGACGTATATTATCTCCTGATTTTAGGAATTAGTGCAAAAGGTAGATTTTGAGCCTATCATATCCTTAACCTGATCCTTTTTATTGTTCCAGCTTACCTATCGCAATCCAAGCCTACCTTCAAGAACTGCTCCTACCCCCAAAGCCTTTGATCCCAAGGCCTCACATTTTACCCTGTCATCACCCAGGCTGTAAATAAAAATAATCTAAACTAAAACAATAAATTTATGTGTTTTGTATTCCTTAAAAAAACTCGAATGCAAATATGTTCGACTGTATCATTCAATCATGTTCCAAATCGGTTTAACTGATGGGTTTGAAATTGCGTACCGAGGTTTCACTTGCGCTGAAATATAGCCTTAGCGCTCAGGGAAAGTGTAACATTCTGCTAGTGAAATCATTTTCAGAACAGGCTTAGTGGTTTTGGAGATTACAGCCCCTGTATGATAATAGTGTGGATCAGCAACAGCCAATCACACTTTTACTTTATGAAACTGTTGTAATATCGCGTTAGAACGTTCGGCTTCTCTGTCTATTATCTGTGGTTCGCTGGTTATCACAAACGCAGGAATTTATTGGCTCATCTCACTCGCTCCATGCTCGCCCGCGAGCGACATGCCGTAATCATATGAAATATGACACGCGACGCGGATCGCGCTACTGAATCTCCGCCAACTGAAGAAAGACTGCTTTAAGTTGCCGCAATCCTAGGATATAAATTGAACTTTTTAATCTCTATGACCTGGTTGTAGAATTTTACTAAAAGTTACCTTATTGGAGTAGACATTTATTTTAGCTTAAGAATTACTTAAATTCTACTATTTGTTACAGAATCAAACCTCAGTTACCAAACTTTAGTCTTACAAAACATTGTCCAAGGTCACCTTAAAGCTAAGCTTGCCTAAATAAGCTACCGAAGTTGTTCCAAAACTAACTTCTACTTGAACTTTGACAATGGTAACTTCATAATTGATCTCCCACTAATCTCCAAATCCAATCTAAGTTTACAAACTCGTGTTTTCATATGGCTATTGAGTATTGAATAAATTCCATAAAGTCTGACCCTGTTGATTTATCATGTTTTCATGCATAAATGCATTTCGATATGCGATATGCATGTCAGATCAGATACCGTTTACATACATGCAAAATTACTTTATTTTAATGCTGTATGTCGGTTAAGGCTATTGTATATAATCATTACGCTATGTTCTTTTAATAAAGTTTATTTGAAAGCATGAGTCATGGAATAGTATTCGAAGAGACAATCGCAGGTGGAACGGTGAGGGGTCCAATACCCGCTCGCATGTAAATCGACTCACTGAGCCCTGCGGGTGACGTGACGACAAATATTGAGGAAAGCTTGTATTCATGGCGTAGCGGAATTTATGAAATCTACCGATCTGTTTCGATTCTCTGCCGGAAGGAAGCCTACAAGCAATTTGCATAGTTTGTGCTAGAGTATACAATAAGCTATTTTGTAGGAGGTTTGTTTTATGGCTATTATCCAGGTAAAATATTGGCTATTAACACAAAAGGCTTTATGATACTACTATGATACTGCATCACTCAATTCAATGGAAAATATATACTTAAAGGTAGTAATTATGGGTTGTTCTTGTATATAATATAAACAAAAACTATAAAAGATGACCAGGTACATTCATAATTTAATTATTCTCATTACAATACCATGAATGAATCCGCGGGCAGAATCTAGCTTAATTCACGAGCATAACCAAAACTGTTTTACATCGTCAGGTTTCCTAGCAAAGTTTTGTTAGTAAACATTCGAAGTCGAATTCGGTTCCGGCTCGTAGCGTTTCATCTATCTACTTCTAACAATTTAATATCTCGCTGATGTAATAACTTACGGGGAATAATTAACCAGGAGTAGGTATGTAGTACGTCTGTTCCATCACAATTTGCAGAAAAGGAAGGGTACGCCATGGCGATGCTTCAATAAATCCAGAGTTCGCATTGTTTCCTAAAATTGCTCCTTCAAATAAGGCCTGAGGGTTGATCAAATTATAGCGGAATCAGGTCAGCTGGGCTCGGAGAATCTATGTCGATTAGTCGACCCCTTTTAACTATAATCTTGGATAGTATTGAAAATAATAAAATGGTGAATTGATAGGGTGGGTCACTTATGGTCAAATACATTTGACGACCTCAGTGGTGTGGCGGGCGAGTGCTCGGCTGAGAGGCGCGTGTTCGACAATATTTGTGGTACTAATGTACGGAGTAAGGATAGATAGATAGATTATACAAGACACCGCACAAACATAATGACAGAAACAATAAAAGGTAAAAAAAAGAAAGAAGCACAATACCTAATAGTAAAAATATAAACGCAGGTAGATATTTGGCTGCATAAATATGCAGCCAAACATCCACACAAGTCCCTACCTCGGGTAGGTATTATTAGTTTAGGTTTAGATTGGGAATATAACCTATGGTTTAGGTTTAGGTTTAAGAATGTAAACTATTTTCGGATTTCATCAAGATTTTAATTTCAACAATATAATAATATTCAAGGCAGCATATTATTACTTAATAGAAAATACAGCGTTGACATTGTGTTTGATCCCGGATCATACTCTGATCAAACATTGCTAATGTTCCACCGAAAGCTCTCTAAAATTTATAGAAAACCGATAGAGCTTTGCAAGTCAGCTCCGACTTATCGTAACTAATGAGCTTTTTCTACCTGGTGCCGCCTGCGGACCAATTCTAAATGTAACGCATTCGTTACTAATGCGCTATTCCACTCACAAATGATGAAGGAATACATGGAAACTATCATTTCCTGAGTTAAAGAAATTGGAGTATCGTAGAGTTAGTAGGAATCATCTTTTTCCCATTTAAGAGTTGACCCTTGTCGGCACAACTGATCTTCTCAACGGCACATCTTTTTCCACGTAGTTTTTTCCAGGGCAGCCTCCTTGATATAACTCGAATATAACTGATGCAATGAACATTAAAGAAAGGAATATGTCGTAATAATAATAATAAAGAAGCGAGAGTAGTATGTCAGGACCGTAACAATCGTATGGTCTCTGACTACCCCTACTGGAAGAAAGCGTGATATTATGTAGGTATGTAAAAATCGAGATTTGCCCTTTTATCCTGTTCTAGTGAGAGAAAAGCTGTCTACAGTTTAAATGAACCTAAGTAATACCCAAATTACTAAACCTACATTATGGAATATCGTCACAAACTCCCCAGTTATGCATACGCTAACGATGTTACACCTCGTGCATTTTATCATGGCCTCTGTCGTTTTAAATAGAAACAAAGCTAACACCGCGAAATGTCGATACATTGTATGACAAAAAAATACTGCTTACACTGTTTGTAAACCCTTTCGTATGCTGAATTTTACCTGCGTATAGAAAATTCAGCTAAAAAGTAACACTTGTTATTTAAATTCTGTATGTTTACAGGATACACAGATAGGATCTAAATAGTGAAGATGTGTTTCATATCATAATGGTTTTCGAAACGTTTTTCTGGTGGCGTTTATTTGAGTCTCAGACAGTCTTATCTATGTGGTCGTGTCACTAGTTTTTTTTACCCAATAAATTTATTTAAAGTGCGCCTCAATGGCTCCGACAGTGTTTATTAAGTAACAGTTCAACTGAAATATGCAATTCTTATTAGTCATTTCCTCACCCTGAAGCTGAAAAGGATACTGGCCTTTGTTAAGAGCACCATACTGGTTAAAAATTATTGTTTGTGTGTATTTTCAATAATCCTTTTATTATTAAACTTATGGCTCTGAATCAACTCAGATTAAAGATAAAAAGGTGATCTGTCAGCCATTGTGATAAAAGGCATATGAGTAAGCTGTAAACAGATTGCTTGTAATCCGCGGGTCGGTTACCGCTTCGGTGGAGGGGATGATTAAGAAACACGCTTCCTACTTGCTTGCTTTTACACAAAACAAACGTATGAATAACCTTTCAGGCGCTGATTACTTCTACTTGTTTATTTTATTTTTTATGAAAAATCCTTGTAGCACTCAATAGTCACATACAAAGTTATCTAACCCCCACTCTGCCCTCCTAGTGAAGAACAGTAACTATGTCAAACATGTTTTGATACGCGAGTGAGAACAGAATGTTGTATTTTGATAGGCGATTCCGAATTTATAACTAACTAATTTTTGACAAAAATGCTAGTTACTGCGTTCTTCACTAGGAGGGCAGCACTAGGATGCCATGGGTATCAGAAACTACTAGTTCATGGTACCATAACACGCAGACCGGGAAGAAATATTTGTGAAACATGCGCGAGTGCTCGGCTGAAACGCAAGAGGTGCGGGTTAGATTCCCGCTACGGGAGAAAGTTTGTATATTCTGCAAATATTCCTTCCCGGTCTAGGTGTTGTAGTATTATAAGTATGTATTTACAAAAAAAAGTTTATAAGTATTCTGTCAGCCATCTGGTACCTACAGTACAAGATTTGCTTAGTTTGGGGCTAAATGGCGCTGTGTCAAATGTCCACAAATATTTATTTATTATTTAAAGAAAAGGTCCAACAAAACCTGTGTCGATAAAAAAACTTCCATCGTATCCGTAACCTACATGGACCTGGCGAGGAGTGCGCCCTGAAGGTGCACTTTTGAGGTGTACTCTAGCGAACACTCCTTTTAGCGTTAGCACTCCGGCGATTTGTGAGCGTTTTTTCTTCGAGAGGATTTGTGTATGTGCTCGTCGCAAGCTTGATGCAAGTATAGTACTAAACTACTAGTCATAGTTGAGTCACTAGTAGTTCATCACCAGTAGTTACTGGCCCAGTGTGCTAAAATGATAAACATGCGCCCCGATGAGGTTTAGAATCCAGAATCTACACGTTTTCAACGTCTGACGTTCTTTACGATTCTAGCTAAAGATCGTCGCTGCCTATAGTGGCAAGTACGCAAAAAGAATATAACGTGCTAGCTTTAGCCCGCGGCTTAAGTAGCCCATATGTTATTACAGCACACATACTATGTATATTCCAAGTTTAATTTAAATCCGTTCAGCTGTTACGGCGTAATTGAGGCACAGACATACATCGCCACATCCACACATCCTCACAAACTTTCGCATTTATTTTTATTTATTTTATTTATTTATTTATTTTACAAATACATATATTTAAACAATTAATTAGTGATATTAAACTTAAGAGTTTGACTTATCACTACTTTCTCTGTTATATAATATTAGTAGGATTATAAATAGGATCATGGTAAAACGTTAGTGCGAACGGCATAGAGCGTCAGACGTTGAACATAGAATTGGGCTCAGTCTGATCGCTTCGCTAAAATCACGCTCGCAAACCGCCAGTGTGGTAACACCCTTTGTTCGACCGCTCGCTTTGTAACTCTAACCCTGAACAAGCATGTACCTACTCCGAAATAAAAGGTATGGAGTGTTCTCCCTGACTGGACGGTAATAGGCTACTTATGTTACCTTTATGAAGGTAGGGACAGAAATTAAGTTTAATTATTTCTCGGAGAATTTACCTACGAGTATGTTCATCGTCTTACCTGGCAGAAACCCCGCGGAATCACTACAGGCTAGTTTAGCTTTTTACCAGTAAAATAATTTTCAGAATCGGTTTAGTACTTTTTGATATTACTAATAGTACAGAGTTTCTCTGTCGAATTCGTATGGCAAAAAGATTTAAGTGCGGCTCATAGAGGCTCCTTTCGAGCAGGTGCAAATTTTACAACAAGAAACATCATGGTTCTTGTAAGTAAAGTATCCACTATAGGTACTCACTCTTTTTCTTGCATAAAGTAATCTAAACTAAAACTTTAAAAATAAGCACAAGAGAAGACGCAACTAATTATCCAGAGTTAATTAACTCTCAACTTAGCTCAAAAAGTTCTTCAACTATCTCTGTAAAAAGAAAAATAAAAATCATTTCTTAGAATCGCGGAATCCATTGAGAGTTTCATAACGTCGTTAGTAAAGCGCTTTGTACACCTGCTCCTTTACAAATCCTCCCGGTTTGACCTGATTTTGTGTATTTCCGGTTTCCTGATTCAAAACCTGAAAAAAAAATATTGTATTGGTGACATGGGTACCGTGGATTGTCAGGCATACGCTCGTTAGTCTTATTGGAAGTATAAAAAAGTATTGACATATGAGATATCTTGTCAGAGTTTTGTGTCGAGAATACAAACAATTTCGGACGTATTCATCCGTCATTCGTAGAAGCAGCACAATAGTATCCTATTAATGTTATTACTAAAAGTTTGTGAGGTTGGCGACTTAGTATCTGAAAGGATTTGAAAGATACTTGAAATGTACAGTATGCCTGCTGGAAAATATAAAGGCTTTTTATTCTTGAACCACGTATGAAAAACCAACGTCGGAGGCTAAGAAAGAATCACAGTAAAAATATTCTTCTACAACTCAAAACAAATTTATTACAAACATACAAATTGAAGCCATAAATTAATTTGAGTTCGAAGAGCCGCTAAAGAGGCTTTTGATATGTTTCCCGATATAATAAATCTCTCAGAAATTAGAGTTGTTCCGTTTCCAGAAGTTTGCGTGTTTCGTGTTATTACAATTCGAAGCGATTACGGTGATATTTTTATTTCATTCCATTCATAATTCCGTTGGATTTCGGAGCTCACGGGACGCTTTGAAATTTCGTTACCAAAACCAGTCTGATTATATTTTACTGCTTTGACCGTTGCACCGGACGGTAGTTTTAACTGCTTTAGAATTTTCAGGAAATTTATGTAAATGTGACTATTTAAAACGTTGTGGATGAACTGTTCCGATGTGCGTGCCGCGAAATGAGTTCTTTGCAGAATTCTTTGCAATAGAGTCTTCACATATGTTCACAATCAGGCATGGGAATGTTTTGATTTTGGCCTGTGCCGCTAAGTATTTTCGTACACCTCTCTGTTCCACCAGACCGTCACCGTCCTGACATAAAAAAGCTAAACAAATTCCTGTCAAAAGTGAGCTTGCCAAATTTTTTGCTTTACTTTTTAGGGTTCCGTACCCACGGGGTGCCAACAGGACCCTATTACTAAGCCGCTGCTGTCCGTCTGTCAGAGGGCTGTATCTCATGAACCGTAATAGGTAGGAAGTTGAACTTTTCACAGAGTGTAAAATTCTCTTGCTGCTATAACAAGAAATAAAAAAGGGGCATGTACGATGGTACGGAACCCTTTTTGTGCGAATTCGACTCGCACTTGTCCGATTTTTACGACGGTAGGACGGACAAACATGAACATCATACAAAACACATACTTTTAACAGGTTACCGATGAATCACGCGGCTTTATATAGTTCGACCCGTACTGAACCTGTTATCGTCGGATCCGACGGTCTACCGTAAATAAAACTGAAATACATAGTTCCGTTGCTGGTCAGTAGCAAGGCACCAACAAACAAATGGAAACGAATTTTCGTCTCCATAGTCTGAATTTAATATTCTCGCTTTGCAAACAAAAAATGTGAAATAAAACTTGAATTGCGCATTGTGAACTTCGGTCTTATAGTTTCGGTTGCAGTCGGAATTCTCTATAGGTTTGATAAAATACTGTGTTATTGGGTCATTTAGTATTTCATTTTATATTTCCCCTGAGATTGGGAATTTATCGGAAAAAACGCAGTTGAGTGAAAAATCAAGAATTGTAATAATTTTATTTCAGGTTTCTTCTAACCTGATTGTAATCCTTAAAAGCAACTCATTACCACTGAAATGATGAAGGAAACCAATGCGTGAAAAAAAAACGGTATATCGTAAAACCTTAAAAGTCCCATAGAAAAGTTGTTACGAATGGAACATCTTCAGATCGATGTATTTCCTGTAAAGTTATTACAATACAAAACTAAGGCCTTTTACCAATAAAGCAAGATAAATTAATAAAGCGTCAGGGTGAAACTCGACGACCTCTATGGTGTGGCGGGCGAGTGCTCGGCTGAGACGCAAGAGGCGCGGATTCGATTCCCACTGCGAGAGAAATGTTTGCATGTTCTGCAAATATTTCTTCCGGGTCTGGGTGTTGTAGCAAAACAATAATATAAGTATTCTATCAGCCATCTGGTGCCCATAGTACAAGCTTTGCTTAGTTTGGAGCTAGATGGCGCTGTGTGAAATGTCCACAAATATTATTTATTTATTTTATTAATTAAGTCTTCACTAACGGAGCCTTCATGGAATCCATAAATGTAACTGTGTTAGCTCTACGGCGTAGGCATTCACTACGAAAAAGTTGCAGTATGTTACCACATAAAATAAATCTATTTTGTAGTTACAATCACGTCGGAAAAGATCATTTCACTTGACGAGAGAGACGAGATTAAAACGTGTTTCTTTTACTAAGAAAATTCTCAACATTCTTTCGTAGCTAGTTATTGTTTGTTTATAGTGGGCGGTCACACCTGGTTAGTTGTACCATTGGAGTTGTTGAAATTAGCTACATTACTGTGCTATGACTGTGTGTTTTTTTCTGGCTTTTGGGTACTTCTACCTACATTATTAACAAATGAATTTTGAATGACTGAAAACGACTACCCTGTATATCTATATAGTTGTGTCACTAGCTCTTTCAACCAGTGCGGTGAAAGGATTTAAAGTGCGCCTCAAAGGCTCCTTGCGTGCACTTGACACATGTTTTCAAACTTTCTACGGTTCTAGGACATGCCGGTTTCCTACACCGTTTAAGAGTACTGGTATAGCTATAGCACACATAAATTATTCGAACTATCCTGTTGATCAGTAAGAGTTGGCAATGAGGGTCTCCTCTTACTATCACGATCCGTCTCGACAAAAAAATCAAAGAAAAAAAAACATGCGAACTTTTAGCGGAGCTTTGTAAAGCTTTTTGTGTTGGGACGGAGTATTGAACTAGTGAGTATTGGCCTTTAGTATTTACTCTTAGAAGGTAATAAATGGGTTAAAGTAGATTTACCGCTGTTTCAAAGTTGCTCTACATCCTGTACGGAATAACTACTTATTATCTTTTGTTTGCGTGCACTGGACTAGCGCACTCGTATCCTGCATGTTACACGTATCGTATTCAGAGGTTTGGAATGGGGAGGGGGGAGGGGGGGGGGGGGGGTGTTTAAGCGAAATAGATAGCGATATGACTTGTTCCTTTGCTGGAACTGAAAACGCCATAGCCATCGCCAACGCCATCAGTCACGCTATAACAGTATTACCATAATATGCTATAATAGCCATGACGGAGGCCTTTAGGCGGCCTAAAAACTCCGTCACTAGATTTGGCCACTAGCTCATACGAACATACATACATACCGATTTGGACGAAACTAAATTGTCGGTCCCGGCTTTTAAGTCGCTAATCCCCGAATACTCAAACGCTCGTCAAAAACTCGTCACTTGAGACGTGCTCAACTCTAAGATGCGTTTGAGTATTCGGGGATAAGCCACGACGGAGGCCTTTAGGCGGCCTAAAAACTCCTTCACAAGAGTTGGCCACTAGCTCATACGAACTTAGTTTCTTTAGGAGTATGATAGATACTGACTACTTTAAATAATTAATAGCAATAATAAAATTGAGAGGGAATTGGTTTTCAGAACCTTGTCTTTTATATATTTCTCAGTTTAATTTAATATGCCATTCATTTCTAACTTAATGAATAACTTTGAACGAAACTTGGACTGTATATGCAACCTGAAATAACATAAGTATAGGCTTATCCGATTACCACGCTAGCGATGCCGAAGGCGTTATTTTTTGTGTCCCCCGAAAAACTTTTGGCTATGACGTACAAGTAGGTATTGTATTGGATTAAAACTAGTTGAGCCGTGGCAGCGCCCGCCCCACGCTGAGACCTTATCCGCAATATTACATTTACGGTCTCGTAGACCGCTTCAATCATTGGACACGATAGAATACACGTACCTACGTTCTCTATTCTGTTCTATGCGATTTGTTCTGTGGATATTTGACGATTTATTGCGTTCGGTATCTATTGAAAGAAAGTTATTTCATTTATTTTCCTCTCATTAATCGATATTTCTTAACTTCATAAAAAACCTTTTATTATTTCATGAACTCGAGTTTAGGTACTATATTATATATTACTTTTTATACATTATATATATTTATGTAACGGTGGTTATCGATATACTGATTTCAACTATTACTATCATCCACAGGCTTTTTAAAGTTTTGTTCCCAAATCATTGTTTTCTATTTAAAAAATCTCATACATCAATCCTGTTCAAAGTATTTTACTATTAAATAAGAATGCTACCTAGTATTTTATTTCCCAGCGACTTTAAAAAAATCTTGACTACAGT
The DNA here is from genome assembly GCA_949320045.1 of Scotopteryx bipunctaria. Taxonomy (NCBI): domain Eukaryota; kingdom Metazoa; phylum Arthropoda; class Insecta; order Lepidoptera; family Geometridae; genus Scotopteryx; species Scotopteryx bipunctaria. Next base: position 601,873 of record OX439449.1, read on the forward strand.
CAAACGCAATAAACATATTATCGGATGTTGTATGTACTTTATTTATATAAATAAACTGAACCTCGAAAATAATACAGTTAATTCGAAAATGTGTTTTCAAAAATAACCCAACATGGATTATCAAACTGTTTGTCTATTATTATTTACCTTGCTAAAGTTGAAATCCTTAGTTAATTTAAAAAGTTGTTGTCCCAAGCTTCAACTAAACCTGCTCACACTTCGCTGGTTCTTTGCGAAGTTCTCTGCAAATAAACGGTCGAGCGAATTTCGGAATACCTAATCCTGTTACTAATACTCTGGTGGTAAATAGACTAGCGAAAATGTCCCTTTATGCCGTACATTTTTTGTTTCTTTTTGAAATACAACATCGATGTGTTTTTTGCCCTTTTATTGCTATTTTTGCTTTTTTATTTTTTTGATATCAATATAAATATGTTGTTATTTAGGAAGTTATTACACGTATTATATAGATTCTTTTAAATACACTATTCCAGCTGGAGTAAGGGTGCTCCAGTGAGGTACACATACATGTATTATTACGCCCGTATCCCTAATGGTGTGGGCAGAGCCACAAGTAAACATAAGAAAACTTGCAGCCACTTCTGATTTAAAGTCCTAAGATGGATATGGTGAACCATGGTGACAGGAGATCAGCCTATCGTCCATACAGATAGTCCATCATGTTGGAGAAGAAACTGTCCCTTAGTCGAATTTTACGACATGCTCAGGGAGAGAAGCAGCTGGAAGCATTCTATACTTCCAGTCCAGCAGAGAAGTGAGGTAGATGACATGATATTATGCCTACGGTGCATTATAATGTAGGTAATAATAATTCTTATAATTGCTTGATGGAATTCTTATGCTCAAAATTATTAGCATTTTACGCGCGTTACAATTGGATAAATAAATAAATCTTTGCTTGGATGAACAAAGCTTGAACAAATAAATCCCTACTTAGGCCAATATTGGAGCTGGAGGATTATCTATCTACTAATTTACATCTCTCACCAGCACAGGCAGCGACGACCGTTAGTTAGAACGGCAGGCTTTGTAAATTAGTAGAATTGGCCTGACCTGACCGCCTCAGCACTCCGGAGCGACCCTGACCGATATCATCTGTCTTCTATTAGGGCTGATAGATACTTAAATCGATTACCAGTAATTGCCAGGTTTCAGAGCTTTCATACATTACTGCTTGTACGTAGACTATACTTCAAACGTTCTTGTCGCGAAAGCGAAGAGTTTCACAAAGGTTGTCGGGTTCACTCGGGTTAGATCGGGTCGTTATCAGTAGGCGAGCGCACACAGGCGGCTCGCCGCGCCGGCCGATCTAACATTCTGTTACGAGACGACAAGCGAGGCACATCGGTGAGTGATTTTGACTTACACAGTGCAAGCAAATCCAGATAAGTTGTCACCGATGTTATGTACCCATGTATGAGCTAGGGTATCTACTTACCAGAAGTGTTAACCGATGCGTCGGTCTGTTGCGAACAGATAGATCAGTAATCAGAGAGCGAGGCTCGGGGTGGCTATAGGGGAGGTTGGAGGCCACACGGGGATAAGCCCCCATAATACTTACGTTAAGTCAAGTAATGCTGATGGAACAGCCATCACCTTTAAGATGCTGATGGAACAGCCATCACCTTTAAGATGCTGATGGAACAGCCATCACCTTAAGATCCTGATGGAACAGCCATCACCTTGAGTAAAATCCTGATGGAACAGCCATCACCTCAAGTAAGATCCTGATGGAACAGCCATCACCTTGAGTGAAATCCTGATGGAACAGCCATCACCTCAAGTAAGATCCTGATGGAACAGCCATCAAGCCAGGTGGAACAGCCACCAAGTAAACGCATAACCCGCTAACATAGATTTGCATAAGTACATCAACACAGTATATTCGTCATAACAAGTTTTTTTTTGTACTTGACGACATGGTGGAGATGCAGGGATATCTCTTTTATGCAATCTAAAAATAGATTGTTTACTCTGGTTATCATAAACGAATTGCGGGTAGTTGTGTTTTGCATTTGCTTCGTACGACGTAAAGAATAATTGCATATAAAAATAACAAAGGAATTCGAATAATCATTTGAATGTAATATTGTGTAAAATGTACGTAGGTATATTTTAAATTAGTAGGTTTAGTCATACACTTCACGAAAGTTTATCGGCTGCGGTCACGAGCAGATATTCATTTAAAAATGAAATTGTTTTCGTTTTACATCTTCCTTGGGGGGAATGTCGCGAAAGCGAAGAGTTTCACAAAGGTTGTCGGGTTCACTCGGGTTAGATCGGGTCGTTATCAGTAGGCGAGCGCACACAGGCGGCTCGCCGCGCCGGCCGATCTAACATTCTGTTACGAGACGACAAGCGAGGCACATCGGTGAGTGATTTTGACTTACACAGTGCAAGCAAATCCAGATAAGTTGTCACCGATGTTATGTACCCATGTATGAGCTAGGGTATCTACTTACCAGAAGTGTTAACCGATGCGTCGGTCTGTTGCGAACAGATAGATCAGTAATCAGAGAGCGAGGCTCGGGGTGGCTATAGGGGAGGTTGGAGGCCACACGGGGATAAGCCCCCATAATACTTACGTTAAGTCAAGTAATGCTGATGGAACAGCCATCACCTTTAAGATGCTGATGGAACAGCCATCACCTTTAAGATGCTGATGGAACAGCCATCACCTTAAGATCCTGATGGAACAGCCATCACCTTGAGTAAAATCCTGATGGAACAGCCATCACCTCAAGTAAGATCCTGATGGAACAGCCATCACCTTGAGTGAAATCCTGATGGAACAGCCATCACCTCAAGTAAGATCCTGATGGAACAGCCATCAAGCCAGGTGGAACAGCCACCAAGTAAACGCATAACCCGCTAACATAGATTTGCATAAGTACATCAACACAGTATATTCGTCATAACAAGTTTTTTTTTGTACTTGACGACAGTTCTTTATACACCCATACTTTAGAGATATTGCATCTAGTTTTGCTGGAAAATAACATATCTTTATTTTTTTCCTTAAAGTTACAGTCAAATAACGAAGAGTTTCTCAGTTTAAGTTCAGCTGAACTGAATATATAACGTGATATAGATCGAAACGTAGTTCAATAAATTATGTAATTTATTTGTGAAAATATTGATCATTTTATCGTTGTTCGGTATTCTCAAATGTATGCAATGTTCCTGGTCCATGTTGATGTGTACATTAAAATCACATGGACGATTTAGAACCTAGTGTTGACCTAATAGTGAAGAGATAATTAATAATAAATACCCTTCTGTTTACGTCGGGGGTTAAGGATTATTTCGAAAAAGACAGTTTTGTGTTTGAAAACCATTTCGTCGTATTTTATGCACTAATGTAGCAACCCTGAATGCAGAATCCGATAGTGTGGAATGCACTCTGCAGGCGTCAACCCACCGGGCAATTGTGGATGCTTACGAGTAGCTACATCACCTTTTCACATACACACGGTATCTATCTTTGCTCCACTACAGTTACCTCGCGTAGCCACACGCTTGCGTTGAGAAGCGAAGAAGCTCTATCGTTTATTGGCAACCGTGTTAATGTACCAAAGCACAGTGACACAATCTCCGAGGGGCCGGCCGTTGGATGTCATCATCAATCTTTTGCTAACTCCTGTGATCCTGGTAGATCGTATCTCAAACCACTTCTGTTAATGTGCGTCCTTATTGCACATTATGAGATCAATTTGCGTCCACTGTAATCGTAATCGGCCTTAACTGTCAAATCGACAGTTGTTGAGTAGTAAACGAGCGAATCACTTAAAAAAAATCTTTATTTACGCTTTGAACTTAGTACTAAATACAGAGAATGTGGCGAGTTAGAATAACGAAATAGAACTGAACTTCTGATCCTAAAACAGTATTTATGGTAAAAGGATAGTGAGATAGGTAAACATAATTAAGGGTTGAACACAGTATTAGTCGTACGTATTTTACAAGTATTACAAGACAAGTGCAACTTGAGGGTTCATTTCATGATCACTGGCCTTTACATCTTTTGCAAATGATTTAGGTGGCATCAGGTTATAGAGAAAAGTATTGTGTAGGCCAAAAAGTAGGGCCTATGGGTTCACTTATAAACGCTTAAAAAGTTGAACAATATCCAATAAAAACAATACAACTTGCCACCCTGTTCTATAAGATGTGACAAATTTTAATAAGGACAGAGCAAATCTTAAACACCTACCAAAAATATCATATTTGATGAACATTTTAAACACCCTTGGCTGTCTTTTCCCTATGTAAGACTGTAACAGTACTTGACAGACGTGTCAAGTTATTTATTAATGGGCTCGCGAGCTACCGTCCGTCACCTGCCTGTTTAGTGTCCAGGAGCTGTTCGGTGACCGAATTCATTGTAATCGAGTAACGGGAGGCTCTATACTACTATAAGTTACGCGTGTATAGAAATCTATGGCGCCATACAAAATCTTACTTCCCTATATACTTTCAGACTTTCATAATAGTAATATTTGTAATCATGAGAAATGTTTGTATGTTCTGCAAATAATTCTTCTGGGTCTGGGTGTTGTAGTTATTATGTATAGTATGTATTTGCAAAAATATATATAAGTATTGTATCAGCCATCTGGTTCCCATAGTACAAGCTTTGTTTAGTTTGAAGCTGTTTGAAATGTCCACAAATATTTATTTATTTATATTTTTCTACTGCAGTCACTAGCGAATCTGAAAAAAAAAACTCTTGGCACTGTAGTACACATAATATAAGAGACTTTATTCGGTAGTTAAAAGTGGGTTAGACACAATCAGTAACTGGGCGAATGGATCGACCTTTCAAAATGAATAATTTTCGATAATTTACTTTGTTGCTTCCGTCTCCGATTATTCAGAAGTTGTTAATAGTTGAGATAGCTTCGCGCCTACACGACACCCTGCATCGCGTCTGCTCGTCAGCAGAATGGATGGGCAAACCCATAGATACCTATCACCGTTATATCACCGCCGTGAATGGGAAATGATCCAGACTGATCCAGATAATACGTTACGTCGTACAGCGTCTCGTTTGTGTAGGTAAAAGTTGCCTCCTGACGCTGCATAAATCATCTAGGTACTATAGATGGTAAAAGTCCTTCGAGAAGTGCTTTATTGATGCACCTACCTACAAATAAAAAAAAAACATAGTTTAGGTATTCTGTTATTAGGTTGCTATTAGGTTACGGTCATCGTTTCTTTGAGAATAAGGTATATCTTTCAAGGAGATACTTCAGATTATCTAGCTAGTCCAGATGATTGATACGGCAACGCTACCTGCGTTCCTTTGTAGAGTTAATTCCAGATATTCCATAGAATCTTTGTAGGCACTATTGACCTCGTTGGTATAGGTACTTTATTATTTTTATACCAACTATGATTATTTAGATGTTATGATTATTAGTTATATTAAGATAAAAATATTGTTTATCAACTTTAAATTGTCGGTCCCGGCTTTTAGTTCGTATGAACTAGTGGCCAACTCTTGTGATGCAGTTTTAAGGCCGCCTAAAGGCCTCCGCCATGGCTTAACGACTCTTAAATTTTCGGTCCGGTCTGGTCGGTGAAAATTTAACGTGCCCTCCGAAGTACGAAAGCGCTCAGCTGGTAATGCTACTTGCGGTCACCCATCCCAATTGTGACCGCGCACAACGTTGCTTAACTTCAATGATTAATCAAGAACGTCTAAGCAAGCTACCCCAAGAGCGCTTCAACTTACTTATGATATTCTAATCATTGAGCTTAATTTTAATCGGATTGCACAATACGTACAAACATTATACATAATGCAGATTCAAATGGTTTAAGTTCGAAATTATTTTAAACATTTTTTATATTTAACTTTCAATGTTGGATTAGTAAATTTAAAAAAAAACTTGTATCCGGGCAGGTAACTAAGTATTCTTGAGACATCTACTTTATTTCAAGAGAGTTCCTTCGGGTGAGGATCGTCGGTATCTCAACTGTGTAATACAATTTGTAAGTTGAGTGGCCAAATATTTGTTTTCCATTACTTTCACGTTATACTTACGTATTTTGAACAGCATATAGATTCACGTATCCTCTGTGACCTTGTAGTTTGTAGCACGTTTCGCGGGTTAGGTACTATACTTCATCTATCACTTGTATCACTCTTATTTTTCTTTTTTGGTGTCGATGTATAAACTCTTATTTAAAAATAAATACGCTTATATATAATTGATTGATAAAAAAGCAAAGGAAACATTTGTTCTGAAAGAAAAAATCTAATAACTGAAAGCCAGCCGATTTTAACTTTATTCATCGCACATCGTAACAACGACGCTCACTTATTCGTACGACGCTACCAAAATAAGTGAACCTCGTGGTACTACTGCTGCTAGTTTAGTTCTTTCGGACCAGTGTGGTGAAAGGATTTCGAGTGCGCCTCAAAGCTTCTATCGTGCACTTGACACATGTTCGAACTTTCTAGGCTCCACGACATGCCGGTTTCCTCACGACGTTTTCCTTCACCGTTTGAGAGTACTGATATAGTGCACATTCATTTTTCAAACAAATACTTAATACTTTGACGACCTCGGTGGCGTGGCGGGCGAATGCTCGGCTGAGACACAAGAGGCGCGGGTTCGATTCCCGCTTCGGGAGAAATGTTTGTATGTTCTGCAAATATTTCTCCCGGGTCTGGGTGTTGTAGTATTATGTATTATAAGTATAAGTATGTATTTACAAAAAAAAATTATATAAGTATTGTATCAGCCATCTGGTTCCCATAGTACAAGCTTTGCTTAGTTTGGGGCTAGATGGCGCTGTGTCAAATGTCCACAAATATTTATTTATTTATCCTCTGTTCATAGAAATGTCACCCTTACCACGCTGGCTATAAGTTCCATAGTAGCTTACAGTACCACAAATATTGTGCGCCTCGGCAAACTTCGTGCTTATATGAAAACCACATTTGTCCGAATATGCAACTAATTAGTACTAGTAATAGTCAACTAATAATAACTGAACCAATCCTTTAAACAAAATAAGTATCTCCATAATTATTGTAACATATCTATATTACATAGAGCACTGGTGGTTAGTTGGTAGCGGCCCCGCCTTCCGATCCTAAGGTCGTGGGTTCAAATCCGGTCGTGTACCAATGGATTTTTCTGTGTGAAAAATTTATGAGCGCTATACCAGTACTCTCAAACGGTGAAGGAAAACATCGTGAGGAAACCCGCGGCTTAGTCAGCTCCGCACGTATTGACCATGTCTTTCCTGTGGACAAGGCCGACTAAGCTGAGAGGATGGAATATGTGCTGGACAAGCCTACTTCATCTTAATTCGCCCCGGGCACTACAGCGTCCAGTTTGTGAAGGTAAAAAGTTGCCTCCTGACGCTGTATAAATCATCTACTATAAACGGTTAATGGAATTAGTTTTTGTATATTACATAAATCATCCTCGCGTTAGTTCGTATTTCAGAAGCTAGACGAAAATTGCCGAGGTGAAATATATTTGTGGTACTATTGGAGAAACTGCATGTTAGTAGATGTTATTTGTTCTATGGCCGCGTCAGATGGGCGGGAGAAGCGAGCCGGCCGCCCGTCTCGCGCGAAAGCCTTATATTACAACTCTTTATTGCACGAATATAACTAAAAATCTATTTGAACTACAAACTTTTAGACCGTGTCAGAGATAAGTGTTGTTGAAAAGGTTACATATCAAGTGCAAGTGTACGCAGTGTGGTTAAAGTTCTAACTAGTTTGTAAAGTTCGTATTTGACAGTGCTTAAAATGTTATTACAGTAATTGGATTCGCAGTGGCTATTTTGGACGCTTCGACTTCGTGATTCATAGATTTGATGTGATTTAAATTACTTCGTGAACTGGCTTGAATCTTTACGCTTTTTACACAAATAAATAGCCGAACAAGTACCTACCTATCAAAATTATGCTTGTTCCTCAGCTTCCTCTATTGTAATTTAATTTAGGCGATAAAAGAAATGACTGTACTGTCACACCTGCGTCAAATTGCAAAAGTCAAAGTCAAGGTTGTTTTCTCAAGAGACAGTACTCGTAGGCGGAGAGCCGTATCTTCAAGTTATGTTCTCGTCTAAGGTCATTTCAGCTTATAACACGCGCCTCGAAACAGGACTGTTAAAGAAATTTGTTGTAATGACTGTCGTTTTGCTGCCGACAAAATTCAAAATTAGCTCTACAGGGTATATAAGTTTACGTTAACATTTCATAGATGGCGCTTTACAAAAACGTACCATCATTGAGTATAATTGTGTACCTAGTACATTGATATTAGAATATACGAGTAGACCCCGTCTTCCACAGCTAAGGCCGTGAGTTCGAATCCGGTCAGTTGTATAAAACCTATGGATATTTTTCTTCGAAAATTGTATTTGTACTCTCAAACGGTGAAGGAAGGAACGGACATGTCGTAGTTTCTCTTAGCAAAATTAAAATCGAAAAAGTGCACGAAAGGAGCCCCTTTGAGGCGCACTTAGAATCCTTTCACCACACTGGTTCGAAATAACTAACTAGCTTTTGAATCTAACCAATAACTAGTCTACGTCCTGGTGAAAAGCTACCCATTTCAAGGTCGTAACAGACAGTCAGCCCCCTGATCCGCTTTACTGCCGGGTATTGTATAGATATTTAATAACGCCTTGGGGAGTTGGCCTGTTCTATTCCTTCCTTGTTAACTTTACCGTCAGAAGGAGGGGAGTTTGTTTAGAATGAGGAAGACATGGCATAGAAATGGCTTATTCCATCTATCGATAAATTTATACCCAAGCTTTTACCCAATGACACGCGGAAATAAGTATTCTTTTGAAACAACTTGCCGAAGGATATTGGATGAAAAGAAGTTAGTGTATGAAGACGTATAGAAATACGCCGTGAATAGAATAGAAATGTTTTTATTTTACAGAAACAAACAACACAGAACGGAAGTAAAAGGTAACAAATTAAAAACGAACATCAAACAAATAACAAAGATATAAAAGCAAGAAAATTAAATAAAACCGGTCATGTGCGAGTCAATTTCGCATACGAAGGGTTCCGCACCATATTAAAACTGGCTAATTCGAACACAATCTAAGATATCATTTTTTGTATAAGATTTTATTCATTTGTGTTCCTAACACTTTTGAACTTCGATCTATTTTGTTATTCCTACTAGCTTTTATTTTGCGTTCGGTACGTTACAAATAAAAGAATGTCGAATTTGAACCGTTTAAAGAAGCAATGACTTTTTTAATAAAAGTACAAAAGCATTCTTAAACTGCCAAAGTAGACTTGTTTCGCGGAATGTGCTCACTCGAGTCACGCAACAAAATTATATGAAATCATTTCAAATGCGCCCGTTCCGGCCAACGAACTCTGCATACTGTCTGTACCTTTCAATCCGTACTATTACTACTATGCTGTCACGAGTTATTTAGAATCAGTGAGGTGAAAGGATTTAAAGTGCGCTTCAAAGGCTCCTTTCGTGCACGCATGTTGACGCATATTTTCAAACTTATTACGACTTGCCGGTATCCTCACGATGTTTTCGTTTAAGAATACTGATATAGGGCATATACATTTTTTGAACCGAAAAATCCATTGGTTCACAAAGGGTTTTGAACCCACGACCTAACGACCGCTACCACTAGACCACCAGTGCTCGGGTTTCGAGTCATAACAAGACATCTTTCACTCGATAGTCGGTTCATTTATGAATGCGATAGTTCTTCGTGAACTTCTCAAGTTTGAAACTTGAAAGCTCATAACTTATTCTCAAGCACCGTTTCAATATTGGCACCGATGTCATATTGCAGATCCTTAGCCACGCTCTGGGTTCAGCAAGGGTTCACGTTGTGTGTCTCCCCAATGAAAGACAATGTACGAATCAAGGCTACTCTTGGTCTCGCAACGCGTAGATCGTCGTAATCTCTTTAATTTTCACAGCTTTTCATTCTCAAACGAGCAGTCTTAAATATACAATATACAAATGTAGCTTGACTCATACCGTTCTACAACTATTTTCATATAATTCAGTCAAAAATCAAAAGTACTTTATTCCTTATAATCGCCTAATAAATAATTTGGACTCTTCTTAAATCTACGTTGAATTTACACCCGTTCGTAACGCGACCAAGCGTGGAAGATACAGGCAAGAAACCGCGCTAGGCATTTTTTTGGAAAAATCCCTTTACAATCGAGTTGGAGCATTATTCAAGCAATCTTTCTAATAACCACAAAGCAGAACATGTTTCTGGACAGCCCATTGCTCACATACTGGCGGTATCGCGTCCGTAATTCAGTGAATAGGTCGTCAATGTTGTATGCGGTGCGTTTGTCCCGATCGGCTCCGGCCGAGGCGCGTGTAATAGTTTATGCGACGGGCGGTGTCGTAAATGCGAGGTTAATGTTTTACGGGTTTACTGCCCGTACCACGTACTGAGATGTACCGACTGAAGTGTCATGCCGGTATTTGAATCTATACTAGAGGTACCTCTGTTTAGACGTTGCGTCCTCACTCTTTTTATGTATTCTTTCGAAGCTAGTGTCAGTAGCTCCGCGAAAGCTACTACGCGAATGTATACGTATTATCACACCCGTATCCCTAATAGGGTGGGCAGAGCCGTAAACAATCATAAGAAAGCTTGGTGAACCATGACAGGTGATCAGCCCGTCGCCCATATAGATGGTCCATCATGTTGGATAGGTTAGCGAATATAAGCAACGTTACTCTAGCGCAGTGTCAGTAGTGGGTGGGTCTGGGTGTTGTGGTACCATCGTACTCGTAGTTGCTAATACCCACGACACAGGGAATTCTAGTGTAAGGTCGGAACTATGTATGTGACTGTTGGCTGTTATTAGTATGTGTGTTCGTATGAGCTAGTGGCCAACTCTAGTGACAGAGTTTTTAGAACGCCTAAAGGCCTCCGTTATGGCTTAATGACTTAAAGCCGGGACCGACTGCTTAACGTGCCATTCGAAGCACGGAAGCGCTCAGCTCGTAATGCCACTTGCGGTCACCCATCCCAATTGTGACCGCGCATATCGTTGCTTAACTTCAACGATTAAGCCTAAACAAGCTACGCCACGAGTGCTTCATTATTAGTTATTTGTATTAATTAATTAATTTATTCAATGATACGGCGAATGACAATAAAATTGAATAATGTTATTGTCAAAAAGACATTTACCATATCACTTACATGAGAAAATAACTAGTGAAAGTGTAAGTTTGGTCCTTTTAAATGGATATTAATTATACACTCTAGGCAGATTTTCTCATATGGTGTTTTATTAGTCTCAATTTATTTTATTTGACGATGACATAAACAATATTGAGTACCTGCCATAGCTGTGTGAGTACTAGAACATTTAGGACCTCGTTGCTTCACCGCAGCATTGCATCTCCATCAATAGCGTCCATAAGGCGACCACAAATACGTCACTTAATGAAGTAGCTGGCCTGTGCCTACTGTGGCAAGGAAGGGCAAAGATTTTTGGTATTCTAAAAGTCAATTTTGATAAATTAAAACTCCTTATAATTTATGATCGCCTAGTACTTTTCTGCGTTAATTGGTTAACTGTGTCATATAGCAAATAAATTTTACTTCTTACTTATATTATAAAGTTAAAAAGTCTTAGTTTGCTTGAAATTACCGGCGTAAAGCTCAAAACGCAACGATAGCGCGTACTAACTTTACCTGTGCTGCCATCTAGTCCGAAAGTTTGTAACGATGTTTGGATGTTTGGATGTTTGTGCCTCAATCACGCCTAAACAGCTGAACGGATCTGAACGAAACTTAGAATATACATAGTACATGTACTGGATTAACATATAGGCTATTTTTTATCCGGGTACCACGCGAGCGAAGCCGCGGGCGGCAGCTAGTAATTAATAAAATCTCTTCACAAGTCTTTTGTCGATTCGCAACACAGACCATGATGGCGTAGTGGGCGAGTGCTTGGCTGAGACGCAAGAGGTGCGGGTTCGATGCCCGCTGCGGGAGAAATGTTTGTATGTTCTGCAAATATTTCTTCCGGGTCTGGATGTTGAAGTATTATATGTATGTATTTACAAAAAAAAAAACAGTATGTAAGTATTCTATCAGCCATCTGGTGCCCGTAGTACAAGCTTTGCTTAGTTTGGGGCTAGATGGCGCTGTGTGAAATGTCCACAAATATAAAAATATTTGCAACACACACTTTATTATACTTACTACTTTCTTACTTAGAGAACACCTTTGATCCTCCTTCATACATAACTGCCATTTATTTGCCGGAAGGTTTTATTGATTGAGAATGAACTGTTTTAAAGGTAGAGTACCTATTAGCTTTCAGGTCACGAACGGCCGCAGCTTTCATATGCTAATCGCGAGTGGACCTTTCCTAGGGTGGAGCAATGATGGAAAATACTCTTTTCAAACGGTTTTTGTTGTTTATTAAAAGATTTTAATTACATTAATGCAATACGTTTTTATGGACGTGACTGAATTCAAAGGTGTAGTAATTTTTTTTATGAAATTTTATTACATATTACTTCTTTGTTTTCAGTCTGTTACGTTTAATTTATGTGCATGAATGAATTTAATTTAATCCAGACTTTAGACGTTTTATCATGTTCATTAAAGTCCATCGTGCTTTGTTTACTCGAATGTTTATAAGTACAAATGTAATTTGTATTAAAATTTCATTAAAAGGGTAAGTTTCAAAGTGTTTTAACCCCCGACGAAAAAGAGGAATGTTAAAAGTTTATAATTTGCATCTGTGTATCGTAGTCGAAGCTCCCAAACGAATGGACCGATTTTGATGCAGTTACAGTTTTTTTGTGAAAAAACGTGTTCTTGATGGTATATAGCTATAGTTTATAGATCAGTTGAGGCGTTTGAAGATCTTCAGCTCATTTCCTACTTGACAAAAGGATCTTTCTAATATTCACAGGTCCAATTGATTTGAGGTGTTCTGTTCGGGCGTCGGGAGTTATTTAATTTTTAATTTAATAGCTTGTATGATTAGAATGTAGTTTTAATTTGTCATTTCACGTCTCACTTTCATAATTTTTATATTTTTTTCTTTGACCGCTATGAATCGGAATATTCTAATGTAGACGCCTATTATTCCATAAATTATATTCATTTGTGATTCACCTAAACCGAAGCCGCGGAGTCCGGCCGGAAACCACCACCGATTTACCTAACGAATGGCCAAAATTATCATATCTCTGTCTCTACAACAGGTAATGGCCTGATTTATAAGTTCATTATCTTTTGATATAACAACATGTGCCCATTTCATGTCGGTAAAAGTCGTAAGACCTATCTATATACCTGAAAGAAGATATTTTCTTAATTACATATTAGTTACAAACCAAAATAAATGTACAAGAAGGCTATTTACTTGGTGCACGAGCACCAACTTATTCCATGTTAACTTTACCTGTCTTCTGAATATGTGGCTCTTGTAACATGATCTTGAACTTTTATTGCCTAACTTACCATTTTTGTGTAAGTAACTTTATATGTGCTTCTTTTTGGCAATAAACCTATTTTGTATTTGTATCGGACATGTTAGGACATAAACATACATAAAATCACGCCTGTTGCCCATAGGGGTAGGCAGAGATCACCGATCTCCATTTGCTACGATCCTGACATACTTCTTTCGCTTAATGGAAAATATTTATATTTTTTAATTTATGTAAATCTTTACAGAGTTACAGATATCGTAAAACCTGAGCTATCAATATTGTACATCGATATGGCATACTCGTATATGTGAGCGGATTAACTGGGTCAATTGGTTCGCTGGATTATCTATTGATTCTGATTCAGTGCGTTTACATACAAGTTAGTTCATCACATTTTAAGATATCGAATAACTTTAAAGTAATTTAATTACTTACACTGAAGAGTTACAAAAGTTCCATTACATATGTTACGTCTTTTAGTTTCTTTTCTACGTTTGATACCTTTTACATAACATTGCTTTGTGATACAAACCTTGACCCTCTTTTCTTATGTAACACAGGATCTGGGTACCCATTCTCGTTCCCCATTGTATCAAACATCAGGTGGCCACAAAGGCTTTTGTTAAAAGATCTGCTTAATATGTGGAAAGCGGCTGAGAAGGATTTACATCTTATCTTTTAAATATTATAAGGATACCGTTTCGATTTTTCCTAATGACAATAACTGGTGTGATGACTATACAATTGTTATTCATGTCATATTTCGCTACGAAAAAATCGCTACGACTGCTACGCCTACGCTACGAACTATCTACGAGCACTCTTAGGTAGTTTTTTTTGCGATCACATTTCATTCATTGTAGCCCTCGTGGCGTAGCTTGCTTAGACGTTTTTGATTGATCGTTAAAGTTAAGCAACGTTGTGCGCGGTCACAATTTGGATGGGTGACTGCAAGTGGCATCACGAGCTGAGCGCTTCCGTGCTTCGGAGGGCCACGTTGAATTGTCGTTCCCAGCTTTTAAGTCGTTAAGCCATGACGGAGGCCTTTAGGCGGACTGAAAACTCCGTCACAAGAGTTGGCCACTACACTTTATTTGCATACGAAAATATCCTACATCGTCTTTGTTCCACTGTAATCCACGGTAATTTTGTGTAATGAATATCAGCATGTTATCTCTACCGAACATTTCTCACAAATAATTAGTTGTAAAACACGTTAACAAGTTTGCATTGCAGCAGTCATGTTCATAACTCAATCGTATCATAACTGCATGCGGTATTAGTGCCTCCCCAGACAGTTGGACTAATTTGCGGCGGCTAGTCTAGCCCCCGACTCCGCTTGTTACTGTTCCGAACTGTAACTAAGGCCTTTTACCATCTATAGTAGATGATTTATACAGCGTCAGTCAGAAGGCAACTTTTACCTTCACTAACGGGACGCTGTAGTGCCCGGGATGAATTAAGATGGAGTAGGCTTGCCCAGCACCTGTTCCATCCTCTCAGCTTAGTCGGCCTTGTCCACAGGAAAGACATGGTTAATACGTGCGGAGCTGACTAAGCCGCGGGTTTCTTCACGATGTTTTCCTTCATCGTTTGAGAGTACTGGTATAGCGTATCTACATACATTTTTCACACAGAAAAATCCATTAGTACACGACCGAATTTGAACCCGCCACCTTAGGATCGGAAGGCGGGGTCACTACCAACTAGACCGCCAGTGCTCTGTAAAGCTCGGAAATGTGAAGTCCTAGTAATTAACCAACTCTGGTTGCTTTGAATGCAACTTCAGTGTGACAGACTTGTGTGTTGCAGTCAGATGTGTGACTTTAACTTCCAATTAAAAACAGAATGAACAAAAAGAAGCTAACGAACAAGTTCGTAACATTCTTCGTTTTGGAGTTATAATGATGTCCCGTCCCCAGAGTTGGAGCCTGGAACTTTTAAAATGTTTCAAGAAGTCAAAGATTTCCAATAAACTTAAAATAACTTTAGGAGCTAGCTCACAACACCTCTGCGGATCACCAGACCTAAACGAAGTTGGTTGAAATCTTGTTTTCTCTCTATTTTTCGCTTCTTTGCTCGACCAAGTTGAATTTAATTTAGGATCGCTCGGTTCCAACACTGCGAGAGTGCAGCCTCATTTTTCTCTGAATAGTTTCAGTTCGCTAATGATGCTGAAAATGCTACACATCAAAATGGTGGCTGAACATCGTACCCCTTTGACATTTTATAGCCCTTTACTAAATTAAAAACGTCTAATGATGTTGTAGATGGAAATGTTTTCTTAGGCTTCCAATCTTTTGTTTTACCTGAGTTAACAGAGTAAATTGTGTTTACATTTCACTAAAATATATTTAAAATTGCTCAAACCAAACTTTTCTTTAACCTTTTGTATCTGCAATCGTGGTACAATAGAATGCTCAAACTAAACTATATCCTACTAATATTATAAATGCGATGGTTTGTGAGGATGTGTAGATGTCAGGATGTATGTTTGTATCTCAATCACGCCGTATCGGCTTTACGGGTTTGAATGAAATTTGGAATATATATAGTATGTGTGCTGGAATAACATATAGGCCATTTTTTGTCCGGATAGATATTACGTGAGCGAAGCTGCGGGCGAAAGCTAGTACATACATAAAAATAACCACAAATAATCATGAGAAAACTTGCAGTCACTCCTGATTCAAAATCTCAAGATGGATAAGGTGAAACGTGGTGATTGGTTCGAAAGAAAAAATGAAACAAAGCGAACAAAAAAATGCGTTTACAAAATTATGACAGAACGAAGTTTTTTTATTGGATTTTCTGTACGTATACTGGAACGCGACATTTCCTCCCGATTTCAGGTTTTTTACGGTCACATTGTTATAAAAAGTATTTTGAATTGACAGGGGTTGCAGGTAAATTGAAGGGCTCGCTCCGAAATGTGTCAAGTGTTCCTCAATGACGAGTTATTTAGGTGTTTCAGACGTTCGATCCCTTAAAAATACCGATGTAGGATCCCGTACATGGACATTAAACACTGCTTCAAACTCTACTATTATATTAATGTTAGAAATCCGAAATGTTGTGAGATTGTCAGCGCTTAAATAATGGCGGTAATGGATTTGAATGAAACTTGGAATATACAGAGTTTGTGGCCTGGAATTGACAGATAGACTTCATTTTTTATCAGGGTAAAACGTGCGTGAAGCCGCAAGTGAAAACTACTCATACAATGCGTCGCTTGTGATTGCTCAAAACGTCAAAACGAAGCGAAGAATGTATAAAAAATGTGAGTCAAATTCGCACACAATTAGATCCGTTCCATCGTAAATGTACATAAATGTTCCATGATGGGACCCCCTTTTAATTTGTTGTTAGCAATAGAAATACACGCTGTAAACATTTCAACTCTCTACCTATTACGGTTCATGAGATACAGCCCGTTGATAAACGGACAGCCTGACAGCGGAGGCTTAGTAATAGGATCCCGTTGGCACCTTTCGCGTACGGAACCCTGTAAAAGCCCAACTCTGATTTGCCCACTCCCAAGGCCAGACATAACTCTTTATTCCCCAAATTCGATAGATTATGTTTATTCAGTACGGCTCTCGAGTCTGATAACTCTGTAACAGGGGAGCAATTAGGAAGAATATCCGGGCTCGGAACGTACCCGGGCTTATTCGGGTGGCATAGCCGGTTATAATTTGTTAAGGTTGCCAGGTGTAAAGCTGTTGTAAAACCCATTATAGTGACCCTACTTCGGGCTAGATTGTAACTATAGGACTATAGAATTTTCAATCAGGGAGCACGAAGTTTTAATACCTGCTTAAACCTGAAATATCTTGATGTCAAATTTAATTTTGGGATCACTGAATTACAAAAGCTCTGAAAACTACTAAAATTGAGGGACTCAACTAGATTATTACTTCCAGTTCGAAAAACTGTTTTAAAACACAAAAATAGCTACATAATGTGTATAAAAAAATTAAATCAGATACCTAGATCAACTAGAAAATTACTATTTCATAAATTTAAAACCAAATTGTGTATATGGCTAGTTGACAAATGTTTTTAAAGTGCTTTCCGTGCTTCGAATCGCACGTTAAATCACTTAAAACGTCGGTCCCGGCTTTTAAATCGTTAAGCCATGACGGAGGCCTTTAGGCAGCCTAAAAACTCTGTCACTAGAGTTGGCCACTAGCTCATACGAACTTAATTACTTTTATATTGTTAATGATTTACTAAGTTAAAATTAATTATATAAATTTATGAATTAATGCCTAAATTGAATTTACTAAGTTGAAATTGTAATGCTCATTTAATTTACTTCATATGTAAAGTCATGAAGTCGTTTTTGCATGGCGGGTTTCCTAGCGAAGTGTGTGAATCTAATTTAGTTGAGGTCTCTGTGTACCACACTTCACGCAAATAAATGATTTCATATCATTACGATGATATCTTCCTGCGTTTGCATAGAAATAGTTCCTCGGCATGGTTAAAGCGGGACCTTTAGGGCCAAACTCGTCAATCGCGTGACAAAAGACGCTAATTTCCGACCGGAAGTGTGTTCTCAGAATGCTATTTTCTAATGTTGCCGCTAAAAGGCACTGTTACACCGCGGTTCGCTTATCATCGCATCGCTGCGTTCGGCTGGCTTTAATTCCATTCATTTAGTTCTGTTATTACGCTGTGCCGTGCTCGCTTTTCAACTGTTTTTCCTGTAGTTAGCAAATGCGTGAGTGAAGTAGTCAATTTTTCAGTTCAGGATTCAGGGGTGTCGGAACAATTTTGCCACAACATAACGATAAATTTTATTTATTTTATTTTATAAGTTTTTGGGGAATTTACAGCTAGGTACAAGTATTATAGAAAAAAATTATAACCAATTGAGGTAACTCTACATGGTTGCTTAAGGCCAATGAAAAGTTTCCACTCAATAGCAGCAAAAAAAAAAACAATACTGAAGACGAAAGAAAATGTAAAAAAGCCAATGAACAATTTTTAGGAGTAATTTAAAATTACTACCGAACTGAAAGAAATTCATGTAAAACTAGTTTTGTAGCTATTTTTAGATCTTTGAAATAATTGAAAAAGCTTGTAGTTTCGTCTATTTTTAACCCTATCAGGTGCCATTAAAAGAACAAAGGCAAGTTAAATGCACTTAGAGAAGTGATATCAAGTCTCCTCCCGCTCCTCATGCAATATGATCCGAAGTGCACTCCAGATGTCGCGAGGACTTGAGGACGCGGTTGTAAATGGAATGCCTCTTAATTGTGTCACGGGTAAGATGTTTTTAAAAGCTTAGCTGAATGCTTCGTGAGTAGATTAGAGTCGACTAAGGGATAGTATCTTCTCCGACATGATGGACATGGGCGATGGGCTGATCACCTGTCACCATGGTTCACCATATCCACCTTGGTACTCTTGGATCAGGAGTGGCTGCAAGTGTTCTTATAATTACTTGTGGCTCTGCCTACCCTGTTAGGGATACGAGCGTGATAATATGCGTGTATGATGTAGATTAGAGGAAAACTTAAAATAACTATAAACGTGAATTATAAGATGTCTATCTAGTCATGTCACTAGTTCTTTCAAACCAGTGCGGTGAAAGGATTTAAAGTGCGCCTCAAAGGCTTTTTTCGTGATCTTGACACATGTGTTTCGAACTTTCTACGGTTCTACGACATGCCGGTTTCCTAACGAAAGTTCGAAAGAATTATGTGCGCTATAGCGCAGAAAAACCCATTTGTGCATGACTGGATTTGAACCCACGACCTTTGGGTCGGAAGGCGGGGCCGCTACCACTAGACCACCAGTGCTCTACGTCTTCTTTTCATAAATTTAATGATGACACATGACTTGCATCAAATGAATTGTCCCTACGCCAATAAAGACACAACAATGGCCAATTAATATCGCTTCACATGTCACCCCAACACTCTAGTAAACAAATTACCTGTACGGGTGATACGTGTCAAATAAACCCTAAAGCGGTCACTGACCCCGCGAACACCTGAAGGGGCGTAATTGCCTTACTTGCGCTTCGCGACAACACATTTTCAACTTTAATCCAAAGGGTTAAGAACTGTTTTTGAAATTGTTTTCTTAAACTGAATCAAGTGGAAATATCATTTTGCATAATTTGCGCTCAAAATATTTTAAATTAACCTCTTGAACGTCTCTAAGACATTTTAGCAGTTATTACATCCTATCTGATGGGAGTAAGTAGCTATTTCGTCTTCCTAGATCGACATACTTAGGGCCTCCCAGTATAAATAAATAAACATCAATATTTGTGGACATTTCACACAGCGCCTTTAAGTCGTTAATCCACGACGGAGGCCTTTAGGCGGCCTACAAACTCCGTAACTAGAGTTGGCCACTAGCTCATACGAACTTACTTAGCTGTTACTTAAGTTATTTCCAAAGCCAAAGACCTATTTTTTATAATGGCAGGCGAAAACCCACATGACGTCTAGACGATAAATTGGCGCAAAAATCAATTACTTGTCCGGTTTCACATGAAACAATTTAGCAGGCAAATGAGCCCTTCTAGACTTGATAAGTCTTCTTTCTTGCAGCTAATCAGAATTTAATTTGTTCGTGGTTCAAAGTTATTCGTAAGCCTGGGATAACTTCGCCCTCAAAATTAACTTAGACTTAGATCGAGATTGATGGACAGTTTAATAAGAATAGTCAGATACATAATTAACTTAATCAACTGTGAATATAATAATTGTGATGACTTTATGGACTTTGAAGGGGATTCAAAAAACAAGAACAAGAAAAGACGCGTGAAAGGGCTAATGCCTTTATCCAGAGGTGGGACAAAATGCAGGCTAACTATGAATTCGACAAGTTATGTAGGTATCAGCAAAATTGTAAATTTGTAATTCCAACAATAATTATTAGACTTTACTCGAGATAGGAGTCTTTTGAAATACAGATCCAAAAATATCCATTCATTTGCATTCCCCATGACATGAAGGCTTGGTTCTAATTTCCCTGACAAATTCGTATCGCATTTTCAGTATAAGCTTCTCTTTCACGGAGTCACTGAGATTATCATCATGAGTATCTCTTTCAAGCTCCCTTACAAAAAGGGTCGAGTAAATCTGGAAAAATTACGCAATGATCGCTTTACATGACAGCTTACTCAATGGGGTAGGTAAAGTACGCTGGGCGCGGTGGAATATTACGTTTCCTATCGAAAGGACATTTAAGCAGAACGCCTTATTAGCATTTAATTTATATTAGAACGTCCTAAAAGCAAAACGGCATATTAGCATAACGTCCTATTAACAACATGACCCAGTAGCAAATGGGCCTAATATCAAATATTCTATGGAATACCTAGAAACGTGCGTAGGAGAAGTGGTACAACTTATAGTGGTATAACAATTTATTTATTTCAGTAACCTTATATTTTAACATAACATCAGTGTTTAAGACCCGTTTAAGATCATTGTTTTATATATATGTGTGTGTGTGTGTGTGTATTACAATGTTCTAGATTTATTTTGGTTGGTTGGTTGGTTATAAAATAATTGATATTCGCTAATTACTGTAAAATAATCGAAATACTAAGAGCTTTGTAGCTCAACTAATATTTTTGACACTAGAAATACTTTGCTTCAAGTACTAATTTAATTTTTTCTGTATTACTTCGAAATGTTCAAATGTACATATGTATTATCTTGCTTGTATACCTAATGGCAGAGCTACAAGTAATCATAAGAAAACTGGCAGCCACTCCTGATTCAACGTCTCAAAATGATAGTTAACCATGGTGACAGGTGATCTGCCCATCGCCCATATAGATGGACCATCATTTTGGGGAGGATACTATAGGTGCCTTAGTCGACTTTACGACATGCTCGGGGAAAGAAGCAACTGGACACATTGTACTCCTTATTATTCCCAGTACAGTAAAGAAATAACATGTTCAACTGCAACCAAAATAAATGTCTAAAACTCGACTGCTACGTCATAAAGCATACAATAAGTATACCATCATTCTCAACCACCTAGTAACAGCACACATGCATAATGTTCCTATATTTGAAGATGTAGGATCAGCGATTTTCAGTGTTGCCTTATGTCACCGGTTCTTTCAGTCGGTGCGCTAATAGAATGTTCAAATATGCCTTTTAGGGTTCCGTACCCGAGGGGTGCAAACGGGGCCCTATCACTAAGCCTTCGCTGTCCGTCTGTCAGCGGGCTGTATCTCATGAACCGTAACAGGTAGAGTTGAAATTTTCAGTGTGCATTCCTATTGCCGCTGTAACAACAAATACTAAGAGGCATTTTTAAATGTACGATAGTCCTTCGTGTGCGAATTCGACTCGCACTTGACCAGTTTTATTTGTAAAAAGAATGGGAAAAATCTTTATTTTTACGTAAAAGTCTATTACTAGCGTTGTATAGAATGGATCATGGAAGGTAAGCATTATTGACTAGACGAGTCTAACGAGCTATTGTCAGTCGCTGCGTTTGATAGCTCTCGTGTTTTCCCAGTATTGCATCTTGACGACAGACTTAGTTTTTCTATAGGTGTCCGTCTTGCATAAACCGGGTTTACCGGCTTGTGATAAAGCCATCCCCGCAGATGCTAAAAGTTGTGGTCTTAAGCGTCGCGGTAATAGAGTTCGAAATAGAATAGTTGATTGTAAGCACAGAATGCAATCCCGTAAGAAAATTGTAATCCCGGTGTTTGCGGGACTGGATATTCAGAATCCTGCGGGATCGCGGTGTTTGCTGGATCCCGCATGGTTAGTAAGACTTCGCGATGAACAAACTCAACATTTGTAGGGAATTAGATGAAACAAATCCAAATTTAAGAATCAGAATTTTGATTAATAAATGCGGCAGCGTAAGCACATATGTGTAGGTATGAATTTTGCTTCTCGTCGATCACGCCAATCCCGCGCGGGATCCCGTTGAATTCATGACCGAGATTAGTCCCGCACATTGCATCCTGGTATTTCGGGATCTAGGTATCCCGCTATTGCATTCCCTAATTGCAAGTTACTTGTAGCTTACCATGCGACTACATTATTTCGCTTCGGCGAATACTATAGCATAGACAAATTCGCAAAACGTGGACATTCGCCGAATCCCGATAATTCCGCAGAGTTAGAAAGCTTCGTAAGTAATTAACCTTCCCTTCGTTTTGAACTCTTCTGTCCCTTAACTTTAATATTATATTATGCAGTATCTGTCTTAGGCACTACATTATTCATATCTCCATGATTCAGATGCCAGGTACACTGATAATAAATATTTGTGGACATTTGCCATCATGACACAGCGCCATCTAGCCCCAAACTAAGCAAAACTTGTACTATGAGCACCAGACGACCGATAGAATACTTATGTATTTTTTTTTCTCTCTCTTAAAGTTATCCCACACAAACTTCGCAGCGCTCGCATTTCTACTGCATTCAGTCTATTTTGATGTTTGCTTGATTATAAGTATTAACAGACTTAAAAAAAAGGATACATTAACTACCTTTTAGGTTCTGTACGATAGGCTCGAGGAGTTTGGATCATTCATCAATCAAGGTTTACTTTAGTTTTTAAACGTAATTATTTCTACCTACGCCATTGAGGGTGTACATCTACAGTATTTATACTAAAGTACACGAGCTAGTGTCCAAATGCCTGAGCCCTCCATAACCTTCCCATTACCCTCCATTAGTTAGCCATTGTTTATTCAGCCTCTGGTTTCTTTTGAGAGGGCCTTCCTAATTACTCTCTGTAATAAGAAACTGCCAAGTTTTTACAGGTGCTTCTTAAAGAATATTTTTTTAATATAAGAGTTTTTTTAAATGAATTAATGTTTCATGCCTTAATGAAACGAAACGAATTCTTTACACTGATTAATTAAAAAGGGCTTTGTGTGAAAACAATCGAAATCGCCTTTAAAACATTTTTAATGAGTACTCTTTATTTAATGTGTACCGATATCCCTCATGGGTTCGGTAATGCTTATTCAACGTCGCATGGGCTCCCAATTGGTTTATTGTTTTTATCTTCACAATTTTTTTGTTTTTACACAATTTAGTTGCGTTCTTTATATATTCACAATTATTAAATACACTGAAAATCAATAGTTCTGTCCGCAGTTGCATTTAAACGAAGTAAAATAAATATCAATTAGTGTGAGAGCTAATTAAAGGTAAATTATTCACGTTGGGATCTCAACGTTTTCCCCCCGGTTCGCAATCTCCAGTGTTTACTGTTATTGCTGGCCATACATTACCTTCGCCGGCTATGGGCTCTCCAGGCCAGGATCCAATGATATGCACGCGAACCTACCGGAACTTCATTTGCTAAATATGGGGTGTAAAATTCATGTTCACTCCCCTAAGATCTTTTATTTTTATATAAGTAATAAATGTAACCACACTGGTATGCCCCTTCTATGTTTTTGGTCTATCCAATCCATCCTAGGTTGCCTGGAAGAGATCGCTTTTAGCGATAAGGCCGCCCTTTGTTATTACCATATTTTTTTGTCTATTTTGTAAGTTCAATGTGTGGTAAGTGCTATCTATCTATCTATCTTTTATATAAGAGTTTCCCCATCTTCCTTTTTCGATCGATGTAGACTGAGGTGATACGCTAATCTGAATGTCAATCCTGCCGTGGTCCTCACGACGAAGCGCTCGTGGCGTATCTTGCTTAGGCGTTCTTGATTGATCGTTAAAGTAAACAACGTTGTGCGCGGTCGCAATTGGGATGGGTGACCGCAAGTGGCATTACGACCTGAGCGCTTCGTGCTTTAAACAGTCGGTCCCGGCTTTAAAGTCGTTAAACCATGACGGAGGCCTTTAGGCGGCCTAAAAATTCCGTCACTAGAGTTGGCCACTAGCTCATACGAAAATACATACATACCCCACGATACGGGCTCAGCTTAGTGTGGGGATCATCAGATATTCTTAAATGTATTGTGTCACTTTTTTTTCATTTTCATTTTCAAGTACATTTTACAAACGTTTATGAAATCAAAGAGAAAATACCTTCTAATCAATAATAACTCCTAACAAAAGGGTCAGAAACGAAAGCTTTATATAAACTTTGTTTAAATTCGTTTGAAATGTGCTCTCAAAGAGCAACTATTCACAACAATCGTGAATAGACCGGCTTCGTTATGCATTGTCTGTCAGTCACGGCGTGCTCTGTGGCAAGTTTACCCAAAACTCATGACGGTATTATGAATTAATCCTTAATTCATACACTTTGCGAGTTTCACATGTAGGGTTGCCAGATAGAGACTGATATGCAGATATTTTAGCAAAACATGCTAGCTGTCTATTTGTGCAATTATAAAAAACAAATCGGAAGTAAATAAAATGGTCAAGTGTGAGTCAAGCACACGAAGGATTCCGTACCATCGTACGCTCAGATCATGTTTCTTGTATGGAGCCCCCTTTTATTATTTGTGACTATAGCGGCAATAGAAATACACACTGTGATGATTTCAACTCTCTACCTACTACGGTTCATGAGATCCAGCCAGCTGACTGACAGGCGGACAGCGGTGGCTTAGTAATAGGGTCCTGTTGGCACCTTTTTTACGGAACCCTAAAAAGGCCCGATCCGTGGTATATTTAATCGCATTTTCTGAACGCTCACTGAAATTATGCTTCATTTTTGATTTTCGTTTATCAAAATCGATTTCTGGGGTTCAATAAAATTAATAGTCATATTTGAAAGTCTCGCAGTTATGTGAAAATAAGTAGTTATGTCAGACAACACACGAGCTCTATTCACAAATCATAAGGAAGTTTGCACTAAACCGGGTATGTTTATGGAAAACTGCTGTTAGTTAGATGCGGTGGTAACTTCTGCCTATAATGACTGGCTTGTCTGCTGTCGGTCTACACGATGCAGATTTTATTGTAGACGTAAACTCTCAAGAAACTAATATGTAGCCACTCCCGTAATGGTAAAAGCTTCAATGGTTACATGTGTAGAGGCTGTCATATGAATAAACAACAAAGTTTTACAGTGAGAAGTTATTTAGAAAAATGTTCATAATTTGTAGCGAAAGGATTTAAAGTGCGCCTCAAAGGCGCCTTTTGACATTTTGAGACATATTTTCGAACTATTTAGGTTCTACAACATGCCGGTTTCCTCGATGTTTTCCTTCTGTTAGTAACTGGATACATACAGACGGATGCAATTCTATCTAATCAGCCGGTAACCATGGCAGAGTTAAAGCCTCATCCCTACCACATGGCTTTAGTCAGGACTTCTCCTAGCCGGTACAATGTCCCACTGCCCTCACAATATCATCGACCATCCATCTGGCAGATAGCCGACAACATTGGGGCGGACGACTAACCCACTCACATAGAAAATTAAACAGTTGTGTGCATAATTGCGCGGCATAATTGTGGCGGCCTCGGTGGCGTGGCGGGCGGTTGCTCGGCAGAGACGCCAGTTCGATTCCCGCTGCGGAAGGAATGTTTACATGTTCTGTAAATATTTCTTCCTGGTCTGGGTATTGTGGTACCATGGTAGTCGTAGTTTCTGATAACCACGACACAGGGAATCCTAGTGTGGCGTCAGGACTATGTATGTGACTGTTGGGTGTTTAGAAAAAAAAATTGGACTCAATCAGACGATTAACTGTTAGCATACAACTGTTTGACGAAGTCTGGAAGGTATTGTTTCTTGAACAGGGACCACTCAATCCCCTCAACAATCAGACGCCACGGTACATAAGAGATGCGCGCTTGTATTAATGTTTAACCAAGCATTCTCAACTAAGAGAGCATGGCCGTGCGTTCGTGACATTTTGAAATGAAAAGGATGCTCAGTTAGATTGCTTTGACTTTGATGTGGTCGCAGAACCGACGTCTAGATAATAGATATCTGGACAGCCGAGTTGGATTGGATGACTGGAAGTTTAAATTAGACTGTATTTGATGTTAGAATCTATTGCTAAGAAAAATATTACAAGCAGTTTTGACGTTTTGCAGTCAAAACTTTTGACATAATCTTAAAATTAAAATCCTGTGGGGCTCAATTTGGCTCAACGGATCAATATTGCCATTCAGCGTGGCAATGCGACCAGCGTCTTGAGCACGCTTCCACCGTCTGATGAGCTGGATCAGGTGAGCTATCTATAGACCGTTTGCAACGGCCTTTAGATAGCCCTACTGTTTCTTTTGTATTTTGTAAATTATATTTGTATTCGTTGTAAATTTCTTTCTGTTAATAAATATTATTTAAATTAAAATCAGTTACAAGTAACTGATTAAATTATGTATGAAAACAACATCATTTTTGATTCCCTTACCAAATAATGTTACTATTTATATGCTTCACACGTGACCAGTCAGATCATGAAATAAAATTCCCGACTTATTACAAATCAGCCCGTAACTTGAAATACACCAAAGCCGTGACCACTGGCCGCTATGCCATCGATTCCACTTGGGCGTGTAATTCCCCCTCTAGCATGGGGTAGCCTCACTTTCAGAAGCTCGTAAAGCACGCCAATTACTGTATACGGCCCCGATGGGACCAGGCTTTGATGGCTCACGGCCTACGGAGCAGTCGAGGAACCAAACTTTAGGGGTCAAATCTACCACAGTGGAACAAGGATGTCGGAAGTCCATACTGACTTATATGGCTCATATTACAGTGATTTACCTTATGTTTTTAGTTCAGACACTTTGATGTTTGGTGTCTTTGTAGAACGTGTAGTTTAGGATATAAATATGGCAAGATGTACCATACCTTGTGACATCCAATGAAAATGTACCTAAACCTTTTCGTTCTGCTTTAGTGGACACTAGTCTGTAGGAGTCTTATGAAGATTAACAGTGTTTTTTTTATACAATAGTTTCTTGGTCTCTTGAAGAGCTTTTAGGGGTCAGACGCTGGTTTTTATACGAAATCTTATGGCTGTTTTCCAACTTTCTAAACACTTATGTAAGTATTCAATGTACGTACATGCATATGTACAATTACCACCAATTTAAAGACCTATTATCACCTCAATCTTATAACTGATCTTATGTGGAGTAACATCACGACAAACAATAAGGAAACTGGTGCAGTACATGTGCATACATAGCCCGTCTTAATTTGTAAGACGTAGTACTAGTTTCCAGTTCAATGCCAAGGGGCATGGACACATTTCATAATCATGAAATTGCTTCAAAAGAAACGCAAGTCCAACCAATACTCTACACACAGCCCCCCTGGCCTTCAGTCTTTTGTGAGACGTTCTAAAGCTGCTCATGAATCAGTAAAGCGAGGGTGATATTTCGGCAGCTTTTTCGCCTTCATATTTTATTGTTCTTGTTTTGTGCCCCCTTTTTTACCTGGAGCATATTTTTTTACTTTAAACAGAGGACTGTATATTTTAGGTGGATTTCATCATGAAATATTTGATACACCTGTAAATTCACAAAAAGTATTACGGTTAACAATAAAGTCAAGCGTTTATTTTGGCTCACAGGATTATTCCTAAAGGGTAGGTTCTTGTAAGTTCGCTATTTCTCTGTAATTCCACAAGGAAAAGTCGAAATGAAATTGCAACTTCAAAACTCGGCGGAGTCGTTCTTGAGAAAACAACGGTTTGACTTGTCTTGTGCAAATCGAAAGCACTTTTAAAACTTTCTCTGCGATACGAGAAAAAGTACATTGCACTATGTATACCTAAGTATTCAAAACGTCCTTCTGCGAATTTTCTACAAGCAATGCCCAGGATTGTAAACGCAGTCTGAACTTTCGTCCACGCAAAAGAAAAGCCAGCCAAACTTAGGTACTAGTAAGTAAATAGTGCTCAAAATATACTGAAACACATCGGAATTTTTTACTAAACCGAGTACGTGCTCAGCTTTCGAAAGTTTACCGTGATCCAAAACTTTTTGGAGCTTTTAATATCTGAAAAACTCGTTCCACTTTGAGCTCCTTTAAAATGCTGATGAGTCTAAGATAAGACCCAGTGCTGTACCCACGAATCATTAACACTTATGTGTGCGGTGGAAAACTAAAAGTTGAAGAGGTGAAGATGTGTCTGGCGGGATCTGCCAGTGTTCAAATACATACATTAGGGAGATAGTGGCGTGCGATGGTGATGGTTGCGATGAAGTGAAGTGCCACATGCGCGCTGGCTGCGGCATGGTCACGCGGGATGCGCGGCGGCGCGTGCGCGTGGCTCGGCACGCCGTGCACGCGCAAAAACGGCGCCGTCTGCACATGTCGCCTCCACACGGCTCTGTTGCAGGTCAGTTCAAGATGCTCCGCACTCAGATTCGAAGCAATAAATTATTGTCTGTCTTTGAGACCAAATATAGAAATCATTATCCTGTAGGAGAGTGTCTGAACATCGCAATACCTGTGAATGTAAATTGCAAAGCCAATATTCGACGACGATCCGGTGGCATGGCTGGCGTGTGCTCGGCTCAGACGCAAGAGGCACGGATTCGATTCCCGTTACGAGAGAAATGTTTGTATGATCTGCAAATATTTCTTCCGGGTCTGTAGTATTATGTTTTATAAGTATGTATTTACAAAAATTTGAGTATTGTATCAGCCATCTGGTTCCCATAGTACAAGCTTTGCTTAGTTTGGGACTAGATGACGCTGTGTGAAATGTCCACAAATATTTATTTATTTTATTTAATATTATATGAGCAATCAATTCTTTATTTTGACGTTAGGTATATCTTTTTAGTGGTTTATAGAATGGAACGCAATATTTCGACATATTACGTTCTGTTCTATGAAGTACTCGGCATTCTATACAAGAGATTTGCAAGAACAATGAGAGAAATTGATTATAATGCAAGCTTTCAGTCGTAATAATTGAAATCCGCCTGTTTTCATTCGATCTCGGATATAAACGCGTGTACGCTAAAGATAATTCAATCCAGCAGCGCGGACTGCGGAGTGAATAGGCGTAGTGATGCAAAACGACGCTCCTTTCCCTGTGTAAGCCATGTGTGTGATTTCAGTTAGGTACTGTAGTACCTAAGCAATACCCTATTTTTGTGCACATATAAAAAGGAAATTGACTAACGACTTCTCATTATTTTCTGTACTATTAAATAGTTGGTTTATTTCCTTTCCCCGTGCATAAAAGTTTCCAAGGAAATCCTTCTGCAAAATTACTACCTTTTCTACTGCGGTCTCAAATTATACCAACAAGTGCCCCAACAAGAGAAGACCACTACGACTAATTATTTCAATGATTCTTTCATACCGATCTGGTGAATTTATTAAAATGAGTCCTTTCGTGAACTTAAATTATGCACCTGAACTTTTTAGGTTCTACGCCATGCTGCTTTCGAACTTTTTAAGTTCTACGTTATGCTGCTTTCTCATGATCGTGTGAAAAGCGGTGCCTGAGCGGTGCAATTAACCATACCACATGCCGGTCGCCGCGCCGGTGGCTGTAATGAAATTCCGCTGGCATAGAACTAATTCTATCAGTATGATTTGATTTCGTGGAACTTTCAAAGGCAAATTATTGAAGGGGAATCCGATTGAGAATTGTACTTGGAAAATAAACAAAGGTTGCTTACCAGGTTATGAGTAACTACATTGACAATCTCGTGGCCATGTGCCCGGCTAGACGCGGGAAGTGCGGGTTGGATTCCGACAGTATGTTGGCATTTTCGGCGTCTGGGTATTATGGTACTAAGATGCTACTTGGACAAAGTGATAGAGTGATTCCTTGGACGAATAAACAATCCAAGAGTGATTCTCAATGACGGTATTGGGTGGTCATTTTGGGTGATATCTCAGAATAGCAAATCAACGTGATATGACCACCCAATAACGTCATTGGGTCAAAGTTACAAAATAAAGCGGCAGTTTGATATTATTGTTAATAAGGCCTAATGATACGTTTTAAAAACTAAATACGAAATGAGAATCTCCTTTTTCAAGTCTGTTAAAAATATCATAGTAAATCATCATCATCATCTTCCTGCCTTAACCCACTCTATGTGGGGTCGGCACAGCGTGATCTTTGGATCATGCCTGCCTGACGTCAACCCTCCTTGGGAATACTTGCTTATTGCATCTCATCATGTTGGAGGATACTATTCCTTAGTCGACTTTTACGACATGCTCGGGGAGAGAAGCAGCTGGACGCATTCTATAAATATCATAGTAAATCTTTGTAGTAAAATAGTGTGTTGTAAAAATGATCCGTATAATTTCTATCGGTATCTGCAGCGCCCCGCTGTGCTCCAATACATTGTACTGACAGCTTCGCGATGCGCTCAGCTTTCATCCGTCTGTCTGTTTGTCCATCTGGTTCGGAGCTTTGCTAGTTTGCGTATGTTGTGACTAGACAACATTACTTTATAGTTAGTACTTAATGAGGCGTATTGATGAAGATTGTTTTATTGGATGTTTACGTCTGGTATAAAACGAAAAACCTTGTGACGTCAAAAGAAATTTACTAAAGTGTTTACAACATAATCAACTAAAACGAGATATATACCATGATTAGTATGATGATGATAATTATAAATTATGAGTATCCTGTTCTAAGTGCTAATGTTAAACGTGAAAAGCTTAAAATGTTATAGGTACTTTACATTTCAAACTCGTTGTCATCATCTCCAATATGGGACACCTACTGCTTGTTTCTAATAATCTACTAGCGAACGACACATCGTTCATTACCATAGCATAGCAATGTTGTCTGACGAAAAGCGTCATACTTATTGAAAAGAAGAAAAAACGTCGTCCGTCAGTAAAGTATTGGAACCGGGCATAAAGGATAGAGCGAGACAGACGCAAAATCTTCATTGACAGTTGTGTTCCTGTTTTCTTCCAGTTTCTACTATTTCCTGTAGTATCAAGTGCCTACTGCTACCCTGTTATATTAACGAGTGTCCCCACCCCAAATTATTACAGGAATAGCCGAGATGAATTGTCTATCGATTACGCCCTCAATAAACGACTCCACGCTAGTACTTACTTTACGATACATTTGTGTTACGAGTATTCCATCATCGTATTCTATCATCGGTTATCTGTAAAAGACATGGACGGGATGGTTGAAAGTGGTTCATAAATGCATCATAAGAATCACATAAAGGCTAGGCTTCACTTATATGCTGTCGTCATTAATAAACTAAACTAATATAAAGGCCTTTACTTATAAATGATGATTAGCTTACACGCTCAGCTTCACTCGCGTAGTGTAAATTTAAACACCCCATTTCACCACCTTTTGAGGGTAATTTTGAAAATATTAAAAACACAATGGTCTTACCCCCGAATACTCAAACGCATCTTAAAGTTGAGCACGTCTCAAATTACGATTTTTGACAGATTTTCATCAAAACTTGACTTGAGACGTGCTCAATTCTGAGTCGCGGTTGAGTATTCGGTGGTTAATCTGTTTTCCAAGGCCATATTTCTAATTTCCTTTTAGGTTATTTGGTTGCAAACAGAACAACCACGTATCTCCACTAATGGCGCATAATGCACACGAGTCCGACTGTCCCGGTGCTCCCGGAAAGACATATTTGCTTATGGTAATACGGTAAATGGAATCCCGAGAAATAATCCCGAAACTGAAATGGGGATGGTTAGTTCATGTATTTTTACTCAACTTTAGGTAATGTTATTTTACAATTTAAAACATCTGGCCAGATGTTCGTAGGAACCGAGCACTAGTACTGCCCTCCTAACGAAGAACATAGTAACTAGCGTTTTGTCAAAAAATAGTTAGATACATATTCGGAATAGCCTAACAAAATACAACATTCAGTTTTCACTTTGCGTTCACGTTCTCACTTTGTAACCACCGTTGCTCTGCGCTTCACGGCGCAGAGTAACATCAAGCTGAGACAGGTCCTTTTTGACTCACCACAAATAGCACAGACCTTTTTGCACGGGCCTCAATTTTAAGCTAATTACTTTAAAATGGTTTTCTGTAATGTGTTTTGTTTGTTTTATTTTGTTAATTATTAATTTTTTCATTTTGTTTGTTTGTTATTATACTTTTCTTTTGTGTCTGTGTAATGTTGTTGTTGTTTCAATTAGTTTTTATCTATCTATCTATCTCACTCACGTATCAAAACATGTTTGACATAGTTACTGAGTTCTTCACTAGGAGGGCCTGTAGTAACGAGGATTTGTAGAGTCTGTTTCACGAAAAAAGCCTCGCGGGGGGGGGGGGGGCGCTGTAGTCTTCGTATTACAAGAAATTGCATTAGAATTAGTTTTAGTACCGCCAATTTCCGCGGGACTGCTTTCGTGAAAAGGACTCTACCTACTTGTAGAGTTGGCAAGGCATTTTCCCAATCTGTGGTTTTGCGCAGACTGCGAGTTTGCTTGAAAAGATTTATTGGAGCAGAGAAACTGAACGCGGCGCACGCTCGGCGTCCTGAGATAACTACATAGAGCGACTTGCCTAATTGTGGGAAAAATGTGCTTCTTCTCGACAGCATACGAAAATAAACTTACAGAAAAAAATATTATGATACTTTTATAACGTATGTCGTCCCACTGCACTCCACAAAAAGGGCAAAGGTCTCCCTCAAACACACTGAGTGACAGCTCAAAAATAATTGTGAAATATATTTACTCAAGAACTGTAAATAATTCGAGGTAGAAATTACTTCCGCTAAATACGGATAATGTTCGGATTATTTACCCGGAAAACCAGACAACTGTTGCCCGAGATATCACGAGAATCGGTCGGCTAAAGAATTCGCTCAATAAATCACAGGTCGCGCCTCGCGGAGGCAATAAATTACACAGATATCTAGGCTCACAGGAATCCTGAGCCTGAGATAAAAACACATGTTAAGAAATTGGTAAAAACTTGGGTTTGTTCCCGTTTGATCAATGAGTATTTTTCCAATTCAACAAAAGATAATACAAAACTACTTCTCTGTAAAGAAAAGAACATAGAATGCATCCAGCTGCTTCTCTCCCCGAGCATTTAAAAGTCGGGATAGTATCCTCTACAACATGATGGACCATGTATATGGGCGATGGGCTTGATCACCAGTCACAATGGTTCACCATATCCATCTTGGGACTATGAAGGAGTATCTGCAAGTTTTCTTATGACTACTTATGGCTCTGCCCACCCAATTAGGGATACGGGCGTGATAATTTGTATGTATGTATAATACAAACACTTAAAACTATTAAAATATTCATTATCTTCTGTGATTTGTTAGAGTTATAATTATATAAAAAACCTCTTAAAATGTGTCAAAGTTAAATATTGTTTAAAAGAATATTGTCCCGTACTGTTAGACGGTGACAAACAGTAATGGGTTGTCAAATCCTACACCGGTTAAGAAACGTTTCTAAGTAAACCTCAAAATTGAGTAAGTTATGTTCATCCGAGTTAAAGAAATGGGCCACTAAGAGGAGTTTCATGTTCAAGCATTATTTTGACAGATTTATGATAAATAACAAGACATTGTTTAAATGAAGACGTAGATGTTGTATCTGAGAAATAAGTATGATATTTACTTCACAGATTTTGTGAATGTTTCACTGAATAAAAAATATTGAAAACTTTAAAAGATTGCAATCGAAAATAATGAAATATCACGTGGTTTTCATAATTTATTATACTCTAACGATTTATGTAATAAGTGGTAAAATATTATAAAAAAAGTGGTCGTAATGGCTGCCAAAAGCAGAAACGGATGGTCTTGCGGCTTTTTGCATTTGAGCCTCAATAATTTTACAATAATGTTCAGCTAAACTGGTTTTATTGGCGTTTTCAGTATTACGAACCTAAAATAACTGAGTATGAAAATACCTGCCTGTTTCATAACATCAATACAATTTATATTAAGTTAAAAACTTCTAACTACTTCTCTGCTGGACTAAGGAAAAGGAGTAAGGAAAAAACGCGTCCAGCTGCTCTTCCCGAGCTCGTCGTAAAAGTCGACTAAGAGATAGTATCCTCTTCAACATGACCATCTATCTATATGAGCGATGGGCTGATCACTGTCACCATGGTTCACCATATCCATCTTAGGATTTTGCATCAGGAGTGGCTGCAAGTTTTATATGATTACGTGTGGCTCGTGAGGAATACGGGCGTGATAATATGTACAAAACTTCTAAACTATTCACCAAAACTCTAAAAAAAAATATCTACAAAGGTTATGTAAAACATCTGTTGGAAAATATTCCACTTCAAAGAGTTTTACCTTTTTGGCGTTTAACGATGCAAGTCAAAGGTAGAGCCAAATCCCAGAGGCTGCATTGTGGAGATGTCAAAAGAGTGCCGTGGGAATATAGAATACTGCAGATTTAAGGATAAAGTTGGACAATTCTAGTCTAGGTTTTTAGTTATGTATTTACTGTTTTGATTGTAACCCGAAAAAAGTGATTCCGAATTCCGAGTCGTGGTAAAGTCGTGTTTTTACAGTAAAAAATAAGAAAGTTAGGTATGTAGGTATAATTCCATCTTCCACAGGTATCTTCAACCTTCAATTTTTAAATAAAATTATTTCTGAAGCAGCGAAACTAAACATATTTGTTCCATCGGCAAAATCAACTGTACCTACAATTTTTCGTTTGCACTGCCAACTAAAGCTTGCAAGTTCTTCGTTAGCCGTGACTCTCGCTTTGCATACCAATGACATTGGGCGAAGACAAGCAGACTAATTCAGCCCAGTCTAGATCTGGTTCAAGGACAGAGCCTCATCTGCTAAGTTTACTCTAGGCGGCCTTACCTCGCGCAATCAATGAACTACCCAGCTTGGGCGTCTTGAAGGTTAAGTGCTTTGAATTTGATGATACCGGGCTGAAAAGGTATTAATAATAATAAATCTTTATTCTCAGACAACTTAGTCCATAGCACAATAAAAAACAAACACATTCAAAAACAAATTACACATAAAAAATAAAAATATTAAAAGTATTAAAAAGAAAAAGAAAATTAAGAAACAGCATTACATAAGAAACTAAAAGGTATGATTGTTTTCACCCAGTGGTGAAGTATGGGACACTCATACTTGTTGGCTATAACTTTTAGTATGCTGTTGTGACTGCCTCTGACTCTATTTAACAATGATGTTATTCGTTTCCGCACAATAGCCGCGAACCCATCTACTCGAGCGTCCGCGAACATGCCCGAGGCACTGCAAAATCGAGGCAGACCCAACAGCATTCTAAAGATATTATTGTATTGGACACGTAGGGCGCTAAGAGACTTCTTCGTGTACTTAACCCATAGGCTGCTGGTGTAAAAGCATTGACAAAAGGCTTTAAACAATGTTATTTTGACGGGCACAGAGCACCGAGCAAACCTACGGGCTACCATATTACCTCTAACCGCTAACGTATTATTTCTTTCATTTGTATCCAATGTTTTTTAATAAGTAGTACGCCCCGAACTAACATCTCTCGCGCCATGTCCTCAATTCGCAAGCATTCGCGACCTGAAGTTTCTTGTACTTACACACTTCATTTATGTAGAAGTTTTCATTAGACCATTGTCAATTCTAAACGAAGAAAGAGTAGATATATAATAAGATAATATATTGATTACAGTACAAAATCAAATTTTTATGTCGACTCCAACTTTTTATACCGGTTCGCAAGTTATGCTTGAACAAACATACCACAAACACAAATCCAAATCAGCCAAGTTGTCACTGAGATCTTCACTCGCTTAATCAATAATCATTTTAAGACTATTTTAAAACATTAAAGACGATAGCAAACTTCTTTGTATTCCAACCTTTTTACTTATTTGTAAAGTTTACGGAAGTTACATGTTTGGGACAGATTAAAAAAAAACTTGCAATAATATAATAAATGTGAAAGATTATAAGTAAACATTAAGCAAAAAGCTGTAGTGAACTGAACTTTCCTCGACACCAAGAACTAAAATAGGTCCTAAAACTAATTAATTTGTGCACAATATTGATCGTGAGTATACCTAGGCATAAACTGATGGGCCTCATATTTAGACGACCTATTTAGCTATGAATGACCCTTTAACTTCCAATGAGCCCGTTTCGTAATAATGTCGGCATAACTAATTAGTTGGCGAGCCGTTTGCTAAAATGAGAATAGATATTTGATGGCAGACATTTCTACTTTGAAAGCTCATTTTGCGTGGATGGATAAACTTTATATTTTACAGAATTCCCATCTCTACATATCAGCTGTCGTTGTACTGCGGTACAAACCTTTCAAAACATGTCTGGACAATCTTTTCAACCGAACACTTCAATATTTCTCTTGCGAATATTATCCTCTGCTATTCCATTAGCCTTTGAACTTCGATATTATGTTGTTTATGGTTTGATGCGAGTGATGGCACATAAATATTGATAGCTTTCCATTACATGGCTGTTGAGGAAAAATTATGGTCGATATTCATTCTGAAGCGACAAATTATAATGTTTATAATGCGATCAGTGTTTATTTTGTTTGATGAAGCAGTTTTACAAGCACTCAACGAAAATGTGATGAGAGTAAATAAAGCGAGATTAGTCTGACAGTAGCAAATGAAGACTGATCTCTGCCTACCCCTATGGGAAACAGGAGTGATATTATGTATGTTATGTTGTGTATGTCATCCGAAAAGTTTTCCATTTTCAAATAAGTCGAAAACGTGTCGTCAACGCTGTCAATAATATAAATGATCGATTCCTATTCAATATTAACCATGACATGGTTTGGTTTTTAGGGTTCCGTACACGAAGGGTGCCAACGGGACCTTATTACTAAGCCTCCGCTATCTGTCTGTCCGTCTGTCGGTCTGTCCGTCCGTCTGTCAGCGGGCTGTATCTCATGAACCGTTATAGGTAGAGTTGAAATTTTCAGTGTGTTTTTCTATTGCCGCTGTAACAACATTTTTTTAAGTAGGTACATAGAGTTAATGTCCTTTTAAAAAGTACATGTATGTACGGAACCCGTCGTGTGCGAATTCGGCTCGCGCTTGACCGGTTTTATTATGATATTTTTGTAATGGATTTTCGGCTTACATTTTCCGACTACAATTTATTCGCAGAATTTTATGCACTTCCTCGTTAAAGGTGTCCTACGAAATTGCAGTCTGGCCGTGCTAAGTGCTCTCTCAAATAGCGCTCCTGAACATTCAAATTAAATGGCAGCTTTTATGAAATCCAGCCATAATTTCCTGCGGAGTGACTTATTAAAGAACTTTTTAGTATCGGTAAAAAGTTTGGATGTTATTTAAATGCGTTTTTTCTTTGTTTGCAGGAATTCGCAACCCTCACAAAGGAACTAAACCAGGCCCGGGAACAGCTGTTAGAGCGAGAGGAGGAGATCTCGGAACTCAAGGCAGAAAGAAACAACACCAGGGTGAGTTCTTTGAAAGATCTAAAGCCAAGGTACTTTTAAAGTTACATGCCTAGCAGTTTTGTCAATGAATCGATATTATACGATGAACTAGTCCTGACTCCACGACTTTGTCCGCGTTGAGTTTTTTAGGGTTCCGTGCCCAAAGGGTGCCAACGGGACCCTATTACTAAGCCTCCGCTGTCCGTCCGTCACTCAACGGGCTGATGAACTGTAATAGGTGGAGAGTTAAATACATAATATTACAACACCCAGACCAGAAAGTAATATTTGTAGAGCATGCAAACATTTCTCCCGAAGCGGGAATCGAACCCGCGCCTTTTGCGTCTCAGCTGAGCACTCGCCCGCCTCGTCACAGAGGTCGTCCTGAATAAGAATAACTTATTTGCCACTGTATCAATGAATACCAATCTACTTACAAAGATGTAATGGCAGATGTAACCAGCCTTCGACTTATTTGGCGAAAGGCGCTGAATAATTCAGGATCCGTCTAGACCGTAGAGTTCCGATTTGTTGTCCTAGCGTATTCCATTCTATTGGATTGATAAACGAAACGATTTATTGGTGTAAGCCATCACTGTTTATTCAGCGAAATGGCTGCTTTAATAATATAGTTTGTTTGTTAACCTGGCGCTTCTCAAGGACACCATGTTAAGAGTCATAGTAGTATAGTATCTTTCCACTTGAGCCGACTGGCTATAATCATGGCTTAAGTTTCTGTATATCACCGTTAAATTGTAAATACAGTTAGATTATAATATATCTCGCGAGATTGTAAACTGTCGAAAGATATCCGTAACATACTGCTTACAATGTAACCGATTTAAATTTGTGGCGCTTCGGCGGGCGTAATCTATAAATCTATATAGTCGTGTTAGTTACACCACTTATAACTCAAGAACGGCAGAACAGATTTGGGTGAAAATTGGTAGGGAGGTAGCTTAGAGCCAGGAGACGGACATAAGATACTTTTTATCCCGTTTTGACGTATCACCATCTAGGGACCACGCGAGCGAAGCCGCGGGCGGAACCTAGTAATCTTATAAAAAAAGTTACTGATTTTCTAAATGACTTTGTTCATGAATGTCGTAATGTCTGACAGAGATGGTACATTCAGAAACGCAATACTAATAACGCTACATCTACCTACTGGCGATAGATACATAATGCTCGTCTGAGGTGGCAGTACCTGTGTAGCTCAGTCGGTTGGAGCGCGGCCACGGAGGCTGATGTTCAAGTTCAAGGAATAAATGTAACGTTGTAATTGAGGGTGTGTTGTTCCAGCTACTCCTAGAGCACTTAGAATGCCTGGTGTCGCGGCACGAGCGCTCGCTGCGCATGACCGTGGTGAAGCGGCAGGCCGCCGCGCAGTCCGGCGTCTCCTCCGAGGTGGAGGTGCTCAAGGCGCTCAAGAGCCTCTTCGAGCACCACAAGGCACTCGACGAGAAGGTAATATCATTTATAGGCAATGCGTTTCAAAAGATCACGAACCGCTACCAACCAAGTAGGTATTTTTTTTCGTCATTTTGTAAAACACCCGTATCGCGACCAACTAGCTTGTTTACCCAAATATGTCTCCGCACGAAACGCGACCACACCGGGTAGTCATATTCATACTGACCGGGGAGAGTGATTAGTCATGCGGTTTTACTTACATTGCCCACAAAATAAGTCTCTTATTAAGGAACCAACTTACAGCTTTGAAAGAAGAGAAACTAGAAATACAAATTCACAAATTTTGCTCAAAAATATGGGTCAAAAGTCTATTTCTGATACTGTATGTATTTTTTATGAAATGCAACCTGAACAAGCGGGGTTCGAACCCGCATTTTCATCAATAGTACAATTACGAACTGGTTTTTTTATGGTTTCAGGTCCGGGAACGGTTACGAGTGGCGTTAGAAAGGAATACAGCTTTAGAAGAAGAATTAGCTTTAACCAAAGAAGAAGTAAGTACTTTTGTTTTTCACTGCCTTTTTAATTAAACGTACCGAGTCTTCTATGAATCTAGTTATCTAAGCGAGACATTTAATAGATGGAATGGACATTTCACACAATGCCAAAAGCAGAAGAAGTTAAGCAACGTTGTGCGCGGTCACAATTTGGATGGGTGACCGCAAGTGGCATTACTAGCTGAGATATTCCGTGCTTCGGAGGGCACGTTTAACTGTCGTTTTCGGCTTTTAAGTCGTTAAGCCATCATGGAGGCCTTTAGGCGGCCTAAAATCTCCGTCACAAGAGTTGGCCACTAGCTCATACGAACTTACTTTACAACGCCATTTAGACCCAAACTAAGCAAAGTTTATATTATGGGAACCAGATTGCTAATAGAATACTTACACTTTTTAGTAAATACATAAGTTACATTGTAACACCCAGATTGTACCTAACACAGAATAAACATCTTTTTTCGCATACAATTTTGCTTTGTTTGAGAATCGAACACACGACCACCAGCGCAGGAGTTAGAGATGATACATACGAGGTCTGTTGAGAATGCTTGTATGGAGATAACAATAACCGAATAAAAGTTGAATCCTTTGTTTATTGTTCTTGTGTTTTCAGTTACAGAACGTAAAGGCGGGACAGGACAGCGACAAGCCAAAGGAAAACGGCCAAGTGCAGACCGGCTCGCCGGAGCAGAATGGCGAACAAGTAGTTAAGGTACATACAGTGTATACTACACTTAATGGAGAACAAATTCCTGTAGCTCTAATGTGAATTTTCCCAGACTACACTCTAGCCACTGTTGTAAGAAATATGTATGAAAGTTCTAACGTCCTAAGAAATGGTGCCCCCGCCCCGGGTTTGAAGTAAGACTGTTTGAAGGTGTGTGAATATGGTACTTCTATCTGTTCCGTGGCGCAGTACCTAAAAGTTTTATAAAATATAGTCGAGAGCAAAAAATCCGGGTCATCTATAAAAACTTGAATATCTTGGAAACCATAAATAATGCTTTGTGAAATAAAACAATTTAAAATCCCTTAATAAAAGTAATGTTTGTTGTTATGTCATCAAAGGTTTCATTCATGGTTTCCGAGATACTCAGGTTTTTTAGGTGACTCGTAATTTTTGCTCTCGAGTGTATTTTATAAAATATATTTTTTCTGCAGTCGCTAGCGAGTCTGGGAAACAGAAGAGCCGCTGGAAATCTTGTCTTAAACGTCTTCTAAGCGTCTTAAGAATTTAGAAATGATTATTAATAGCAAGAAATAGTATTCGGGAGCACAATTGTACACACAGACACAATTTAACAGAAACACTAACTGAAGTTTGTATAGTCCTATAGATGCGTAGAGAATGGTGACTGTGCTAGTCTTCACAGTAGCTGAACCAATTTTGATTGAACTTTTAAAAGAATTACGATTGGAATCCAATGTTCAAAATTGGTTCAATTATTCTACAAATAGTCCTAAACTCTAGATTAGGATCTGACAAGTGGTTTTACTCAATATAAAACTCGATTATACTACTAATGTCCGGCTTCAATATTCTATACTAAAGGAAGACGAATCGTTAATTATGATAGCGTTACGTAAGCTTTTCTACGTTCAGTTAGCAGAATATTGGAATTAAGTTCCTTAACTTTTTTATAAGGATTGTTTTCGTTTGGGCAATTGAGTAAAGCCATATCTTCTAGTGTTTTCTGTTCGTTTAATATTTTGTTTGATGGTGGGCACAGGAGCAAAATAATGTGAACACAGAGGTGGAAAGCACTCGGAAAATCTCAGAGCTGCAAAACACGCTCGCCAAACAGGTTAGCGAACACATCGGCATTCGAGTGCTACATTTGATCGGTTACGTATTGTGATAGAGAAATCTGAGTGTATACTGTTATAAGGGTACTGATGCTATTTGATTTTCGACCTATTTAACATCATCATCTTCCTGCCCTTATCCCACTCTATGTGGGGTCGGCACAGCATGATCTGCATCAGCATATTTAATCTTGCCGACTGACAGTTTAGCAGCTATTTTAATACAGTTTGAAACCGCAGTA
Organism: Scotopteryx bipunctaria; assembly: GCA_949320045.1. NCBI lineage: Eukaryota > Metazoa > Arthropoda > Insecta > Lepidoptera > Geometridae > Scotopteryx > Scotopteryx bipunctaria. Next base: position 643,654 of record OX439449.1, read on the forward strand.
AAGTTCGAAAAAACTCAAAAAAAAAATGTAGCATGTAAATTAAATTACAAATAAAATGATTATATTTTTTTCATATAGGCGACAGTTGTTACAAGTTTCGACCAAAATTGTTATAGTCTATCATGATACGTAGCTGGTCGAACAGACCCCAAAGACGCGGTCTGAAGCCATTGCATCAATTGCATCGTGTCGCCGAATATTTATTACAACCTCGAGTATATAGCTTGCTTCTGCCGATACGAAGTACATCATTCATGTATTTTAATATATTTCAAAAAACGAGCAAAGTTCGTAGTCACTATTATACGTAAACATTTATAGAGCTACTTATGTTTATCGTATTAATCAGCACTATAATAAAAAGGTAAAGTTTGTAAGTTTGTAAATTATTTTAATTTTACCTCTATGCGAGTGAAATCGCATGGGTACAGTACAGCTTGTATTGTATAAAGCGTAGACGCATGTTACAAGGCAATGTAGAAACATTATATTGTAGGTTATACTATATAGCGTAGGAGCACAGTATCCATGGACTAACGTATACCACCATTACTAACACACACTCAACATTTCGATACTAATCATATCATGGTAGTTGGTGCACTAATTTGGGTAAGTAATATAGGTTTCGGTTCTTGTGGGTAAGATTTTATGTTAAGGTTTTCCAGCCGTCCAGTACAAAAATGCATAGTAATAATATTTGACAGGACTTTGTTTTGCTGAAACGGCACTGTATATTTTTAATTCTTTGTTTTTTGTGCCAGAATGCTGATGATTATGTCCGGTTATAGAGCGAATTAGTGGGCTAAAACAGACTCCAACTTAAAATATGTATTTTCTTGAACAGTGATCGAGGTTATTGAATAGAATTAAATTGAATAAATTTATTTTACGCCACAAAACATTAAAATGACATGAAAATTCCACAACAGATTAACTGAAGCGCTGGATTTCATTTCAGGACCGCTAGTTAGATTGATAAACTGGTTTTCAATAAGCAGTCAGCATAGATAAATTGAAACTGAAAATTGATTTATCGGAAGTCAGCATAGATTGAAACTGAAAGTTGATTTATTGACAGTCAGCAGAGCTGAGCTCGTGGCAGCGGCGCGTGGCGGAGCTCAACAACAAGATGTCGGAGATGGAGGAGCGGCTCGCTAAGAGCGAGAAAGAGCTTATGAAGAAGCAGGACGAGTGCGCAAAGCTGCAGCGAGACCTCAGGGAGAACGTTGCACAGAAGGAAGACCAGGTAAGACTTGTTTTTTTTTAATATATAACAGTCACATAGAATAGATCATTATAATTCGATTGAAGAACGGCGTGCTGGACCCTGAATAATGTAGAGAGCGACAAAGTAGACATAAAAGATTCTCAAACAAATGCAACGTAGTGGAATGCAAGGTAAAGGAGAACAATTCGGATTTCCTGTGTCGTCGTGGGTGTCAGAACTACGAGTGCCTTTGCGAAGATACCCAGATCTGGAAAATATAATTGCAGAACAAACAAAAATTTACCCTGGCGTTCAACTAAGTTTGTTCACTATACCTCCTCATATTAATTTCAATGTTTCTTCTGTGCTGTACCTATTATGGATTTTTAATTAAACAATCTACTCTTGATTTCCAGGAGGAGCGCATCACGACCCTCGAGAAGCGGTATCTGAACGCGCAGCGCGAGTCCACCTCGCTGCACGACCTCAATGAGAAGCTGGAGCAGGAGTTACAGCATAAGCAAGCTCAGCTTAAGGTACCATCACACCATTCATAGTCTTGAACAGTTCTCAATCGGCATGAAAGCGTGAGGAAACCAGCATGATCCTAAACATTCGGAAACTAGTGACAAATATACGAAAGGAACCTCTATGAGGCACTTTATTCTTATATTTTGTCAAACTGCTTCCAAATAAAGTAGTAGACAAATAGGCTTGCCGCACCGGGACTCGACTTGAAAGGATCGATTTATCTGGATGTAGTCAGTCTAAGTAATGTAAGTTAGAATATATTGGAACATACTGGGCCCTATAAGGGTTCTTGTTATAATGGTCTTTAATATCGGAACGGTTTATATACTATATCAGATCTGAAGGCGTTCATATTATTACAGAACCCATGGTTGTATTTTTTTGAGTTCTACAAGTTACGCTTACCATGATATACTGTGTAATAGGTACAAAACTATTAGCCATAAGTTGAGTAGATAACACTACACTACGCTGCATTAACACCCCTGTTCTAGCATTTGTAGCTAAACGTAACTAATGCATAACATAAACTGATGACGGCTAGAATCATACTACTTATTAAAAGTACAGTCTCGAAATAATTAATCTAAGTTTTGGAGCAAATTTTAATCCGAAAGGCATCAACAAAAATTCAAAAAGATCCTTTGTCTCTTACAAAAGTCTTATTATAAGTGATCTCTGTCGAAACTAACGCCAATACTTTCCGATTCTGCGAAGAATAATTGTATACATTTATAATAATATTTTACCTAATATTTTTAATTTTAACTTCTGCTCAAAGTGAGTTTTTTTCCGATGGTTGTTCTAAATAAAATTAAAAAATACTACAGAGGTTGACAACTTTAACTGTACCTAACCGCGTTGTTATGTTAACAAAACGGGAAATAAAATATATTAAGGATTAGGGTCTACAGATTCTAGCCTCGTCCGCTTCGCAACACATGTACATAGACATTCTCCGCAGTTGCAAGAGGAGAAGACTGCCGCCATCGAGGAGAAGTTGGAGCTGTCCTCTCAGAAGCTGGCGCAGATGTCCTCGCTGCCAGAGATGGAGGAACAGCTCAAAGCCAGGATGGAGGCTCTCAGCCAGGTATACCTACATCCAACAGTAACATTGTTGTAACCCCAGTAGGATTCCCTGTGGCTACCAGAAACTGATGATACAACACCCAAACCCGGAAGAAATATTTACAGAATTTGCAAACATTTCGAATTTTCATTTGCGAATTGAACCCACACCTCTCACGTCTCAGCCGCGTTCGGCCCGCCACCACGCCACCAAGGTTCGTCAATGCATGAAGTAAATTGCAGGTTTATTGTAAAGGAGGCTAGTGCCATTTACAACCAAGCGCTTTTTTGCAGTCCTTTTCAACTTGAACGCAAAAAGCTTAAAATAAGCTTTATTTGTGATTTCACAGATGTAGCTGATTTCTTAATAAAATTGTCCTGTTTAAATTAGTGTGTGTTTTGTGTACGTAAACATGTTCATGCTTAATGCTTTTCACTTTCATGATGTTAGAACTGTGTAGTAGATTGCCTTTTAAATCTTTTTAATATCACATAGTTATTTCTAGTGTCTTCAAACAAGTACATAGGCAGATACTACAAGTAATGTTATTTTTTGTTGCTTTGCTTTATTTATTTTACTAAATGCTTACCTTGGTTATGGATCCCCTCCTTATCCAATGAGGATAAAAAACATATCTTAAGAGTGAACGGCTCTAGAGTGTTCTTAGTGTTGTTGAAACAGTCCTGATCCCACATTATGATACCAGGTTACACGTCACGTGACCTAGCTTGGGTACCTATTGGGTTATATCACACATATCAGTATGATACTGGTATCACGATATTATCACGATATCACAGATATTGAAGGTTCTAACTTGTGATAATATCATGATACTGCGATACGCGTCAATATTCCATCAATATGATCATCATACTTTAGAATATCGTAAAAAAACCGATTGTGTGATGTTGAGATGTTTGTTAATTAGGAAGACCGATGATAAAACTCTTGACTTGCTCTTATACCAACCGTCACTGTCTTAACGGTATCTTCAAATGCGGTGTGTCTCCAGGCTCAGGAGCGGCACGGGTCGGCAGAGGACCGCATCCAGCGGCTGGAGGCGAGCGTGGAGGAGAAGAACGCCGAGCTGATGAGACTGAACCAGCGCCTGCGGATGAACGAGGAGCACAACACGCGCCTCTCCGCCACCGTCGACAAGCTGCTCTCCGAGTCCAACGACAGGTTTGTCCCTCACACCGTCAAACATACAGGGTTTCCTTTAACTGGGGCAGTATGGGGAAATCCGAAACCAGAAGAGATACAGGAAAAGTGTCTTAGAAAACATTCAGAAGATTTACCTCCGAATACTCAATCGCATCTCAAAGTTGAGCACGTGTTTCAACATGTTTTCCTCTTCCATCCCCTTCTATCAGCCGTCACTTCAGTATTCACTCCTTTCTTACTCATTTCATCATTCACGCAATCCATCCATAATAAATTTGCTGCTATTAAAGTAACATTATAAATAATTATAATATTATATTTTATAACATTATAACATAATAAATTTATGTAAATTTGATGAAGATCCAATAACGTAATTAGAACTTCACTACGCGAATTTTGTACGGAAAATCCAACCAAAGTTCGTCTTAATGTTCAAATGACTTTATTGGTCATGGAAGTTAGTATAGATACCTAGCCTTAGTGTCTGTCAGTCGGTTGTCAAGACTGCTTTGCTATAAAAGCTGCCGTTCTATTTTACGATTCAATATAGAAGAGTCGGGTAGACAGAAAGATGGAATAGGATTTCCAAAGCCTGAAGCTATAAGTACAATGCTTTATCCAGGTTACAAGTCTATCTATCTAGTCGTGTCACTAGTTATTTCGAATCAGTGTGGTTAAAGGTTTAAAGTGCGCCTCAAAGGCTCCTTTCTTGCATTCCAGGTTACAAGTGCACCTAAAAGAGCGGATGCACGCGTTGGACGAGAAGAACGCGCTGACGCAGGAGTTGGAGAAGACGAGGAAGTACGCCGACGAGCTCCTCGTGGAGAAGCAGGAGATCCTCAAGGAACTCGCCAAGTGGAGAATGGAGACTGAACAGGTATTTTGGAGACTATTGTACGTATTTTATTTCATCGATAATTAAATACAGTCAAACATACAACAGTTTCACTTCTAGTCTACATCATTCACGCCTGTTTTCCATAGGGGTAGGTAGAGATCATATCATGTCGTTTTTTATTCTGACTTCCATTTTCCAAAAGGAACATATTAATCTATTTTTACATTTAAGTTTGAGGTAGCCGTGTCTTTATCTTCAGTATTCTGTAGATTTTTTGTATAATAGAATTGAATATACTTTATTTGGCACATACACAAAAAGAGTGTGTCTTGGCCAGTGACGTGTTCTAAGCAAAGGTGCCACGGAATAACAGCGCTATAGTTGCTTCCGGATTCCGCTGAGTGGTAGCACAATTTTATTAATTTTTGTTTAAAAATATGTAATGTTACAACTTTAGTATTTGTGAAGCGATACTTTATTTATGTCACCCAGGGTGTGTATGTGTGGTATATGTGTTCCAGTTGAAGCGTCAGATGCTGGAGCAGGAGATCGCGTTCAACATCCAGCAGACGGACGCGCTGACGCGCTCGCTGTCGCCCGGCGCGCCGCCGCAGCCGCCCTCACAGATGTTCCAGACTAAGGTACACATGTCGAATTTTATTTAGGACTTACTTAATTATCGTAGAGCAAGGAGTTACTTTTTTAGGGTTCCGTTATTACTAAGCCTCCGCTACCTGTCCGTCCTTCCACCTGTCAGCGGGCTCTCTCATAAACCGTAATAAGCAGAGAGTTGAAATTTTCACAGAAATTTTCACACTATTTCTATTGCCGCCACAACCGAGGCCGTCAATGTTATACTAATGTTATTAGAAACGACTGCTCTCAGATATGCCAACCCGGCTCATTAGGACCAGGGGTAAAATGATTTCGAAATAACTTATAAGCCACTAATTGACGACCTCTGTAGATTTCAGTTTTGCTCATTGGTTTTTATTTCAGTTGGATGGCTCGTGGGAGAAACTTCAACAGGCTCACGTGTTAGCCAACGTGCAGCAACAGTTCGACGTGTCTAGCGATGCTGAGGTATGTGTCTTTAGAGAGCCGATTTCACTATTCGGCATTTAGCTTCTAAATTAAGCTAAAGAGCTGCGATTGCTAGCAGTTTTCATAGAGTACTAGCTGTTGCTCGTGACCTTGTCAGCGTGGAAATCTTAGTAAAAAAATCTGAGTGCAAAAAGTCAACATCATGCGGGGGAACACCGGCAGTCACCCATCCAAGTACTGACCGCGCCCGACGCTGCTCAACATTCTGGTTCCCAATACAAACTTTCATCCCTTATTTCACCCCCTCCAGGATTATTTTTGAGATAAAAGGTAGCCTACGTTCTTCCCCAGGAAGACCTATCTACATGTCAAATTTTATCGAAATCCTTTCAGCGGTTTAGGCGTGAAAAGGTAACAGACAGGCAGACAGAGTTATTTATATTATTAGTATTTTGTGAAATCAGCTCTATAAAAGTCCACTCTGTCGTCTGCAATAAAATTTAGACCGAATTCTAATTCTAATTATTGTTATGGGAACAAAGATTTGCACTGACGTACCGCGGCGGGGTATATTGTGCATTATCCCCCTGCTAACCCTCCCCCAGCCAGCACAACTCTTTGAAGTACTGGAGAAGGACTTTGGGATGTTGGCAGCAGTGTTCCAGTATCCTGGTGCACTGGTGGTCTAGTTGGTAGTGACCCCGCCTTCCGATCCTAAGGACGAGGGTTCAAATCCGGTCGTGTACCAATGGATTTTTCTGTGTGAAAAATTTATGTGCGCTATACCAGTACTCTCAAACGGTGAAGGAAAACATCGTGAGGAAACCCGCGACTTAATCAGCTCCGCGCGTATTGACCATGTCTTTCCTGTGGACAAGGCCGAATAAGCTGAGAGGATGGAATAGGTGCTGGGCAAGCCTACTCCATCTTAATTCGTCCCAGGCACTACAACGTCCCGTTAGTGAAGGTAAAAAGTTGCCTCCTGACGCTGTGTAAATCATCTACTATAGATGGTTAACGGCCTTAGTAGTAGTCCAGTATCCTCGATGGTGTTGTGCAACTCAAGTGTGAGTTGAGCTCCTACGGTCAATAAATGGGTATTATGTCCCCAGAACGAGGAGTCAGACGGCGGCGTGGAAGGAGGGCACACGGACGCGGCGGCGCTGGCGCTCATGCTGCAGGAACAGCTCGACGCCATCAACACCGAGATCCGCCTCATCCAGGAGGAGAAGCAGAGCACTGAGGCGCGCGCTGAGGAGCTCGAGTCCAGGGTCAGTATTGATACATAGATTTGCCGAAAACACACACATATCTATTCATAACGCACATGTCAAGTTGACATTCAAAATAGCAGGGACAGAGGTACAAACTCTATGATAATCTGTGGGGACTATAGACTATGTACTGTATGAGCTAATTGCTATAGTTCGTAAAATGTATAACTAACATATTTTCCAATGTGTAAGCCTGTTTAAGTGTCAGTCTAACAGTACCGACTGCTCTTTTTTACAAGACTGTTAGTAAAAAATATACAAGGATATACATTAAAGTTAAGGGAAGAACTTGGATCAAAAATAGGTACCGACTTGAAGACAAGTAGCTATTAATAATTTGAATATATACTTTTATATTCATTTTTTATGGAGCTGAGGAATCTAAATTATTTCCAATAATTCTATCCGTGGCGTGATATTTACTTGTCCGCTGGACTGGAAGTAAAGAAAAAACATAGCATGCAGCTGCTTCGCTTCCCGAACATGTCGTAAAAGTCGACTAAAGGATAGTGTCCTCTTCAACATGAAGAACCATCTATATGGGCGATGGGCTGATCACCTGTCATCATGGTTCACCATGTCCATCTTAGGACTAAATCAGCTAAATCAGGCTCTACCCACCCTATTAGGTGATAATTATGTATGTATGTGGCATGATTTTGTAACATACTCGAGTTGTCATCCCAGTCGTCTACCTCATCCGTCCCTTACTAAAGGTACGCACTGTAGTAGGTGTGAAAGCGACGGACGACGACCCGAATGTGTTACTAAATCCGACAACCGGACGGGACTTGAACCCAAGCAAACCTTTAGCAAGTAGCAAGGCTTTACCTTAATATGTGTTTGTGTATTCCAGTGACGCTGGCAGGTTACAGTGGTGTAACCTATTTGTTTCCCCCCCAGGCCCCGTTCTCATCGCCCTTGTTCCCGCAGGTGGGCAGCTACGAGCACATGAACGTGCTGGCGCGCCGCGAGTCCCCCCCGCGCGCGCCCTCCCCCTCGCGACACCTCGCGCCTTTCAACAAGTATCACACGGTGAGTACATATCTTTAACATGTACCACTCAGTGAGTACATATCTTCAACCAGTACCAGACGGTGAGTACATTCAACAAGTACCACATGGTGAGTACATAAATCTTCAACAAGTACCACACGGTGAGTACATTATCATTATCTGTGGTCGGCACAGCGTGATCTCTTCTTCCACTTCTTCTATCGCCCGTCATCTCTGTACTCACTCCTTTCTTAACCATGTCCTCTTTCACACAATCCATCCACCTTTCTTTGGCGTACCTCTACCTCTAAATCGTACATTCGTTTCTCGGACCATGCTGTAAGGGTGAGTACAAACAAGTATCACACGGTGAGTACACACAAGTATCGCACGGTGAAAACACAGATATAACCACAGGGACGTGCCACACTAGAATTCCCTGTATCGTGGGTGTCAAAAACTAAAAGTAAATCCGGAAGAAATATTAGTAGAATATGGAAAGCATCCCAGCTGAACACTCGTCCGCCATACCACCACGATTCCCGCGACAGGAATTCGAAGCTGGGTGTAAATCATGGTACCAACTCGTAGTTTATGATAGCCTCGACAAAGCTATAAAACTGCCTGATGTTATGTATTTATACTTTGTTATTTTTGAAGTGTGAATCTTGTTGTAAATCATTAACGTTTCATTTACATTGTCGTTGAAGTGTGAATCTTGTTGTAAATCATTAACGTTTCATTTACATTGTCGTCAAACTAAATAAGAAATCATTTTAGCCGTTTTAATGTATTTTAGCGTAATAAATATCTCTTTCTGTGATTTAGAGATTATGTGATACCAGCTTTCGCCCGCGGCTTCGCTCGCGTGGTATCAGGGCAAAAAGTAGTCTATTTGTTATTCCAGCGCACATACTATGTATATTCCAAGTTTCATTCAAATCCGTTCAGCCGTAACGGTGTGATTGAGACACAAACATACATCGTTACATCCACACATCCTCACAAACATTCGTATTTATATTAGTAGGATTTCTTTAAAAGAGTTTCTTTTTTAGTTTAAAGTGTAAGATTAGTTGGATTAAGGATATGTTTAATAATTGCGGTAGGCGCCGGCGGCGATGTCGCCTGCGCACGCGCACTACCGCGCTGCGCCGCCCGCCTCCGAGAGTCTGCCCGCCAGCCAGGTCGGTCACCACGCCAGCCCTTTCACTGACACCTTGATCTCCCGCACCTGTCTTACCCAACTCCCAAGTAATGCGGTTTCCGTTCACCGATGCCTTCTGTTAACCTGATCCATACCATAATATATTCCTACCTAACTCTCGCTATGTGGAGGCTTCTATCATGGATCCATCCTGCCGTCAGCCAGGTCGATCACCACGCCAGCCCTTTTACTGTTGTACGAGCTGACAAACACTTTCAGCTCATACTTGCTTTATATAAATAATTTATATTAATTTTAGCTTAGCTAGCGTTGCCCTAGTTGCAACATTTCATGATGCAATAAAGCAGTGTACGTCCAACACTCGACGGGTTCGGTTTTTTATTCTCTTCGGAGTTACCACCATTCAGCTAGCTAGCATCCCTTAGCAGTTTTACCCCAGCTTAGCTTTACTGTTTGGCTCAGCCCCAAACAACTGTCACTCTAAACTTTCATAATTCCCCGTATTTATCAACATGTTTGAGAGCCTTTGAGGCACACTCTAAATACTTTCACCACACTGATAGATACGATGATAAAGACCATAGATAGAACATATTCCTACCGACTCCCGTGCTATATGGCGTCTTCTATTCTCTTCTATCCTACCCTCCAGTCAGGTCGGTCACCACATCTGCCCTTTGTCACCCTGATCCGTATCATAGCATGTTCCTACCCAATTCCTGCCCTTTATAACGCCGGTAACCAATGCTTTCTGTGTCCCTGATCTCTCGTATCATAACGTTTTCTTTCTCATTTGTCCTTTGACGTGACATAACCCTTCCCCATACCTCTTCCCCCCCCCCCCCCCCCCCCCTTTAGCCGATTGCGCCTGGAAGTTCGCACTAAGCACGCGATATGTGGTAATATTAAACCACTGCTGATTTTTGCGTGCATATTGAAATAAAGTCTGTAGTTTTACTGTTATTTATTTATGCATATAATATAGACGTGATAAAAGATGTACACATTTCTACACGCTCTTGTATCGAGTCTTATGTATAAGTAAGTAGCTTTGTATGTTATGTATAAGTAACTAAATTAATAATATTACCTGGCTAAGACGTTGCACAGCAATGCTTGAAGCGTATTCGTAGTTAGAGAAAGCTTTTGTGTATTTGAAATGTATAAAACGTAGGTAAATATGATGCATTTGTGATTTACATACTTGTGTGAAAATGTCTTATTATAGTACTTATTTACTCAGCTGAACTATTTGTATTAATTTACGAGAATTTGTACTAACAAAATATCATTAGACTATCCACTTTAAACTTAAACAAAATGAATCTGTATTCATCCTCATAGTAGTTCTCTTACCAACTAGACACCCGTATAACTTTATTACCTTAGCTGCCGCCCGCGGCTTCGCTCGCGTTTTACTTACATAGAAAATAGCCTATATGTTATTCCAGCACACGTAATTTGTATATTCCAAGTTTCATTCAAATATGTTCGCCTAAACAGGCGTGATTGAGGCACACACATACAAACATACTCACAAACTTTCGCATTTATAATATAAGTAAGATATTAAGAGCAAACTTAAACTTCACTATCTTTATTCAACAAAAAATTAAGGATCATTTTGAAATGCCTACTTGAATTTAAGCCGTCACTTTAGTGTGTACCCACGGTCAGCAACAATCAACGAATCCGTACGTAGCGTGGCCGTGGGCCACGCAGAGGCCACGCACGCAGAGCACCTGACCTTGTTCATAGGTATTCATCCATACGTATTGAAGTAAATTCTATACTCCTAAACGCGAAAGTGCAACCTTCTTACCCAAACGTTTCGCCAATAGAATTCCAACCTTATTACCTCACACACAGATGTCTTTGATACACATTGCCAATGGAAATTGAACGTTATTATCGCGTACACAGATGCAGTTATGCGACGACGGCGGCGGCGCCGGCGTGGGGATGAACGTGTCCCTGCCCCCCGGCGCGGAAGGCGCGGAGTCCCCGCTGACGGCGCGCTCGCTGCGGCTCGAGCGGGCGGCGCGCGCCATCCACGCGGAGAGAGATCGCCTCAGGACGCACTATCAAACGCCTTATGACTCGTGAGTATATTATAAAGCTTCCAGAGAACTTTACAGGCTACGGCTATAGGGAATCTGTGATTCAAGGTTTTCTGGAAGGGATCGCTTATTAGTGATGAGACCGCCCGTTGTACATTTATTTTAATTAAAATTTGTTACTAGATTCATTAGTTGTCAGGTGTGCAATAAAGCATTTTCATTAATTCATTCAAATGAGGGTTAAATATTTTTAATGAACTTTATTACATCAGAATTATAACTCCATCAATATTTTTGATTATCGGCCGGGGAAAAAGGAACTGCACTGACGTCCCGCGTTGGAGTATATATACGCGACGCAAGTATCGATATAATCGACACACGGATATAAGCCATGCGACTTGGGCACAAATAAGAATTAGAATAAGAATAAATTTATTTAAACAAAAACAGATGTAGCGGTACATAATACGGTTTTTTTTTTTTTTTTTTTTTTCGCCTCATATTTTACTGTTTATATATTTTTTAATAATATTATGTTAATCTTAATTTTGTTGTGAGAGAAAATAAAAATATATTATTATTATTATTATTATTATTATTGGACATTGATAAAATGTTTTTTTAAATAATACTATAAAATAACTAAAGTAACTAAGTAGTAACGTACTACTGCATATTAAATGAATTTGTACCCAGGTTAACCTCTGTTCCCCACACTAGGACTAAAAAGCCTGTATAAATATCTACATCCTACTTATTCTACTTATATTATAAATGTGAAAGTTTGTGTGGATGTGAGGATGTATGTTTGTGCCTCAATCACGCCGTTACGGCTGAACGGATTTGAATGAAACTTGGAGTATACATAATATGTGTGCTGGAATAACATATAGGCTACTTTTTGTCCGGATATCACGCGAGCGAAGCCGCGGGCGAAAGCTAGTATGTGTATTATATGAATGTATTCGTATTACTAACATTTTCAGTTCACCAGTTATCTTAATCCTTTCTTTTCACGCTGCCAGGAGTTCGATAATGTCAGGAAGCCTCGCCAGGATCCCCATTCACAGGTGTCCACGAACTATTCCAAATAATATAAACAATTACAAACTTCACTCCGAAGTGAACTTAGCCAACATCTGGTGCGACTGTTCCGACTCACAGTTCAACTATGCGCCACATAGACTGTGCATCAAGTCCAATTTGTATAGGATTGTTGACAGTTATCTGTTTCACCATCCTTGTTTGGTGAAAAGCGCTAGTTATATTTAATTTTGAAAGAAACCCGTCAGGACAAACTTTTTCTATAAGATACTTTTATTTTCATCAAATATAAGTGCTGTTTGTGCACAATGTTACTGTTTCAGAAAGCAATATATTCAATGTTTTGTTTTTACGAATAAATTGAGCTATAAAATGGAATTACTAATAGTTTCATGTGGTTTCAGACCTTGTTTTTTTATTATGTATCAAATGGTATGTTTCTGAATTTATTATTTATCCCCCTGTGTGGTTGTGTGAAGCTAGGGTGTGCATTAGTAATTCCATTTTAGACAAACGCCAGGCTCGCATTTTTTGCTGCTTTTTATTTATTTGCTGACAAATAGCTTCTTTCATGTCATTTTCAAAATGTAACACAAATTTTAAACTGACATAAGACGTGTTGGTAGATCAACAAGCTATCTCTTTTCTTTTCAAACGTTATTAATCTGACTAAACTGTCTCTGAACGAGTCAGCATGAAAAAGATGAAAGATTTGAACAAAAGCTAGTTCATGCTACTTTCAACGAGTTTTGCTCAACTGGTTATTCAAACATTATTTCCCTGTCAGCTCAAGCCAGGAGTCCCTGGGGGGTTCCATGTCAATGTCGGCGAGCACGTGGGGCGGCGGCGCGTCCCCCGGACTGCCGCGGGGGGTGGCGGCCGCGGCTTCTGCCGTGTCCATCGCTTCTATGCACCAGCAGAAGAAACGGGGCATCAAGAGCTCGCTGGGCCGATTCTTTAGTAAAAAGGACAAGGCTGGGCTACCGGTGAGTTGGTTTCACTTGTTTTTTATTGAGCTAGTGTCGCGGCTTCTGCTCTTTCTGTCGCCTCTATGCAAAGCAGAAGAAACGGGGCATCAAGAGCTCGCTGGGTCAGTTCTTTAGCAAGAGGACAAGCTGACTTGTCCTTGAGTTGTTGTTTCACTTGTTTCTTGAACACCATAGCTAAAGTGATCATTGATTTTGTGACTGTTAGAGGTGTTCAATACTTACTTCATCGCTGGACTGGGAGTAAAGAAAAAACATAGGATGCGTCCAGAGGCTTCTCTCCTCGAGTATGTCGTAAAAGTCGACTAAGGGATAGTATCCTCTCCAACATCATAAGATCATGATCCAAAGATCATGCTGTGCCGACCCCACATAGAATAGGATGTGGGCAGGAAGATGATGATGATGATGAGAGGTGTTCAATGCGCAAATATTGGCCTGATTTTCGCATATCGTTTTGTCGTAATCAGTATTTACAGAAGTGTTCCTTTCGCATGTTAGGTAGGGTATTGTACTTGCGTTAATATCATGTTGTGTTGTGATGCAGCAGGGCGCGGCGCCGCGCTCGCTGTCGTCGACATCGTCCCTGGGGCTGGTGTCGCTGGCAGGAGACGAGCCGCCCCAAGACAACCCTCTGCAGGACTACGGCCGGGGGAAGACCAAGTGAGTAGACCTCTACTACTCGTCTCACTGCTTCTAAAGGAGGGTCTTCGTGCACTGTACACATCATGTCTTTGATTATTTTGAAGTTCTACGACGTGCTATTTTTCTATTTCGCTCTGTGAAACGGTGTCCCCTTTACACGCCAGGGATTTTGATTTTGTTCGGAATTGAAGTCTTAATAAACCGGTCAAATGAGAGTTGAATTCGCAAACGAAGAGTTCCGTACCATCGTACATGTATATAAATGTTTTCCCCTTTTATTTTTATTGTTACAGAAACACACATTCTGTGAAAATTTCAATTCCCTCCCAATCTATTACTGTTTATGAGATAGATCGAGTCTGCTGATAGATGAACAGACGGACGGACAGCGAAAGCTTAGTAATAGGGTCCCGTTAGCACCCTTCGGGTACGGAGCCTGCCGTCCTCGTTCGGCCATTCTCTCATCTTGCGCTCTGTTGATGGTTCGGGAGTCGCTTTATTTATGTTGTTTGTGTTGTGGCAGGGACCGCGACTACCGGCACGAGTTGCTCGGCGAGGCGATGCGCGCCGGCACCCCCTTCGCCCTGTGGAACGGGCCGACAGTGGTGGCTTGGCTGGAGCTGTGGGTGGGCATGCCGGCGTGGTACGTGGCCGCATGCCGCGCCAACGTCAAGAGCGGAGCCATCATGTCAGCTCTATCAGACCAGGAGATCCAGCGGGAGATCGGTGAGTTTGTCGTCTATCTGTGAGAGTTTCCTCCACCCGGTGGACCGGGCTGACGGTGGTGGCGTCGCTGGAGTTGAGGGTGGAACCACCAACGTCATGAGCGGAGTCCAGCTGACAAGGAGATACAGAGAGAGAGATTGTCTTAAGAATGTTTGTTTGTCCTCGCAGGTATCAGCAACCCTTTGCACCGGCTGAAGCTGCGGCTGGCCATCCAGGAGATGGTGTCGCTGACGTCGCCGTCGGCGCCGCGCGGCACCGCCTGCGCCGCGCTCGCCTTCGGGGACATGAACCACGAGTGGATCGGCAACGTCTGGCTACCCTCATTAGGTTAACACTCTTCTGGCTTAAACGCACGGCTTCGCTCGCGTGGTGTAAATTTTATTGCAAATTTTACCCCTTTTTGAGGATTATTTTGAAAAATCCTGAAACACGTCTCCATTTATTTTTATTTACAGTATCCAAACTGTGTTTCAAGCCAATGGCACCGCCCATTAAAAAGTTGCCATACAAAATTTGACACCCCTTTTTAAGGCTTGTTTTGAAAAATCCTGAAACACGTGCTCATTTATTTTGCATTTATAGAGTCTATTCTGAGCCTATTCGCAGAATGCTTATACAATAACAATGATAATACAGTACAGTACAGAGTATTATAATACATATTTTTTACAGGATAGTCTGGGATAACTCAAGGTATCTAGAGCTAAAGATGCCAGCACGAATATTGAGCTCTGACTGTTCCATCTACCTTTCAGCCGTCGACGTGCATACCCCGGGCACTGAATATTACTCGAGAATGGATTCTAACAGAGCAACTGTATTTTTCAGGATTACCTCAATATAGGACTACGTTTATGGAATGCCTGGTGGACGCGCGGATGTTGGAACATCTTACGAAGCGGGATTTACGGACGCAGCTCAAAATGGTCGACAGTTTTCATAGGTGAGGCCTTCTAGCAAAGTTTCCATCTTATCTTTGACCTTATCTATTATTTACTTTGCATAAAACATTTTCTAAAAAGTTGGTATCGTCCGTTGAGGTGTGTGAAGTTGTCAGAATGAATAGGATACGGAATGAGTACATCAGAGGAAGTTTGAAAGAAGAGCTAGTGACAGAGAAGATGAGGAGTAATAGGTTAGCGTGGTATGGGCATGTTATGCGGAGGGTCGAAAGTCATGTTACAAGGCGAGTGATGAATATGAATGTGGATGGATTTGCAAGAGGAAGGCCGAAGAAAAGATTGTGTGAAAGAGGACATGCGTGTGAAAGGAGTGAATACTGAGATGTCGAGTGATAAATGGAAGAGGGAAACATGTTGTACCGACCCTATCTAGTTGGATATGGGCAGGAAAGTGATGTATTTTTATTTGTAAGTATGTGTGTGTTTATTTCAGAACGTCGCTACACTTCGGCGTGGCGTGTCTAAAGCGCGTGGGGTACTCCGTGCGCGCCCTGGAAGAGCGGAGGCGCGCGGCCGAGCTGGCGCCACCTTCTCAGCCGCGCGACGTCATGGTGTGGACTAACGAGCGGCTGCAGCGCTGGCTCGCCAACATCGGACTCAAGGTACTGTCCAAAGCGGGGTACTCGGTCCTTAAGGCAGATCGAAGCAAGCGTCTCTGGCGCCGCGTACATTCTACTGAAGCCTAGCCTTTGCGTTTTTAAATTCCAATTTGCTGCCATATTCCTCAGTTTCATAACTTCAGTTCATTATCGAACACATGTCGAAGAAATGTTTTTATTTCTGCAAATATTTCTTCCGGGGTGTTGTGGTGCCACTCGTAGTTTTTGATACCCACGACACAGGGAATCCTAGTGCGAGGTCAGATGTGTTATGTATTATTTATACCTTACCAACGTACCTTCAGCTGTTTATTATCAAACACATGGTTTTGTTTAGGAGTACGCAAACAACCTGAGCGAGAGCGGCGTGCACGGCGGACTGGTGGCGCTGGACGACACCTTCGACGCCAACAGCATGGCGCTGGCATTGCAAATACCTACGCAGAACACACAGGTGAGCCCGACACCTTTTCAAAGGCTCCTTGTTCACTACCCCGTTCAACCAGACCGTTGTGGTCCGGGCACGAAAAGATTTTTTTTTGTGCCTAGACGGTTAATTTACGTAAGGAAATAATGGGTGGAGATCCTCGGACTGCTTCGAGTTAAAAGTGCAAAAAAAATCGGAAACTTGTCGCACTGTCAGTTATGTTCACTGACATGATGTTTGTCACTTCCCAGGCGCGGCAAGTGTTGGAAGTGGAGTTCAGCAACCTCGTGGCGCTGGGCACGGAGCGCGGCGACGCGCGGCACGACCACGCCGCCGCCTCCTGACATCAAACCATTAACTAGTCGCCCCTCGCCGCCGACTGACCACACTCGCAACACCCGCTGCTGGCCGACTGACATTGTGAGCTGCTAGTGTGATGCCGCTCACTGACCGCGAGTGAGGCTCGAGTCTACCAACACGTTCTGTGATTAGTGTTTCACTCACCAGCCGTTTTAATCGGTCAATACTGCTGTGATTTCGTTCTGTAAGTGTGAAGCCGCTCACTGACCGCAAGCGATTCACTAGTCTTGACTGTGATTATTGCAAAGTTGCCTGGAGCTATGGGCGAATCGTGACCTGCGATGTATTCAGCCGTGATTGTCTCATCTCAAGTCTACTGACATGTTGGCTAGTGATGACATTCAATAGTTCAGTGATGTGATTAGTGTGAAGTCGCTCACTAAAGCCACGGGTGACTCATTGGCTACCAACACATTAGCCGATGTCGGTCGTCATAGTTCTGCGATGTAGTGTGAAGTTACTCACTGAAGCCGCGAGTGACTCACTCACCCACCTATAGAGACATGGCAGTCATACATTCAATAGTTCTGTGATGTGATTAGTGTGAAGCCACTCACTGAGCCATGAGTGGTGATGGTAAATAGTGATACATGAAATAGTTTTTGCTAACTTGCTACTAAATGAACTAGTGATGTGATATTAGTAACGCTCTGGAACCACTAGTGATGAACAAACAGGCAGTGAAATTATGAAATAGTTGAATTAAATTCTCAATCTTTTCTTTGAGTTGGATAGAATTAATTTACTCTCTGTACTGAGTGACATATGATTTATTGACACTTCGAAAAGTGTTTTTGAATCAAAATGTTTTGTACTACTGGCTCTCACTGACTCACTTGATGAGTGACGAACAAACGAACCCACCATGAATGAAAAACTTCGAACATCACTGACTCACTAAATGATAATCTCAGTGTAAATACCCTTGAAGTTAGGTAGTAACTAATAAGCGAGATCGGTGATACTATTTTAGGAACTCACTCGCTACAATATTAGAATATTTCCATTATAAAAGTCGTGAAAAAAATATTTCTTACACGCTACTCCCTGAGAGTAGTGGGTGATAAGCAGTGATCGGAGTCAGGTGGGCTAAAATACCTAATGTTCGAAATGTGGAAACAGAGACAAAGTGGAGACGCCTTAAGACTAAATATATTTTTTTCGGGTCCGATTGTCTCGGTTTTCGGGACTTTACTAAATTAAGGTACATCTAAAATTAATTTAATAACATAACTATCGAATTAATTTCCGGTTTTAGTTTTCGACAAAACAATACGCACGATTTGTATTATTAAAAATAATTAAAAGGTAATTTCCTTTTCTTCGTTTGAACGATGTCAGTAAAAAGGCGCAGAACGTAACATGCCAGCTTATTAGTTTATGAATTAATATTAAATGTCTCGAATAAAATTATTGTAATAAAGAAGTCTCCACTTTTTTGCCTCTGTTCCTTGAACTTTAGGTATTTTAGCTCGTCTAATTCCGATCACTGGTGATGACCGACAGTTTTGACGAAGGCGAATAAAAAACAATTCAATATATATGACCCTTTTTCAAAACATGGTGTCTTATTGTGCGGAAATGTTAGTTCGGGGGCCTAAAAATATAGATAGACCGCGCCTACTGATGGGATAGACAAATTCATAATACGAACTGTGTCAAAACTAACTTCTAATGTGTGATCTAGACTTTTTTTATCACGATTGGGCCCTCGTTTTAGAATTCCGAATGTTCATTGTATCAATTTATAAATTCCTTTTCTCGAACCCCTGTTTGTTTGTGTGGCTATTTCGATATCACAAAGAAATGAAGAGTGGAATGCCTAGGGGATGAAAGTCCACTGGTTATTGAAACCAGCTAAAAAGAGGTGCGACTAATTTGTGCATACCAGAGTTTACTAACTCCCGAGTTGGTAGTTTGCCAACAATTGTCAACTAGATGCTCTGGTAAGCACAAATCAGCAAGTATAGAAAAGTTACAATAAAAGCGTTAGCCAATCACCTAACGTTGTTCGCTAACGCTTTAATTTGAACTTGTCTAGACTAGACCCCGTGTTCGGTTAGTGAATGTATAGTCAATGTGTATATTACTGTACTTTATTTATTTAGTTTTTGGTACAAAAGTATAATTAACCGACTGCCTTGTACGATTGGAAGCCATAAATGTGTGGTTAGAGTGTAGGTTTCTTTGAAAGGCTCTATTGAACTTTTTGAATATCAGCATTTCCGAAAAATGGATTTCAGTTTTATAATAAGGTCCTGCAAATGTTGAGATATTAAAAAAATCCTCTTATGAATCTATCGATATAATATATCTACTTTTTCAATACCTACCTATGTAATGATTAAACTTAGTGAAATGCTTTATGTAAGTTACAAAGTGCTCTGATAGAGTAGGTTTATGTACTTAAAACATATAATCCACGATATTTATAAAGATTAATAATATTTCCTAATCTATATTTAGTTTTGCTTTTTAATTAGACAAAGAGGAAGTATCAAGTATTTAAAATATCGCTCTTTGTGTCGCTAATTTAAAAGCATAGCTCAATACATTCTTTGTATACCTACTCTGATGCCAAATATTAGTTACAAATGGGCAGATTGCATAAAAAAGTTTCAATTATTGAACTTTATTATGGAACAGGCCCCAGCTAATATGTCTTGTGCCGCCATCTGTAACACTTTCAACAAGTTGTAGATGGAGCCACAATTCGGGTTACGATGTAATATCTCCAGAATGTAAATATTATGTAATCTAATAAGTATTAACCGTGTTTCAACTAGAAACAAAGATCAGAAGCTAGTTATTCCGTAGTCAGGTTTGTCGCTAGTTGAAGTGCATGTCCAAGTGCCTCGACGAGGTGTGTGTATTGTATAGATTTATAGTTGAATACGCGGGCTAAGCTATCCCTGAACCTGATGTCCGGTCACGTAATACAACTTCGTAAAGGAATACAAGTTACCTAAACTTTTTCTCTCAAAACGTTTTCGCGTTACGCTTACAGTTGGATGGACGCTTGTCTCAACTTACTTTAGTAACTTGTTATCTGTGAAATATAGGTCTCGTCCATAACCAGGCCGTCACCGTCCCGACACTATGAATTATGAAACTACATTTTTGTGTCATATCACCCGTTTAAGTAAGTTTTGAAAAGTGTCACGGGTCAGGGGTGTTTTTCCGTGGCTAAATGTGTGCCTCACTTCTGTTCGTCATTACTTCCAGTACTGACTGATTAGGTACGCTTGTTTCCCGATTTGACATAACTTCAGCAGACTTGAGAGCACACGAAACTAGTCTTGTGTACAGCATTGTTACAGAGTCGTTTTGTAATCTTGTATTTTACGGAAACTGATTAGCTAGGTATATTTTTGTTATGCATTATATACATTTTTAGTACGCCGGACCGTTTGGTTTATCGTGGCGTTATTTGAGTCCTAAAAGTGTACAAATTTTTACAGCTATCATGCTGTTAGTGGACAGCTTTCTTGCTTCGTGTTCTGACATCGGTAGCCAACGAGTTCCTGTATTCAAAATTTTCTGTAATATTTTAACAAATCATTTTTGGTATAGTACTACCTAGTGACAGATATTTCTCGCGATGTGTGAACGAGCCTTTGTAGTAAGGAAGTCCCGCTAAATATAAACCGTTTTTTAATGCAAATATGAAATATATAAACTTGAGTTGAAAAACCAAAAGTTGATGATAGCATAGTTACGCAATAGCTAATAAATATTACAATTGTATAGCTAAAAATTTTAGTTAATGAAATCTATATCGTTAGCCAATACTGTAAATACGTGTTTTCTATATGATAGCGTTTCTATCGAGCGTAGATCGTAATATTAGCAATATTTAGCTAGGATGTGTTCAAACTATTAGATGTTTATATTAATATCATTTTAATTTTACAATTATTTATTAACTAGGGATTTAATTTATTAAGTTATTACATTATATAGTAACGAGAATGTAATGTAAATTGGTTATGGACAAATAATACCTCAGAATCATGTCTGGTTGTCTTAAATCACAATTTGTTTAAGCGCATCTGTTGAATAAGTAATTTATGGAGATGTAACAGTATTATAATGTTAGGAAAGTGCCCACTTGGTGTACATTTTATATGAAAACCTATGATTTTCATAGATGGTTTGTAATTTGGACGTTTGTAAGAGATTGTTGCGGCGTATAACTAGTAATAAAATGAAAATTGAGTGTGGCTAATGTAACGGTAAAAAATGTATGACTTTTGCAACAGTGCAAAGATACAAGACAGTGTGATCTAGTAGGACCGGCAAAGTTATCTTGAAACTATTTCTCGTCCGAGCAATAGTTTCATTCAACGTTGTGCACATACAT
The DNA here is from genome assembly GCA_949320045.1 of Scotopteryx bipunctaria. NCBI lineage: Eukaryota > Metazoa > Arthropoda > Insecta > Lepidoptera > Geometridae > Scotopteryx > Scotopteryx bipunctaria. Next base: position 665,129 of record OX439449.1, read on the forward strand.
TACAGTAGCTATGTTATAAATAATATCCAGTGCTATAGATTTTATTACGCCGGCTAGTCAGCAAATGCGTTACACCAATTCAAACGAAATTGGACTTTATGAAATAGTTGTTAAGCGTTAAAATCGGGTACGTCTGTAAAATTCGGCGCCCCTATATCATTCATACACATCAATCGTTTCATTATTAAAATATATATTGTACCTATACATGATAGCGGATACATAAAGTTTTATATAAAGTGCAACTATGGTAACGAGATGGTTATTTAGTTCTTTGTTAGTGTATAGCATTTTGATGTAGCTACGGTTTTGTATTTAGGTTTGAGAGGGGTGTTGTGTAGCCGTTTCACCCTTGACCGCCGTGCGGCCATGTTGTAAAGCGTACGAGACCTCTGAAGGAACAGGTGGCGCCCTCTACTCACATCCACGTCTCTACTCTAGTGTAGATAAGCGCAGCTTCCGATCCCACTAATATAGCCTGTACAGATCTGTTCCATAGTAAATACAGTTCCCGGAGCGGCGACGCGCCGTCCTGTAAGTAACCTCCACAAGTGCCAATCTCGAAATCGGGCGAATCGAACAATAAATAGAATAATTTTGTATCACATTCCAACAGTTTCGATAACCATCGCGAGTATCTCGCGAACGATAGAGAACATATTTTTCCATAAGTCCTCCTGGCTCGCGCTACCAAAGAGTAAAGTTACCTTCACGATAAGGAGTTAATGTAAAATAGATTAGAGAAATTTCGAATGTATATAATTTGGCATAATGTATCGCATAGCTTCTTATAGTGAATGCCGCTAGTGTTGGTCGGGCATGTAATCTACATAACCACTGCTAACATTCCAGCTTCCTTGTTATGCTTCACCCATCGACTCCGGTCATGTGGGGTCCGAGTCTAAATTGTTATCCTGAACAATTATTATTTTGACCAATGTAATCTGACTACTGTGTAACCTTTGTAAAAATATTTATCAAATGCGATAACGACAGTTGTGCATAATGATAAGAGGTAAATACAATTTACACGATACGCGTATTTGTTTTATTTAATAGGTTCCTTAAATACCTAATATCAACTTATGATAGTGCTAGAGACCACCATGTTAGGCGAACAGAAATAGTCTGAAGTATCTGAAAGATAATCAGTCACCATGAGAACACAACATTGCATAAATGAGCAACGGAATACCAGGGTGCGATACTCATACTTCAGGACCATTTGCGCTTATTGGTAAATGTAGTAATTTGCTTTTCTGCGATGATTTAAGCAAAATATCTTTCTAATTAAATACCTACAATCTCTGGAAGGGTTTTGTTCAGATCCCTAACATGTGTGTCGAATGTGAACTTCAAGGTATATTCTACTAGATAAAAGTAATAAAACAACGAATTGATCTTACATCTGAGGCTTCTTTTTATTACCCATTTTGCTTAGCTGTCTACAAATCTTCTTTTTGATTTCCTTTTGCCGTTTAATCTTCGCCCATTCCTCTGCCTCTTGTTGCTGTTTATGTTTCTTCAGCCTCTCGGCAGTGGCAGTCTTCTGAGTTTCCTGCTTCTTCTCGTAATTGGTCTTCAACATCTTCAGGACATTGCTGACCTTCTGCTCATGAGGGCTCTTGATCACAGCTACCCTGTTCTTGAACTTATCTTTTGTAATCTTGCCGTCTCGTGTCGTTGACTTCTCTTTAGGCTTGAATCTGTAAGGCAGTCCCTTCTGTAACTCTTTAGGGATGACCAATGGCTTGAATACTCGTTGTTCTCGCTTCACTTCCGTGTACATCGAGTCTTTGTTCGCGTCATTGTGTATGTTGCGCTCGCGTTTGAGTTGCCCCTTTGTCTTCATGCCTCGCCAGGCGTTTTTAGCCCCTATAGGCAGAAGTAGGTTCACTACGGGCGTGTAGAACTTTGTCACGTCGACCTTGAACCATGTACGACAAAAGACTATATCACTCATAAGGATTTTATCTTCAAAAGTCGCACGGAATGCACCTTCTGGCTTATTCAAAGCTTTTTTGATTTGACCCCTGATTCCTGACACGGTTTTCACTCTAGCCCCTTCAAATTTGGCAACTTCTAAAGTACTTGTGAACATGTCTTTGATGAAGGCTGTCTTCTTGTATATTTTCAAGGGAGTGCCGACTAGTTTCAACTTTTTCATGATTTGAGTTGATTTGTTGATTTCGTTGACACTGCCTGTTGCAGCTATCCGGAACCCTAACTGCTTGATATCACTTGGATTGTTGCTGACGGTCTGCAGCGCTAGGAAACCAGTATTTTGGGGAGTCACGGGCCCATAGAAATGCATGTTACAGGTGACATGCTCAGGAGTGTATTTTAGATACCGGCATTTCATATCATCTTCTATTTTCGAGTAAATAGGAAGAGTCTGGAACCTGCGCCATCCTAGCGAGATCACCAATGGATCATTGGTTTTGAGAATCTTTTTATACCATCTATGCTTCTTCACTTTACAAGAAACAAACCCTATGTTTTGTTCAGCCATGTTCAAAGCTCCTATTAGGATCGGGTAGCTACAATCAAAGTTGGTAACAAATTCTGATGGCATGTGTTTGAACAGCATTCTCACATACAATCCGGGTCTGAAACCTTCCACTTCTATCCTGAGACCCTGGTCTAAGTTTTCAAATACTGATTTGTTCAATTCTGATTGCTTCAAAGCTTCTGCTTTCAGGCTTTCATAGTAGGAGTGGTCACCTTTGATTCTGTGATCATCAGGGTTGTCATACTCCGAGTCAAACTTTGCTTTCAACTTGAGTTTCTTTTCAATGATTTCTGATTTCGTCATTTCCGCCTTTCGTTTTGTACCTGCTTCTGGTTTGTCCTTACTTTCTTCAGCATCAGCAGTATGCTTTTCTCCAGTTTCCAAGTCTTCAAAATCACCAAACATTTCATCATCACCATCACTGGCGTCATCTAGTTTTAGAAGTTCTGAAGCATCCTCATCAGCTGATCTCTTACCGGTTACAAACTTGTTTATCAAGTATTGTCTGTTGTTATCACTCGACCAGTCCCTAATGCTAGGTTTGTCAAGTGAATAGAAGAAGGAACACTCATCTAAATCTAGCCTTCCCTTTTCTTTTAATTTCTTTTTTTGTGTATCTGTAACCTTCTTGAATAGACCACCTAACTCTTCATCTTCACCTTCACTTTCATCTGATTGGTCCTCTTTGGTGTCTTTAGTTTTGTTCCCAATTTCAAACTCTCCATAGACTAGCTTCATGATATTTTTAGATGTTTTCTGTCTTTCAAAATAAGCTTCAGTGGCCTTTTCTCCCATTTTTTCCTTCCATTTTGTACTGAAATCTTCCTCATCTTCACCAGATTCATCATCTGAATCATCAGTACCTGAATGCTCCTCAGATTTTTCAACTGCACTTGAATTTCCTGTGTCCATTTCATCTTCATCTGAGCCAGAATTATCATTATCCCATGGTAGCTTATCTTTTTTATTCTTCTCATTGTCATCAATACCGCTGTCATTGTCAGACTCTCCATCTTCATTGTCAGACTCATTTCCTTCATCAAAATCTGAATCTGGACTTACATGTTTTTTATTCTGTTGTAGGTATTCATCATCTTTGATCATGTCAGGATAGATGACAGCTCCATTACTGAAAAGCTGGAAACCTGATTCTTTCATTTGTTCATCAACAGTCTCGGTTGTCTCTACAACACTTTTGAGCAGTGCTTTCTTTTCATTTGTTTCTTCATCTTCTTTTTTGTGTGAGTGAGAACCCTGTAGTTCTATGTATACTGCATCCTTGTCATACACAATACCTCCAACTCCAGAGAATGGGGCATAGATCTGCCTCTCTCTTTCCATAAGATGGCGTTTCTTTTCAGAACTAGGTAGTGGACAGGGGTCTGGGAGGTAAGACAGTTCACTTATTTTCATGTCACCAACACCTGAAATAAAAATAAACAAATTTTTATTTTAGGCCTGAGCTTTTTAGGTTCAAAAGGATGATTTAAAATATCCTTGTAGTCTACTGTTAGCAATAGTTTAAATAGTATGTTATTGTTTTTACCCATAGTAAATCCACAATAATATCCTATAATAGTAGGTTCTTTCACAAATAATTTAAGTGCTAATAAATGATGTGCTTACCAGCTATGTGCACAGTAGAATCTTTCATCAATGGGACTCCTCTGACATATCCATAGAGCACCACATCTCTGCTGACCTTTGCATCCTTTCTTATGCTATCCTGGTTGGTGATATCTTCCAATCTGTCTGCTAAGATGTAGGAGTGTGTCATTCTCCAACTAAGAGGCCTGAACTTCATCACAGATATAAATCTAGCCAAGTTCTTGATTTCATTCCGGAGGTATTCACCATGCACTATACCCGATAGGTAGAATAGCTTAGCGCCGGAGTACACCTCTGTCCAGAAACGGTGTTTCAAAGTCTTCTTAGTTGTTTTTAGAGTTTTGGCATTTTTGATCATGTCAAGATGGGTCAGTACTCCCATGATTTTGGGCATTCCGTGAACCTGGCATATGTTGAGAAACTCAAATATCTCCATTTCGAAGCCGAAGCTCGCGTCGCACAGGAGAAGCACTAAATCCGCACATTTAGCGATGTCGATCATAGAGTTCACATCGTTGTTGCATTCTATCAACGTTATGCGCCGCTTCTTCGACGTGACGATAGTTATGGGGCCGTTGGTGCTCGTCACGTTATTTTTAATGAAGCTTTTAATGAGGTTATTGATGAGAGTCGTCTTACCGACTCTCGGGGGACCCACTATAGCGACCACTATCGGTGGGGGCTCCAAGGGAGTTTTATCCACTTTTGGGATGTGCTGTTTTTTCGAGATAACATCCTCGCGCCTACGGAACTGCCTTTCTGCTCGAACAGCTGACTGGATAGCGAATGCTTTAGGATTTCTTTGCCGGGCACTTAGGTTAGATTGGTCGATTTGATTTTTCTTCTTTTTCTTCTCTGCTTTCCGCCCAGCATGTTTCGCTCGATGAGCTTTCTTTTTATCAAAGGCTGAATCATCGGCCATAATTTTCAACTGTCTGTTTTAATTTATTAGACAATTTCTACAATTAAAATTCACGTGTCTAATTTCACTTTATTTTGTTCATTGATTGTCTTGACATTGGCATAAACATAGCATTGACGGTTTTATAACTAACAGCAATGATGAAAAGTAGGAAGTAAGAAGAGTAGGTATTAGTACTAAAGTTACGTTCACAACGTAAGGTGATGAAATAAGTTATATTATGGTGGCTTAAACTTAGCCGGAGCTATGTGTAATAGCTTCAGAGGTGAAAAGCATTTTGTAATTTAGAAATCTCTGTCAATGTCATATTTTTGTTTATGTCACTATCATGAAACTAGTGTGTGACCAATCAATCAACAAACAAAACGAATTGCGAAATCCACTACAATCACAGGCGGACGGATCAATTTTTGTGTTTTATTTGTACAATAAATCCAATTTGATGATGAAAGCAACAAACACAGTTTCTCATGACATCTGCGAGTTAGGAAAACAAGGTTAAACTGGAAAGGATTGTAACCATGACTTCGTCGGAGCTAGATAGTCGGAACATTGCTATTTCTATGTAAGTAAAGTTGACGCATTTCTACTAATTATAGACAGAATATGTTTATTTTGTAAGCTCTCCGCTGTTGTTTGTTTTTGCGTAGCGGTACTTTGTTAGTGTACACAGTACCTACCTAAGTGGAACAGGTTTTTGAAGAAGGGTCATTGCACCTGTGCCCTGGCCTGCACTGCAGGCGGGTAATGGATAGTCCATTATTATCGTCATCTGTCAGTGCCTATTCGCTGATTGCGCCCTCATAATTGTCTATTTGCATGTGGCTCTTCTGTACAGATAAGCGTTGCATACTTACTGTTATATCAGAACTTCACAATGCTACATTAGCATAAATTTAGTATCTGTCCGCTATATTTAATGCCGGTTCTACATAAATTAATGCTCTGTATATGTAAATATTACATCATTATATGGACCTTATTTGATAATATTTAAAGTTGCTCAATTATCTATAGTAATATCGTAATTATAATTAATGTTGACTAGATTACTATTATTTATTCAAATTCTAAAGTTTACCTATTTTACTATTATTATGTAAAAGATTCACATTCAACATTTAATCTCTATCATTGTTTAGATATTATTTGATTGAAAATAAGTTTTATATGAAACATTAGTTTTTCTTATTTGTTTATTTTATTAGCCACTAACATTATTACTAATAAATTTACAAACATTCAAAGCTTATATCTAAACATGCAAAGTGTCACAATAATTAAAGGACCTCCTCCCCCTCTGACTGGGGCCTGACATGTTGAATCAATAATAAATATTATACATAATTCGTCATCTTCTGAAAAAATAGATTGCAACTCATGTTATCTGACTTATAGTCCATACCCATTTATTTTTCATGAAACTCTAGTTTATTTAACAAAACAACCTTCTTTTCTGGACTGGGATTAGAGAGAGACATAGAATGCGTCCAGCTGCTCCTCTCCCTGAGCATGTCGTAAGAGTCGACTGAGGCTTGAAACTGCACTAAGCGTACGCCCGCGACGGGCACCCAACTCATGTCTACACGGGTGGACAACTGGACACTGTGTACAGGCCCCATTTAACGCAGGCTAGGCCCGCGCGGGTTCCCGTAATGGAGTACTTTTGTATGAAACCGCGCGGACGTCCGCTTAACGCAGTTTCAGGCCTAAGGCATAGTATCATCTCCAACATGATGGACCATCTATATGGGCGATGGGCCTGTCACCATAATCTTCGGACTTTGAATCAGAAGATTTCTTATGATTACTTGTGGCTCTGCCCACCGCATTAGGGATACGGGCTTGATAATATGTATGTATGTAAAATCTTTAAATAGAGAAATTCATTGCCAACAGAAAGGAGAGCATAATTATCACTACAGTCTATACAATAAATGTTTATTAAATGTTTGTAGGAGAAAATCAGTGGAAAACCTGGTGATTTCATCACAAGATGCCATTGGACAGAGCATCAGTCAAGCTCTGACCTTCTCTGGGGTCATCACACACCACAGCCATCAGATCTTACAGGAGAACAGGTATGTTAATTCACCATCTACTCTTCTAATGTTGTGAATCCCAAAGTTTGTGACAATGTGTTAGCAAATTAAACAGACAGTGGTATTTGGATTTTGGAGTCTATATAGTTTGTTATTTGGAACAACATAGGCTACTTTCAAGTATGTTGTGACTGAGGTCGAGGGTGGAATACAAATAAAGAAAAACTGGTTGGTTTGATAAATTTTAGAGTTACATGGGATTTACAGATTATGCAAAATATTAACTAATTTAGGTATAAGAACAACTAAAGCTCAAATATTGTTCTGCACCAATCATTTATGAACACAAACAAAGCCAATTAATTATTCAACACAAACAATAATTATCTCTGAATACAACAAAACTTAACTGAATTTAGTAGTCTGCTCGGCCTGTGTCTAGTCACGCGTTTTAATTTAAACCGACCATCAAAAGACAAATGATCTATTTGCCAGTGAAAACAAATTGAAAACCTTTTATTGTAACAAAACAAACTTGTAAATACTCAATTTCACTCTTCAAAAAGTATGCCAAAAGTTAAGCAATGTTTAAAGTAGAACAAACTGCTCTGTTGTATAGTAACAAAGTGACAGGAAGAATCTTCAAAGTGATTAAGTTAGACAGCGTTTATAAGTAAAGGCGCTAGGCTCAATTTATACATACTAATTGTTAAGTCCATTAAAACACCATATTTCGGTAAATATGTTTATTGTGCTAAGTAGCACATGACACGTAAAAACGAAGTGAAAATATATAACCTACCCTCTACTTAGTCTATCTTATTATAAAAGAAGAAATGACAAGTGCCCACTAGAAATACACAACACTAATATTATATTTACATTGTTTGTTTGTACCTAATTGAAACAGGATATTAGGTAGATATGACAAACTGATAAACTGATTAGTTATATTTGTGCGATAGTTAATTTAAATACAGCAAACAACAAAGTTGACAGTATGGTTGTATCTGAATTAAAAGTGCAGTTCAAACAATTTAATGAAAGTGCCATAGTGGTTTTTGTGAGGTAATTAATTTCTTACTTTAATTTCATGAATTTCAGGAAGAACGGCTCCTACAGTTTTTCCCGATCAAACTGAACGCGATAGCCATTTAACTTATAAACCGAGTACAAAAACGATTTCTTAACTAAGTTTAAGAGCTGCCCTTGTGGTTTTTGTACGATTTGACAAATCTTGAACTCGGCTTAAAGCTAGTTCAGTTTGATCGGTAAAATCGTCCCTATTTTATATTATGTAGGCGTCTCATCACAGACAGTCCATTTTTTCTTTGGCCGTACATCACATGTAACTGTCTATGTAGGTACGTACTGTATTGAAGGACGTCATTGTGTTCTTTGTAGCTTGGGAAACTTACCTATCTGTGCATTTATCGTGTTTGTTTACGTATATTTTGACGTTATTGCTTTAGTAAATATTATTTGTACTTAGTTGAGTTACGGCCGTGAAACATGTTATATTTTGGGTACTTATTATAAATATGGAGAACTAGCTGTTGCCCGTGACTTCGTCAGCGTGGAATTCTTAATAAAAAATATCTGAGTGCAAAAAGTCAACATCACGCGGTGTTCCCAGACGGTCACCCATCCAAGTACTGACCACGCCCAACGGTGCTTCACATTCGTGTTCCCCATACAAACCTTTCATTTCTCATTTCATCCCTTCCAGGATTATTTTTGAGATAAAAGGTAGCCTCTGTTCTTCCCCAGGATGCAACCTATCTCCATGCCAAATTTTATCGAAATCCGTTTCAACGTACGAAATTCATCAACTTTCGGATTTGTAATATTTGTGGGATTGAATTTTAGCAAAACATTTTAACTAAAGCAGACTAGTGTACGTGCAGGTTTGTAACAACTATATTTTAGCAAAATCTATGTACAACTCTGTTGTTAGTTAATAAAATGCATTTATTCAAAAATAAAATGATTTTTTTTTCTACGGCTTCTGAAAGTAAAAACACGATAAGAGAAAAAAAAACATGATTAAAAATCATTAAAAATCCATGTTTAACGTATGTTTTGATCTAGTTCGTGGGAACTTTACCATATTTTCAGATGATTTTAACTTCGATAGGTAGGTAATAACTGTTTCTTTAGTTGTCGAAACCAGTTTTTTAATTTATTTTGCAGTTTTCTTGTGATAACCAATTATATGATTTGGCGGATTATTTGTTTTCAATATTTTGCGCGGTCTTACTCTGTTCTTTCAATTCTCTTTCAATTTGACTCAAAATCGGTCTAGACGCGATCGTAGGTATGGTGGCCTCTTAAGTGAATGCCAGCAACATCGTTAGGATGGTTTTTTAGTGAGTTTCCAACGAACCGTGACGATACAATGAATCAGCCGAGTCAATTTGGTATCATGAGGGAAAACTGGGTGCCATTTACCTTCTATTCTGTGCTTTATAAAAATAAAACCGCTCGAGTGCGAATCGACTCGCACACCGAGGGTTCCGATCAATAGCTTTTTTGCTAAATTTAATTTGCTCAGGCCTTGCTAGTGTTAAGTTGAAAACTGGAAATGGAAACTTATAGAATTAAGGTAATATATAATACTAGATGCCGCCCGCGGCTTCGCTCACGTGGTACCCAGATAAAAAATAGCCATATGTTAATCTAGCACATGTACTATGTATATTCTAAGTTTCATTCAAATCCGTTGAGCCGTATAGGCGTGATTGAGCACAAACATACAAACATAGAAAGAAAGAAGGAAGAAAGAAAATAATTTCAACACATATACAACATCAAAAACATCCTCACAAACTTTCACATTTAATAATCTAGTAGGATATCAGGGGAAGTTTGAAAGTGTCGCCTGTGACAGAAAGATTAAGGAGTAATAGGCTGGCGTTGTATGAGCATGTCATGCGGAGGGATGAATATCATGTGACGAGAAGAATGTTATATATGAAAGTAAAGCCCATACCATGCTAATCTATTACTTCTCAACTTTTTCATCACAGGCTCTATGATTTTTTTTCCTCTTGCTATTAGGAGTATGCAATTAGGGTTTTAAACTATCCCAAACAAGTCAATAGCATTCATCATCATCATCATCAGTCTATAGCAGTCCACTGCTGGACATAGGCCTCCCCTAATGAGCGCCATCGCGCCCTATCTTTGGCTTGACGCATCCAGGCTTGACACGTCAAGCCAATAGCATTAGTGATTGCTAAAATAATCTGCGTTGCTAAATGCTGTGACAGACAGACGGACGCACCATAAGGATTCCGTTTGACCATTTTGATTCGGAACCCTAAATACAACAGTAAACTTAACAGAGTAAAAATAACTGAGTGAATTGAAAAGTCTTTGTTTAGCCACTATTTTATCTTCAGTAAATGTTGTTAATTCAAGTTACCTACCTACATACCTATGCATTCATGCATTGAACTCAGGTAAAAGTGAAAAGCTTTTAATTGGACGGTATCAACAATTTAAACCTATCTGTGCAATAAAAAACTCTACATAGGTAACAAGCTAGGTATTGTAGAGAGGTGTATCTATAAATAATATTTTTCCTGTATCCCTAATGGGGTGGGCAGAGTCACAAATAAACATAAGAAAACTTGCATCCTCTTCTGATTTAGTCCTAAAATGGATATGGTGAACCATGGTGACAGGTGATCTGCCCATCGCATGTATTCGACTTCTTTATTACTTTCTACGATATGATGTTTTCCTTCACAGTTTGAGAGTACTGGTATAGCGCACATATGTTTTTCGAACAGGAAATCCATTGGTGCTTACCGGATTCGAATGCGCGACCTTAGGACCGGAGCTGGGGTCACTACCATTAGAACATCAGTGTTCTCAATAACATTGGTATATATAATAACGTAAGTTTATGTGTTTACAGGAGTGTGTCCCGTTCGCCATCTCCCTCGCTACGAATACAGAGCACAGACTCAGCTTCAGAGGCGTTAGAAAATGACAAGGTACCTATCAAGTCATCAAGTATTGTGAACAGACAAGTGGAACCCCCGCGACATTGTCCGTGGGTCCCGTTGGTCGGTCTGTCAGCGGGCTGTATCTCATAAACCGTAATAGGTAGAGTTTAAATTTTCAGAGTATGTATTTTTATTGCCGCTATAACTAAAAGAAACAAATAATCTTACTTATATTATAAATGCGAAAGTTTGTGAGTTTGGATGTTTGGATGTTTGTGCCTCAATCACGCCTGAACGGCTGAACGGATTTGAATGAAACTTGGAATATACATGGTACATGTACTGGATTATATAGGCCATTTATCCGGATACCACGCGAGCGAAGCCGCGGGCAGCAGCTAGTTATATATAAAAAAATAAGCAACGCTAGGACCGGTCAGTATCTGGATGGGTCGAGTGACTTTTTGCACATTTTTTTGTGCAAGTATTTCTTTTTCAAACGATCTAACATTTAGTAGTTAAAAATAAATAATTTCGTATGAGCTAGTGGCCAATTCTTGTGAAAACAATCTTAGAGCGGACAAAGTCGCTAAGCGTTCTACTAGTATATTAAATTATTGAAATGTTACGCGTGTAACGCGACCTTCAATGTAATGCTTCGTTCCGGATGTTCTAACATTGAGCCGGCAATTAAATAATCCAAGCTGTAAGGCTATGTTCAGATGAACAGCGTTTAAGAGTGTGCAATTAGCGGATTTGCTCACCGAAATCGATGTAGAATTCTGTTGTAAGTTAATTAAACGTGTTTATATCAAGAAGAAAATTAAAATTCAACATTTTCTCTTTGGTTCCTCAAAGTGAAAACCCGATAAGAGAAAAAAAAGTAAATTACATGTTATGAATACTCAAAACATGTATTTTTGAATACTCAAAACATGTATTTTACTAGCATGTGTTGATTTTAATCTGGGTAACATTACCATATTTTCAGATGAGTTTTACTTTGATGGGTAGGTGTTGATCTTAATCTGGGTAACATTACCATATTTTCAGATGAGTTTTACTTTGATGGGTAGGTGATAACAATCGTTTTAGTTGTTGAAACCAGATTTTTATTCATTTTGTAGTTTTCTTGTAATTGACAATGATTTAGCGGGTAATTTGATTTCAATATTTTGCGCGGTCTCACTCGGTCTTTTATACACACGAAATCCGTAGCGCTGTCTCTTTCTAACTCAGTCTGGACGTGATGGTACGGCCTCTTAACACGCGTCGTTACAACTACACGAATTTTATTCATGTGCTCAACTTTGAGATGAGTTTGAGTATTCGGGGGTTAGCTGTTTGGTTAGATTTACTGAATTATTTACCTAAATGTTCTCTTCCTAACTGTTATTTTCTTACTTGTTTTTTTTTTGTCAACAAACTCTTTTTAGTTTTTATAAACATTTAATTGGTAATTAGTCTTTTTAAGTTGTTTCCTAATCTAGTTTGTAATACTGTTTGTTTTACGAATAAAACAGAATAAAAAAATTGCATTTCATACACTTTCGAAATTGTAAGCGAGCGTTTTCATAACGCGGATTAAACGCTTGTTGTCTGAACATACCCTAATGCTGGTTCTCATGCATTATATCGCGGTAAAAATGGCATTGTCTAATCGTAGATCGTAGACGACCTCGGTGGTGTGGTGAGTGTCCTGCTGAGACACGGGAGGTGCGGCTTCAATTCCCGCGGCGGGATAAATGTTGTATGTTCCGGGTTTGGTCTGGGTTTTGTGGTACCATGGTAATCGTAGTTTCTGATACGCACGACACAGGGAGGCCTTGTGTGGGGTCAGGACTAAATTGGGTGTTTATTTATTTTTAGTTTAGCTTCCACTGAGAGCACTGGTGGTCGTGTTAGCGACCCCGGCTTCCGATCCTAAGGTCGTGGGTTCAAATCCGGTCGGACATCAATGGATTTTTCTGTACGTTAAAATTATATGCGCTATACTAGTACTCTGAAACGGTGAAGGAAAACATCGTGAGGAAACCGGCATGTCGTAGCCCTTTGAGACTCATTTTAAATCCTTTCACCACACTGGTTCTAAAGAACTACTGACACTACTAGTAGTTTAGCTTCCGTCCACTGCTTTCGCCTTGGTAGTAGATCTGTTTTCTACGCTATTGTCGGTTCGATTCCCATCTAAAACAAACATTTGTGTTATCAACGATTTGTTTGTTCTGCGATTACTGATTATTGTATCACAAGCCTATTTGATTATAAATATCACATCAGCCATTTGGTTCCTGTACAAGTTTCGTTTGGTTTAGGGCTAGATGGCACTGCGTGAAATGTTCTCCAATGTTTATTTATTGTGATTGTTTCAGAACAGTGAGTATAACTTGGCGCTGGGCTCGCACGTCGCGGCGGACACCGCCTCCATATCTAGCAGCGAACTTACCACGCCCGGCAAACCTGACAAGGTAAACTTTGTTCCTTTTGGCTGGCACCCAGTCAGGCTATTGTATAAGCTTTTATAAAAATTTTAGATTCTCCATGAATTTGCTATACTCTATGTCACAGCTAATGTCTATCAGAAGATTTTACATCCTACAAGTGGTCCTAAAAATGCACAAACCCTATCTTATAATCCTAATATCGTTAAACGGAGAAGAAAAGACAAGGTTGCAGAGATTATCAGTACAAAAACTTCATTTGCCCGTAAACAATATACAATTAAATCTGCCCATTTATACAATACAATAAATAAGAAATTGAATATTTACCCTATGCAATATTATGAAAGTAAAAAAGTTTTGACTAGTTGGTTACAGACAAAAAGCTACGAAGAGACGGAAGCGCTACTGCACGTAATAACCTAGCACACAATAGTTACCCTCCTTAGCTGTACATAATAATAATACAAAAAAAGAACCTATCTGCCAGTTTACACCAGAATAATCTAATTACATGTCCTGTCACACTCACACCCACACACGCACACAGACACAAACACACACACAAACACACACACACATACTCACACACACACACACACGCACACACACACACACACACACACACACACACACACACACACATACATACATACACACACACACACACACACACACACACAAACACACACACAAACACATACACACATGCTGACACATTACATTACTTAAAATAATATAACTTAAAATTAAACTTATCTTCTAAGATTTATATAATTTAGTTTATATCTACACTAATATTATAAAGAGGAAAACTTTGTTTGTTTGTTTGTACTGAATAGGCTCAAAAACTACTGGACCGATTTTAAAAATTCTTTCACCATTCGAAAGCTACATTATCCACGAGTAACATAGGCTATATTTTATTTTGGAAAAAAATAGGGTTCCGTAAGATATTTGGGTTTTTCGGACACAAGGTGTAAAAAATCAACCAGAAAAGTTACTTATTTTGCGTACGCTGCCTAAACTATAAAAGATAGAACCATAAAATGTTCTAATTAATTGTAGATCTTATAAATATCTACAAAAAAGTCCGCGACACACTATACCCATCTATGTCGAGTGAGGCACAGCAACCATTTTTTTATTTAAAAATCTTGAATTTTTTTTGGACTACATTTAAACGCGTTTATTTTACTCATGCTATTAATCCTTATCAAAATAAATGATTTCATCACTAAGAACAGTTTATGGAGATAATATTTGGTCTTTGAATGATTAAAATTGGACGTTTGGTTTTGAAGTTATGGCGAAATTAAAATATTACGATTTCTGCTGCACGACCGCTGCGTAGGGAGCCGACCTCGCGACTGACCGTGTCTTTCCTGGGTAGGCTTTTTGCAGCGGTAACCGACATCCACGCGGGCGGAGCCGCGGGCGACCGCTAGTAATATTATAAAGAGGAAAACTTTGTTTGTTTGTTTGTACTGAATAGGCTCAAAAACTACTGGACCGATTTTAAAAATTCTTTCACCATTCGAAAGCTACATTATCCACGAGTAACATAGGCTATATTTTATTTTAAAAAAAAATAGGGTTCCGTAAGATATTTGGGTTTTTCGGACACAAGGTGTAAAAAATCAACCAGAAAAGTTACTTATTTTGCGTACGCTGCCTAAACTATAAAAGATAGAACCATAAAATGTTCTAATTAATTGTAGATCTTATAAATATCTACAAAAAAGTCCGCGACACACTATACCCATCTATGTCGAGTGAGGCACAGCAACCATTTTTTTATTTAAAAATCTTGAATTTTTTTTGGACTACATTTAAACGCGTTTATTTTACTCATGCTATTAATCCTTATCAAAATAAATGATTTCATCACTAAGAACAGTTTATGGAGATAATTATTGGTCTTTGAATGATTAAAATTGGACGTTTGGTTTTGAAGTTATGGCGAAATTAAAATATTACGATTTCTGCTGCACGACCGCTGCGTAGGGAGCCGACCTCGCGACTGACCGTGTCTTTCCTGGGTAGGCTTTTTGCAGCGGTAACCGACATCCACGCGGGCGGAGCCGCGGGCGACCGCTATTATAGAATAAAATAATGTACTACACGCGTACGAAGTCGCGGGCAACAGCTAGTTAGAAATAAAATAATTGTGCCCACCTGTAACCATGGTTATGGCTATGGAAGAGCGGGACCTTCTAACACAAGTATTTTTTACTTAAATGAAGGTCCCAACCTAGGTAATGCATGTGTAAAAAAAGGTTACAGAAATAAACATTTTCTATTTTCTATTTCTATTTCTATATAACATACATACTAGTTTATGCTTCTCTCTCCGAGCATGTCGTAAAAGTCGACTAAGGAGTACCTAGTATCCTCTCCAACTTGATGGACCTATATGGGCGATGGGCTTATCACCTGTCACCATGGTTCACCATATCCATCTTGGGAGTCTTGGATCAGAAGTGGCTGCAAGTTTTCTTATGATTACTTGTGGTTCTGCCCGCCCCGTCAAGGATACGGGCGTGATAATATGTATGTATATGTTTAAATAGTACTTATTTTATATAAATTTGGTGTAAATTTTGACACCTCATTGAGAGTTATTTTGGGAAACCTTGAAACACGTGTCTATTTATTTTTTCAAAACAATCACACCGCCCGTTAAAAAGTTTCAATACCAACTTTAACACCACATTTTACCCCTTTTTAGGGTAGTTTTGAAAAATTTTGATAAACTTGTCCATTTTTATTTTATATCATGTATTCAAACCGAGATTCAAGCAAATCTCAGTGTCATTTAAAAAGTTCCTGTACAAACTATGACACCACTTTTTACCCCTTTTTGAGAGGGTTATATTGAAAAGCCCTCAAACGCGTGTCCAATTATTTTGTATTTTTAATTTCCAGTCGAGGATTCAAGTTGATCGCACCGCTCATTTAAAGTTCCCATACAAACTTTAGAACGCCATAAAGCCTCCTTAGCTCAAATATGAGTCTTATTCTGTGACCCTAATAAGAACTATTCTATTATACATTTTGACAGATCTCATTTCAAGGAGGGAAAAACCTAGAGGCTATCCCGGGCTCGGTGCGCGCTAAGAAGAAGAGCTGGTACAACTCCCTGTACCCCACGTACAAGAGCAAGTCGGATGACTTCAAACGCCTGTTCCGGGACCTGCCTGAAGACGAGCGGCTTATTGTTGGTATGACTTGTACTTATAGGCGTTGTGTTGTTTTAAATAGCAGAGCACTGATGGTCTAGTTGGTAGTGACCCCGCCTTCCGATCCTAAGGTCGTGGGTTCAAATCCGGTCGTGTACCAATGGATTTTTCTGTGCGAAAAATTTATGTACGTTTATCGTGAGGAAAACCGCGGCAAAGTCAGCTCCGCACGTATTGACCATGTCTTTCCTGTGGACAAGGCCGACTAAGATGAGAGGATGGAATAGGTGCTAGGCAAGCTTACTCCATCTTAATTCGTCCCGGGCACTACAGCGTCCCGTTAGTGAAGGTAAAAGTTGCCTCCTGACGCTGTATACCATCTACTATAGATGGCAAAAGGTCTTAGTTTTGTCCTAATTGAAATGATGCGACATCAGAGGAGCTGCAAGTGCGTTGTCGGCCTTTGAGGCAGGAGTAGGCTCGTTTCTTGATAAAGGCCAGCTCGGACTACGCTAGTATTTCAATCGAGTAGCGAGTAATTTAGTAACTAAATGTGTCTGAACACCAAAAATTTAGTCGAGTAGAAGCCATCTGGTTCCCATAGTACAAGCTTTGCTTAGTTTGGGGCTAGATGGTGCTGTGTGATATGTCCTCAAATATTTATTTATTATTTATTTTATTTACTTTTCAGACTACTCGTGTGCTCTTCAGAAGGACATCCTGGCGCATGGTCGTCTGTACGCGTCCCAGAACTACCTGTGCTTCTACGCGAACATATTCGGCTGGGAGACCACCCTCACGCATCGATGGAAAGAAGTCACAGCCATCACCAAGGAGAAGACTGCGCTGGTGAGTTCCGATTACACCTCGGTGGCGTGGCGGGCGAGTGTTCGGCTGAGAGGCAAGAGGCGCGGGTTCGATACCCGCTTCGGGAGAAATGTTTGTATGTTCTGCAAATATTTCTTCCGGGTTTGGGTGTTGTAGTGTTATGTATTAAAAGTATTTATAAAAAAAAATGTATATAAGTATTCTATCAGCCATCTGGTGTCCACAGTACAAGCTTTGCTTAGTTTGGGACCAGATGGCGCTGTGTGAAATGTCCACAAATATTTATTTATTTGTTTATCCATTATCCGTCGAAGTGTGTTCGGTCCATCGTCGACGAAAAAATGTTTAGTTTATGGAGCCCCTTTTGTTTTTATTATTATTATTTATTGTAATAGAAATACACTTTCTGTGAAAATTTCAACTCTCTACCTATTACGGTTAATGAGATACAGCCCGCTGACAGACGGCCGGACATCGGCGGCTTAGTAATAGGGTCCCGTTGGCACCCTTCGGGTATGGAACCCTAAAAATCTAATTTTCAGAATCCATACCTCTTGCGTTTCAGCCGGACACTCGCTCACTACGCCACCGAGGTATTATGTAGACGTAGACAGATTGATAAACTGATCCTGCATATCCCCAGGTTATCCCGAACGCGATCCTAGTGTGCACAGATGGCGAGAAGAACTTCCTGACGTCATTCTCTGGTCGGGATAAGGCGTACCTCATGCTGTTCCGGATCTGGCAGAATGCGCTCATGGACCAACAAATGACCAGCCAGGAGATCTGGCAGTGGGTGAGTGACCAGGGAGTCTAAAAATGCCACTTTGAGCAATTCATCTATAGTAATTAATTTCCCGAATTCATATCAGATTCTTAGCAATTCCTCTAATTTTTGTACATTGTCCGAATTGTAAAGACATGCTGCAAACCGAAGCTCATAACCAGAGTTAAATCGTAGAGATACCCACAATACAGATTAACTCTAGTATGGGTACCAGCTAATCATATGTCACAGTTACCCCAGTAAAACAGTATTAGCAGCCTACTCATTTAGTCATAACCCTCAACAGTTTTTGACAGTTTTTAATTAAAATCTGTCAAAAACTCGTCACGTGAGACGTGCTCAACTCTGAGATGCGTTTGAGTATTCGGGGGTAATTATTTTAGTTAAAGTTAAAATTAAGTTAGTGTATTCCCAAGGAGGGTTGACGTCAGGCAGGCGGCCGGTCATAAAACACCTTAGCCAAAACTCTTACACCATGATCCAAGGAACATGCTGTGCCGACCCCACATAGAGTGGGATAAGGGCAGGAAGATGATGATGATGAAGTTAGTGTATATTATTTATAATTATTGAGTTTTAGGAAAAGTAATTTCACGTTTATAATCGAATATGCAAAAATTTACGTGTTTCGACAAAACAAGTTACACATTCATATATTCAGAGAATTATTTCATGACATATATTCCTCGGAACATTTCCAAAATATGCGCATAGAATATAGAATAGCAGCTGTGAATGATATGTAATGGCGTCGAAAACAAAATGAGGCACAAACTGGTAGGGGGGTATTGGAAATTCTAAATTTTGTTTGCTTGGAAAAACTATTACGATCAATGCAAAAGCTTGTTTGTTTGTTATTCTCATGCTGATTATACTAAAATACATGAGATGTGCTGAAGGCAATACAATTAATTATACAGGGTGTCTCAACCAGACTAAAAAAATATTTATGATGTTTTACTATAAAATAATTCTCTTTTTTTTGTAATTAAAGTTTTGTAACTAAAAAACATCGTGAGGAAACCCGCGGCTAAGACAGCTCCGCACGTGTTGACTATGTCTTTCCTGTGGATAAGAGGATAAAATATATAGGAGAGGATAAAATAGCTGAGAGGATGATATGGGCAAGCCTTCTGCAACTAAATTCGTTCCGGGCATGCCAGTTTCCTCACAATGTTTTCCTTCTTCAATTGAGAGTACTGGTATATAGCGCACATAAATGTTTATAACAGGAAAATCCATTGGTACACGACTGGATTTAAACCCACGACCTTAGTAACTTGTAAGCTACATGAAACAGGTAGGAACCTGAGTGGAGCGTTCAATTTGAGTCGATTAGCATAGTTCTAGGTAATGCATGCGCCGGATCAAGGCCGGTGCGATTGGAAATAACAACAGTTGCGTTTCAAGCACCGTACAAGACACACGTGTTTACAGCAGGTATTTTTCCCATAAGAGCACTGGTGGTTTAGTTGGTAGTGACCCCGACTTCCGATCCTAAGGTCGTAGGTTCAAATCCGGTCGTGTACCAATGGATTTTTCTGTGCGAAAAATTTATGTGCGTTATGCCAGTACTCTCAAACGGTGAAGGAAAACATCGTGAGGAAACTCGCGGCTTAGTCAGCTCCGCACGTATTGACCATGTCTTTCCTGTGGACAAGGCCGACTAAGCTGGGCAAGCCTACTCCATCTTAATTTGTCCCGGGCACTACAGCGTCCCGTTTGTAAAGGTAAAAAGTTGCCTCCTGACGCTGTATAAATCATCTACTATAGATGGTTAAAGGCCTTAGTTTAGTTTTTTTCCTATAATGTATTAGCATACACCAGACAAATTTATACCACGATGGATGTAATCCATAGTAATCTTATAAATGCAAAATCTTATCCTCTAATTTACCTGCATTAAATACTCCAATACTTTGGGCATGTCACACAAAGAAACCTCGACAAAATGGAGAAATTCATCATCACATGCAAATTAGGGGGGGGCCTAGAGGTACGGACCAATTGTCTGAACTGCTACATGTTGTTATAAGAAAACTTGCAGCCACTTCTGATTCAAGGTCACAGGATGGATATGGTGAACTATGGTGACAGGTGATCAGCCCATCGCCATTCTCTTTAGTCGACGTCTCTCTTCATCAGGTCAAAAACCGTGGTAGATGGAGACAAAGTCAAACCATAGACCGAGTCCCAGCGAGATAAGGATTATGTAGAAGTACATGTGTTTTATGATTATCTTCTTCCCAGGTGCACAGCTGCTACGGCGAAGAACTGGGCTTCAACTCGGACGACGATGAATACTCCAAGGACTTCATAGAAGAAGTTGTACTGCCGATCGAAGGCACTGTTTCTGAGGTACCTTTATTTTTATTCATTACTATGCTTCAGCCAAACTGGAGATACAATTTATGTGGCGGGCGAGTGCTCGGCTGAGACGCAAGAGTGCGGGTTCGATTCCCGCTACTGGAGAAATCTTTGTATGTTCTCCAAATTTTTCTTACGGGTCTGGGTGTTGTACCTATAAGTATGAATTTACAAAAAATAGTGTGTAAGTATTCTATCAGCCATCTGGTAGCTTTGCTTGGTTTGGGGCTAGATGGCGCTGTGTCAAATGTCCACAAACATTTTATTATTTTGTTTATGTAAACAAACCGCTCGTACTGAACCTACAACTTACTTTTTCATTACATGTTTATGGAACTTTTAAGTAGTAGATACTAATAGTTAAATTAAGGTGTAAAAACTAATGTTGCGAGGTTTATTTACCTAAAACTGAAGTGATTTCATCGTGATAACAAAGAATACGACGGTTTGTTTACATAAATTGTATCTCCTGTTTGGCTGAATATAGATGGCGCCGCGCCGGTAATATTAGGACATAGTGGACGGCCTCGGTGGCGTGGCGGGCTATTGCTCGGCAGAGATGCAAGAGGCGCGGGTTCGATTCCCGCTGCGGGAGAAATGTTTGCATGTTCTGTAAATATTTCTTCCTAGTCTGCGTGTTGTGGTACCATGGTACTCGTAGTTTCTGATACCCACGACACAGGGAATCCTAGTGTGGGGTCAGGACTATGTATGTTGGGTGTCATTTATTTATATTTATTTTATAGTTATTTCTCTTCACTAATTACATCACATTTGTCCGTGTATCTACATACGACTGGTTCGTATTCTGAAACTAGCAACGTCATTTACGTGAAAAATGTTCACAAAATGGTTTTCCAGGGACAAACCTAAATCTAATGGATCATATTTGGGAACCTCGGTGGCTTGGCGGGCGAGTGCTCGACTGAGACGCAAGAGGCGCGGGTTCGATTCCCGCTGCAGGAGAAATGTTTGCATGTTCTGCAAGTATTTCTTCCGGGTCTGGGTGTTTCAATACTATGTATTATAAGCATATATTTACAAAAAAAGTATATAAGTATTCTATCAGCCATCTGGTTCCCATAATACAAGCTTTGCTTAATTTGGGGTTAGATGGCGCTGTGTGAAATGTCCACAAATATTTTTATATTATTATCATTAAGTATCTCAATTACTCCATTTATTTATAACCCCACTATCAATTAGATAGTATTTGTCATCTGCCATGCAGGCGATATTGGTCACTATTTTACGTACAATACACAGTCATAGATAAAAATATAGTCAGATGAGTCATTTTTTATTCTCTCGATACACTGATACTGCTACTCGATACAGAAGTGGGATTAACTGTGTGTTGTTCTATGGAACATGACGTCATCGAACAAAATGACACATTTTCTTCCCTATTATTTTTCATAGAACTACATACTAGCTTTTCACCCGAGTTTCATGCCATAGAACTAAACGGGAATCAGATTTTCCCAAAATCTTTCATGAGAAGCTAAATGACACTTATAATGACAATTATTCTGTCATACCATTGATCATGGGCATTCAGCATTGTCCGCTGGGAGGATGACATTAGGAACACTGCAGGACCTGACTGGCTACAACTGGCTCAAGAGAGAGACCAATGGCATTCTTTGGAGGAGGCCTTCACCTATAAAGGGGTTCTTGAGGAACAATAAAGAAACATAACAAGTTAGAACTTATAACAAAATCGAACGTATATAGACATAGTAATAAAAAAATAAATAAAAATAGTAAGATTAAAAGTGTTAAGTTTAAGTGTGTATACTAAGGTTTTCAAGAAATAAAAGGCTTTTTATTTTATTTATTTATACCATTGATCAAACATCCGCCTGGGTAAAATAATCCTAAAAATCGAAAGAATGGATATTCGTAAAAAGTATGATGAGATAATCGTAAAGAGGTCTTATTTACCTTGTCCTATAGAACAATTTGAGAAATAAAAGTATTACATGTTCCGTAGTACAAAATAAGGAAAAAATATCTTATTCTGTCCGATGACGTCATGTTCCATAGAAAATTATGGGAACTACCCGAAGCCAGCAGATATTTAAACAAATTTTTCGAATTTTTATATTAAAATATATGTAAGATTCCGCATTGTAGCGCACTATCTTTATCACGGTTTAGGTATTATCAGTAGATAACTGAATGTACTCACTGAACGGTCTCTTTTAATACAATTGTATAATAGTGACGATGAGCAAGGCTGTGAGAAAATCTAAGAAAAAAATAGTGAGTTATTGTTTTTCTGGACGTTTCGTGGACGCTCGCGAGGAGGCTGTGTACCGGATGCGTGTTGCACAGAGGGCCATGGAGCAGCCATGCTCGGCATCGAGCTTATAGACCGTGTTCCCAACGTTAGGATCCGAACTCGAACAAAGGTCAAAGACGTTGGGAACCGCATAAGGGAACTAAAGTGGAGTTCAGAGTAAAAGTGAAAAAGAAAATATCCCATAATCACGGGGATCACTTGGACACGTCTTAAATCTACGTTGTATTTACACCTGTTCGTGACGCGACCAAGTGTGGAAGATACAGGCAAGAAACCACGCTTGGCTATTTTTTTGGAAAATGATCCCTTTACAATCATGTTTATAAAATTAGTTTGAGCATTGTTCAGTCCCAAGCATTTTTGTCTTCTATATAATCGGATATTTTATAGTAAGCTTTTTTAAACAACTTTCGTTTTATTAGAGTTTTTAAAATTAACTGACAAATTTGTCATCTCGCTTGGGACTTTGTTATAGAAGCGTACACATTGCCCTTTAAATGATTTGTTAACTTTATCTTGCCTAATCGTGTCCCGCGATGTTGGTCAGGTCACCTGGCAAGGCGTGCTGATGACAGGTGGGGTAAGGCGGTAACTGAACGGTGTCAAAGAACCGGTTACAGAACACAAGATACAGGCGGGCTGACGATATAGCATCCGTCGCTGGCCGAACCCGGATGAGACTTGCAACGAACCGTGGAGAGTGGTGCACACAAAGGGAGGCCTGTACCTATACCCAGTAGTGGGTGAAGTCGGGTTGCGAATGATGATGACGATGACATTTTTTTGGACCATACTCTGGGCCAATGATATGACGATGAAACTTCTCTGCTGGACTGGGAGTAAAGAAAAAACATAGAATGCGTCCAGCTGCTTCACTCCCCGAGCATGTTTTAAAAGTCGACTAAGGGATAGTATCCTCCCCAACATGATAAGATACAATAAGCAAGTATTCCCAAGGAGGGTTGATGTCAGGCAGGCGGCCGGTCATAAAACACCTTAGCCAAAACTCTTACACCATGATTCAAGGATCATGCTGTGCCGACCCCACATAGAGTGGAATAAGGGCAGGAAGATGATGACTCTGGGCCAATAGGCGTTGCTTATTGATGGAGAAGTGAAATTTAGTATTCGTTCTTATAACCATGGTGATAAGGTAAACAATTTGTAAGCTCCAGTGACATTATCAATTTTAGATTTCAAAACTTCCTTGTTTTGTTATCAAAGTACATTAAACATATTGTACCTACGTACATACATACAGATAATTATGCCCGTGTCACTAATGGGGTGGGTAGTACCACAAGTAATCATAAAAACTTGCAGCCACTGCTAATTCAAAGTCCCCAGATGGATATGGTGAACCATGGTGAAAGGCGATCAGTCCATTGCCCGTGTAGTTGGAGAGGATACTATCCCTTAGTCGACTTTTACGACATGCTCGGGGAGAGAATCAGCTGGACGCATTCTATGTTTTTTTTTACTCCCAGTCCAGCAGAGAAGTGAATAAACTGTATTTTTATTTAATTTCTAAGTAGTAGTATCCTCTACAACATGACGGACCTAAATGGGCAATGGGCTGATCACCTGTCACCATGGTTCACCATATCCATCTTGGGACTCTTGGGAGTGGCTGCAAGTTTTATGATTATATGTGGCTCTGCCCACCTGTTAGCGATACGGAGGTGGTAATATAGTGAACACGTAAACGGTTATCTCACGAAATCGAGATATCACGAACCATATCTCTTGGATCACACAACTTATCTATCAGGTACCGCGGTTCCACGTGCAAATTAAACACAATAAGGAAAAAACGACTCGTTTTTGCTAATCTTTCTCGATAGTGCGACATTGTGTGTGACACAGTGTGTTGTGGTTTATCTGTGCGAGCGGTGGGATTTTAAAAATCAATAATACATATAATGAATCGAGATCTAAATTTTAATTTATTCTAATTTATAGAAAGTGATAAATCTATAATAACATTAAAACTTAGCTCACTTGCAAATTTTGTTAGAACTAGAACTAGCCCTATATTTTGACGTATAATGAGATTTAACTAATCTCAATAAAGACGTAAAAACGTCAAAATAATAAGCTAATTCTTGGTTAAACAAAATCGATATTTTCCTACAAGTAGGAAGTAAGCTAAGCTTAGCCTAAGTAAAGTGTAAGAAATGAAAATAAACTCGGTTTTCTATCTGAGTTCACCCAGAAAACAGAGTTCAGATCACCGATCGGAGGTAAGGGTCCCTGAAAGGCTGGTGCCTGGGACAGCTATAAATATCTCCTGTCCGAGGTGAGCTCCAGCCCATTGGTCACATCCACCAGCTTCTTGGATAACTCCAAGAAGCTTGTGGATGTGACCAATGACTGAGGAAAGTCATGTGAGGAAAAGTACAGATACATATTTCTACCTTTTGTATAAGACCATCATCCGGCACAACATGTATATTTCTTCCACTCCCTTCTATCAGCCGTCATCTCAGTATTCACTCCTTCTTACTCATGTCTTCTTTCACGCAATCCATCCATCTTTACTTTGGTCTACCTCTACTCTTGTCAACTTTTTCAAATAATTCAATTCACTTTTAATTTCAATTATACGTAATTTGCGTAGCCAAGAAAGTATGATATAAGGCGATCGGGTGATTCCCCTATTGGCCTGATGGAGAACAATCTTAGCCCAGAATGCAAACTAGACCTGCTTGTGGCAATCCCGAAAATCCCGAGATTAGCCAAGTACAATCCCGGGATCCCATAAATTGTATTCTCTAAACGCAGCGTAACGGCTGAACGAATTTGAATGAGGCTTAGAACAAGTGGAATAACATAACTTATATCAAGTTGTTATTAGTTATTTTTCACCTACTGTTAAAGCCGCGTCTCAAACCCTATAACGTCATCGGGGTGTTTTTATTTGTAAGGAATGTTGTCGAGCTGCATTCTGTTTAGTCATGAACAAAAATTTTTAAACACTGATTAAAAATTAAATAAAAATAAATAAATAAATTATTTTTTTCTTAACCTAGTGCCACTTAAATATCTGTAATACATAGATGTAAAGATCAATGATGATGACACCTCCACTACGCTATTTGAGGTACACTGGTGTCTGGTAAGCTCATTTCAGAGCTTTAAAATCATGATTTTTCTTGTCTCACTCGTCACTCCTCGTCCCTCCTTTTTTCCAATTCTCTTTCTCTTCCTCTTGCTGCGATGTGGCAGTCTGGATCTTCCAGACTGTCACATCTAACGTCCCGCCATCTCCGTGGCTGGCATCTTAAAGTCTTTCTTTTGAACACTGCTGCCAACACCCCAAGTCCTTCTCCCGTACTTCAGGAAGTTGGACTGGCTGGGGGAGGGTCAGCATGGAGACAATGTTCAATACATCCCACCGCGGGACGTCAGTGCAGATCTTTCCCTACCAACAGTTAGAATTAGAATAGCGTTTCTTTGCTTTTTTTTCTATATCAGAAATGTATGAATTTTGCCAGGAGCAGGATCTGGTTGACTCGTCGTGTATGGACGCGGGGGGCGGGGACGAGCACCGCGGCACCAGGTCATCTTCTCAAGGTCGCGACTCCTCGCCGCCGCTAGGTGCGTTACGTAAGTCATCGCTCACCACCATCCATCACCATCACTACTCTTATTCTTCTTCCAATTTAAGTGTTGGAACGATTGATGCATCTTTCTGCACGTAGATCTTTCCAGGGCAGCCTCCTTGATCTCTTTATACGACATGACAGCGACCTCCTTTACTTGGCTCATATAGCTGATCTTCGGTCTTCCACTTCTTCGCCTTCCTCCTGCTTTCCCTTCTATGAATGAAGCTGTCATGTCGAATAACTAAGGCCTTTTACCATCAGATGATTTAGACAGCGTCAGGAGGCAACTTTTACCTTCACAAACGGGACACTGTAGTGCCCGGGACGAATTAAGATGGAGTAGGCTTGCCCAGCACCTATTCCATCACTCTCAGCTTATTCGGCCTTGTCCACAGGAAAGACATGGTCAATACGTGCGGAGCTGAAGGAGCCGCGGGTTTACACGATGTTTTCCTTCACCGTTTGAGAGTACTGGTCTCTACCAACTAGACCACCAGTGCTTTGTCACGAGTATACCATGTCGTCTATGAGTCTTTTTATAAGAAGACTCGTATTCACCATCGTCATAGCATGCTATTTCCTGCGATCCTTCTGCAACCGAATCCATTGTAATTCCCACCATCTTTCGTTGACAAACTTTTTTTACTTACAAAAAAAAAATTCACTGTGCCTCAATATCAATGATATTTGAGGTACAGTGGTCCCAAAAACGGCATAGTACGTACTATATTTGGAAACAACTCTAAATGGATAATGCAACGGAGCTCAGTATTTTATACAGAAGTTTCAAGTCATTATCAGCAGAACAAAATATTTTTGCAACTTGTAACACTTTGTTTTTCATGTAAAGCCCCTTTGTAATGGCATTGGTAACGAAGTGAATACGGGAAAGCCCCGTTGTTGTAGCTTGTTATCAGTGTTTCCACTTTTAGGGCGTTCGCCCTTTTTTAGGGCAAAATTACTTAGTTCCTGTGCGACTTAGGGCTATTTTTATTGTAGCACGGATTTAGGGTATTTTAGGGCAAAAAATTACTTGACGTGGTAACCCTTTTTATTCTATGGTCTATGGCTCTGCCTATTAAGGGATTCCCCAAATTATCTTCGAATTATAATCCGACAAATGTTAGTTTACCGTTTTATAGTACTTTAATACTTTTGTTGTAAAGGACATCAGAAATTAGTAGCATGATTTGTAGATTATTTTCGTTTGTAATTTTTGTAGCAGTAGGAAACAATAGCAACTAACTCGATTATCATTTTTGATTGCTTTTATATTTGAAAATAGAAGACTCGGGTGATGAATGAATGAGGATAGTGAGCAAGTACCTTCTTCATCTCAAGATAAAGAAGAGAAGTCAGCTGCAACTGCAAGTAAGAAATATGCGCAAAAATTTAAAACGTCTTGGTTGGAGCATCCGTATTTTAAGTCTTGGCTAAAGAGATCTGACAAAGGTGAGGCAAAAGCTTACTGTAAAGTATGTGATTGTGATTTTGTGTGTGGAATGTCCGAATTACTGCGATAAAGTTTAGTAATAAATATGAAAAAAAAATGTTTTTTTTTTTATAATATTTATGCGCCCTAAATTAGGGAATTTAAAAAAAAATTTAGGGCTTTTTAGGGCTCATTTTCAAAGAATTTAGGGCCATACCAAAATCCTAAGTGGAAACACTGCTTGTTATATTGTAAACTGAATGGTCCATTGTTGGATCTTTTGACAAAGGTTTGGTCATATAATTCCGAAAATATTCTATTTATAACAGTTTTCAACAAAAGGTTTTTTTTATGTGTGTCTCTCGGTATGCCTCTTGCCAATAGTTTACCGATTTCGATCAGCCTTTTGTCGGTGTATAGAGATTGGTTTAAGAAGGTGGTCTACATACATTATAATTCCATATAAATTTTATATCCTTCCCCATTTTTATTTAAATTAAATAAATAAATAACACCCAACAGTCACATACATAGTTCTGACCCCACACTAGGATTCCCTGTGTCGTGGGTATCAGAAACTACGAGTACCGTGGTACCACAACACCCAGACCCGGAAGAAATATTTGCAGAACATGCAAACATTTCTTCCGCAGCGGGAATCGAACCCGCGCCTCTTGCGTCTCTGCCGAGCAATCGCACGCCACGCCACCGAGGCCGTTTGTTTTGTGTGTGTAAATGTATTTTTTTCTTTTTTTCTTCTATATCTGGAGGCATTAATGATTTTCGACTAAAATTTAAAAATCGTGTAAAAATTCGAGGTTTGTATATCATCGGAAATCAGATTGTGATCGGTCTAGAGGTCGTGGATTCGTGTATTTTTTTTCTGGCAGAGACGTCTCAAAATCTTAGGAATAGGGCATGATGACTAATTTAAATTTAAGCACCTTTTTTCGATGTGGTATTTTATGATAAAGTTATGGAGACAGACCTCTATTGTTCCTGCTATCTTGCTTGCTGCTGTATAATAGAACGCGTGACTTTCTGCGTTAGTTTGACAAGATTTTGCAAGCTTAGTAGCCGTTTCATTATTGTGTTGTGTTGAGAAATAAATTGAGCACCTAAAAGATATTCTCAAAGCACTGCTTATTATTATAAGCAATACGCTTTTTGTGAAAAAATCTATCAAATTATTTTAAGAAACTGTAAACTAAATTGTGTTAGTAATAGTTACAACGGGTCTA
This sequence comes from Scotopteryx bipunctaria, assembly GCA_949320045.1. NCBI lineage: Eukaryota > Metazoa > Arthropoda > Insecta > Lepidoptera > Geometridae > Scotopteryx > Scotopteryx bipunctaria. The sequence goes on from OX439449.1 coordinate 694,363, forward strand.
AATCGCGTACCTTATTGCTGGTAACTTATTAGCTGATGTTTAAAAAAAATCGTTTACCAAATCACGTGTCGTAATTTTATCCATCATTCACTTATGAAAAGTAAAACGCTAGTGAAAACATTACCCTCCTTCTTCGTAGTCGGGTAATCAACGAATTCTCAAGGGCGAATAAGTGATTTTCTTGTAATTTTCTCCCAACTGTTTTTCTTTTTACGTTTTGACGCTGAAAATAATAGAAAGTAGTTTTGTAGTAATGTGGTGGGCCCTTTTATACGCTCTGATCGATACATCGATGTCGCGAAAACTGCTGAGGGAAGTGACAAAGGTGTTGAAAGAGCTTTTAAAGGAGATTGTTCAGTGCGAGTTGGCAACACCGTGTGATCTTGTCGAGGGATGCGAAATCGCTGAGGCGGCTACATCGGAACAAACGTTATATTTGGAATGTAGGTTGCATACTGACTTTGGCACTTTTTTGGAAATTGAAAAATCGTTTCGATTTTGAATAAGTGCGATTCGAATTCGTACACGAACGTTTCCCGTACCATTGTACATTGAAAATGGTTTGTTGTAAGGTCCCGTACCATTGTACATTAAAAATTGTTTATTGTAAGGGGTCCTCTTTTATTTTTATTATAGCGTTGTTTAACCCTTAAATAATAAATATTTGAGGACATATCACACAGCCCCAAACTAAGCAAAGCTTGTATTATAGGAACCGGATGGCTGAAACAATACATAATATACTTTTTTTTTGTAAATACATACATAATACTACAACACCCAGACCCGGAAGAAAAATTTGCAGAGCATGCAAACATTTCTCCCGCAGCGGGAATTGAACCTGCGCATCTTGCGTCTGTGATGGTGCTGTGTGATATGTCCTCAAATATTTATATTTTATGATTAATATATATTTTTTAGTATTTAAAAGGCAGTTGTTTTGTTCCAGTGAACAACAGCGATGAGAGGTTCAGGGAAGAGGAAGGCGCTGACACTCTGCCGACGGACATGTCCGACACCAGCGACAGCGAACCCGATGACAAGCACATGTGAGTACCCTCACCACACTGAAGTTCCACTGAACGCTTCGCTTTAACGTAGGTACATTAAGGTTTGTATGTATGTATAATAATAAATAACACCCAACAGTCACATACATAGTCCTGACCCCACACTAGGTTTCCCTGTGTCGTGGGTATCAGAAACTACGAGTACCATGGTACCACAACACCCAGAACCGGAAGAAATATTTACAGAACATGCAAAAATTTCTTCCGCAGCGGGAATCGAACCCGCGCCTCTTGCGTCTCTGCTATCGGCCGTCGGATTTGAATGAAACTTGGAGTTTACATTGTACATTTGCTGGATTGACATATAGGCTATTTTTATCCGGGTACCACGCGAGTGAAGCCGCAGGCGGCAGCTATTAGTAATAATAATAACGTTACTTCTCTGCTGGATTTACTCCCAGTGAATTAAAAGCATAGAATGGGTTCTCCTGCTTCTCTTCAGCATGTCGTAAAAGTCGACTAAGGGATAGTATCCTCTACGATAATATAATATGATAATATGTATGCATGTAGTTATTCCAGAGGCGGCGAGGTGGAGAAGTGCCCAAACCCTCACGACGGCAAGCTGGTTCTGAAGCAGCAGTTCGCGTTCAACATCGACCAGCTCTTCACCATGATCTTCACCAACTCCAAGTTCAACCTCGAGCTGCTCGCGGCGAGGACCATCACAGATTACGTGCAGGTATATAACCCTGACTTTTGTTTGTTGTTCTCAATAAATATTTCTGATATAGTCAGTTCAGTTCAGTCTTAAATAGTGGCTACTGTGACGTTAAGTCACAATTCTGCCAATGTCTGTGCTCTAGCTAGAAAACTGGCGGATATTAAGCATTAAAGTTTATAATAAGTTGCCAACTGACCTTAAAGATTTAAAATTTCATTTGTTTGGCAAAAAATTGAAAAAATTGGCTTCTTGATAAATGTTTTTACTCTATCGACGAATATTTAAATAGTTCTTGCCGCTAAATTATGTATAATTATATTTTGACATTCTTAAAATGATTTTAGCATTACATTTAATTAGGACTTAACAATAGAATATAATTTATTAACATTTACAATTATCATATTTGCATGTTGGACTGATGTATTTTTAGAACCATTATTATTTAAACACATGTGTTCGTGCAAATAAATGTCATTTATCATTTAAAAAAAAAAGAATATGGCCGGTAAAAAAAAAAGAGAGGGTCTACCAAAAAAATAAACTAAATTATTTTTCTAATAAGAGACATCACAACATATAGAAAAGGTATATAGTCACTGGGAGTAAGGAAAAAACATATAATGCGTCCAGCGGCTTCTCGCCCCGAGCATGTCGTAAAAGTCGACTAAGGGAAGTATCCTCTCCATCCAAAGTGATGGATGTGGGCAATGGGCTGATTACCTGTCACCATGGTTCACCATATCCATCTTAGGATTTTTAATCAGAAGTGTGGATGTGAGAATGTATGTTTGTGCCTCAATCACGCCGTAACGGCTGAACAGATTTGAATGAAACTTTTTGTCTACTTTTTGTCCAGATATCACGCGAAATATATTTTTTTACAAAAAAATATTTTACCAAATAGTTTGACAGCATAATAAAATTCTTTACCCAATGTAAAAGTATGGAACTGTCGAACCTATCTGCTGTGACATTCAGAATGCTGTTGGACGGCCTCCAACTCTGCCCATCAGTGACACGATTCTTTTGCGAATGACAGTACCGGTATATAATAATGTTAACTACTTTCCAGTCGCCATGGCAAGCACAGAACGGTCTGAAATGCCGCCAGATCAACTACACGCTCGGCCTGACGTCCGGACCCATCGGGCCTAAGGAAGTGCACGTCAGTGAGACGCAGGTATCACTCATTCCATCCTACAATATTCCGTACCTATTACTAAGCCCCCGCTGTCCGTAGGTACGTCCGCCCGTCCGTCCGTCTGTCTATCAGCGGGCTGTATCTCATGAATCGTAATAGGTAGAGAGTTGTATTTTTCACAAACTATGTATTTCTATTGCCGCAATAAAAACAAACAATAAAAATAAAAGGCCCCATACAAGAAAATAAAATTCCCCAAATTCCGCAAATCATCTCAGATTTTGCTAGAAGCATGGTCATAGAGTAGGTCGAAAATAAATTGTTTCACATTCTTCACCATCATGAAAAACTCATGCCGTAAATGACTTAAGCGTGATAGAGGGCAGGGAGATGATGGCAGTTTAACCTCGAGGTTCCAAGGTTCCAGAAACAGAGTTCCATGGTGTTACAATCGCTTCGAAGGTATCCTATTTGTCTCTTTGTCGATCAATTTTAAAATCTTTCCAGGTAATGAACAAGTGCTCGAAGCCCGGCCAGCTATACTCCATAGACTGCACATCGGACAACACTGGCATTCCATACGCGGACTATTTCAGCGTGGCCGTTCACTACTGTCTGCGGCGGCTTAGTGACGCGTCCGCCCAGCTGGAGTTATATGGACAAGTCAAGTACAAGAAGAGCATGTGGCCCATGGTCAAAAGTAAGCATGGCGCGGCGCTCACAGGAACGAGAGTCGAGGCGAATTCGACGCGAAAAATTCTAACAACACCCACTTCTAACAACACTGACCACCCTAACGGGGTGGGAAGTTCTAACTAATCCCGTAGATTCAAATGTAGTTAGTTCCCGTAATATGCGACCCTGCCTCGACTCCGCCTCGACTGTCGTTTCTGTAGGCGACGGACCTAAGACAGCTTTGAAGGTTAATGTATGATCTGGAGAGTAAAAGGCCACTTTATATGAATCTGCTGTTGAAATGAATTGTATACGATTCCCATGAATTCGTACCATTTTACGGGCAAATATGAATATGAAGCTGAATTAAATTGCGTACAATTCACTTACAATTCGATATGCTACAATTACGATAAATTAATTGCTCAAAATGGCATTTTTAGACCCGCTGATGTGAATATTTCGCTTCGCTCGTTTGTGAGCGAAGCGAGATAAGTTTTTAGTTTCTGTTTTCTGTGTACTCGATGTTTGCGTTTCGCTTCTTTCACCTGTTTCGTTAGTACTCTATTCTGATAGCTTAACTGATAATACACATAAAAACATGTTGATAAAACTATAACAAAATTAAAACTACTGCTCCTCGTGTCACTCGTTCCCTCCAAAAGATTTGCAGTGCTAAGGTGATCCTTTCGTTCACTAAAATAATATTAATTTCAAATACCTTTTGTTCGCAGCGTTTCTAGAAAAAAATGCAGTGAATGGTGTTGAAGAGTTTGGCCGCTTGCTAGAGTCGAGACTTTTGGCGGAAGCTGATACCACTGTGCCGACCGTTCGGAAATCCAGGCGGCATCGGCGGCTCACCAGTACGTATTGCTACGGGAATTTGTACCTTATCTAATTGTAGATAAGATATACGAAGCTATACTTCAAGTATTCCCAAGGAGGGTTAACGTCAGGCAGGCGGCAGGTCATAAAACACCTTAGCCAAAACTCTTACACCATGATCCAAGGATATGGGGTCGGATAAGGGCAGGAAGATGATGATAATGATGACTTCAACCAAACTGGAGATACAATCTATGTAAACAAACCGTCGCATATTTTTGGTTATTACGATGAAATCACTTCAGGTTTAGATAAATAAACCTCGCAACCTAAGTTTTCACACCTTAATTTAACTATTGGTACTACGTAAAAGTTACATAAACATGTAAATAAATAAATAACACCCAACAGTCACATACATAGTCCTGACCCCACACTAGGATTCCCTGTGTCGTGGGTATCAGAAACTACGAGTACCATGGTACCACAACACCCAGACCCGGAAGAAATATTTGCAGAACATGCAAACATTTCTCGCGCAGCGGGAATCGAACCCGTGTTTCTTGCGTCCCATCCGAGCAACCGCCCGCCACGCCACTGATTATCAGTCAGGAACGTGCGTAAGAGTATATTTAGATAGATTATGTAAGTCTACAATTGATGTACAGTTGTACAGATTTATAGGCGCTTGATTCTCAGTCGTTCACTTCAATATTATCGGATATTATCTAGACGAGATTAGGAGATTTGTAACAGTCTCGTGTTACAGTGTATCCAAGTAACGTGTCAAAGTATAATTTTCAATCCAATTGTGTTTCAATTCCGTAGTTTCATTTGTACAGATCAATATGACTGAATCTAAACTTTATACAGAGTTTGGTATGTGTTCGTTAGATTAAGCAATTTGAAGTGGCAACCCGGGTGAATATAACTCGAAGAACAAATGAATGTTAGGATGTGTCGGGGAAAATAAGTAATAGATAAATTATAATAATAAATATTTGTGGACATTTCTTACAGCGCCATCTAGCCATAAACTAAGCAAAGCTTGTGTTATGGGAACCAGATGGCTGATAGAAAACTTATATACTTTTTTAAATACATACTACTAATATTTCTTCCGGATCTGGGTGTTGTGGTATCATGGTACTAGTAGTTTCTGGTACCCAATGGCAATGGTAATCCTAGCGCGGGGTCACAATTTGTATGTAACTGTTGATCTTATTTATGATTTATTTATTTATTCGATCACTAACATAATATACATTAATACAGTAAAAAAAGGTTCTAGATAAAAGAAATAGAGCTGATTGTTATTACAATTACAAGTGAAGACAGCATGCAAGTAAATTTTGAGCGAGTAACAAAAATAAAAACAGAATTAGAATTAAATAAATTACATTGCAAAAATAATAATTTAAAAATTACAATAAAGAATATTAAAAAGTCCCTAATATTTACAATTATGTAGGTACAAGAAAATTAATAAGACAATAATAAAAAAATCATAAAATTATAAAATCCAATAAAGTCAATTACATTTAAAATGATCAGGAAAGCAGTTGCTGACGATTTCGTCAGGCGCATTAATTTATTGAATGTTTGTTCCAGCATCATCGGGAGATACGGTCGCCCCTGTCCCCAAGTTGATCAGCCCCCTGGCGCGCGCGCCCGCGCCCCGCGCCACCCGCCCGCCCCCCGCGCCCCGCACCGCGCGCTGGCTCCTGGCCGCGCTCCTGGTGCTGCTGGCCATCAACGCCCTGCTCTACTGGCGGCTGTACCACGCGGACCAGCCGATGCACCTCCAGGACTGGCACGAGAGGTGGGAATGTGCTTATTCAAAAAGATAATGATTTTTTCTTTGGTTCCTCAAAGTGAAAACACGATAAGAGAAAAAATATCTTGAATGATCCATGTTTCGCGTGTATTTTCAGATGATTTTTACTTTGATATGGAGGCAATAACTATTACTTTAGTTGTCGAAACCAGTGTTTTGATTAATTTTGTAATTTTCTCGAAATTGCGAGAAAATTACAAAAATTAAGCGGTCTCACTCTCTGTCTTTCCTATAGACACCCGAAATCTTTAGCGCTATTTCTTTTGAAATCGGTTTAGACGCGATGGTACGGTAACCTTGTATGGTAGCCTCTTAAGAAGTGACTCAGAGGCCTCTTGAGAGCGTTGCACAAAAATTGTTAATTGTTCTCGCTATCTATTGCGGGCTTGCGGGTGGTGCACACGTCTGCATTTTGACGAACCTTCCTGTTGTAACTTACTTTGATGTTAACTCAAGGCATGTCCCCAGGCTGAGTTCCGCGAGCTCGGCGCAGTCGGCGGAGTGGGCGCGGCTGCTGGAACAGCACGGGAGAGCGCAGAGACAGCAACTGCACGCCTGGAGGAACGCACTGCACAGCGCCACCTCGCATCTCGCACAGGTTACATTTATCTCCATCACAATTCCATTGTCTTAACAGTAAAGGAGAGAAACTTACAACTATTACAAATATAATATACAAAATACAAAAGAAACAGTAGATAGCTCACCTGATCCAGCTCATCAGACGGTGGAAGCGTGCCCAAGACGGTGGCCGCATTGCCACGCTGAATGGCAATACTGATCCGTTGAGCCAAATAAGAACCAGCTCTTGGATCGCGCATCGTTTCGACCAGACGCCCTGAAAGAATTTTGAAAACGCGGTGGGCACCCGAGCCCCACGGACCTAGGGTCTCGACCAAAAAGATACAGTAAAGGACACCAAAACGATATTGGAATCACATACATTACAGGGTGGAAATTTATAATGCCACCTGAAGGGAAAATACTTTGAATACTGTAGATAGCAAATTTTACTCAAAGGAAACATAATAACATAATATAAGCGCTTTAAGTCCACATTTTTATACGCATTTCAAAAATGTGGAACTCTCTGGCGGGGTCTGTACTTCCTGAAGAGTATAATCTGGGTGTCTTTAAATCGAGAATCAATAGGTTTCTTCTAGGTAAGCGTGCTTCATTTTAGACCACACTGTTACTTAACATCAGGTAGAGTGTGCTCAAACGCAAACCTATTTCGCATAAAAAAACATTCCTTTATTTTTAAAAAGAAGCAAAATAAAAAATTAAACTTATCTTTTAAGATTTATATAATTTAGTTTAGATTAGAAATAAGATAATAGTGCCCACCTGTAACCATGGTTATGGCTATGGAAGAGCGGGACCTTCTAACACAAGTATTTTTTACTTAAATGAAGGTCCCAACCTAGTTAATAGAGTGTAAAAAAAGGTTACAGCAATAAACATTTTCTATTTCTATTCTAAAATAGCATTCAAAGATTTTTGAAAAAAAAAAAAACGTTTTCTACATCTGGCAACAACATTCTGAACTTTTATGGCACCAGTTGATAGGGTCAATGTATAATAACCAATGACGATTGTTTCAGACTGAACAAGCACTGGCCAAGCTGCTGGAAACCATCAAGCCGACGTTGGAGAAAGCGCAGCGGGAAGCAGAGGCTCGGAACGAGCTCTGAGCGATCGGTAATGTCGGCCCTTTCGGACGGGACTTGGGAACTTATGCGTTGGAGGAAATCAAATCATTTTCTTTCTATTTTGGACAAGTGACAATCCATTGTTAGTACATCTTATGAATAATTGGTTAGTAAATTTAGGTCACAAAGGAACAAAGATGAATAGGCGATCAACCAGTCAAAGCAGAAATAATTTATAGTACAGTCAACGGATCTAGACATTCGTGAAGTTAGCCGTTTGACATGCGCTAGTGGCCAACTCTTGTGACGGAGTTTTTAGGCCGCCTAAAGGCCCCCGTCATGGCTTAACTACTTTAAACCAGGACCGACAATTTAATGTGCCCTACGAAGCACGAAAGCGCTCAGCTCGTAATACCACTTGTGGTCGCCCATCCAAATTGTGACCGCGCACAACGTTGCTTGACTTCAACGATCAATCAAGAACGTCTGAGCAAGCTACGCCACGAGCACTTCATGTGCATTTTTTCATACTAAATCTTGTACTGCGCATCGAAACGGCTAACTTCACGACTGTCTAGATCCGTTGACCGTACTGTACCTTACATTATCATGATTCGCAAACGTCTCCCACTGCTGGGACTCCCTTTGTGTGCCACATTCCACGGTCCCTTGCGATTCGAAGTCAAAATCATGTGGACGTTTTTCAATGATCTACATAATATCGACGGAAGAAAGCGGAAATGTCGTATCTCATAATATTCAATTTTACGCCAAAAAACCTTTATTTACAGCAATTAGTCGTGTGAACAGTAAAAAACTAGGAAAAAATCAAGGGCGTATCATAATATTTTTCGTCATAGATAGACGAGACATAGATCATTCGACGCGGCTTGTTTTGCTTATCAACAATCAAGTTTTAAGTCATATAAGCCATTTTTTGAGATACGACATTTCCACTTTCTGCCGTCGATATATCAAATGGGAGACCCTGACAAAGGTGTTTGAAAATACTCTTTGGAAGGGGATTTGGGACTTGCGATAACTTTAAAGAGTTCTATAAGCTGTTTCTTATTTCTGCGCAAACGAAGCCGCGGGGTTTCAACTAGTGGTAGAATGCGGCTTGGAAAAGTTAAGATATGTGACAAGTGCACTAAAGGAGCTTTGGTTATGCGCACTCTCACTACACTGGTATGAAAAAATCATATTATGTAGAGAACATATCAGAATATCGTGAATTGGATCAAAGTTATTTGTTATCCCGAAAATGTCATTGAAAATGGATAGGTATAGAAAATTATCGAAGGAATAGAATCTAGGAAGAATCGAATTAGATATAAACGTGATAGAATATCAATAGTTGGTGTTGGTCGTTGCTTTCAGACGTTTAATATCTTGGGGGAGATCTAGATGTCTTTTGAGTCTTGGTGTTAGTGATTGTACTATTTAGAGGTAGGTTAAAAGAGCACTGGTGGTGTAGTGGTGGAGATATCCTTCTGATCCTAAGGTCGCGGTCACGCATCCTGTCGTGTCACAGTTTATTTTGCTTGTTGTAAATGTATGTGCCACCAAAACTCGATAGAAAACATCGTAGTGTCGTAGAATCTAAAAATTGTGTACATAAAAAGCCTGTTTCAAGCCTCCTTTCACCTACAAGAAGTAAGTAAAGAAGTAAGTAGTAGTAGGAAGTTCTTTAAACGCTACCCTTTCCAAGTCCTAATCCGAGAGTGACTCGTGTGTTTGTATTATTTACTATATTGCACTTGGATATTTGAAGGTTTTAATTGACTACACATGATACACAGATTTTTAACTTTGTGACACATTCTCATAGATAATTATTTCGTTCCTTATTTAGGGCATTTTTCCACGACGACTTTTTGTATCGACACAGTCATAATATTCATTACCAGCTTCCGACCGTGGCTTCGAACGCGTTACCCGTATAAAAAGTAGCTTGTATGTCATACGTTAAAGTTTTATTCAAATTAGTTCAGCCGTTACGGCGTGATTCAGACACAAACATCGTGAAATTCTCACAAACTTTCACATTTATAATATTGGTAGGATAGGATGATTGTTGCGTAGTGAACTGTCATAGACTGCGTACCTTCGTCCATGATTCTACATGACTGCATCGCTACTGAATCGCTTCTATATCACATATTTATGTGATATATTATATTATGTTTATGCAACTCGCGACGCGATTCAGTTGATGAAATAGCGGTACAAAAAGTCGCCGTAGGTAAGCGTTTGAAGGTCTTATATCTTCGAGTAATTTGTCTACACTCTTTCCTTTTCTGTCACTGGTTACTAGTTGTTTAATTCAAGTGCAAGTAAGAATGGATATTAAGAAAGGTATTTTTTGTAAGCATTGTCTAAGAGGTTTTCATTTGAGAATTTAATACTGTTATGTAATCGCTATGTATTTACCAGATGCCTATATCCCATAGGTACATAAAGTCTAAAGTCGCGTTGTCATTTGAGTTACAACGGACAAAACAAAACTTTTAATGCTGCGAAGGTCTAATGAGGACACAACTTAATATTTTGCGAAATAAAAAAATATGATATTGAAAATACTTGAATGAGGTACCTTTTTAAACTACCTAAAATAGCCAGCTATCTTATTTTTCTATCTGGATACAAGAAAATCTCAGTAAAGCTCGTTTCAGACGATGCAAGTAATAGGTATAGTAATGATTGGAGCGCATTTACTCGAACACCACCAACCTGTACCAATTACACAAAATAAAATTAAAAATGCTTAGAGTAACAGCTTCTTGTTTGTCGTAGCATACTTTTGTGGTTGTCATACAGTGTTTTAGAATTCTTCGTGCGGAATGATTTTAGCTTCTATCGCGCTGGTGCGATAATAATAATAGGGTGACACTATTAAGAGTCTCCGCTCACTAACCACTTTCATAACTGGCACGGATGTCCAAGTACAATAAAACAAAACTGTTATGTCTAAAGTTTACTTGTAAGCCTTAATACCCAAACACACTAATATTTGGAATGTCAACTACATAGCACAGTAAAACAGTCAGTCCCAGCTTTTAAGTCGTTAAGCCATGACGGAGGCCTTTAGGCGGCCTAAAAACTCCGTCACTAGAGTTGGCCACTAGCTCATACGAACACACACACACATACAGCACAGTAAATGCGGGAACCTAGAAGTAACAACGGTACTAAATCGAGTAACAGCTTCAAGTTACTAGCATCGTCTGGAACGGGCTTCACACGAAAACCTCGTAGAACCTACTGTGATATAATAACAAAATAATTTTAATAATCCTTTAGCACACGTAACATAATAACGTAATGCTTACGTTGTAACCCAGTTATAATGTTATTTAAGTTAGTTTCGATAACTGCCAGCTGATAGCCTAAAACTTGTAACGTGGGCACTTTCATGTGAACTATAGTCTAACATCAAATACCTGAAACTAATAATAGATGGCGTTGTAATCAATTTTGAAGTGACATGGGCCGCCATTTTGTATTGGTTTCTGTCAAATCCGAACCAATACGGGTTTTCTTGCCAATTGTTCATTATAATTTAAAAAGAGATGGCGCAAACATTTCCTTTTTTATCTAAATCCCTGTGTAAAAGGTGTAAAAATGATTTCTCTTCATAGTTATGAACAATATAAAATCTTGAAACGGGATATTTACCATGTTTAGATAAAGAAAAACAAAGTTTTTTTTACAAGTTTCAATGTAAAGTGACCACGTTATTTAAGAGTACTGTAAATAATAATTAAGATACATCACAGAAAGCATGGTAAACATTCAGAACGAGTACTTACGATGGTTTACTTTTGATATTTAAGTTTAGATGTAAAAAACTTCCTATAAAGTACCTATTTTGTTTTTTGAGTGATAATTTCAGCACTAAGTATTTTTAAACCATGTGTCTACATATTTATACAGGGTGTCTGAGCATGGAGATGTGTAAATTTATGTTTCAAAATCAACATGTAATACAATTTATGCAGACTGATAAGTAATGGTTTTAATTTATTATTATGAATTTAATTACAATAAATACAGCTTCTACCATATGTTATGTAATATCTTTTGTATACAGATCTATTGGTCCTTGTTGGTATATCCTGCATTCTGATGCTTTGGTCTACTATAATTATGTATACCTACATAATTTATATCCTTTTTTAAAATTCGCAGCGGTTTACCAAAAATACATTAACCAGTTGGTTTAAGGTTCCAATTTTGCATTTTCGGTATGTACTAGTTGTAAGAACTTTATTCTCAGAGTAGTAGTGAGCAAGCTTTAGAATCGCGGCGGCGATGTTTTTATTCGTTATTTATTAAATTTATGCACGAAAAGAAGCTGGATTGCTTACGATGTTCCCCTGAGTGTACCGCGTCGCTTGTATATAATATCTTGTAGTAGGCTTGGATACAATTATTGTCACAATAAATAGGTCGTTGAGTAGACTTCTACAGAGAAGTTGATGTTTGACTTTAATTTGCGTTCTATGGCTTACCCAGTATTACTCTGCGGTTCAGTTGACCGCCAAATGGATTAAAAATTAAGAAAATGTTTATGGGTGTTGTAATTAATTTAATATTTTAGGTAATTGGCTAAGATTATCAAATAAATACGATATTGTATGTTGTTGTTGAAAGAGTATTATTTAAGATAAAATAAATAAATGTAAATGGTGTGTCAGGAACTTGAATTAAATTAACAGAAAATACTATTATTAAAAGATTTTATTCATTATTGTGAAATAAATTCTGCCTTATTTGACATTATATTAAACATTGTTTGTGATTATGATTATTAATATATTAATTTAAAGTTAATATTAATTCAAGTTCTTCTCGGGCACCCTATACTTGATGAAACTAGGTTATTCGTAGAAGTGTGATCTCTCGTTTAGAACATTCTGTTGGTGCTTTTGTTCGTAGAATTTATTTTTATTTAATATATTATTTTTCAGTTTATTATATCGATATGTCAATTAAGTGTACATACGTTATTAGTTGTACCATTTGGCTTCATATGTAGGTAGGTATATAACGATTCCCTTATTTATTAAATCCATTCCATGTATGTCTATATGATCTGAAATGTAAAACAGTTTGAAGTATACAGGGGTTGGTCAACATAGCTTCAAAACAATAACTAATTTATGATCAAGACAGTCACAAACTTACATATTTGTAGTATAATATTCATAATTCTGTTTGATGCATTATGAACCACGAAGGAGCTTTTGAACATCGGTCGATAGTAAAAGATCCAATAGTTACAAGTTAATAACTTTATGAGTCGTGAGAAAATACAAATTTTAATTTTTACTGTTATACAAAAAAAATCTTAACCCTGTAGCTACGCTATCGTGCCCCGACACGAAAGATTTTTCGTGTAGTGCTTAGCATGAGCACCGAGAAAACGCTTATCTCTACGGGAGGATAGAGTAAAATGACGTTTGAGTGTAAGGGGATGTAGAAAATAAACTGTTCCACACCCCCGAACATGGCGTTACAAGAAGAAAGAGTGTCTAGGTAGACAAATTCTTTCCATAGCAACAGCGAACTCACTTAGAGAGAAACAACGTTTTCTATTCTAGAAAGAAAATAAATTCTCGGTGGTCATGCAGACAGGTGTCCTTATTATTTGTCTCAGGAGAGCACTGGTGGTCTAGTTGGTAGTGACCCCGCCTTCCGATCCTAATGACGTAGGTTCAAATCCGGTTGTCTACCAATGGATTTTTCTGTGCGAAAAATTTATGTGCGCCAGTACTCTCAAACGGTGAAGGAAAACATCGTGAGGAAACCCGCGGCTCAGTCAGCTCCGCACGTATTGACCATGTCTTTCCTGTGGACAAGGCCGACTAAGCTGAGAGGATGGAATAGGTGCTGGGCAAGCCTACTCCATCTTAATTCGTCCCGGGCACTACAGCGTCCCGTTTGTTAAGTTAAAAGTTGCCTCCTAACGCTGTATAAATCATCTACTATAGATGGTAAAAGGCCTTAGTTTTTTTATGGCTACGGGGTTAAAATAGGTCTAAAACTGCGAAATCAGGTATTTAGAGGCTTGTTGACATAATCCATGTAGGTACCTACAATATTCCTATTAGAACGTTACATCTTGCATTTGTAGAGCAATCGGAGGATGGAAAATATGCACAACTAGATATAATAACGCTATATATCTTATATAATTCTATTCTCAGTATTGAATAAATTATTTTAATGAATCTATTCGTTTTTCTATTACCTACACCAGAGGAGTTTGAAATTACAGGCAAAATTAATTATGTTTTGATTTGAATATACTGGGAACTTTGATGACCTCGGTGGCGTGGCGGGCGAGTGCTCGGCTGAGACGCAAGAGCGGGTTTGATTCCCGCTACGGCGAAATACCTCCTTAGTATTATATCAAGCCCATAATTCTAATTAAAGTTAGGGGAACAAAGATCTGCACTGATGTCCCACGGCGGGGTGTATTGTGCATTATCCCCCTGCTAACCCTCCCCCAGCCAGCACAACTCCTTGAAGTACCGGAGAAGGACTTAGGGATGTTGGCAGCAGCCCATAGTACAAGCTTTGCTTAGTTTGGGGCTAGATGGCGCTGTGTCAAATGTTCACAAATATTTATTTATCTTAATTATACAAAATATAAAAATAATATCACCATCATCATTCACAGCGCGACTTTACCAACTATAGGGCATAGGTTTCCCTTTGTTGGCATCTTCCCTTTGTTTCTGTCCAAACTACCTAAATACTGATGTTACAGGTTAACTATTATTATCCTTAAATAAATGTTCTATTAGTATGTTTTCTTCAGACTCAATAAATACATTTTATTTCAATACAGGTAATGAGGCACATTCTTAAAAAAAGTCAATAGTGTAGCAGAATTTCGTTTATCGGATTTATGCAAAGCAATTTGTACAACTTTAGAGTACTTAAACAATAAGTGGTTTTGTTTCTACCCTTCGACTATCCAATAACACCATTTGGACATCACGAACTTCAGTTTACATCCATACAAAATCGAGTCGTGGATATCAGAAACTACGAGTACCATGGTACCACAATACCCAGACCCCGGAAGAAATATTTACAGATCATGCAAACATTTCTTCCGCAGCGGGAATCGAACCCGCGCCTCTTGCGTCTCTGCCGAGCAATCGCCCGCCACGCCACCAAGGCCGTCGATTTAAGGGCACAAAACACGAAGCTTCGCACAGTATTGCGATACGTTAGTTTAAGAAATGTCAAGTTTGTTCCGGTTCTTCTGTTCTGCAGAGCGTCGCATCTAGGAGAGGGAACTCTGCCTCCGTTGGCAGATGGAAACGCCAACGGTGGTGGAGTTACCAGGCCCAGGTACGTTCGAAGACCTTCATTCCTCGAGCAAAACACGTTCGAAGATTATTCTGCAGACGAACGCACGTTCGGAGACCCGTACTTCTACACTGGACAAATGTGCGTTCGTAGACTCCATTCTTCTACTTAGATTCCTAGACCTTAATTCTTCTCATATCCATGTTGGGAAGTTTCAGGTATTTTCGAAGATTTTAATTTGGACCTGAAAAATAAAAAAGCTCTTTTACCTTTCACTTTATTCTAAGTAGTTAATGTAACATCTACCGAAAGAGCAACAGAAGGTCATGAATTGGAAAATTGCTTTTCTGATTATCTAAGGAAGCCACTTTGATTCCAAGTCTTCGGTTTTCAGAGATCTCTGTGCTTACAAACACAACTTTTTCTATGGTTTTGGAACTATTGATTTTATTTTCTCTGTGGAAACCTAGATGTAGGTTTGTAATAATAATAATGGTGGCAGAACTTAAATTGACCCAATTTTCTAGTCAAAAATGTTTAACTTTAAAAATAGTTTTGTACAATTTTCGTTAATAATGACGAACAGAACATAGGTTTTGAATAACTGAACTGAACTGAGTATTCACTGCGTTCATTGTCATATTTTGAAGTTCTAAATAGTATTGGACGCTTACAGTAAACTGAGTAATGTGGACACGCCCAAATCAATACGGCATAAAAATAGAATATTTTTCACAATGTTAACTTATTAGAATCTTATTCGATTCGCCCACTCAATGACCACACAACACAATACCAGCCGCGTTTAAACTGTCTACCAAAAGCTCACTATCATAAAAGCTTACCCACAGACAGGGTGGTCTGTAAACTAGCCCCTTGAATACACAAACACACCCCACATCCTCTTAACAAGCGACTGAACACTATCACTGATAACGGACCCCTCTAACCGACTTTTAAACAAAGGTTACAGTTTAAATTCAAAAACACGCGCATTCCACACCGCCCCATGAAGGCGACTGCGAACAA
Source organism: Scotopteryx bipunctaria (assembly GCA_949320045.1). Lineage (NCBI taxonomy): Eukaryota > Metazoa > Arthropoda > Insecta > Lepidoptera > Geometridae > Scotopteryx > Scotopteryx bipunctaria. Next base: position 710,588 of record OX439449.1, read on the forward strand.
GAAGCGTTGAAAAATGAAAAATAGAATAAAACGCTGCGCTTGCGCCGGCCGCCATCTTGGAACCGTTGCGCATTTGAATCCGACTCTTCGTTCTCTGTATTACAGTTGAGTTTGGGATGTCTGTTTGCGCCGGGAATAGGGATGTTCAGCTGCTAATTTAATAAATAAGGTGTTTAATAAGTTTGTGCGGGCTTATTGTGGGGTTCGAACGCCCTTCTGATGTCTTTTATAATGGAATTGGGTCAGCACTTGCATTAAACTCGCACAACGAGGGATAAATTATAAGGGTCCTACAAATAAACAATGTAATTAAATCTATTGGAACACTGTTTTGACTTAACGTTACCGTCTTTGCATACCTACCCCTTATTTTCCTTGTCCAGCCATTGAAAAATATGATTTCAAATTCCTTTCATCTTCCTTGTTAGAAATACATAACTGAGTGATCTTTGTGTTATAGGTACCTAATATATAATAAACTCTATATTTCAGACCACTCACTACAAATTATACAACCAGATTACAATGATGTTGGTTGTATGGACCTATGCGAAACCTCAAACAACTACCTACAACCACGGAATAAATGACAATCCGTTGTGTATTTGCCTATGTCTTGTAGTAGGTGTAAGACGTCCACTGCTGGGCATAAAATCATAGAACCACGACCAACGGATTAAGACTTCCTTTAACCGACTTCGTACAATCATCAGACGACGAACCGCCACATATTCCTACTACGAAATCAGCCGTAAATTCGCGTAGATGATGATTGAAAATGACTTTTATGATTTAAACAAGTCTTGTCGTTATGCGTTCGGTCAATTAAGGTAAACTTTCGAAGTCAGTAACGTTAGTGACGCCGCGTCAAAGATACTACGAAAATTATGGAACGTCATTCCCGTGTCAATTAACTTTGAAAGTCTACCTAGGTTGAGACCTAGGTAGGTACCTACTTTTAGGTGTTGTCAAAGTTCAAAATCCCCTACATTATTCCTTCAGATCTATCTGGTCTTGAAAGGATTTAAAGTGCGCCTCAATGGCTCCTTTCGTGCACTTGACACATGTTTTCGAACTTTTTAGGTTCAAGACATGTTGGTTTTCTCACAATATCTTCCTTCACCGTTTTAGAGTAGGTACTGGTCGCACATAAATTTTTCGAACAGGGAAATTCATTGGTGTACGACGCCTTTTGAATCCACGACCTTAGGGATCGGAAGGCAGGGCTATCCAACTAGACCAATTAGTGCTCTGATTCATTATTTCAAATCAATTGAAATCATAGACAACAAATTAAAACCTTTGGTCTTAAATCTACGTTGAATTTACGCCTACACAGCCTTTCACGCATTTTTTTCCAGTTCGTACCTACAGTCAGTCTGAGATATCAACGTTAAGTAATTTAAGTACCCAAGTGATAATTTAGTGCGCATACAACAGAAATCAATTCACACAGTGAATCATCATTTTACGTGCGTGGGCGCCTGGATGCATTTTCGACCTTAACTCACAACGATACTGGATAGAATAATTACGGTAAATTTTAGACTTTACGCCTCTGGAATATAGTGTAATATTGAATGCAGGGAGGCTAAAAGGGTATAATTACAGGTCTGAATGGTTTCCTTTACCTAGGTATACCCACAGGAGTAACAGTAGCTAATTATCGGGTTCTTGTGTGGTTCTGTTAATCTCTAAATATGGTTCGTCTGTTGCAAGTGACTATAATATAATATGCTTTCAGTGGCAGATTAGCCACGTAGTAAGAGTGGCAATGCTATGGGCCCCGCGCATTTGAGGGCCACGCACACTAACGCTTTTTGATCGTAAATAAATGAATTGAAATTAGAAGAGTGAACATATTTTTTTCAAATCAATGTAGTCAATCAATATTTATCACTAAAGATTTAGCATTAAAATGTTCAACTATAATTTTAAAGCCCAAAATAGAAAAGTTTAATAAATACATAATAGAGTAAAGAGAAAACAGAATACGTCCAGCTGCTTCTCTCCCTGAGCATGTCGTAAAAGTCGAACATCTATATGGGCGATGGGCACCTGTCACCATGGTTTACAGGGACTTTAGATCAGAAGTGGCTGCAAGCTTTGTTATAATTACTTGTGGCTCTGCCCACCCCATTAGTACCACAAATATTGTTCACCTTGGCAATTTTCGTTTAGCTTCTGGAATACGAACTAACGCGATGATGATATGCAAAATAGAGATGTTACAAAATTTTATTATTTAGATAGGCACCTACTTATTTTTTATAAAGAGTTAGTTCAGTTGACTATTCAGTTGCATATTCGGACAAATTCGGTTTTCATACAAAGCACGAAGTTTGCCGAGGAGCACAATATTTGTAATACACAACGTTTGTATGATATAATTTTGACTTATCTAATTTTTGCCACTAATCGTAATAAAAAAAATATCCCTCCTTTCACTACACTGGCTTGAAAGAACTAGTGACCTAAGTAGTAAGTAAAATGCAGGCGGGCATAGCCCGTCGACAAATAAAGCTAAAACGAGAAACCATTCAATACACAGAAGTCCAACGAAAATAAGAACTTCTCAAGTCGAACCACCCGGTTTCCGCCGAGTGCCGCCCTATACCAACACGTTTTATAAATAGATAACTTGTGTAAACTGTGACTATCCCGCTGCTCACCTAGGCCAGTCAGCTAGTTAGCCACATTGCTGCAGTGTGAATACGCCCTAAGATGTTTTAAATCCCAATACTTACAACTAATAGGCACCTATCCATATCATACAAGATTACAAATGCAAATGTAACTTTTTCTGTCTGTCTGTTACCTTTTCATGCCTAAACCGCTGAACGGATTTCGATGAAATTTGACATGGAGATAGGTTGCATCCTGGAAAAGAACATAGACTACCTTTTATGTCAAAAGTAATGCTGAAAGGGGTGAAATAAGGAATGAAAGTTTGTATGGGAAACCCGAATATTAAGCAGCATAGGTCGCGGTCAGTACTTGGATGGGTGACCGCCTGGGAACACAGCGTGATGTTGACTTTTTGCATTCATATTTTTAAAAATTTATAAATCCGAAACTTTGCCAGAAAGTTTGTGCCTCGATTACGGCGCAACGGCAGAATGGATTTGAATGAAACTGATAATTCGTGACAAAGAATAACATAGGTTTAGGCTACTTTTATTTTATTTATTAATACTTTATTGCTCAACACACAAACGTTGTAGAAATGGAAAGCTTAATACCCAGTTATTTCTATTTTTATTTGGGTAGGTATGTAGATATAACGCAAGTGAAATCCCGGGGGAATCTGGTGATAGATCCTACCTATAGTTTTTGTTCGTTTTCATAACTTGGTACCATGGTACTCGTAGTTTCTGATACCACGACACAGGGAATCCTAGTGTGGGCTCAGAACTATGTATGTGACTGTTGGGTGATAACTGATTTGGCTATAAAAGCTAAAAATGTCCTGAGCAACAACTGTCCTTCGAACTAGTGTAGTAAAAGGATCAAAATAAGTACCCCTCAAGGAGGCTACTTTCATGCGTTGGACACGCTTTCAAACTTATTAGATTCTGTCACAGGCTGGTTTCCTCTCGATCTTTTCCTTCACCGTTCGTTGGTATATCGTATTACATAATTTTTTTCGAACAGAATATTTGGTGCGCCACCGGATTTGAACCTTAGAATCGAAGTCCACTACCATTAGATCATCAGTGTTCTCATAGAACGATGTTAAACACTTAAGAAATATGTTTTATTTAGTCGTCAAACCAGTCTGCTTCCATCCCCGACCTATCCAACACGTTTTAAATAGATAAGATGTGTAAACTTCGTCACGAGTATATACTTAGGTACCTACCTACCTACGCTTCAGCCTGATAAGGTTAAGGTCAATGGCCCCTTATCGCGTTCGATTTAGGGCGATAACATTGCCGAAGCGTTACACAATTTCAGTGTTAGCCTGCCACGGGCATTCACCTTTCTGGTATACGAAGGAGCCTTTGAGGCGCACTTTAAATCCTTTCACCATACTGGCACTGGTTCGAAAGAACTAGTGACATGACTAGATAAGAGATCAATGAATTGAGATGAGAAATGAGATCACTATCTAATCGGTGATCTAGTTGTAGCGGTCGCGTCTTCCGATCTTAAGGTCGTGGGTTCGAATCTGGTCGTGCATCAATGGATTTTTCTATACGAAATTTATATTGGTAGGTCAAACGGCGAAGGAAAACATCGTGAGGTAACTGGCATGTCGTAGAACTTAAAAATTACGAAACATTTGTGTCAAGTGCTTGAAAGGAGCCTTCGAGGCGCACTTTAATCCTATCACCACAATGGTTCAAAAGAACTAGTGACATGACTAGTAGTAGGTAGTATCGATATATTAATAGGCATAGTCTTTGCGTAAGTTAAAAAAAAATCAAATATTGTTTCAAATTAGAATTAAGAACGAAAATGTACCTACCAAAATGGGAGATTATTGACCCTTTAAATTCTCAAAAATTTTATGACTTCAGTCTCTGTTTGAACAGGTGTCTGGTCCCAGTCCCAACGAAAAAAAAAAAACGAAATTCCTTAACTTGTCACGGAAGTTTACTAGGTACTTAGACAAGTTATTTTTAACAAAAAATATCCGTACTGCCGTTATAAACTTTATCTCGATCTAAAAATAACCTATCACTGGGTTACCTACAATTGCAAAATGCATAATGAAAGCATCCTGCTGTCCTACACGACCTCAAAAGAAAGTATTGAAGGTCCTTCAGTTCTATTACAGGCAACTATGACATGCAACAAAAAGTTACTTGCCGTGGCCTTGAAAGAAGTCAACGATCGTGAACCCTCGCATCCGCCGACTGCAGTCCCCTATCTCTTTCTAACAGCTTGGATATTTAGTCCGTCTCTTTCTCTCGCGCATCGGGCCGGCGCGGCCAATGGGAGGGCGCGGCGCAGCGGCGCGCGTCAAACCAGGGGTGTCAGCTTTTTCTAAAGCTCTCACAACTTTTATACTTTTTATCAAATTATTTAATTGAGTGGCGATGTTTGCTCGAAATCGCATTAACGCTCAGGTTACCTACTATTCTATTACTATATTATTCTAGGCTACTTATTGATCGCCGACTAATATAAATTGAGTTTATAACTGATCTGTGATTTTTGGCTATTAGATCCGTAAACAATTGTATTACCTACTTACCAACATACATACATAATATATTATCACGCCCGTATCCCTAATGGATCCCTAATGGGGTGGGCTGAAAAACAAGTAATCATAAGAAAACTTGTAGCCACTCCTAATTCAAAGTCTCAAGATGAATATGGTAGAACCATGGGGACAATGTTATTGTAAAAAAAATTAGGGCAAGTACAACGCTATCATCATCGGTCTAGTGAAATCTCTGATGGCTTAGTGTCAACAACCTTGCCTTTGGATCCTAATGTCATGGGTTCAAATTTGGTCGTGCATCAATAGATTTTTCTTCTCAAAAAAATTATGCTACTCTTAAATGGCGTTTCTGGTATATTTGTTTCTATCGATAGATAGTGCTCGAAAGGCGTCTGAGGCGCATTTTAGTCCTTTCACCACACTGGTTAAAAAAAACCCAGTAAATCACCGTGTATGATTGCTAGCTTTGTATGATATATCATCAGTGTCGCGGGCGGGCATCCCATTCAAAGAAGCCCTTATGTAGTTTGACCCTTTGGATTGTAATGCATGTCACGCTCTTGTTTTTATCCCTCTTTGTATAGGATATTTGCTTTTTGACAAGTGTAGGGACAATGGGACGAAGTCGTCTTTGTCGGCGTCTGCAGCCTTTGCTACCCGTTACCAGACAACTTGTTTGTTGTGTATCTACTTAGAACATGTCTTACACTTAATGGAAGTTAACATTCCTATTAGGATGGCTTCTTCGTATGTATATGCTTATTTAACTTAAGGAAATGCTTTTAACTTGTACTAAAAAAAGTAACTTCGAGCTAGTGACAATTTAACGTGCCCCCCGAAGCACGGAAGCGCTCAGCTCGTAATGCCACTTGCAGTCACCCCATCCCAATTGTGACCGCACACAACGTTGCTTAACTTCGACGATCAATCAAGAACGTCGAAGCAAGCTGCGCCACGAGCGCTTCACTTGTCCTTGTACTGTTGTAGGTACTTGTAACAAGATATAAAAAATCTTGATTTCTGTGTATAAATTTAGGTACTAATTTTTGTTTCAATTGATTTGATAGGGAAGTTTTTTCATTTAATTGTACCTATATAAAACTCAATTTTAAATATTATTTTTTGCCATATACGCAACATTATAAAGTTAGGTAAGTAAAAACATGACAACATGACGTGTTGTCTGTTGAGACTTACGATAATACAAGTATGGATACCAACCTGATAAAAATGCTCATTCTATTTTCAAAACAACACGTTTAAAATAAGAACACCGATGAATAAAAAGTCAGTGTGCGATCACATCTCATCACGTGACATTCTACAAGAACATCACTCATTCGGTTTGTTCTTTTTCTTAATATGACAGCTACGACTATGATGCCTTGCGCAGACCACCTGGCGTAAACTTTACAAACGCCATTTGGTTACCTTTAAAGGCATTATGTGTGTTATTTTTAAACATTTAGATGGCTAATGTTTTGCAAATGGTTCTACTAACCTTATAAAATTTTAAAGTATAGTTCGCGCTACTTAAAACAACCGCGGAAAAAAGGTTTTAATGTGGATATTTTTATTAAGCAAGAGGATTTCTTTTTCCGCGCTACAGTTATCCACGTTCAAATTTTTCCCGCGGTTTTTCTTGGCTCGATCTATACTTACTAATATTATAAATCTGAAAGTGTTTCTTGGTTTATTTATTTGCATTATTAGAGTAAAATGGCGAATTTTCTTCGGTGCCTAAAAGACTGGCATATCAATGAATAACTCATGAAATAGCTGTAATTATTTGTTGTACTTTCAAATGAGTCTAGCGTACAACTGGACGTGTCTAAACTACTAATGAAAATAGGCAGTTGCCAGTCATTGGTTCTCTAAAAGAACGTTATAACGGCCGTAGGGAACTGTTTCTTCCTGTTCAAATATTTACTCATAATAATGGATAGGATACTCGAAAAGTATAGTGCATTTTCTGAGAAAGGCTCGAGAAGAATGAATAAAAAACAAAATACTAGAACTAGCAATAAGATCAGAACCTGCCTGAAAAAAGAAATTTTTAAATAACACGTTTGATGTAGTACTTGGATAAAGGTAACCTTTATGTTTTTTTAGCACACGTACCTACTATATAAGTATTCTAAGTTTAATTCAAATCCTTTCAACTGTAACGTCGTAATTGAGGTACAAAATCCTCAAATATCCCATTTGCAATATTAGGTAGGTACATACCTAGCAAAAGGCCTAGTAAATATTAATGATGAAGGAATCCTATTATCCTACTTATATTATATTAATGTGAAAGTTTGTGAGGATGTTTGGATGTTTGTGCCTCAATCACGCCTGAACGACTGAACGGATTTGAATGAAACTTGGAATCTTACTTATATTATAAAATACACAATACATGTTCTGGAATAACATATAGGTTATTGGGTAGCATGCGAGCGAAGCCGCGGGCGGCAGCTAGTAAGTAATGTTTCATCATATCCGTTATATTGCGGCAGTTACATGACAGCAACCTAACCTAAGGAAACTTGTAAATGTGCATGGAAAAGAGTTCAACGAACTTCGCGTAGCGCAGGTCTACGCGGATTTTCAAAGAGGTTTTATTTGTTTTTAAGTCAATACTTTATAGGCAGGTATTTGACACTATTTATTTTAAAAAACTTGTTTTACCTACTCATGTATTTTTTACAAACATAATATCACGCCCATATCCCTAATGGGGTAGGCAAAGCTGTTAACAAACATAGGAACTTGCAGCTACTCCTGATTCAAAGTCCCTAGACAGATATGGTGAACCATGGTGACAGGTGATCAGCCCATCGCCCATATAGATGGTCCATCATGTTGAAAAGAATAATATCCCTTAATCGACTTTTATGACAAGCTTGGGGAGAGAAGCAGCTGGACGCATTCTACTTTTTTTTACTTCCAGTCTAGAAGAGAAGTATTTTTTACATGAATGAAAAACTGGCCTAATACAAATCCTGTTGACAGAAAAAGTATTATTATGTACCTACGTACTCGTACGTACCTACAGAAATAACCCTCCATGACCAATCTGAGTAAATATGACCAATGAGTAAATATGAACAATCTGAGTAGGTTCTATTTTACCGGGGTATTTGCCTGGTAGGAACTTTTTGTCATATAAAACAAAGTCAATTTTATGAAACAAGAATGCGTAAAGCATTCAGTAAATGATTGAAAATTGTAATAAAGCTGGATATAATTACTTGGATTTACCATAAAATTCCCACATTACCTCCATTGTCCCCTGGGAACTTGATGAGCTAGATTCAAGATAACCTCCCCCAGTTGCTACCGACCATGTTCATTTGGATATTTTTATAGCTGTCTTTTATTTGCTTTTTAATATACTTCAACTAAAGGCGCGGGGAAATGTTTGCATGTTCTATAAATATTTCTTCCTTATCTGGGTGTTGGATTATAAGTATAAGTATTATTTACAAAAAAAGAGTATTTATGTATTCTATCAGCCATCTGGTGCCCATAGTACAAGCTTTGCTTAGTTTGGGGCTAGATGGCGCTGTGCGAAAAGTCCACAAATATATATTATTATTTATTTAAATGAGAACAAAAATGTATCTTTTTCTTAATAAAAAAGGAGTATAATTTGATTCAATTAAGCTGTTCTTTTGTGATTAATATGACCTGAGTTCTCCATAAGTAGAAATGACAACTCACCGTTAAATGTTATGGGATGGTCTCAATTTTTATCATTCGCTGTTTTGGGGTTTTAAAAAGTATTTGTTTCCGATTTTTTGTGTGTATAAGAATGTCTAAAGTCAGTTTTATCTGTATTTACGAGTAAGTATAGTAATATCGAAAACTATGGAATCTCATTTGTAGGTTAAAATTTCATTAATGTGGCGCGTTAAAATCTTTTGTACGAAAATTATTTGCAACGTCAAGACTGAACGTAAGAACAACGTAAAAATATATCCTTTTGTGTTTCAAAATAGTAAAAAATTGTATGTAGGTGTAGGTGTTTGTATGTAGTGTATAGAGGCCTACGTCCAGAAATGGGCAACGAATGGCTAAAGAAGAAGAAGAAGAAGAAGGTGTACATTAGTGAGAAAATATCTCTATCATCACAATTAGGAGAGGATAGAGCGTGGTGAAAAGTTAAATGGTCCCGTACACAATAATTTAACATCCAGACGCTAATTAAGCCGACTGGCCGAGCGGAGCCGGAATACAAATGAAAGTTTCGATTTTAATTTATAATTTGTAAATTATAAATCGTTCTCTACACCAATAAGTACCTATAATTATGCCTGAATAAATTTGAAGAGATCGAATCATTGTGAACACAAATATTGTAAAACAAATGCCGCCGCAATTTGTGGAACCCTAAAAACTAGTCCAATATCACACATTAATTGCTCATTATTCTTTACCATATAAAATATAATCGATTGAATATCATCGATAATCGATTATCATGCCGATACTTTTCACAACTCTAGTGAACCGGTTCGATAGCACTTCATCCCTTTATTTAAAAATCGAATGACTCTTTTTTTTACTTCTTTGGAGCTTTGACTTTTGTTGTGGAACTTGTCGTTGTAATCTGAAGATGTTATGAGTTAGATAAAAAAGATGCTTTTGACGTTTGTAAGGATTATCTTGTGGTTGTATGAACCGACGACTAAATATAATTATTGGCGGACTTTTTATTACGGTCATTGGGTTGGGGTAGCTGTTTTTAAACGTGAAAAAAACGGCTAAATACTGTGTTATTTTCTTGAAAGCGTTTTGGAAGTGTCACGATTAGGTACTTACATATTTTGAAATGGGTTCTTCTGAAAATAGCAGCTCGGTCACTTTTGTCGCGTTCGAGATTTTTCTTAATCTTCATTAGAAAAATAACCAAATCGTCTTACGAACTTATGTTTGCAAAATAATCAAATTTTTCCTTGTCAGCATTTTTTTACATTTAGATGCTCTCTGCGCTAGTTTTAGTTAGTAGGTTAGTGTAATTTTCCCTGTCAATTAAACAATAACCAGCCGTTGGATGCATGTAAGTTTTTTACCCGGTGAACATCTGTATCCGCCACGTGTTCTAAATTTCGTTACAAAGACAGTGTTTATTAGTTTTTTGTGACGCAAGTTTTAGTAAAATGCTATCGGCCACAAGTTCTAATCGAAAGAACCACAGATATTCTGTTTCTATTTTATTATCCTTTATTGCACAAATAAAAAGAAATAAACAAATGGAGGGCTTAATAGATCTTCTTCTAATAGAGATAATAGAGATACTTTGATCATGATGACATTCGTTATAATTAAACATGACATTACGTAAAACAAGAGAATGTTACCAACGTTGAAAAAATATATCAGTCTAATACCAATGGGACATTCTTTTTAATTAAAAAAAGAATATAGGGGCAGAGGACATAATATTTGTATTTTAGTAGGGACGGGGTAGCGAGACCTTGGCCGTGAAATGTCAAACCGGCTGCAGCAACGTGCACACTAGTGATGTGCTCTTGTCGATGATTTGTAAAATGCATCAGCTGTTAATTTATAGCTTTAGATTTTTTAATAAATTTTATGCAGACAATTAAAAATAAATAAATAAAATTCCTTGAAGTCTTAACGGATCTTTAGAATAAAGATATAAGAACACGGTCATAAAATAACCAACTATAATTTTATTATTGTTACCGAGAAGCTTGAAAGGTTTATGTAAGTACCTATTAAATTAAACTATCGTATGGTAAAAATAACCAGCTGTAAATGTTAAAACAGACACTAATAATAATAATACTATAGACCGGTTTCGCTACGCATTGTCGTTCGTATTCGATTTAGTTTTATTTGGGGAGTCACCAGTATAAGATAAATAAAAATTTCAAAACTTTTAAAATAAATAAATAAATATTTGTGGACATTTCACACAGCGCCGTCTAGCCCCAAACTAAGCAAAGCTTCTACTATGGGAGCCAGATGGCTGATAGAATACTTTTATATTTTTTTTTCAAAATTGTGTCGCAGATCTACAAAAAATTTTTACTGGGCAAGTTCACGAAAAATATGTGTAACCATCTACTAATATTGTGTTTAATTTTTTTTGTGTATTTCTTTATAGGACTCTGTCACCATTTTCAGTGTTTTTGGATGATCGTGGTATTCAACTGTATCTGAATCATGATAAAACTGATAACAGCTGTTTATCGATTATTCGATAACGTAACAGCTGATTGTCACAACTCTAGTTAAACAAAAACCTGTCTGGTGGTCAGTAGTGACCTCAGGTAGGGCTCCCCTCCGTCGAGAGACAAATTGTTATATTTTATGGGCCTTTGCCCTTAGAAACCGTCGGCCTACGCTTTAAGCTTTTTGTTAGTCTGGCCTGAAATAATTTGAATAGACTCCGACCGAAGAGTTTGTCTGTGGTTACCTGACTTCGAACTTATTGAAAATAGATTTTTTTATCGATTTGAATTAATTTTTAGTAATACCACCTAACTTAAAGTAAAGGTATCTCAATGACCTGGTTTTAAAGAATATTTTTACATCAAGCCTTCTTTTATTCGCTGTTGCTACTACACTACATAAAACTTTAATAAAAATAAGTTTTACGCAAACGATTAGATCATACGAACATTCGTTATATAGGGCTTGGTAGAAAATAAGCTTTTAAATAACTCTTGATCTAGAATCAAGTTCGATTTAATTCGAATAATTCGATTGCTATAAACTTATCAATTGAGATCAATTTGCTGCGTCTGGGCCTCATCTATCTCAATCTATCAGGCTCGCGCGTTCGGGTAACCTCGGAACTACTCGGCTATGTCCGGAAACCGTGGCAGTGACCTAGGACAACAATGCTACTAGCTAGTTGCTCTACGTGAATAGGCGTAGGAATTTCATAGAACTCACGTCGCTCAAATTTGAATTGTTTGTCCGTGGTTCTTCATTACCTTGCGCACTGAATACTGTTAACACATTAGTTCTTTCATAATTTACACGACCATTTTCCGTGACCGGGCCGTCATCCATTTCCGAAAAAGAAAATCTTACCTATATATTTTTTTTTTGAAATATTGACATCACGATTGGATTGGGTTTATATTATCGAAGAAAAAAAAATATTATCAAGACCTTCGCTTACATACTTATCATACATAACATTACAATACCCAGTCCCGGAATAAATATTTGCAAAACATTCAAAGATTTCTCTCGCAGCGGGAATCGAACCCGCGCCTCTTGCGGCTCAGCCGAGCACTCGCCCGCCACGCCACCGAGATCCAGGTCGTAGTTCAGTCACTGAGTCCTTTTGTCTTTTCACGCCTAAACCGCAGGTTGAACAGATTTAGAAAAAAAAGCAGGAGAAAAAAACCTGAGAAGGGCAATGCTACCTTTAGTTTTAAAAATGGGCAAGCTAGTGACTATCTCAGACAGACTGACTCTAGTGTGTACAATACGTAATAGTGGCTGCCTAACCCCAGAATACTCAAACGCATCTCAGAGTTGAGCACGTCTCAAGTGACGAGTTTTTGACAGATTTTCATCAAAAACTGTCAAAAAACCGTGACTTGAGACGTGCTCAAATCTGATTCGCGTTTGAGTATTCGGGGGTTAGTTCCTTAAGTGTTTGTCCTGAGGAAAGTACCCGTTGTACCACTTACTCTCCCACTAAGCGGAATCGCATTATTTGCGGGAGGACTTACTCCACTTATAATTATGTTATTACCCGCGAGGTTGTTTGCGTGTTAATATAAATATATGGGGATAGTATAAAAAATGTGAAGTATAGATTCGTTGATGTCCCTAAAAAAACTGGGAGCGCAAAAAGTCAACATCACGCGGCATTCTCAGGCGGTCACCCATCCAAGTTTTGGACTCGCACAACATTGCTTCATCTCTGTATAATGATGGGTTTCCCACACAAACTTTCATCCCCTATTTCCACCCCCTTCAGAATTATTTTTGCAACAAAAAGTAGCCTACGTCCTTCCCCGGGATTCAATGTATCTCCTTGCTAAATTTCATCAGAATCGGTTTGGCGGTTTGGGCGTAAAAAGGTAACAGACAGAGTTACTTTTGCATTTATAATATTAGTATGGATCAGTAACTACGTGACTCTCGCAAACTGTGTCCTTTTTGTCGTCGTAATCATGTTAATATCACGTGTTATTGTTGTATCTTTGATTGAGGATGTAAGGGTGTTTGTGCCTCGCAGATAGGGTTGCCAGATGCTCTGTATTTACGTTCTACCCCGTTTTTCAAAGTCAAAGTCAAAATGTTTTATTCATTCAAATCACGGGGATCACATTTTGGACACGTCTTATATCTACTCGTACGTTGCATTTACCGACCAAGCGTAGAAGCTACAAGTAAGAAACCACGCTTGGCTATTTTTTTTTCAGGGTATAATACAAGTCCAGGAACCCGTAATTATAAAAACAAAATACGACGTAAATAAAAAAAAAAATTATTACAATTACGGCCCGCATTGCTTTTTGAATTTCGCACGGTGTGAGCTGTGGGCATGTACCAAATATTATGTTTGGACGTGCCTCTGACTACCCTAGATACCATCAAAGATCTCGAGAGCTTGGAGATTTAAATAGTTGTATACTGTGCTTGGGGATACAGTTGTGAAGCTGTTTTTGTCTACTGTAAAAAAAACTTAATTATGCTGGTAATCCTTAAATCGAGAAGTGGCAGGTGGCAACCCTACTCACGGAGTTACGGCTGAACGGATTTGAATGAAACTTGGAATATATCTACAAAGTTCGTGACCACTTTTCATCTGAGTATAACGCGTACGTAGCGGAAAGTACGAGTCCTACCTAGTCTAATTATAGTTCATTATGCATCTAGGTACATAGTTTTCAGAAAATCAATGAAATTATAGTGATTCAATATGGGTTTTGTCGTTTTTCATTATCTGCAAAATTTACAAGTATTGTTAGACCTATCGCAAAAAACAGACTAAAAACGCGGCGCCATTTCTCCTTTATTTGTCTCACGTTTAGCTGCATTTCCAAGTGGAAAGTAATTAGAATTCCAGCGACCAGTCTAAACGAGAACGGTTCTATCGCCTACCGTGAAAGTGCGCGGCCGTGACCGAGAGTATTGACCTATGTTTCCGATCGCGCTTGGCCTAGGTTAGGAGCGTCACTGTGACGTGGCGCCGCCATTTTGGACGTGAAAATGCTGGGAAAATTCGCGTGACACTTTCAAACGACCTGTCAAAATTTTGACATAAAATTACCCGCTATTAAAAAGGTTTTATTTCCTTAGCATTGCATCAAGTTTAGTTAAAAAAAGGTTTTCCTTCAAAGGCTTGTAATAAAATTGTATACACGTGACACGTGCTTGTCTGACCACTTATACAAAATACCGATTATGATGATGTAGCTGTGACTGCATGGTTCGTTTGCAGGCTCAAAATAACACACGAAACAAAGGATAACAGAACAAACATACTGAGATAAAACAAGAGTAAATTCTGAAACGTTTCTAAGTACCTTAGTACCTACTTATGATCACGGCATCATGAATAAAGCTTAGATACAATAAAATGCTGCGTTAGTACAACTTCTCATTGATAAGAATATGCTGGTATTTAGTTACCTCAGCAGAAGTTTTGAGCTGAGCTTTTAAGATTTCTAATCAACATGGGAGGTATAACACAAGTTAGGTAATTAAGATTTAGTTTTACATCCTTTACTTGTAAGTAACTAAGAACTCTTTTGTCTTCTTATCTTATTACTTTCTATTACTTTAAAAAAAGTTAGGTACATTTTGAAAAGTTATGTCTAAACTTTTTGGTACGCTCTGAATTCTCCAAAAAATTCGGTATTTGAAAACCATCACTTACTCGGAATTGATGTCTAAGAATTAGAAAAAAAAAACTTACGAATTCCCTCCGGGTAGGTCGCCGTAGCACGTGCAACGCCGGCTCTATTGTGTGGTTGTGTGCGCACAGTGTGCTGTGTGCCTAAAAATTAAAAAAAAACACTGATGTCTCTGATTGGTGGGATGATTCGGTCAATTAGAATGTGATGATGTACTAGTTAATGAGTGAATGTTGTGTGTGGGGTGCGTCCGGGACGCGCGAGGGCTTGAGAGACACTGCGCCCGAGCACGGTCGCGCTCGCCCGACAAATTACGTCAGCGAGCACACTGGCACCTCACTCACCCCTTTCTTTTTTTTTAAGGTAATTAGTTTCTTGTAAGATTTTGGCGATGTTTTTTGGCCTGGAATTGTTCTTGTGAATGACCCTTGGTGTGGTAATGGGATGTTTAGAAAGTGATAAATTTAATTGTAAAAAAAATGAAAATAATTGTTGGCCTCTCATTTTGTGTCGTCTAACCTAAAACTAAATAGTTTTATTTTTTATATTTTGAAATTATCCGATAATATATTAGATCAGATTCTTCTTCCACTTTTTTTCGTTAAAAATGTCACATAGCACCGACAAAAGCGTTTTTATTTGTGTATCACTTTTTGTCACTACATCACTGACCAAGAACATATTTCATGACAAACACAGCATCCACTAAGATTCCTCTTAGAAAATATTCTAACATGTTTCAAACTGCATCGTGGACGCGGCCTATCCCGTCGATCCCGGTTACCTGCGCTTGCGCACACACACACACACACTCACACACACACACACACAGCCTCGGGAGACGTGACACAGACGCGGCTCCTAATGCAAGGGACTGCATAAGAATAAGGCAGCAAGTGAAAACGATTTTTTTGTAACATTTTTTATGCATGAAATGGAAAGTATTCTCCTGTTGGAATTTTCGGTCATTTGTCTTCATGTGGAGCTTTTTGCATGATAAGGAATGGTACGCCACTCAAGTTTTGTTTTATTTTGTGGGATAACTGAGTGGGTCTTTCCGATCTTCCGAATCTTTTGTTTTCCAACATGATTATTTCCAACAACTACAACAGCTATGATTGAGACGTGGGTTTGCTGATAAAAAAAATGCGCTATACCAATACTCTCAAATGGCAAAGGAAAACAACGAGGATATCGACTCCTCGTAGAACCTCAAAAGTTGCACTGATAAGTGCACAAAAGAAGCTTGCGCACTCTTTTCACCTTACTACGAGTATTTTACCTCTAGCCAAATCACATTAGTCACAAACGAATTGTTTTTAAGTCATAATGTCGCCTTAGATTAGAATAAATAATTTATTCTAAGAATGTCGCAAAAAACGTTTTTAATAACTAGCTACCGCCGCAGCTTCGCTCACGTGGTAACCGTAAAAAAGGGGCCTATATGTTATTCCAACACACATACTATGTATATTACAAGTTTCATTCAAATCCGTTCTGCCGTTACGGCGTGATTGAGGCACAAACATACAAACATCCTCACAAACTTTCACATTTACAATATAGTAGGATAGGATTTCACATCTGTTTTCTCATAATAATTTGGACACATGATCATCGTGGTACTAAGAACCAACCAATGGCACAAACATTGCATAGGGCGAAAACCTACCCCTTTGTTCACTATAACCAAAACGTAACGCTAACACGATTGTAGAATTACCGTGTTATTGTATTCTATATCACAATTTCGTATTACAAAAACACGACGCGGCGTGTCTCAAATAAGTTACGAGCTGGCCCCTTATTCTCTATCACCAAAAGAAACTTAACAGCTCGAACTTTGTAACGCGCATCATCCCGTTTTTTTAAAGAAATTGTCATATAGAATACGCTAACACGGTGTTTCCAGAAACGTGCCCGCATTTGCCCGCGTTACGTTTTGTTTGCTCATAGTGAATAAGGCTCCTGTCAAGTTTAGTTTAGTCATAGCGAATAAAGCCCCTGTCCTCTACAGCCATATTCCTGTGTGGCGCGGTAAGAAAGTATAAATAAAACATAACTATCGCTGTGTCGGGTTAGGGACGTTGGCCCGGCCGCGGCAGTGTGCGTGCGCCTTTATTATGTCCGCTCACGTAACTGCGCGCTAGTGTGCGTGCGGCCTAAGTACACACGGGCTTCCCTCACACAGTGTTGTAACATATTAGTAAATATTACATTAATAAATGACACGAGAGCACTGGTGGTCTAGTTAGTTGTGACCCCGCCTCCCGACCCTAAGGTGGGTTCAAATCCGGTCGTGTACCAATTTTTATGTGAAAAATTTATGTGCGCTATACCAGTACTCTCAAACGGTGAAGGAAAGCAACGTGAGGAAACCCGCGGCTGAGTTAGCGTTAGCTCCGCACGTATTGACCATGTCTTCCTCAAGGCCGACTAAGCTGAGAGGATGGAATAGGTGCTGGGTAAGCCTACTTCATCTTAATTCGTCCCGGGCACTACAGTGTCCCGTTTGTGAAGGTAAAAGTTGCCTCGTGACGCTGCTGTATAAATAATCTACATTAATAAATAAATATCTACAACAAGTTAATATTATACAATTAATTTAACATTATTCAAATAATTCAGGTAATTTCAAATCTCTACGACCAGATCAACGATTTTGTGAAGTTTATAATGATAATCAAATGAGGTTGTTTTGTGGTCATCTTTTAATTCAACAATAAATTAAGTTTTGGAATAAATATTAGTATAGTTAAAAAACTCTCGAGGCCCAGTTTGGCCCAATATTTTTACCAAAAACATGTCTCAAGTGCACGAAAAGAACCAGTGGGCTTGAAAGAACTACTGATATGATTAGTAGTATAAAGTGAATAGTCTATAGCCTATATAATAATCTTCATTTTTTATAAATAATACATTCATTAACAGAAAGAAACTGTCGGGCTATCTAAAGGCCGTCGTAAACGGTCTATAGATAGCTCACCTGATCCAGCTCATCAGACGGTGGAAGCGTGCCCAAGACGCTGGCCGCATTGCCACGCTGAATGGCAATACTGATCCGTTGAGCCAAATAAGAACCAGCTCTTGGATCGCGCATCGTTTCTCGTTTAAGTTCTAGGTGTAGGGTTCCAAAGGGTTACATTTCGGTGTAAACGCAGTCCATCTCGAATGGAACCAAGTTCAAAGTCGGTCCTAGTTCGCTAGACTTCTATGTAAATGGCAAAACCATAATTACGCCGCCCTAGACATGGTGGTTCAATAAAATCCTATAAATTACGTGCAAAACTTGGAAACCTGTCGTATTTCATCTTTCCGTCTATTGTATTAGTTGCTGGCTGAATGCCGTGAAAATGCTGTGGAATTTTGTGTTTTATTGTCTAGCGCTGGTACTGGCGGCGACAGAATACATTAATACATACACGCCCATCCCTAACGGGGTGGGCAGAGCCACAAGTAATCATAAGAAAACTTGCAGCCGCTCTTATGGTTGATATGGTGAACCATGGTGACAGGTGCTCAACCCATCGCCCATATAGATGGTCCATGTTGGAGATGATTATTATCACTACTAGACAATAGACATGTCACTAGTTTTTTTGAACCGGTGTGGTGAAAGGATTTCAAGTGCGCTTTCGTGCACATGAGACAAGATTTCGAACTTATTTTTTTGTTCTTCAAAATTTTTCGAATAGAAAAATCCATTGGTGTGCACTACCCGATTTGAGCCCACGACCGGCGGGGTCACTACCACTACACCACCAGTGTTCTCTATTATACCTGAGTCGACTTAAAGACATGTTCGGGGAGAGGAGTAGTTTAAAAAGTAGGTTAGAAGTAGGTTAAAAAAACATAATAGGCCTAACATATTCCAGAATATTACTAGGTATACTATACATAACTAGTCTTACGCTTGCGGGCGCGAGCTGCACGCAGCTCGCGAGGGACGTAATCGCTGCTGGTGAAAAAAAAAAAAAAAAAAAAAAACTAACACCTTCGGCATTTGCATCGCGCCATCCTCTATGACATTTGTTCGAGCACCCCTTACTTGTCGCTTTTAGTTTTCGAGATATCGTCGGTCAAAGTTTGTATGGCGGCCATCTTGTTTTCCGCCATTTTGAATTTTTTTCACCGCACATCGAATTCGACCAGGGTGCATGTCCACATTCCGCAAGCAGGGTGGGTGTCGGTCTTTTAGTTTCGTCTGGCAGTAGGTGAGGTCCCTGATGAGGAGCAGTTTTCGAAGATTTCGGATTTTTCCCAAATTGGAATTGACACCCTGAACATTTCCGCCATACATCATTTTGGCCCATCTCTGCTCCATCCGCCAGAACAATTCTGTCAGTGAGTGGGTTTGCAGCTATATATAATATAACTAGTATTTTCGCTTGCGGGCGCGAGCTGCACGCAGCTCGCGAGGGACGTAATCGCTGCTGGTGAAAAAAAAAAAAAAAAAAAAAAACTGTCACCTTTGGCATTTGCATCGCGCCATCCTCTATAACATTTGTTCGAGCACACCTTACCTATCGCTTATAGTTTTCGAGATATCGTCGGTCAAAGTTTGTATGGCGGCCATCTTGTTTTCCGCCATTTTGAATTTTTTTCACCGCACATCGAATTCGACCAGGGTGCACGTCCACATTCCGCAAGCAGGGTGGGTGTCGGTCTTTTAGTTTCGTCTGGCAGTAGGTGAGGTCCCTGATGAGGAGCAGTTTTGGAAGATTTCGGATTTTTCCCCTACTCGAATTGACACCCTGAACACTTCCGCCATACATCATTTTGACCCATCTCTACTCCTTCTGGGAGAACAATGATGTCAGTCAGTGAGTGGGTTTGCAGCTTTATATAGTATACCTAGTCTTTCGCTTGCGGGCGCGAGCTGCACGCAGCTCGCGAGGGACGTAATCGCTGCTGTTGAAAAAAAAAAAAAAAAAAAACTAACACCTTCGGCATTTGCATTGCGCCATCCTCTATAACATTTGTTCGAGCACCTCCTACTTGTCGCTTTTAGTTTTCGAGATATCGTCGGTCAAAGTTTGTATGGCGGCCATCTTGTTTTCCGCCATTTTGAATTTTTTTCACCGCACATCGGATTCGACCAGGGTGCATGTCCACATTCCGCAAGCAGGGTGGGTGTCGGTCTTTTAGTTTCGTCTGGCAGTAGGTGAGGTCCCTGATGAGGAGCAGTTTTCGAAGATTTCGGATTTTTCCCCTACTCGAATTGACACCCTGAACACTTTCCCCATACATCATTTTGACCCATCTCTACTCCTTCTGGGAGAACAATGATGTCAGTGAGTCAGTAGATCAGTGGGTTTGCAGCTATATATAATATAACTAGTATTTTCGCTTGCGGGCGCGAGCTGCACGCAGCTCGCGAGGGACGTAATCGCTGCTGTTGAAAAAAAAAAAAAAAAAAAAAAAAAACAACTGTCATCTTTGGCATTTGCATCGCGCCATCCTCTATAACATTTGTTCGAGCACTCCTTACTTATCGCTGTTAGTTTTCGAGATATCGTCGGTCAAAGTTTGTATGGCGGCCATCTTGTTTTCCGCCATTTTGAATTTTTTTCACCGCACATCGGATTCGACCAGGGTGCATGTCCACATTCCGCAAGCAGGGTGGGTGTCGGTCTTTTAGTTTCGTCTGGCAGTAGGTGAGGTCCCTGATGAGGAGCAGTTTTCGAAGATTTCGGATTTTTCCCATACTCACTGTGACATCCTGAACACTTCACCCGTACATTATTTATACCCATCTCTGCTCCATCCGCCAGAACAATTCTGTCAGTGAGTGGGTTTGCAGCTATATATAGTATAATATAATATAACTAGTATTTTCGCTTGCGGGCGCGAGCTGCACGCAGCTCGCGAGGGACGTAATCGATGCTGTTGAAAAAAAAAAAAAAAAAAAAAAAAAACTGTCACTTTCGGCATCTGCATCGCGCCATCCTCTATGACATTTGTTCGAGCACTCCATGCCTATCGATTATAGTTATCGAGATATCGTCGGTCAAAGTTTGTATGGCGGCCATCTTGTTTTCCGCCATTTTGAATTTTTTTCACCGCACATCGAATTCGACCAGGGTGCATGTCCACATTCCGCAAGCAGGAGAGATCTTGGTCTTGTCGTTTCGTCTGGCAGTAGGTGAGGTCCCTGATGAGGAGCAGTTTTCGAAGATTTCGGATTTTTCCCAAATTGGAATTGACTCCCTGAACACTTCCCCCATACATCATTTTAACCCATCTCTACTCCTTCTGGGAGAACAATGATGTCAGTCAGTGAGTGGGTTTGCAGCTTTATATAGTGTAATAATAATAATAATATATCCCAAAGTTTCATTCAAGTCCATTAAGCTGGCGTGAATGAGGTACAATCCCACAGCGTCACATCGTCGCATTCTCACAAACACATTTCCAATTAGTATAACGAAACGTAAAGTTTTTTTTTCATTATAAAAACTCCAAATGTCATAAACCTCTGTTGCCGACTGTATTGGACCACCCGACTGGGCTTACTCCTTAAACACGACAAATAACTGTCTGTTTAGAAAGTTGAAAGCCCTGGATCATCGCTTTCCTATTTTTATCCACTAATTGTAACGATTAGGCTTTCCGCCCACTACGTCGCTTGACTGAACGCAAAGTTCTGTCAAAAGCCCTGCCCTTTCTTGGCACTGCATTTGCTTTCAAACTTTCGAATCTAAATCCAATTACGGTGGGGGGTGGAGGGGGGGTGGACAACTTGGGTTTGCCACTCATCATCTTTTTGTCTTATGGGAGAAATGTTCTGCAAATATTTCTTCCGGGTCTGGGTGTTATTATGTATTATAAGTAGGTATGTGCTTACAAAAAATTGTATAAAAGTATTCTATCAGCCATCTGGTGCTCATAGTACAAGCTTTGCTTAGTTTGGGGCTAGATGGCGCTGTGTGAAATGTCCACAAATATATTTTTTTTTCTTAGGCCTATCTTCGGGCTAGCAACAACACAATTTATAATACTTATTAAATAACAAAAGGTACATACTTCAGCTTACTAAATTATATAATTCCTAGAATGTCATCATCATCAGTTTTTAAACCTACATAAGTTCAATTTACAGCCTTCGTGTTATAGCTTATTTTTAAATGTCTACTACAGCAACATTTATATTTTCTACCTGCAGTAGTTAAAAGCTGATTAGATAAAACTACGATTTCCTCAAACACGTTGACTGACGAAGTCGGTCGTAATATTTATGTGATGGATGGAAACGGGGTAATAAGATTTTGTGGATTTTTTTTTCAGTAGAATAATTCTCCAACTCTATAAAAGGGAGGAAAGGGACTCTGTAAAGGGATCATTTTCCAAAAAATTGCCCAGCGTGTTTTCTTACCTGTATCTTCCATGCTTGGTTCGTGTGTAAATGCAACGTAGATTTAAGACTTCCAAATGATCCTAGCGATTTTAAGCAATAAATTAATTTTGATTTTAAGTCAAGCTGTAACGGCTATTTAACGGGAATTGGAATATACATAGTACGTAGTAACAAGTACCAAAGAGAGCTGACCTGCAGGTAGAAGTAATTAATAATGATGTTTTTCACGCTTCGTCGTTTTACATTAATAATAATAATAATACTTGTTTATTTCAGGTAAAATCCATATGTTAATAAATACATACAAATAATAAATACATAAACGAAAAAAGAAAAAAAAAACTGGTCAAACGGTGAAAGAAAACATCGCGATAAACTGGCATGTCGTAAAACGTAAAAAGTTGCGCGAAAGGAGACTTTGAGGCGCATTTTAAATCCTTTCACCACACTTGTTCGTAAGAACTAGTGACACGACTAGATTATAGATTGGTCAAAGTGATTTTACTGAATACCTGAAGCATTTTTGACTTTGATTTTGGTATATGGAAAAGCAGCTAGCATCATCAGGGCCGTAAACCGTGAAGGTTCGATTATACGATGAAACGCTTCCAAAAAAGGGAGGTAGTACCCTGATTCTTTTGATTCATCTTGGCGGAGGCACTGCCGTGTCCCCAGATACCTTATTAAGTACGTCCGTAAAATAACGATATCAACTTCTGCTAAAACCTATCTTGTATCTGAACTAGTTAATCGCCGGTACACCGACAAGTCAGCTATCTACAGCATCAATATAACATAAAATGCACTTGATTAGCGGATAAGCTTAGAATGAAGGCTTAGAGCTTATACCTGCATGCAATGATAGCCCTCTTATGCCAAGCGTGGTTTCTTACTAGTAGGCAGGCCATAATACAGGTTATACCTAGTATGGGTGCCTATGTTTTTCCGCCTTGTATTATAATAAAATAAGAGTGTATGTATATTTAGTTTAAGTGCAATGTGACGTTTGTTGCTAAATAAATTTCTATTCTATTCTATTCTATTCTATTCTATTCTACTCTATTTTCCACGCTTGGTCGCGTTACGAACAGGTGTAAATGCAACGTAGATTTAAGACGTGTCCAAATGATTCCCGTGATTTTAAGGAATAAATAAATTTTGACTTTGATGCCTCTTCTTTGAAGGACTACTCAGATGTCCGTAGATAGATTTCAATATGCACTTTGTATTTATAAAGAACACAATAAAAATGAAGTGCTTAACAAAACATTGCGATTTATTTGTGGTACCATGGTACTCGTAGTTTCTGATACCCACGACACAGGGGATCCTAGTCCTAGTGGGGTCAGGACTATGTATGTGACTGTTGAATGTCATTTATTTATTTTGTCACTGTAACTCTTGCTCCCTGAGTTCCAAGACACAGGCATTCGCCTAGTTTGGGCCTCGCCGACAAATTGTTACTTAAAAATGTATTCTTGTGTCTATTTTAATTGAATACGGTTTACTTGTGAAATGTGGTTTTTGGCTAATAAAAATATTCTGTTCTATTTTCAAGCATTTCTGACCTTGTAGTAGGTACAACTAAGTGGTCAGAGGAACTGTGGTTTCTCGACTGAGATGCAAGAGGCGCGGGTTCGATTCCCGCAGCGGGAGAAAATTTGTATGTTCTGTAAATATTTATTCCGGGTCTGGGTGTTGTAATTATGTATTTATGAATAGCTGCAAACCCACTGACTCACTCACTCACTGACATCATTGTTCTCCCAGAAGGAGTAGAGATGGGTCAAAATGATGTATGGGGGAAGTGTTCAGGAAGTCGATTCGAGTATGGGAAAAATCCGAAATCTTCGAAAACTGCTCCTCATCAGGGACCTCACCTACTGCCAGACGAAACTAACAGACCGACACCCATCCTGCTTGCGGAATGTGGACATGCACCCTGGTCGAATTCGATGTGCGGTGAAAAAAATTCAAAATGGCGGAAAACAAGATGGCCGCCATACAAACTTTGACCGACGATATCTCGATAACTATAATAGATAGGTATGGAGTGCTCGAACAAATGTCATAGAGGATGGTGCGATGCAAATGCCGAAAGTGTACGTTTGTTTGTTTTTTTTTTTTTTTTTTTTTCAACAGCAGCGATTACGTCCCTCGCGAGCTGCGTGCAGCTCGCGCCCGCAAGCGAAAATACTAGTTATCTATACTAATATTATAAAGCTGCAGAGTTTGTTTGTTTGTTTGTTTGTTTGTTTGTTTGAACGCGCTAATCTCTGGAACTACTGGTCCGATTTGAATGATTCTTTCAGTGTTGAGTAGTCCATTTATCGAGGAAGGCTATAGGCTATGTTTTATTATTTTCAAAATTAGGGATCCGTAATAAAATTGCTATTTTGTAACACAAGGTGTAAAATCGAAAACCTATTTTTGCGTGCGCTGCAAAAACTATTGACAATAGAACAAAATGATGTACTACGGGTTTGTAGATCCCATTAAGACCTACAAAAAAGTCCGCGAGAACATATATCTAGCTATCATGGTTTAATCACAATAATCGATTTTGTGTTCAAAATAATTATTAAATCGTCTGAAGAAAAAAAACTACGTTAAATATGTATCGTAATATTAATCTTTATCGAAATTAAGCATTATGTTATCAAGAGTATTTATGTAGAAGTAAAATACTTTTTGTTTCATCTCAATCGGATATTTCGTTTAAAAGTTATCACGTGTGTAAGATGTTAAGAGTTGGTACCTATTAATGAGTTATGGGCCATAGAGTTTTTTATCAACATAAAATCCTGTAATAATCTTTTTCGAAATATATTTGTTGGTAAGTATAAGATCTTTGAAGAGTATAATAAATACATTTCTAAAATAACTCTGCTAAGGAAATCCACGCGCGCTTGATGCAAGCAAGACGAGACGCTGGCGGCGCGGCGGCGGGCGAGACGAGGAGGCCGCGCTTGCTGGCCGCCTGTGAGAAAAACGCGGGTGAAACCGCGGAGCACAGCTAGTGTATTTATGAATGTATTTACAAAAAAACTATAAAAGTACCTATTCTATCAGCCATCTGGTTACCATAGTACAAGCTTTGCTTAGTTTGGACCTAGATGTTGCTGTGTGAAATTTCTACAAATATTTATTTATTTAACATTGGATTGTAATAGTTCTTCAATAACGAACATATTAAGCTTAAACATATTAAGGTACATTGATCCCACAAGAAGTGCAAAAAATAGGACTTTTAAACGGAAGGGATTATAAGTTTTTTTTATGTCGATAAAATAACGATGGACTCAAAGCATTTCCGGTACCCTGATAAAAAATGACCTACGTGTACCTAATTCAAGGACACAAATTTTGTTTAACTTTATTTTCTCAAAGATCACATTTTCTTCTATCGTTTCGCTCTTGTTTCAAATGGACGATGGATTCATTTCTTTCAGCCGTTACAAAGCCGTTAGCTGAGGGACAAACATCTTGAAACTTTCAGATTTATAATATTAGTAACTGCAATGCAAATTATCAATTACTTCACAATACGAGCATCTAAAAGGCAGCGTACATCGCGTGATCATCTTATCTCACTAATGATGTGAACACGAGCATCAGAACTAGATTAGCAACTTGTCTATCACTCGCGCCAGTGACTGGTACAAGTGACTGGCGCTAGTGGTCCTCTGTCTCGGTCGGATCGTGTTTAGAATGAAGATTAAGGGTTATTGAGGCTATGTCGTAGTATAATCTATTTCGCATTGATACGAACCTTTTCAAAGTAATGAAAAGAAGTTTAAAATAAAATATTTGTTTGGCAATAGGTACTTACTACTAAATAGTCGTGCCAGTAGTTCCTTCGAATCAGTTTGGTGAAAGGATTTCTAGTACGCCTCAAAGGCTCTTTTCATGCACTTGTCACGTTTTCGAACTTTTTAGGTTCTGCGAATTGCCAGTTTCCTCACCATTTGAGAGTAATATAGCGCGCAAAAACTTTTCGAAGACAAAAACCAATTTTTGCAAGGATTTGAACCCATGTCCTTAAATCGGAAGGCGAGGCTGCTACCACTAGACCATCACTGCTCTCACCAGGGTTCGGCAATGATGCCAAAGATAATTTAAATAAATTAAATATATAACGAGTACTATAATTTGAACAAGTGTGAATATGTGCCCCAAACAAAACAAAAAACAGGCATCTAAACTGACATTTCTAAAACAATTTAGTTATTGAAATGGAATCCTGTGCTCGTCTCCTATTATGTGTTACCTAAGATGAGTTTTCCTACACTATACTCGCTAACGACTGCTGCAGTAAAAAATATGTATGAAAACTGGTTTTACGAACTTCCTACGAAATTGTGAACGGGGTGAGGTAAAGACGGATCGGTGGGGAGGGTGTGATATGCATTCTGAATGCATCTGTTCTGTAGCTCTGTGCAAGTTTTCTAATATGAGTTTTCTTAGACTGTACTCCTAGCGAGTCCAAGAAAATGAGATGCTACGAGAAGAGCCCACTTATTATGTCTTTAAGTAAATAATAATACGTAAAGTAAAGTAATACGTTAGGTATATTTTGCTTAACATTACGCTAAACAATAATAATAAGACTCAAGATACTCATTAATACCTAATGAACTAAAACGTGTTCTTATGCTACATGTCCGGTACCAATATTCCACTAACAGGCGACGGATCGTTCTGAACCTAACAGCTAAATAGCAACGTTATTTTTCTGTCAAAAAAGGTACAGCTCTTTTTGTCAGAAACAACTTTGTTATGGTAATAAACGACCCGTCGTTTGGTAGTATATTATTGGTACCGGGCGTTAAGCCATGCTTTCTAGAAATGTGGAGTTTCTGCATCAGTTATCTCATCCGTTCCCACAGCAATTACCCGAGCAATCTGACTACAAAAAGTATCCTTTAATAACTTCTAATAACCGACTGGTTCTAAGCTGGACAGGACATAAGGACGAGGGGGACGCAGCCAGGAGTTCTACAAGGGGGCAAAAGAATCTTCGATGAAGACAGCTCTGATTTTACGTTAATCTTATAACAAGCTGGACGTCTCGGAAAAGGAATTTTTATAAGTACTATTGTTTAATTCATGGGAATGATATTTCACAATTGATTTCTTAATCATAAATAAAGATATTTATTTATAAATCATAAAGAGTTCCATCCAATATTCCCACCGAAGAGGTCCAAAATTGACGGGACCTAGGGATTGCTTAAATAGGATTAAGTAATTTTGTTTTTTTACAGTCTATCTAACGTCCGACCGTTTATTCAAAAGGTTGACATCGTATTTACTCAAGTTACTCGTTGGATTCGGGTCTAACACTATCCCGTTTCATAACTTAAGCTTATCGTCCCGGCCTCTGGCACAAGTAAAGGACAAGCAAACTTTTGACATAATTTTTTGAGCTAACAATAACTGTCCGATTAGAAAGTCTCTTTAAACTCGGCCTCTTGACGGCCTCGGTGGCGTGGCGGGCGATTGCTCGGCAGAGACGCAAAAGGCGCGGGTTCGATTCCCGCTGCGGAAGAAATGTTTGTATGTTCTGCAAATATTTCTTCCGAGTCTGGGTGTTGTGGTACCATGGTACTCGTAGTTTCTGATACCCACGACACAGGGAATCCTAGTGTGGGGTCAGGACTATGTATGTGACTGTTGGGTGATATTTATTTTATTTATTTATTTAATTAACATGCCCCAGTGGTCTCCCTGCAGCCGGCCCTGGCTGATGTCCAAGATTGGCAAGTAAGGAGCTGGCATGTGAGGTTGGAAAAAAGCGCGTAGCGACCCCATGCGGAGGC
This sequence comes from Scotopteryx bipunctaria, assembly GCA_949320045.1. Taxonomy (NCBI): domain Eukaryota; kingdom Metazoa; phylum Arthropoda; class Insecta; order Lepidoptera; family Geometridae; genus Scotopteryx; species Scotopteryx bipunctaria. The sequence continues at coordinate 738,791 of OX439449.1, forward strand.
ATTTCGAAACAGCTAATTGTGCTCGATACAAACAATGCGTTTTCATCTTTGATTGTAAACTGATAAAAAGGTTTTAGCGATTCAAGAACAGAATAAATTCAAACTCAGGTAATGTCATTTTGAAACGCCTTTAATCTGTAAGAATATTGAATTTGTTCGTAATGAAAATATAAAAAAATTACAAATAGACAGATTTTGACATACATCATACATATTTTCACGTCCATATCCTTAATAGGGTGGGCAGAGCCACAAGTTTAACAGAAACTTGCAGCCACTTCTGATTTAAAATCATAAGACGGATATGGTGAACCATGGTGACAGGTGATCAGCCCATCGGCCATATAGGTGGTCCATCATTTTGGAGAGCATGAAGTAGCTGGACGCATTATATGCTTTTTCTTTACTTCCAGTTCAGCACAGAAGTAACAACAGATTTTAAATCTCTTAAAATTAGACAGATTACTCAAAATTGCGATAGATATTATTTTTATTTGACGACCTCGGTGGCGTAGTGGGCGAGTGCTCGGCTGAGACGCAAGAGGCGCGGGTGCGATTCCCGCTGCGGGGAAAAATAATTGTATGTTCTGCAAATATTTCCTCCAAGTGTGGGTGTTGTAGTATGTATTATAAGTAAGTATTTACAAAAAAATATAATTATAAGTATCCTATCAACCATCTGGTTTCCATAGTACAAGCTTTGCATAGTTTGCGGCTAGATGGCGCTGTATGAAATGTCCACATTTTTTTCTTTATTTTTATTTAAGTTGTACGAAAACTCTTCTAAGTATCTGAGTACTTTTAAGAATTTGACGTTTCACCGGCAAGTACTTCGGTACTAGGTAACATGTAAATTTTTAAACTTGTAAAATAAGTAAATAAACGCACATTTCCACAGACTATACTCCTCTTATGTGAGTCCGTAGCCGAGGATAGCTATTAATATTAAATCTTATTAATAATGCATGGTCAATGTGTTCCCATGCTCACTGCTTCTAATGACATTCACATAAACGAGTTATTAATGTAAAGTAATGTAACATCGTCAACTATGTACTTATGTCAAATGTGGAAAAAGGTAACTCTGAAAAAAAGGTTTGATTTCATTACTTGAGGTTCTGCCCACCCCATTAGGGATACGGGCGTGATAATATGTCTGCATATGAGAGCACTGATGGTCTAGTTGGTAGTAGACCCCGCCTTCCGATCCTAAGGTCGTGGGTTCAAGGTTTTTCTGTGTGAAAAATTGGCTTGCCCAGCACATATACCATCCTCTCAGCTTAATCGGCCTTATCCACAGGAAAGACCTGGTTAATACGTGCAGAGCTGACTAAGCCGTAGGTTTCCTCACGATGTTTTCCTTCACTGTTTGACAGTAGGTACAGTTATAGCGCACAAGTAAACATCCTATCAAACTTTTACCTTCATAATATTGGTAGGATCAGAAGGAGTATACAATATTGTATGAAAAGGCGCAACTAGAGTTAAAATATTCCATTTTGGGAAGATTATAGTCTTGAGACCTTACTGCCTAGTCTTCCGTGAATTTATTTTATTTTATTGTTAAAAAGTTTTCCGGTCATGTAAAGCGCCATTTTTTATCGTTATTTTTTTTCTCGCCTTGGTCACTAGAGTGAACATCATCTATTCTATGGTAAATAGAATATTGCCATTATATCCTATATGTATAATCTAATCTGGTTTAACTTTAAGTCAATCTTCATCGATCTATTGCGAAGATGATAGTTCAGTTTTATAATGAAAACTATAAACAAATTTCAAACTATGCATTTCAAATTGCTTTTTTACTTAAAGCCTTTAAAGTATGCACATGGGCCAGATTATTCCGTAAGTCTTTGAATTGTCAGTTGTGTTAAAAGCTTTGTCTTTTTGTGCCGGAACACTCCGGTTATGAAACGGTGTAGATAGATAAACACTTTATTGTACACAAAACACATAAGAGTTAAAAAAACAACAAAAACAGTGCAATGGGCGGCCTTATCGCTAAAAGCGGTCTCTTCCAGAGTGTAGTGGCCGTCAGATCGACAAAGTGTCGTGGAAATGGGGACATAGGTTTTGTCCCACTGCTGTAAAAGCCTTCTCTTGTTCTCTAAAGATGAAACTCTTATTTTAACATGTTGAAACTAAAATTGAGCGGCCTGGTCGCCATGAATTATTGAAGAGACTACAAATTACACGAGTACCTTCACAAAATGCTTGATTTGTGCTCTTTCTAAATTATTTATTTCTTAGTTAACAAAAGAACTGCAAACTTATGAGCGCTTAGTGCTTGAGACATAGTTAGTTTATGACATGGGTTATTCTATTTTTATTCTTCAACACCGCCAAGTATAACCTTTTTATTTTCTTTGGTTATTTTTAAAATAATTTCAATATTAAGAAAACCCTTGACTATTTTAAATTTATGTTACCCTTGTGTCTGAAAGTCTTGTCAATTTTCCTTCGTCATATCTGTTATTATGTTAATTTCAGGTGTGTTCATTTGATTAGTTTGTAGGAATAGCCCACGAATGAAATTCTATCTGATTATAAACCAGTCTTAAGTGGCTACTTACTTATCTATTTCAACGTTGAAAAGCTACTTTACCGGGATTCTAATAATAAACAGAAATATATTATTTTAAAACATGATAAAAGGGAAAAAAAGATGGCGTCTGCCGCCATGATGGTTCGAATGCGCGGGAACGCAGCCTATCCAGTGCGTTCAATAAATTGACATAGGCCTTATAAGGAGGCATCCAGCCATTCGTCTTAGGCCTTGTTTGTTAGAAAACAGGCTAATATGCTCCGGTAAAATGGTAAAGCCAACAAAATCTGATAATGATAAACTTTCTTCAAAAGGTAACAAAGTAGCATAGTTACATACAATTTCCTAGTACCTTCCTTTTAAAGTATTGGCAGAGTTATTTAAGTAAACCTACATGTTGATGTTTGTTGGGTAATTACTTGACTTTTGACATTAGCGGCCTATTCACTCACATTTTTTCCTTCTGACGTGTTTCTGTACAGATTATAAGACAAAACAAGTCAAAAGGTAGGTACGGATCAGTGGATGGCCGTTGTACTCGTATAGACTCGTATGATTTCGTTATTGAAATAGACTATCTAAGGTTGACATGACAAGTCAGAAAGAAAGAACGAATCAGTGGATGGCCGGCTATATGAAATCGAAATTTGGTACATAGGCATTATCTACACCACCCGCTTTTCACATAAATGCGTCGCTAGGTCTTGGACCCGAGTATATGTTAGATGCTGGATTAAATTGGGTACCTACAGCGATGGATAGGAAAAACTGAGCAAGACATCTTTTTGCCCTCTTTGCGATTCTCGAGAGTTTTAGATGAAGTCTAGGAATAGCATAAAGGCGCATTTTATTGTAATTGGCATTTGTGTCTAACTTGGCGATTCTGTAATCGATAAGTATTTATATTTTGAACTATGAGAATAATAATAATTATTTACTACGCAAAGCATTTAATGAAAAAAATAAACATTTTATGTAAAAGATAATTATATATTAACCAATAAAAGATATTAACTTACCTACTTAGTTCGTTTAAACATAAACTGATACCATTTCAATCTATCAGTTTTCACATCAAACAAGCCCACTCATTTCAGCTTTTACTGCGTTTTCTTGGAAACACTAGTATCTACTTACCTATGAGTACTGTTTTAAACACGTACCTAAACACATATGAAGCATCTAAATCGAAAATAGATTTTTACATTAGCAGCAAAATTTAATGATATTGATTACTTAAAAAATATGTTGGTACCTAAATATTTGATAAATTTTACGGTTCCTCATTAATGCTAAACTAAAAAAAATCTTCATTGTTGATTCAAAAGTGACTAAACAATGCAGTAACAAGGAATGGTGAGGAATGGTCTAGAAAAATAAAGTAAAATTATAATATTTTCAACTCCAATAACGTCTCTGCTATTTCAGTGCCGTCATAATACGGTTACCATTTAATAGTAGCCGTAGTACTCATTGACAACAAGATCTCAGTACCTATAGAAAAGCAGAGTATTTTTATGTTACCGATTAAAACATTCCCTTTAAACATAAAGGCATCTAACCACCATTTAGGTCCTAACGCTGGACGGCCGCAAGAATGCTACCCAGTCTGAGGGCGTTTTTGCTAACTTACACCACAGTTATTGACCATTACAACCTGCCATCAGTACCACCATAGCCACTAAAACCTGCCACAGGAATTACCACCCTTTGAACTACATTTTAAAGTATGTTTTAGCTTGTTATGTTGAGGAGTTATGATGGTATGGTGTTAAGGCTAGTCATTGCAATGAAGGGGACGCAAGTTCTTATTGCTGTCAGCAGGTAGGTTGTCACAGGCTTGAGGATTTTAAAAGCAACGTTTTACTTAAAAGACTTTGGTGGCTACAGAACGAAACTATTATTATAATTCTGACTTCCTCGTTTGAATTTGTGGCTCTAACTAATTTTTCTTTGCTGAATACGTGTAATCGTGTATGAAACAAATAATAAAATAAAATAAGTAACCATTTGTGCACATTTGACATAGCGCAATCTAGCCCCAAACTGAGCAAAGCTTGTACTATGGACACCAGATGGATGATAGAATACTTATAATACCTTTTTTTGTTAATCCCTACTTATAATAATACTACAACACCCAGACCCGGAAGAAATATTTGCAGAACATACAAACATTTCTCTAGTAGCGGGAATCGAAACCGCACCTCTTGCGTCTCAGCCAAGCACTCGCCCACCACGCCACTGAGATCATAATTTTACATAAAAATGTAAAATGGGCATGTTCTGTTTAACAGAAACCATGTGATTGGAGACTCTTTACTAAATTATTTACCCAATCAGTGGTCCAGCTGATACGACAGTCGTGTCATACCGTGATATACTGCGTCATACGTACCTATATGGAGTCCTTAGATCTCTTCAATAAATCTAGAAATTTCTAAATAATCATGGAACTCCTAGTAAGCGGTGATTGGGTGAATCCATAAATCCTTTTTAGTAATGAGTTTTAGATCTCACTCTCATAACCAGAACTGTGTTTACTCTACAGTTATAGTCTGTGGCACTTCCAATGTTCTCGTCAGTCCCCAATCGCCATATTTCATAAGTACCCAGGCCAAACCACTTGCATTCTTGATTGCAGGTTGCCTAAAAACGGTCAAGGCTCGCCTGCGGACAGGTTCCGTGTCCTTGGAGAGAAATGCCGAGGGTGAGGGGTGGGAAACCGCCGACTTTTTACTAGCACACAAACTGAAATTGTTCTTTATCCGGTCAGTTTGGTGTGGCCACCGAATTGACCAGCTTTCTCACTTTATCCCTCACAACACAATAAATATTTATGAATTGTTAATAATAAAAAATAAAATAAATAAAAAGATTTTATTTCGGACTACATTATGATCCATAATTTGTTAGTAAATATGTACAAGCACTTATAATTAGGGTTAGTTATTAGACTAATACTAGATACTAAATACTACTGATTAATAACTCGACGACTCGACTTTAAGACGTGTCCAAGTGATCCCAGTGATTTAAAGGAATAAAAATTTTGACTTTGACGTCGACTCGTATTTCACATGGGTAACATTCTAAGTCCCACTTGCAGGAAAATAACCTTAATCTCGATTTTCTTAAATAAAGCACTATATTTTGACGTACAATGAGATTTAACTAATCTCAATAAACTCCAAACTTTTGGGCTAATTCTAGATTTACCTAAAAAAATCGAGATTCAAGTGATTTTCCTGTAAGTAGGCCAAAAATGTTTTTTTGACAATAAACAAAGTTGCTTTGATAATCTTCCATCCGTCACCCGTTAGTTTTTTTTCCATACATTTAAGGGTTTTGTCGCTTTACGACCACACCACTCAATTATTTGAACATAGTAATCGGGCATAATGGGCGAAAGCGATTTTGTGCAGAAGTTTTTTTTGAGTTATAGATGGCGTTTCTCCTTCTATTTCTTTATACATTTTAAGATCGAAAGCTGATGTCAATTAACAAACATTGCTGCCATCATTTTTTGACAATAAACAAAGTCGATTTGATTGAGTTAAACATAGTAATCGGGCATAAGGGGCGAAAGCGATTTTGTGCAGAAGTAGTTTTTAAGTTATAGATTTTCCGGCTTTTTGAAGCTCTTTTCCAGGCCTATAGTCTCGCCGGGCGAAAGTGCAGCCACCGTGCTGGTCACTCGCCTGAGACGCCACCGCATTTCATTAGGATTATCGAGAATTTAGACCTTTACGATGAGAAATGAACTTTTATAGTTATCATTACGAAGCGCCACGAAGCGCTCGTGGCGTAGCTTGCTTAGACGTTCTTGATTGATCGTTGAAGTTAAAAGCTTTGTTGTGCGCGGTCACAATTGGGATGGGTGACCGCAATTGGCATTACGAGCTGAGCGCTTCCGTGCTTCGGAGGGCACGTTAAATTGTCGGTCCCGGCTTTTAAGTCGTTAAGCCACGACGGAGGACTAAAAACTCCGTCACAAGAGTTGGCCACTAGCTCATACGAACGTACTTACTTATAGTTATCATTGCATCGTATCTAGTTAGCGCATGCTCTAAAATAAGCATATACCTAGGTACTCTACATGTATTTGAACTGCCTCTAAACGTCTTTTCCAGGACATTTTTGAATGGGTGCTGTAACTCATGTCACTAGTTCTTTCGAACCAGTGCGGTGAAAGGATTGAACATGTCAAAGTCAAAGTTTAAGTCAAAAAATTTTATTCCATAAAATCACGGGGACACGTCTTAAATCTACGTTGCATTTACACCAGGGGCCCTATTCACGATGACCAAAGAAAACGAGCCACGTAACGAGCCAAATGTCATCGTGTCTCTAAACACAAACGAGACACGCCATGGTGTGAAATCAAAAACTGTATTCTGCATGCCATAAGACTAGTTGTCTCTGACCGTGTTTTGGTTTTACGTGATTCGTTCAAAATCAAGCATCCGGTCTTTCGGAAAACGATCGGTTTTAGACTGATTTTATTTTTTTGTTTACAATTTTCATCTCAAGTAAATAAATATTGAATTATAAAATTGCTAAACTCTTTCTACTAATACTTTCGTTATATTTTAAAGTTTAGAGAACAAAAAAAATATATATATAACGTAAAATGGTTAGCTACATCAAACCAACCACAACTTGTTTCCGAACGAATTATCAATCAAAATATTGACTGACATATTGCATTGTTTGTTTTGAAAAAAACTTGGATATACATGTCATGTCTAAGTTTGTTTAAATGGGTTAAATCCCGTTGGTAAAATGAGTTTGTCACAATCGCCTTCAAAAGAAAAGAAAATAAACTGAACAGAGCAAGTAACTGTCACTGACAGTTGCTGATGTTAATCAAAATATTCTACCGGCCAGTGTGTTGTCTTTGGTTGGAATCGAATGATAAAAGAAATTATTATTATCTGTGGTATAAGAAAAATATGGCGGCAGAAAGATTTTGGGAACATCCCGCGTCGTAGTGTTCAAAAAGTTTGCAAATCGAAATAAATGAAGAAATCAGTTAAAAATTACGTTTTGAGTTTACATACTTACATAATATTTTAACGGAGTGATAAAAATGGACGTTGTTCTTCGAAGACAACGTATGATATGCTGGCGCCAGCAACGCCCACACATAAATAGGAGACTGTCAAGGGATTCTGCTGAGCTGGACCCTAAATTTTTCGTGCTATTTTATAAGGTGGCCAAAGAGTTGTTTTGGTATTGTGCGGCGTTCTTGGAGGCAGGCTAGTTAATTCTGGGCCTCAGAGATGTTCTAGCATTACAACAGAAGTCAAAGTAAGTATTGTGTTAGCTAAACTTAATTTATTGAACAATAATAAAATGGTACCTAGGTTAGGTATTAGGTTAGACTGAAACCTACTATATTTACTGTATTTTTCCAGATACTTACAACCCTCAATTTCCTGATCACCAGTAGCTATCAAAAGCCAGTGGGAAACTTTTGGTTAGCACCTGTAAGCCTCTGCATAGAGTAAGCGGTGAATGCCTTGAATGATGCCAACCTACATCAAATTTCCTACCTCCGAACAAGAGAGGAATTAAATCAAACAAGGGTAATATTTTAATCAACTATTTATTTTAGTAGGTATTACATAATAGTATTTGTGAGAGCATCAGCGAACTAAAATAAATTAATTTAAATTTTAATTAATAAACTTTCACTTTCATTATATTAGTAGAATATAATCTTTATTTCCAAAAACATGAAAGTATGTACCTACCTATAAAAACAATAACAATGATTTCTGCCTCGTTTCAGATTTGCAACAGTGACTTAAAGGCATACCTACTCATGTGCTACATTAGGAGGGGCAGCTCATGACAGTTATATTATGTTAAATAAATCAGAAATCATGAGATGTGTGTGTGTGTGTGTGTGTGTGTGTTAGTGTTAAAGTATGGGTACATGGGGTTGCGTAGGTATAATAAGTAATAATAAATGCATTAAAACCATAAAACACAAAAATACTCACTGCACACATGCTATGCATATCTAAAGTTTCACTCAATCCATGCAGCCATTTAGAAGTAAATTATGAGGCACAAGCATCGTCACATCTTCACAAACTTTTGCATTCACAATAAAAGAGCTATGTTAAGTTATGTTATTTTAAGTTACATGTGCATATTAAGAAGTTTAGTGTATATGTGTAAGCATGACTGTGTGTGTGTGTTTTAGATTGTTACATTTAAATTGTTATATTTCAGAGCTGCCCACGCACTATGCCAACACGTGGATCAGAAGCAATTGCTGTACGCAATACAGCCTCCGTACATGTCTGGTCCACTGCGCCAGGGCTTCTACGACATCCTCATTGCGATGCATCTCGAGTCGCACGCCACTACCATGTGAGTACACCAGCTTCGCTTGAACAGCATCTAGAAAAGAACAGAATTATGAAATACTAGGTGGCAGCACAGGTAAAGTACGCGCTATCGTTGCGTTTTGAGCTTTACGCCGGTAATTTCAAGCAAACTAAAGCTTTCCAATATTATAGTATACATACATACATATTATAACGCCGTATCCCTAATGAGGTGGGCAGAGCCACAAGTAAACATAATAAAACTTGCAACCACTTCTGATCCAAACTTCCAAGATGGATATGGCGAACCATGGTGACAGGTGATCAGCCCATCGCCCATATAGGTGGTCCATCATTTTGGAGAAGATCCCTTTGTCGCCTTTTACGACATGCTCGGGGAGAGAAGCATATAGTATAACCCCCGGATACTCAAATGCATCAGAGTTGAGCACGTCTCAATCTCAAGTGACGAGTTTTTGACTTCTGTCATTCCGTTCCGTTCCGTTTTGTAATTTAAAGTACTTATCTGTATTCAAATTTAATTATTGAGATCGTAGCTTTATTAAAGTGATTGTGTGAACTTTAGTTTCGTTCGTTATTTTATTGCCTGCATGCATGCAGGCAATCTCCCTTAAGCGCAAGCTCATTGACGTATGCATTCTCCCTATCCTCACGTACGGCGCGCAGACTTGGTCTTTGACGGCCCACACTCGGGGCTTGCCAGCGAGCGATGGAGCGCAGTATTCTCGGAGTAAAACTCACTAACCGAATACGCAACACCATACTGCGCTCCAAAACAAAAATCGCTGACGTTGCTCGGAAAGCAGCCACTTTGAAGTGGAACTGGGCAGGGCACGTCTGCCGTATGTCGGATGACCTATGGGCGAAAACCACTACCGAGTGGGCTCCTAATGGTGGTAAACGGCATCGTGGCAGACCAACACTGAGATGGCGGGACGACTTGGACTCATTCATGAAGGATTGGTCCTCCAAAGCACAGGATAGAGAAAGGTGGAAGGGGGATAGGGAGGCCTTTGCCCTGCAGTGGGACGATAATGGGCTAATAATAATAATAATAATAATAATAATAATGCATGCCCATAATGTCTAAGAATCAAGAAGCTAATTATATAACAGACAAGTTCTTACTTTTTTTGGAACTGAAGGCGTTGTACGAAGACCCAGAGATGGGGCACAGCCTCCGCTCGCTGCAAACAGAGAGTGTTCGACCGCAGATGAAGAATGAAAAAAGCAAGCAAACTCACGTGATATCTGTAAAGATTTTAAACTTAATTTTGTTCTGACACATGTAATTTTAACTGTGAATTCCTACAAATAGGTACTGAATGTTGTTATTTCGATAGAAAATCTTCCAGTCCCAATTTATCTTCATCTCGCAAAACATCTTGTTTCAGAGAGAGTATAACGGAGATCAGCAACTTTTACTCCCCCTACTTACCGCTGGAGGTGGTCCGTGAGTTCGTGATGCAGGCGTTGGCGGACGCAGTTACAACCAACCAAGTGCACAACCGCGACCCCGTGGGCGGCACCAATGAGAACCTCTTCTTGTGAGTACACTCTTCCTGTCAGTACACTCTTTCTGTGAGTACACACTTACTGACAGTACACTCTTCCTGCGAATACCTTCTTCCTGTAAGTACACTCTTCCTGCGAGTATAATTTCCTGACAGTACATTCTTCCTGTTAGTACTCTTCCTGATAATATACTCTTCCTGTGAGTACACTCTTACTCAAATTTTTACTGCCTTACCCACAAGTTTCCATTATCTGAAATTCTTTATTGTACACGCACGAAACGAAACAAATACACACAAAACATTAAAAAGTACATGTACAAAGGCGAGCTTAACTCTTAAAGAGTTTTCTGCCAGCAAACCTGTGAGGCAAGGGAGAGGCTTTAACATAAGTGTAAGTTATGTGTACAAAGACATAAAAAAGAAAAACATAAAGATAAGCTTACAAATATAATAAACTAATAAGATATACTACACACAATATAAATATATACAAATAATATATATCTACAAAAATATATACAATATATACATACATATAAATAAATATTATAAAAAAATTAAACATTATTATTTTAAATATTATTACACCATCATCATCATCATTTTCCTGCCCTTATCCCACTAGGTGGGGTCGGCACAACATGTTTTCCTCTTCCATCTTCTCCTATCATTCGTCATCTCAGTACTCACTCCTTTCATACGCATGTCCTCTTTCACACAATCCATCCATCTTTTCTTAGGCCTTCCTCTGTCCGTGTATCCATCCACATTCATATTCAGCACTTTCCTTGTAACACGACTTTCTTCCCTCCGCATAACATGCCCACGCTAACCTATCACTCTATTTTCTTAGAGGCCTTCAGGCGGCCTAAAAACTCCGTCACAAGAGTTGGCCACTAGCTCATACGAACATACTTACTTATTATTACACCGATTACCTGAAAGTTTTTAATGATATTAGAGATTGTCTTTGTAAATAAATTTTTGAAGTTTCTATAAATGTTTCTAATTATGTCCTATAGGAGGAAAAGACGAGCACAGGAACAACATCTGAACGACATACAACTGAGGCATAGAGTGGAAGCCATCATAGCTTTTGCTCACGAATTCGTAGGCGATCTGCAGAGCGATCAGTTGAGGTAACATCGGCATAACCCTGCTTTAAAAAAAAATTCTATAAATCTCACTTATATTATAAATGCGAAAGTTTGTGAGTTTGGATGTCTGTGCCTCAATCACGCCTAAACGGCTGAACGGATATATACTGGATTAACATATAGGCTATTTTTCATCTGGGTACCTACTACGCGAGCAAAGACGCGAGAGGCAGCTAGTATAAATATAAATATTTGAGGACATTATCATACAGCACCATCTAGCCCCCAACTAAGCAAAGGGAGCCAGATGGCTGATAGAATACTCCCGCAGCGGGAATCTAACCCAATCAATCAATGCTTGTGGCCACCAGAAACAATAATACTAGCTTGAACTGATTAAATATTATGTACGCATATTTTTCTTGCTTTCAGACGTTACCAAGAAATCAAGCAGTCAGATTTGCCGAGCGCCGTGGCTGCCAAGAAGACCAGGGAATTCCGCTGTCCGCCCAGAGAACAGATGAACTCAGTTTTAAGGTAAGTGTCTCGTCTTGTTTCAAAGTCGAAGTCTATAGTAGGTAAATAAGCACACAATCTACATCGTCGAAACTAGTGTGGTGTATAAATCCTCTTGTTATGAGGCATATTGACAAGTGGACGCAATTTGAGTCAACTGACAAATAACTGCGCGATAATTTCATCCGTTTCTGCAACATAAAAGTCATTAAATTTTATTACCCTGGACATTCAACTAAATGTATTAGGGATGTAAAATCTTACTTCTTACTTATATTATAAATGCGAAAGTTTGTGAGTTTGGATGTTTGGATGTTTACATTAAGTAAAAAAATTCGGCTCGCTTCGCTCGCATTGGTTTGGAGCTCGCTTCGCTCGCTAACATCTAGAGACTTCTAGAGATGGTTTAAAGCTACATTAAGTAAAAAAATTCGGCTCGCTTCGCTCGCATTGGTTTGAAGCTCGCTTCGCTCGCTAACTTTTAGAGACTTCTAGAAATGGTTTAAAACTACATTGAGTTAAAAAATTTGGCTCGCTTCGCTCGCATTTGTTTGAAGCTCGCTTCGCTCGCTAACTTCTAGAGATGATTTAAAGCTACATTGAGTTAAAAAATTTGGCTCTCTTCGCTCGCATTGGTTTGAAGCTCGCTTCGCTCGCTAGCTTCTAAAGACTTCTAGAGATGGTTTAAAGCTACATTGAGTTAAGAATTTCGGCTCGCTTCGCTCGCATTGGTTTGAAGCTCGCTTCGCTCGCTAACCTCTAGAGACTTCTAGAGATGGTTTAAAGCTACATTAAGTTAAAAATTTCGGCTCGCTTCGCTCGCATTGGTTTGGAGCTCGCTTCGCTCGCTAACATCTAGAGACTTCTAGAGATGGTTTAAAGCTACATTAAGTAAAAAAATTCGGCTCGCTTCGCTCGCATTGGTTTGAAGCTCGCTTCGCTCGCTAACTTTTAGAGACTTCTAGAAATGGTTTAAAACTACATTGAGTTAAAAAATTTGGCTCGCTTCGCTCGCATTTGTTTGAAGCTCGCTTCGCTCGCTAACTTCTAGAGATGATTTAAAGCTACATTAAGTTAAAAATTTCGGCTCGCTTCGCTCGCATTGGTTTGAAGCTCGCTTCGCTCGCTAACTTCTAGAGACTTCTAGAGATGGTTTAAAGCTACATTGAGTTAAAAATTTCGGCGAAATTGGTTTGAAGCTCGCTTCGCTCGCTAACTTTTAGAGACTTCTAGAAATGGTTTAAAACTACATTGAGTTAAAAAATTTGGCTCGCTTCGCTCGCATTGGTTTGAAGCTCACTTCGCTCGCTAACTTCTAGAGACTTCTAGAGATGGTTTAAAGCTACATTAAGTTAAAAATTTCGGCTCGCTTCGCTCGCTAACTTCTAGAGGCTTCCAGAAATGGTTTAAAACTACATTGAGTTAAAAAATTTGGCTCTCTTCGCTCGCATTGGTTTGAAGCTCGCTTCGCTCGCTAGCTTCTAAAGACTTCTAGAGATGGTTTAAAGCTACATTGAGTTAAGAATTTCGGCTCGCTTCGCTCGCATTGGTTTGAAGCTCGCTTCGCTCGCTAACCTCTAGAGACTTCTAGAGATGGTTTAAAGCTACATTAAGTTAAAAATTTCGGCTCGCTTCGCTCGCATTGGTTTGGAGCTCGCTTCGCTCGCTAACATCTAGAGACTTCTAGAGATGGTTTAAAGCTACATTAAGTTAAAAATTTCGGCTCGCTTCGCTCGCATTGGTTTGAAACTCGCTTCGCTCGCTAACTTCTAGAGACTTCTAGAGATGGTTTAAAGCTACATTGAGTTAAAAATTTCGGCTCGCTTCGCTCGCTAACTTTTAGAGACTTCTAGAAATGGTTTAAAACTACATTGAGTTAAAAAATTTGGCTCGCTTCGCTCGCATTGGTTTGAAGCTCACTTCGCTCGCTAACTTCTAGAGACTTCTAGAGATGGTTTAAAGCTACATTAAGTTAAAAATTTCGGCTCGCTTCGCTCGCTAACTTCTAGAGGCTTCCAGAAATGGTTTAAAACTACATTGAGTTAAAAAATTTGGCTCGCTTCGATCGCATTGGTTTGAAGCTCGCTTCGCTCGCTAGCTTCTAAAGACTTCAAGAGATGGTTTAAAGCTACATTGAGTTAAGAATTTCGGCTCGCTTCGCTCGCATTGGTTTGAAGCTCGCTTCGCTCGCTAACTTCTAGAGACTTCTAGAGATGGTTTAAAGCTACATTAAGTTAAAAATTTCGGCTAGCTTCGCTCGCATTGGTTTGAAGCTCGCTTCGCTCGCTAACTTCTAGAGACTTCTAGAGATGGTTTAAAGCTACATTAAGTTAAAAATTTCGGCTCGCTTCGCTCGCTAACTTCTAGAGGCTTCCAGAAATGGTTTAAAACTACATTGAGTTAAAAAATTTGGCTCGCTTCGATCGCATTGGTTTGAAGCTCGCTTCGCTCGCTAGCTTCTAAAGACTTCAAGAGATGGTTTAAAGCTACATTGAGTTAAGAATTTCGGCTCGCTTCGCTCGCATTGGTTTGAAGCTCGCTTCGCTCGCTAACTTCTAGAGACTTCTAGAGATGGTTTAGGAAGGTAGCAAAGGCAGCAAAGATCGCATAGGCAGCAAAGATCGCATAGGCAGCAAAGATCGCATAGGCAGCAAAGATCGCATAGGCAGCAAAGATCGCATAGGCAGCAAAGATCGCATAGGCAGCAAAGATCGCATAGGCAGCAAAGATCGCATAGGCAGCAAAGATCGCATAGGCAGCAAAGATCGCATAGGCAGCAAAGATCGCATAGGCAGCAAAGATCGCATAGGCAGCAAAGATCGCATAGGCAGCAAAAATCGCATAGGCAGCAAAGATAGCAATATCGAATTAACACATTAAAATATAATGTAACTAACCTAGGTAATGTACATTACCGTCGTACTGATAACTTGTGTTTAGAGTACGTACCTACCCACAGAACACTAATGTATTAATACGATATAGGTACTTACTCAAACACAAGTTATCAGCACGATGTCGAAACACGCAAAGCCAACGGAGGAATGCCGCCCGATACGACAGGCTCAGCGCTTTTATACAAATCCTTCGTAAACAACAAGATGGCGGCGATGTCGTACCGGTAGTCGTTCAGTGACTTACATTAAAATCATAAATTGACTTTTATATTAATTTAACTAACATCTAAAATCAGGATATTAATTTACGGAACTTTACACTAAAAAAAATAAGATAGTTCCTATAATGATTATGTAGATAAAATTAAATATTCGTAGATATTTGTATTCCTGTTTTTTTTTAAGACTAATTTTATTTTGAGTAGTTTCTATAAATTATTACCAGAATACGGTTAAAAATTTGTTTAAAAGATTGTGATTTTCTATGCTGTTTTTTAGTAGATATTATATAGTTTATTTATAAAAGACTGATTATTAATACTTTGTTTCATAAAAACATCGTTGTCTTATTTTTTCCTATTCCGTCTGATAGGAACCCGCAATTAAAATGGACGCTTTTATTATAAATTCAAAGTGTTAGGGTTTCTGAAATGTATAGCGAATTATGCATGTTGTTTTACCATTATAATTATATAAAAATCGAAGAACTATTATTTTAATGTAGGAAAGTTTTTCAATTGTATTTATAAGATGTCATTTCCGGTGATTAACACCACGAGGACAAGGTTGTTTTATATTAGGTATGTATATAATAAGTATTTGATTGGCATAATTGATATTTTAAATTATGGGTAGCTTATATCAGTAGGATTAATTCATTTTTATTGTATTTTTTTAATTTACACTTCTATTGTTAAGCCCCACGATTGGTCTGAAGTTTTGCAGCAATGACGCTAGCCAATCACAGAGCCGCTCGGGCTGTGATTGGATAAGCGTTTTGCCACCAAATCGGGGAGCTATTTTTTGAAACTTGTAACGAGATATGAGTTTGGAAGGACATTCTGAGGAAGAAGCATGATACCTACTTAAGTTTTGAGTGTAACAGTTTTATATATTTTATAAAACTGTTACACTAATAATAGTTACTAAATAATAGTTCTTCGATTTTTATATAATTATAATGGTAAAACAACATACATAATTCGCTATACATTTTAGAAACCCTAACAAAAGGTTAATTGAGTAATAGGTAGGACCTACCTGGTAGGTGTTACTAGTTTAGAAAAGAGTAAATGGAGTAAAAGGAGTAAACTTGACTATATACTTGTCCTAAGCCTCGAGCTCAACTATATACCTACTTGTCTTACCCCCGAATACTCAAACGCAACTCAGAGTTGAGCACTTCTCAACTCACGGTTTTTTGACAGTTTCTGATGATAATCTGTCAAAAAATCGTCATTTGAGACGTGCTCAATTTTGAGATGCGTTTGAGTATTCGGAGGTTAGGCCTTTTACGAAATCTACTAGGTAACTGTGATGTTTTTACAGGCTTTAAGCACATGGACCAGGAAGAAGAATCTTGGAAGGAGAATTGTCCTTGAGGCGAGGAGCTCATCGTCAGGATGAACGAGATCCACGAGAGCCTCATGGTGCATGTGACTCTCAACGCTCTGCAAGAGCCACTGTCTGAGGTAACTATTACTAATCATAACGTAAATAACATTTGGAATTTCTTGGAAAACATTTATCTATGGAGCGAAAGTCTTTAGAGAGAACTAGAAAGAGTTGAAGGTGTGAAAGGTTAATTATAGTTGAATTAGAACTAGAATAAGTGAAAGTATAATTTAAAAAAAAATGTCAAGTGCGAGTTGGATCCGCACACGAAAGGTTCAGTACTAGTGCAAAAAAAAACTAGAATCTACAGTAATTTTTATTATAAAAGTGTCTTATAATAATTTGACGGCCTCGGTGGCGTGGCGGGCGATTACTCGGCAGAGGCGCAAGAGGCGCGGGTTCGATTTCCGCTGCGGAAGAAATTGCATGTTCTGTAAATATTTCTTCCGGGTCTGGGTGTTGTGGTAGCATGGTACTCGTAGTTTCTGATACCCACGACACAGGGAATCCTAATGTGGGGTCAGGACTATGTATGTGACTGTTGGGTGCTATTTATTTATTTATTGTACCTACAGGCCATAGAAGAACCGGCAAATAAGACTCCAGAAGAGAAGTTCCGTAAAGTCCTGATCGGCACTATTGTCAGTTGGGCCGAGGAGTCGCAGATCGAGACGCCCAAACTCGTCAGAGAAATGTTCAGGTAATTTTACTCACATCTCTGTTACAGGTACCAAACAAAAAAAATGTATCTTCGTTGCCATTTATGTTTTACACAATTTATATGTTAATTCATGTAACATGATGAAATTGGCAGATATATTACAGACTCCTAATGATAATAATATATTTCTTCCTTCCAGTCTCCTAGTCCGTCAGTACGACGCTGTTGGCGAACTGATCCGGGCTCTCGAGAAGACTTATGTGATAAACGCGAAGACGAAGCTGGATGTAGCGGAGATGTGGGTGGGGCTGAGCCAGATCCGCGCGCTGCTGCCTGTGCAGATGAGCCAGGAGGAGGAGGAGCTCATGAGGAAGAGACTCTGGTGAGCCATCATTCCTATTTAGATCAAGAATATACGTAAGACTAAGTTGGAGGTGCGAAGTTGTAGGTGGGATTGTGTCAGATCCGCGCGCTGCTGCCTGTGCAGATGAGCCAGGAGGAGGAGCTCATGAGGAAGAGACTAGTGATCCATCATACTAATTAAGATTTAAAAAAGACTGACTTGTCCTTAGAATAGAAGCAAACAAACAATTCCAAACCTATGATTAATAAGACAACAAGATATATAGTTATATATAGTTTGTTTACTTTATTATATTTGAAACTCATCAGATATTATATCTTATTTCAGGAAACTCGTGAACAACCACACCTTCTTCCAGCTGATTTAATCAGGTATGACTTGTTTACTATAAAACACAACTACTTACCTACATGCTCAGACCAAATAAAAAGAGTAGACGCCGCGCCGCGAACAACAAAAGTGAAGCCACACAAAACCGTGCTCCTGCAAGTAAACATACACGCTCACGCACACACCTACACTAAAACCATGCTCATCGCTCTTAGTACGTCACGAGTCTTAAAAATACAATTATGCCTTCCTGTGTAGTGAAAACTTGTAAAAACAGCAGCAAATCACATAAAAAGTCTCACGGAATCACTTTTCACTTGTAAGTGCTTCAAATAGCATCGTTTCTTAATTATTATACTGTGAATTTAGGTTACTTGGAACACACAACCTTAAAACCTTCGACACACACATAGATAAAATGGCGGCTTCACTTTTGTTGTTCGCGGCGCGGGGTCTTTTCTTTTTATTTGGTCTGAGCCTACATGGTTCAATTTGGGAAAATTGTGTCATAAAAAATGTTGATTTTTTTAAATATAGAACTCTCTAAATTCACATACAAACATGACCCACAATACAGAGGGACACTAGGATTATGTGTCTTGGGTATCAGAAACTGCGAGTACAGTACAGTCAACGGATCTTGACACTGGTGAAGTTAGCAGTTTGACATGCGCAGTGAAGTTTTTTCATACTGTCTATTGCTCGAAACGGCTAACTTCACGAGTGCCTAGATCCGTTGACCGTACTGTACCACAAATTGCCTGCTTTTTCTTGATAGGCACTTGATATGAATAAGTAAGTAAATAGATACCTATTATGTATGGTATGTATGTTCGTATGAGCTAGTGGCCAACTCTAGTGACGGAGTTTTTAGGCCGCCTAAAGGCCTCCGTCATGGCTTAACGACTTAAAAGCCAGGACCCATAATTTAACGTGCCCTCCGAAGCACGGAGGCACTCAGCTCGCAATGCCACTTGCGGTCAATAAACTTAATTTATTGAACAATAATAAAATGGTACCTAGGTTAGGTATTAGGTTAGACTGAAACCTACTATATTTACTGTATTTTTCCAGATACTTACAACCCTCAATTTCCTGATCACCAGTAGCTATCAAAAGCCAGTGGGAAACTTTTGGTTAGCACCTGTAAGCCTCTGCATAGAGTAAGCGGTGAATGCCTTGAATGATGCCAACCTACATCAAATTTAATACCTCCGAACAAGAGAGGAATTAAATCAAACAAGGGTAATATTTTAATCAACTATTTATTTTAGTAGGTATTACATAATAGTATTTGTGAGAGCATCAGCGAACTAAAATAAATTAATTTTATTAGATTCTTTGAAAAAACTTTCACTTTCATTATATTAGTAGAATATAATCTTTATTTCCAAAAACATGAAAGTATGTACCTACCTATAAAAACAATAACAATGATTTCTGCCTCGTTTCAGATTTGCAACAGTGGCTTAAAGGCATACCTACTCATGTGCTACATTAGGAGGGGCAGCTCATGACAGTTATATTATGTTAAATAAATGCATTAAAACCATAAAACACAAAAATGCTCACTTTTCTTTAACTTATTAAGTACTACCTGCCGCCTGCGGCTTCGCTCGCCTATTGCCAGGATAAAAAGTAGCCTAATGTTATTCCAGCACACATACTATGCATATCCCAAGTTTCACTCAATCCGTGCAGCCATTTAGAATTAAATTATGAGTCACAAGCATCGTCACATCTTCACAAACTTGCATTCACAATAAAAGAGCTATTAGTTAGGTTAGGTTAGTACCTACTACAACTACTACTAGCCCCTAGTTCTTTCGAACCCTGCGTGGTGAAAAGATTCAAAATGCGCCTCAAAAGCTCCTTTTGTGCACTAGGGCTCCGGGAGTAATAATTATTCTGTACACTAGGGTTAGGTTATTTCACTTATTTACCACATCATTTATTAGGGATATTATTCAATGGTACCTAGATTATATTATTTATTGTACAAATAATCTATTCTGCTATTAAATAGTTTAAAGACTAATTTATTTACATAATTAGTAAAAACACAACCTAGTTTTAGCAAAACACGCATAATTGAAGCATGTAATTTTGACAATTCAAAACGAGCCTCGTCTCGCGCCTACTGTCGTTTATGAAATCTGACATTGTCATGCAGAATACGATAACACGGTAATTCCACACGTTTTCCCGCGTCTCGTTTTGTTTGGTCATCGTGAATAGGGCCCCTGTTCGTAACGCGACCAAGCGTGGAAGATACAGGCAAGTTTTTTTTTGGAAAATGATCCCTTTACAATCATGTTTTCGAACGTTGATTGAATCAAGTAATAATGTAATAATGTGGTCGTATTAAGGCGGCTGCCTTGTATGCGCTTATTTAAATGTTCAATGACTTGTGAGATAATGGAAGTTTTAACCATGAAGAGGATATTATAGCATTGACATTGTCTAAAAAAATATTACCGTAACAAATTAACTCATTCAAGTTGTTTATAGATCGGTAAATCAACAATATACCTCATATAATAAATTGCGCATTCATCTATCATTTTAGCTATCTGGCAAGTAATTTACAATTCCATGGGAATGGTAGAGTAATTAGATTTGAAACAAGCGTTTATTAAGTTGGTTAATGTAGGTAGGTACTGATGATTTGTTTAATTTAAGGCCCCATGCGATAACTCACCTCACACCGTATTTGATTTTGCATTTTTAGTATACTAGCTTTCGCCCGCGGCTTCCAAACAAAAAGTAGTCTATATGTTGTTCCGGCACACATACTATGTACTATATTCCAAGTTTCATTCAAATCCGTTCTGCCGTTACGGCGTGATAGAGGCACAAACATACATCGTCACATCCACACATCCTCACAAACTTTCGCATTTATGATATTAGTAGGATTTTGAATTTATTCGCATGTGATCTTATACCATCGACAATCCCCCTGCGATAATGCAGTCGGGATGCCTTTACAGGAAGGTTTTGAAGTAGGTATTAAGTTAAGGACAAACAAAGTAAGCTAAAAACAGTTTTTTTTTTAAATGATAGCTAATTTATTTTCAATTTTCGATCCATACGGCAATATTTCTTTGACGTGAGGTTAAAAATCCCATCTATTTCGATATAAAAGCCTTCACTCGGCTGTATCGGCATTAGATTCTAATTCAACAATAGAATTCTATAAATGCCAAGCTATAAAAAAGCCATAAACTGAAACTTCATCAGGGATCGCGCGAATCGAATCCCAGGCGTTGCACTTATTCTAACTTTTTCTCCGGCGATCGGCAGAGACGTACGATTAGGAACCGGTTCTCTAGCTTCATGAGCGAGGCATTGCACTCTCCAACTGAACCTCGCATTCCTGGTCGCGTTACCGCACGGACCCCATACACCCACCCTCCCAAACCGAACGCAAACGCGCGCGTTTCGACATCCAACAACCGCAGACTACACGTTTCCTCGCGAGTCTCTTGATCCCGAAACGTAACTTTGCACGTTTTTCTATGGTCTCCGGTACATTGAGCTACGGCTAACGTGAGGATAGACAGGAATTTGCGCTGGGGTATCGGTGGTTGGCGATAAAGTAGGATTCATTGACATCGGTCTTGGCTGCGATATGTTGCTTAGACTGGATTAGGTGACTTGAGAAACTAGATGTTTGAGTAGAATTCTATACGTTTAGTGCTTACACGTAGTTTTATATGGCAGCAGGAATGTGCATAAATAGATGTGTTAAAAACCTGTCATCTTTAGACGACAATATAAAAATTGTGTGGCATATTAATGTATACTTATCTTGACATATCATATCATTTAAGTCGGTTCCTATAATTAAAAAAACAGTAAACAAGTATTCTATCAGTCATCTGGTGCCCATAGCTTTGCTTAGTTTGGGGCTATATTATGGTGCTGTGTGAAAAGTCCGCAATTACTTATTTATTTAATTTATTTATCTGTAGTTCGTAATTATTGTAGAGATCCTACTTAAAACCCTTTCATCACGCTGGTTCAAAAGAATTAGTATTGAATACAAGATTTCAAGGAATAAAGTACATAGAATTTTGAATTTTTGCGAAGTATTCTTTAGATTTGTTTTTTCCTATATGAAAAATGCGCCTCAAAGGCTCATTTCGTGCACTAGACATATACTTTTGAACTTTTTAGGTGACGACATGCCAGTTTCTTCACGATGTTTTCCTTCACCGTTTGAAAGAGCTGGTAAAGTGCACATACATTTTTCGAACAGAAAAATTCATTGGCGCACGACCGGATTCGAACCCACTAGACTAGTGCTCTCAAATATGGCTCTCTCTATGGCTGGTGTTGATGATGATGAGCTACCTTAACCTATCTTTATGTACGCTAATTAATTACTGACAGACGTTTCAAAAGTTCATGACATATCATACCATTTATGTCGGTTCCTCTAATAATTACTGCAATAATAAGGTAGCTGACCTTTTGGTCTTCATGGATTAAAGGTGAAAGGAACAAAAAATAGATCAAATGTTTTATTTATTTTTCTTAAATTATAGCATTTAATTAATATACTAACTGCCTTGACGTTCATTGCCATCATGGCTGCCCGATTTCACGAACTGTTGGGCATCATGGTCCCCTACTACGTGTCATGTTACTAGTTTTTTGAAAAAACTAGTAACAGCTCGTAATTTGTTTGCAATACAAAATTGTCATATAGAATACGATAGCATGGTGATTCGACAAACGTGCCCGCGTTTGCCCGCGTTACGTTTTGTTCATAGTGGATAAGCTTCCAGGTTCGAAAAAAGTTTTTTCGAGAAATTACGAGCTGTCACGGTTTGTTTGGTCATAGCGAATAAAGGCCCAGTATGGTAAAATGATTTAAAGTGCGCCTCAAAGGCTCCTTTCGTGAACTTGATTCATGTTTTCGAACTTTCGACATGTCGGTTTCCTCACGATGTTTTCCTTCATCGTTTGAGAGTACTGGTACAGAGCTCATTTCCAACAGAAAAATCCATCGGTGCACGACTGGATATGAACCCAGCTCTCAGTCTCCTTGACTTTGTACCATTCAATACAGTCCTAGTCTTGTTCAAGAATTTTTGACCTGGTTTTTCTAATCCCAACGAGGTAACGTCGTCAGTTTTATGGGGAGCTTACCTGCGGTCGGTGATCTGAGCTCTGTTTTCTATCTGTAGGCGGACTTAAATAGAAACTGAGCTCATTTTCATTTCATTACTTATTTTTTTATGTTAATTATATAAAATTAATCCAAATTTATGATTTTATGACGACCTCGTGGCGTGGCGGGCGAATGCTCGGCTGAGACGCAAGAAGCGCGGGTTCGATTCCCGCTACGGGAGAAATGTTTGTGTGTTCTGCAAATATTTCTTCCGGGTCTGGGTTTTGTATGTTTAAGTATGTATTTACAAAAAAAAGTATTTAAGTATTCTATCAATCATCTGGTGCCCTGTTTAACGCCCTTACCTATAAAGTTACTTTAAAAAGTAACTAGCTTATAACCGATTGAGGAGTTTATAAGTCTTACCTTCAACACTAAGCCAAAGACGAAAATAAAAATCATCAACCATTTTTCTTCTTTGTTCTTCAGAGCAACATTCTATGGGGTCAACATTGCGCCAATCTATAAATTGTCTGCTCAAGGGATAAAATACAATATCATCGATTTAAAAAGAGCAATACAGGGTCAGTATACCTTAGAACAGGGGACCTTATTTGTAAACATTGGCGCGATCAGTAAGCTAGGCTTGTAGTCTAGAGAACGATATAAAATTCATAGCTTTCGATATTTTAATAGTGTTTCTTGCCTTATTTTAGTTACAATTTTCTTGAACTATGAATATCTTTGAATATCTTTATCACATCTTATAAAGAGCGATGTGCTATTACCTGCTGTCTTGTGGAACTTGGAGGAGTGTCTGCAAGTCTTCTTTGGTTCTGCCTACCCCATTAGGGATATGGGCGTGATAATATGTATGTATATAGATTTGGTGTTTGTAAGTTAATAAATACATGTGGACATTTCACACAGCGCCATCTAGCCCCAAACTAAGCAAAGCTTGTACTATGGATACCAGATGGCTGATAGAATACTGAGTAAATAATACTTTTCACGTTCGAGTATTCTTGAATTTG
Organism: Scotopteryx bipunctaria; assembly: GCA_949320045.1. Lineage (NCBI taxonomy): Eukaryota > Metazoa > Arthropoda > Insecta > Lepidoptera > Geometridae > Scotopteryx > Scotopteryx bipunctaria. The sequence goes on from OX439449.1 coordinate 762,856, forward strand.
GTTCCATATTTGGGAATGCCAGATCCTGATAGCATAAAACAATCTCTAGTTAATACGATGACCGATCCTACACTATATAAAATCATAGCAAGTACAGTGGTGCACAAAAATATACTCGTTGGTTCAATTTTTTTCCTTTTTTGTCTCTCCTATCTCACAGGAACCCGTTTTAGAGTTCCCTTCACAGCCAAACAGAAACCGTTAGTAATTAACAACTTTGTAACGATTGTTAATGAGTGCAATTACAGCCGGTGTCGTTTGATAATGATGTGTTCGTGAAGGATCGCAGTGTTAATAATACGGGAAAACAATTCTGACTTTACTTATTGGGTTATGTAAGGGCAGGTAATACTTAAAACCGGTATATTTTGTCGAATTGATTATTTTCTAAGCTAAGTGATATCATGTGAAGTCATCATCATCTTCTTGACGAGTGACGACCTCGGTGGCGTGGCGGGCGAGTGCTCGGCTGAGACGCAAGAGGCGCGGGTTCGATTCCCACTTCCGGAGAAACGTTTGTATGTTTTGCAAATATTTATTCCGGGCCTGGCTGTAGTGTAGTAGTAAAGGTATGTTAAGATGGTTCGGTCGTGAAAGAGGATGAATGAAAGAAGATTAATGAAACAGGTGTATGAGGCGAGTGTGAGTTGTACCGTACGTAGGGCCAGGTCAAGAGTACCTTAAACCGACGAGCATGCATGAAAAATGTAATGAGAGTGAATGAAGTAAAAGATTTCTCCCGTAGCGGGATTCGAACCCGCGCCACTTGAGCCTCAGCCGAGCACTCGCCCGCCACGCTACCGAGGTCGTCAAATGTCTGTCGTCGTCAAATTGCATGTTCTGCACTAGCTCAGCAGATACCAGGGTTATAACTTGCTTCGGAAGTCAACCTTAAACAGTAATTGGCCACAAAATATAATTACAAAAGGATAAACCTGCGGAACCCGAGAACGGCTCATAACCGGTTGTGGGGAATCGTGTGAAATATACAATTCAGCATTACCACTGTCATTGACGCACTTGCTTATTGTATCTAATCATCTGTGCAAGCGCAGTTTCTTAGTTTATTATTTTAAACTAAGATATTTTTTATTTTACGTCTCTGCTGGACTGGGAGTAAAGAAAAAACATAGAATGCGCCCAGCTGCTTCTCTCCCCGAGCATGTCGTAAAAGTCGACTACATAAAGGATAGTATCCTCTGCAACATGATGGACCATCTATATGGGCGATGGGCTGATCACCTGTTACCATGGTTCACCATATCAATCTTGGGACTTTGAATCAGGAGTGGCTACAACTTTGTGATTACTTGTGGTTTTGCCCGCCCCATTAGGGATACGGGCATGACTTCCATGTCACTTTTTGATTCTTTGTTCTTTGTCGAAATAGAAAACGTACGAAGTGCTCGAAAAGAGCACGAAAAGAGCCTTTGAAGCGCACTTTAAATTCTTTCACCACACTTGTTTGAATAAACTAGTCACACGACCAGATAGACTTCGAGTGTAAAACTTCGTAGAAACGCCAACATTGGTAGGCTCCAAGATTTTATCACACATTGGTACATAATCATTAGAGTAGGTATATTTTTTAAGTTTTTATTTCTCTAACGTTTAATAAGTTTTCATTTTATTTTTGAATAATTAAACATAAATGCTAGGCGTAAACACTTTTAAATCATGTGAAAATAGATGTTCTAAACTCGATGTTGGGCTTAGAACTTGATGCGTTAGTGCTTAGTATTTATTTATAAGTACCTTCCTCCTGGTCACTGGCTTCTATCAACTTTTTTCTAGCGAGGCATTTGAATGACCAGTCTAGCTTGTATCTGCAGAGCGTTGTCCTATGATTCTCACGGTAATAGGATAGACGTTTTTTATAAACGACGACCGTCATAAAACACCCGTAAACTAAGTTCGTATGAGCTAGTGGCCAACTATTGTGACGGAGTTTTTAGGCCGCCTACAGGCCTCCGTCATGGCTTAACGACTTAAAAGCCGGGGCCGACAATTTGACATGCCCTCTAAAGCACGGAAGCGCTCAGCTCGTAATGCCACTTGCGATCACCCATCCCAATTGTGACCGCGCACAACGTTGCTTAACTTTAACGATCGAATTTGAATTTGAATTTTGAATCAAGAACGTCTAAGCAAGATACGCCACGAGTGCTTCAAAACACCCGTAATGAAAGTCGAGTGCTTTCAACCTTAGATATCTTGTTTTCACTTTTTACCCGAATGCAAGGAGAGTAGTGTTTTTGGTGTGTATGTATTGTATGTATGTGCATTCCTCTAGCTGAAGCTGTAGCCCAAACAGCTGGACCGATTTTGATAAATGAGGTGTCGTTGGATTTGTTTGGATGTGAGAGTGCCACTTTTTTGACACATATGTGAATGTTTTTGAAAGCGTCGATACCTAATACATATTATAGGAGACATTATTAATCAGTGAATGTAAATGAACTCAAATGACGATGATGAGTCTTTTCTATTTTACGGTCGCAATTTTAATGCCATCGCTTTTTATAAAACAAAAGGAATAAGTATTGGTTATTGACATGTCTATGGCAAAGTTACATACAAGATAAGTAGGTAGATATGGGACCTAAGAAGTAGTATTAGTACTCCTACTAATATTTTAATCACTTCTCTGCCTGGACTGGGAGTATAGAAATACAGAATGCGTCCAGTGCAGCTAGTGAGCATAGATCCTAACAGTAAAAAAGAACAATAAGCGTAGAACAAAGAAAGAAAAGAAAACTAGAAAACTTCTCTTTAGGACTGGGAGTAAAGAAAAAACATAGAATGCGTCCAGCTGCTTCCCTCCCCGAGCATGTCGTAAAAGATAGTAAGGGATAGTATCCTCCAACATGATGAGATACAATAAGCAAGTATTCCCAAGGAGGGTTGACGTCAGGCAGGCGGCCGGTCATAAAACACCTTAGCCAAAACTCTTACACCATGATCCTTGGATGCTGTGCCGACCCCACATAGAGTGGGATGAGGGCAGAAAGATGATGAAGTGTAGAATAACAAAGAAAGCATTTTTTAATATCATTTATTACATCAAATGCATTGCATTGTTAATATTTGGAACAATAAATAATTGGTGTGATACATTGTTACCTTGTACAAGGAAATACTTTACATACGTAACTAGTTGTAAGTTTAGTGCGACACAAAGTATGAATAATAATTACATGCACGATGTAATTAAAAACTTTTTTTTTGTAGTAGACTTTTGAAAGACCGGCATAAGTGGAAGCATTTGGGGGAGGCCTTTGCCCAGCAGTGGGACAGTATAGGCTAAGTAAAAAAAAAGGAGACTTTTAGCTGTGGAAATATGCAATTTTTTATGATAGGTAGATACTATTTATTTAGGGAGATACTCCTAAATATTGTATTTTGATATTGATATGGTCCAAAAAAACTATAATCACATTAAAAACTTTAAGGTAATCGGTAATAAGAAATGAAAATGAGCTCAGTTTTCCATTTAAAATCGCCTACAGATATAAAACAGAGCTCAGATCACCGACCGCAGGTAAGTTCCCCAAAAGGCTGGCAACGTTACCTCGTTGGATAGCTATACTTGTCTTTGTCCGAGGTAAGAGCCAGCCCTTTGCTCATTGGTCTTTAAAAGCTCTATAGCGGTCTGAAATTCATACTGGTATCGCACTAAAAATATTTATATTTTTTACACATCAAGAAATATTATGCAAAGAGGAATGATCGTGATAACATAAAATGTATAAAAAAAACCTTCTTTGGTTCCTGTAAAAGCTTTGGGATACCAGCAGAAAGTGAGAAAATTGTACTCAACAGGCGTAAAAATAAACAGCTGAAGTTATTGCTGCCTTAACTTATTGCATTGTAAAAAAGACATTATATTTATAAAGTTAAAATTCAAATCACTGGTGCGTTGTTATAACATAATGCGGGGTATATCAACTGATCACAATAACATACACAATTTTCATAAAAAATAGCACCAATATTAATATTAGCACATATTAATGTAAAACAACGGCAACATTTTTAAAAATGAAACAAATTACACTAGCAACACCAATGTCACGTGAGCGTCTATGATCTTTATGTGACTACCTGCATTTTGGGATATTTTTAAGATATGGTTAGTTAGATATAGTTTTTAATGATTATATAGATCCATCTTAAACCCGATCACACATTCTTAGAGTAGAAAATATACAGTATATTCCAAATGTAAATAGATATGTTTAGGTAAAAGTAATTTATAACTCTATGGTAACTTTTCCTACAAATTATAAGCTGCCAGAATTCAACACTATTTAGACTTTTGAGATTCTAACTATAAACTTTTTAAAATAATTTTATGCACTCAGCACTGACTCTACGTTTAAACCACATTTTTTAAATGAATAAAAGTTATTAAAATCTATAATAAAGAATATTATGCGAAAAAATTATATTAACAACAAATATAACATGTATTAAAATTTACAAACTACAACTTAATTTAACGCAAACATTTTCAACTATGATTTATAAAAACCTAATTTTATTTGGTCTCATTTAGTAACATCTTGAAGATAACAGAATTAAAATGGAAAATATTTTTACAGTTTACACGGTACAGCGGCCATTTTGAAGAAAAGTGGCGCGAAGGTGTTCGTTTTGTCTATGGAGAGAATACTCTTAAACTCCTTAGTAGTGTGGCTAGCACATTAGCTAAGCATTCTGCCCTGAGAGCAAGTTGCCCTTCTAGGTTGGAGTCTTGGCTTTGCGCTTGTGATTTCTTGACGTTGTGTTCGTGGATGATGCCCGCCATTTCTGCTCCGGCGAGTTCCTTGAAGGCGGCTGTGACGTCATGCACTCGAAGCACTAAGTTGCGTGTCTGGAGCGGTGACGATGTGTGTCTGCCAAGAGCCTGAAATTTAACATACAATGCAGTTGTAAACTTACTCTTATTTACTCTGACTATGTGAATAATGTTCAAGAAAACCTTGAAGTATTGGTAAAAAAAATCTGATGCTTGACGCGAACGAACGGTTAAGCATTCTATCTCCATGACTGGAGTTTACTTCAGCCGTCAGTGACAACAGCTTTCCTGTGCCAGGCGTGTTAGTTATGTTATCCTCGCCAGCGGCAGCGGCGTGAGGCAGTCTGTTCAGCAGACAGTTCTGGTGCCTACTATCTGTTGTGTTACCTGCGCCAGGTCGGAGAGGCGGCGCAGCGGCGTGAGGCAGTCAGCGAGCGCGGCGGCGGCGGCGGCGTGCGTGCTCCCCAGCGCCCCCACCAGCGTCCGCGACGCCCCCACCAGCGACACGGCGCAGGAGGTCAACTCGCTGCGGGCGCGCTGCAATTATAACAAAGTCTTCATAAATAGATACTTACATTACTTACTAGACTGGGAGTAAAGAAAAAAACATAGAATACGTCCAGCTGCTTCTCTTCCCGAGCATATCGTAAAAGTCGACTAAGGGATAGTATCCTCCCCAATATGATGGACCATCTATATGGGCGGTGGGCTGACCACCTGTCACCATGGTTCACCATATCCATCTTAGGACTTTAAATCAGGAGTGGCTGCAAGTTTTCTTATGATTACTAATGGCTCTGCCCACCCTATTAGGGATACGGGCGTGATAATATATATGTACGTTACTCATAAAGCTTGTGATCCCTAAAGGACTGGTCCACAGTGGCCCAGAATAGGAATAACTGGAGAGAAGGGAAGCCTTCGCCCTGCAGTAGGACAGTACAGGCTCTTTATAATAATAATAATTACCAAGCTCAATACATTACCGATAAGTAATTTTTGACGTCACTTGAATTGAAGGTAAGGATTTGAGTACCGCGGTGGCGTAGCGGACAAGACGCGAGGGGCGCGGAGTTTTTTCTTTGAAGTTTGCGGTGCCATAGTACCTACGTAGTTTCTGACCACTGATCGATGACACAGGAAATCCTATTGTTGGATCGGAACTATGTACTGTTATCACCACTGCGAAAACATTATATGGCAGAAACCAAAGGAAATTCCTGGACATGATGTGCAAAGTTTTAAAAATCTGCTGAAATGACGCCAAGATGCACAAGAGGTATGGAACAACAAATTCTGAGATCTTAGTTTCGAAAGGGAACAAAATGCAACTTACTTGAAATTTGATTTCATCGATGTCTTCACCGCCGCCGTGCGCGTGTTGGTGCGAGCACTTTTGTGCGACCTGGTGCAACCGTTGCAGCAACCCATCCACTGCTACCTCAGTCTTACAGAGCAGGTTCTCTATGGACATCTGTCCGTTGTTCCCCTGAAAGTCCGGAAACTTCACTGTAGGAGGAGAAGGCGGCGTCGGAATGTCATCCAAATCGGGTTTCACATCTTCTTTGAAACGCACGTGGTTCTGGACTTTAGGCGTTGGACTTGCGCTATCTCGCCGGAAGGACTTCCTGTCGAAAGGGGGACTGAACACTTTCTGATCGTTCCCTGCAGCACCGTTTAGTAAATCCGGTCTGTTGCTGACTTTTCTGTTCATCTGCGGTGAACAGAGGGACAATGCTGGGGATATATCCTTGTTTTTCAAGATCGTGTTTTTAGTTTCGGAGTTGGAGCGTACGTGTCTGTTTTGCAGGGTCATCGAGCTGTAGTTCGGCGTGGCGCGAAGAGCCTGGCACTCTTCGTCGGTCAGTCTATTCTCGATTTCGAGGTTTCTGTAAGTGTTCAAGTTACGGTGAAAATGCGGAGACCCGATACTGGCCAGTCTAACCTCGTTGTTTCTAACAGGGGAGAGCTTGGCGGTCTTCAATCGTAATACTTCGATGCTCGGAACTGGGGGTAGCGGTGGTTTTTTGGGGGGTAACAACAAAGGGGGAGGTGGAGATAGAACTCTGTTTTCTATTCTGGGTGGTAACTGGGGTGGTTTCGGCGTGTATTGCTCGTTGATGTCGCATACGACTTTATAATTCAACTTTCGATTGGTCAACGTACTAAAGTGATTACTTGGGATTTCGACAGCAGACATTTCGTTGTTCATGCAGGTAAAAGAGTTGGACCTCGGTCTCGGAGCGGGGACAGGGGGTGTTTTCGGAGGTCTTTCTGGAGGTTTTTTGATTTCAATGCTTTTTCTTCTAGGTGGTGGTCTAATTTCACAAACATCAGGCATGGAATCAGAGTTCTGTATTTGAGATTCTACCTTTTCAGACTCTTCGCTATCATCATCACTTTTATTCTTATCTTTTGTACAACACGAAAACATACCTTTCCTCTCTACAGTGGGGTACTCTATCACATGGGCGCTACCGTTTGGCTGTTTATCACTGGGCACACTTTTTCTTTTACCTTTAGGAGAATCAAACTTTCCCTGTACAGTTTTATCTTTACTCTTCTCTTTCAACAGGAGACTATTTCTAGCATCACTCAGACTCTTCGACGAGAACATATTCCTAATCTCACTTACGCTTAGTGTTCCCCTCACTACGTCGCCGTTAGAAGTCTTTTTATCACCATTTTTGTTCAGTTCACTCTTAGCTTCAGCTATTTGAGCTTGATTAACATAACTAACTTGTTCTCTATCTAATGTGGATGAGTTAGACCCTGGAGGCGGTGGAATGATGTATGATAAGATTTCTTCTGGAGTAAGCTCTATTGCCGGCGTCACTCTAACGGTGGGTGGTTGTATTGTGACATTAGCAATAAATTCTTCTAATTCGGCTGCATTGGGAGAGTTGGCGAGATTTTCCTGTGAGTTTGCCTTTTCATCAGCGAAGGACGGTGGCACAGCTGGTAAAATCTGAGGCACGTGTGCAACACCGTCCAGTTCATCAGGAGTTTGCGGAGGAGGTATCAAAGTTAAATCTATAAGCTCTGCGTCGCCGTCCACAGCACCATCTTGATAGAAATATTGATAATCTACTGCTGCTTCTTCTTTACTGCTCTTTTCTCGCAGCTGATTCAAATACTCCCTTAGATTTGAATCTTTACTATCAACAGTATTATCGGGGCTGTGTAAACCAAAGCTAGTCCGCACAGCCTTGTTCACAGTAGGCCTGGTTTGATTTCTTCGTATGGGGCTATTCGTGGGTGTGTACAGCGAATCGTTATCACTTTCGGAATGAAGATCAGTGTTCAAAGCCAACAGAGCGTCTGTAAGACCACAATTGTTCAATATTGCACTAAGACCTTGTGATTGTCGCGTAGTTAAACTCGAAGTCGGATTTTCATTACTAGTTTCTGGAAGTGGCAAAACACTTAGACCATGGTTTATCGTTTCGGTCAGGAGCAAAAGAGAATCGCTGTGTTTAAGAATTCCAGGAGCATCGTCTGCCATTGACATTCTGCTTGTGTTTGATTCTGTATCGCTTTCAACATGATCATGGTCTACACTACTTTCCTTACCTACAAACTCATCTCTCAATACTCCTTCGTGATATGCATCATCGTGATATATGTTCTCAGTCAAATACTGCTGAGAGTTTTCAACGAGTTGTTGCATTTCCGCAACTCTTTTTAGTACTTCTTCATTTTTGGCTTCGACTAGTTTTGGGTTGCTGACATTCTCTAAGAGTTCCATCGATAGAACGCTTTGAAGATCGAAACCCATTCCATCATCTAGGTAGCATTCATCGTTTGGATCGAACAGCCTGAAGTCCTCGCTTCTCTTACATTTTTCAAAATGCACATCGTGGCCTAGAACACCTTGTTTTTCGTAGCCTACTAATGGGCTGGAGTTGTTGCTATGGTTCCTGTTGGCGATGCTAGAGTTCATATTCGTATCCAGACTAGCCTTAGACTGTTCTGGCGTCGAATGATACGGAGGAGGCATGCTGAAGATAGCAAAATGTTTCTTAGAAAGGATGTTCGGATCATCGTAGTGCAAGTAGCTCCACTTGGCTGGCACTACGTTGTGTTGAGATAGATATGGCGGAGCTGGAAAAAGAAGTAAGGATAGATAAACATCATGCAGCCATTCAATAGATACATTTTATACATGTCATAATATTTACCTATATCTTCTGTCATCGGTTCTCTTTCTAGTTCAACATTCAGCTCCTTTCCTGTAGCTAGTCGATAATAACTGAAAATATAATAGTAAAAGTTCTCATTAAAATTCAGACGCTAGTTATTTTTAAGTCTGTTACAGTTCAGAACACACTAACTGTGGTCGTTTATAAGATTAGTAGGATAGGATAAGTAGGATTCTAAATTACAATGTTGACGTACCCGGCTATGATGAGCGGCATCTCAGCAGCGTCCCGCTCGTCCATGAGCAGCGCGAGCACGCGGTCGCGCTGCAGGAAGATGGCGACGTCCGCGCTACCCGAGTACTCGCGCTTCACCCTGATGCCCTCCACCTCTTCCAACGAGGCTATTGATTGAGGCTGGAACCAGGTAAGCAAGCTTTTGAACCGTACAATCTTCATCACCACAACTAGAGGATAGTATAGTTGCTGGACAGTCTACCTACCTATCTAAAAATCGTCCCCGGGCACTACAGCCTCAGCGAAGAGTTGATTTTCCGCAATTTAAGCTTATTGCAGGAAAAAAGTGCTTTCTGACGTTGTATAAATCGTATAGAGCAGGCAGTATAGATAGTATAGGCCTTATTTTTGTTAGACACAACATGTATTTTACTCATTCAGAAGTGACTACAAGTTTTCTTATGTTTACTTGTGGCTCTTCCCACCCCATTAGGGATACAGGCATGATAATGTATGTATTTTACTTCTTTTTCCGTCAACCATCATCTCAACAGTTAATCCCTTTCTTATTCCTGTCAACCTTGAATCAGCCCATCCATTTTTTTTTGACCTACCTTTACCGTATATCCCTCCACATTCAATCTTCTATTTTCATCACAGTCGTTCCTTCTTATAAACAAATCCTTACCTTGCTAACCCATTATATCACTCCTCAACCTATTCGTCATTGAGGCATTGGGCAGAGCCACGAAATAAGAAAACTCGCAGCCACTTCTGATTTACTTCTAAGATGGATATGGTGAACAATGGTGACAGGTGATCAGCCCATCGCCCATATAGGTGGTCCATCATGTTGGAAAGGATTAAATCCCTTAGTCGACTTTTACAACATGCTCGGGAAGAGAAGCAGCTGGACGCATTCTATGCTTTTTCTTTACTTTCAGTCCAGCAAAAGAGTTCCAGTCCAGCAAAGACAAAAAACAACTAAAAAAATTTGAGTATCTTACCACAGAATGATTTCTACTGGGGATCTGGCTGAGGCCGAACCTCGGAGACACCAGCAGAACACGTTCCGGTCTACTGCTGCTGAAGCACTTGGCTCCGTAGCTCGGCAGCCCGGCCACTATGTCCAGGTAGTGGAGCTTAGCCTGGAATGCACATCATTACAAAGTTACAAAGATCTGTTAGGATTATTATCTACTTGTATTCTTGTCTTAGCAATAATTTTCTTGTGCATGTATTGAAAATTTGCGCGCTAAATAAACGATTTATGATCTGCTATGTTTATTTGTATTATGCTATGTTTTAGTTTATTGTTATTACCTGACACAACGCGAAGCCAAAGAGTTGTGATCAGCAGTCTATATGTCAGCAGTCTGTATGTGTAATTATGTTCATATTATAATCCCGTAGCTTCTTAACTACTGTTCAGGTAAATGGGATGTCAAATGCACCTCGGCCATCGGGATTTTTTTATTGTGCTTGTCGGTACCTAGTGGATAGTTTACAATCTCCAGTTTCAACCCAAAATATATCCACTTTCGAACGGCCTATCGAAAGTGGGAACTAATACGGCTTACTTTGACGGCCTCGATGGCGTGGCGGGCGATTGCTCGGCAGAGACGCAAGAGGCGCGGGTTCGATTCCCGCTGCGGAAGAAATATTTGAATGTTCTACAAATATTTCTTCTGGGTCTGGGTGTTGTGGTACCATGGTACTCGGTTTCTGATACTTACGACACAGGGAATCCTAATGTGGGATCAAGACTATTTATGTGACTGTTGGTGTTATTTATTTATTTATAATACTAAGATTTCTGTACCTGCAACTGTGTCAGTTGCCTCTGGCTGCCGGTCATCTGCGAGTTGAGTTTGAGGAAGTGCGCTATAAGCCGCCGGAGCTCTTTGCGTTTCATGGTTTCCAGCAAGCCGCTTGGTACAAAACGCTCCAGGCCGAACTCTCTTCTGGAAATTAACGAAGCAAAATTAGTTCATTACAACACCTACAGAAACATTCTATGCTTCAGAAATTCTAAATTCTATTGGCATGCTTTTATTTTGAATCTTATTGTTTAACTTTGTTTAATCTTCCTTTCGAAGTGTTCGATGAAACAGCCTTAGTCTAATCTAACAAGTGTTTAGTTTTAAACCGTTATGTTAGATATTATGGCAATATAATAATAACTGGGTATTATAATAACTGTTGGGTAACAGTGACATACATAGTCCTGAGCCCACACTAGGATTCCCTGTGTCGTGGGTATCAAAAATTACGAGTACCATGGTACCACAACACCTAGACCCTAAAGAAATATATGCACAACATACAAACATTTGTTCTGCAGCGGGAATCGAACCCACGCCTCTTGCGTCTCAACCGAGCAATCGCCCGCCACGCCACCGAGGCTGTCGTATGGTTACTAAAGAAATTGAAATTTTAATTGAAAAATACAGTTTACTTACTCAACAGCCTTGACCGTCAGCTTAGCTGGAGACAAGTTGTTCGCCAACGCGTGCTGATGCATATGCAGTGCTGCAAGCCTCAGCGCCACCTCAGGCTGCAGTTCCGGAGCGAACCTCTCCTGGGCCACGTCATTGCAGCACTGGAGGTACAGGTAGTCTAGAGCCGCCAGGTCTCGCTGGGCTAGTTCTGCTGCCGAGGCCGGCATGAAGACCACTCGGAACAGGCAGCGCATCTTGTGGGAGCCAGGTCTAGCTGCGATCTGGAAAACACAATAGTAAGTAAGTAAGTAACACCCAACTCTCACATACATAGTCCTGACCCTACATTAGAATTCCCTGTGCCGTGGGTATCGGAAACTACGAGTACCATGGTACCACAACACCCAGACCCGGAAGACATATTTACAGAACATGCGAACATTTCTTCCGCAGTGGGAATCGAACCCACGCCTCTTGCATCTCTGCTGAGCATTAGCCCGCCACGCCACTGAGGCCGTCAATTGAAAACAATGGAGTGTTATTTATCACTAACTCAAACATATTTATTATCCCAACGATAAAGTTTTTTCTTTTTGGTTTTTGTCGCCCGAAAACAGTCGAAGGCAACGCAACTCTCTCTTCTAATTCTACTTATTTACAAGTCAAAGAACGTCAGTTGTGGAGTATGTTGGTACTCACTCTTGCTAAAGATTCCTTTGAATCCAGCAGAGTCAGTTTATTCCTCCTTAGACTCTTCACATGTTCTACCACCAGACTGAAGTGTTCTTCGGCAGTGATACACAGTTTGTCCTTCAGGCTGGTGACGACGTCAGCTACGGTGGTCGTGGTGTCGTACTTGAAGGATTTGGTCTGACCGTTCTCGAGGAAGACCTTGAGTACGTTCGCCATTGGGGGTAGGCAGAGGTCGCCGAGGGAAAATGCTGATGGCTGCAAAAGAGAATTTACAATTGAAAAGTTAGCAAGTTGCCTGGGAAATAATAAAGTGTGAGCAGAAATATTTACAAGTTTAATGATTTATTAGACACAACCCATTTATTTTTCACAGAGGTTCTTCTTGTTGTGATCAAGGAATATTTACAAATTGAAACAGTTTTAAAGTGATTTTGTATGAGCCACGCCAACCCTTGTGATTAGCTGCAATTTTGCCTATTGGTTGGTCGCAAAAACACTAGCGATTTTGGCGCAGGAGTGTAGCCTTTACTGATACCTTAATAAAAAGTTGGTACTAACCGGATACAATGGCGCTCCATTCAGCTGCACAGAGTCTGCGAACCGCACCCTCGGCGGCCGGGCCCTGAGCCTGGCCCTCTTCGCAGCTGTGAGCAGCGCCGACCTTCTCGTGGGGTTCCCGGTCCGCGCCGGCTGACAGACCCTCAGCGTGACCTGTTCCGTGCACGCGCGCACGGCGGATATCACGTGTTCTCGAGCTGCTAGGCTGACGTCTTCACCGTTCACGCATAGAATCTGGTCTCCAGGTTCCAGCTGGAATTGGTTTGTTTCATTTTTTTTAGTTTTTTGAGTTGGTTAGCTAAAAGAGATCGTTTTTAAGGAGTTATAGTCACCAACTCAACAGGTACACTAGTCATGGTGCCACACTAGGGTTCCGTGTCGTTCAGAAGCACGTACCATGGTGCCAGAACACTCAGATCCATAAGAATTATCTCACCGTGGGAGAGAATCTATCGTGTTTCCGTACATTCGCTCGACATGCCATCAAGGTCAATAAGAAGTTGCAAACAGATAAACAACCAACTCTGCCCAAGTTTCTAGTTGAAACCAAGGTGTGTTCACCTCTAAGCTAGCTGCAAATGCGCTCCTGCTGTGGAAATACTGTACGCTACACCTATTTCAAAAATTCCTCAACCTCAATTCACTGGTTCGAACCAAACTACTACTAAGGCCTTTTGCCATCTATAGTAGATGATTTATACGGCGTCAGGAGGCAACTTTACCTTCACAGACGGGACGCTGTAGTACCCGGGACGAATTAAGATGGAGTAGGCCTGCCCGGCACCTATTCCATCCTCTCAGCTTAGTCGGCCTTGTCCACAGGAAAGACATGGTCAATACGTGCGGAGCTGACTAAGCCGCGGGTTTCCTCACGATGTTTTCCTTCACCGTTTGAGAGTACTGGTATAGCGCACATAAACTTATCGCACAGAAAAATCCATTGGTACACGACCCACGACCTTAGGATCGGAAGGCGGGGTCACTACCAACCAGACCACCAGTGCTCGAACCAAAAAGCCACTTACTTTCCCCACACTGGGCGAGTTGTCCGTCACGAAGCGAACCAGGACGGGTTTCTCCGAGCCGGCCACGAAGCCGAAGCCGAGCTCGGCGTCCCGCGCCAGAACCACGTCGCGCGGCGCGGGAGGGGACTCGCACGAACAGCCCTCCGGGGCCACGTATGTGGTGGTCTTGTTTACGTGGCTGGAAGTTGATAGCGATAAGTTAGAAAACAGCCAGATATTGAAGTTAAAATTGTATTCTGCACGGTTAAGCAGGCGTCACTGGCGCTGCGTTAGTGACGCCGCGATAGAGCTACTTACACAAATATATGGAACATGATTCGCCGCGTCATTGGCATTGTGATCGAATGACGTTCCATTTGTTAATAGGTCTATCGCGGCTTCTAAAGTCTAGCTTTACAGTAATTAAATGGTGTTTGGACGTTCAAATCAAAAGTTGCCCTCATTTTGATGTTCGGTTTCCACTAAATAGAAAGGTAAATATCTAGCAACACTACATTTCAGATATACACAGGTCGAGTCCATCTTCCTGGGGATGCTAAGTGGAGAGACGAAACACGATCGATTATTAATTTTGGTCTGTGTCTGTAGGTGCTTTGTATGCCTTTTCATTACGGGTGGGCGGTTCGTGTAAACGTAGAACTCACTTGATGTAGTAAGACTTCCCCCGGCCGTCGAAGGCCTGCTCCCAGCCGTAGGGTAGGTCCTCCTCCTCGGGGCTCTGGCCGGCGCTGCCGGCGGCGGGCCAGCTCTCTGCGGGGGGCAGCCAGCTCGCCGTTCTTGTTATATGGCTGGAACAGATAGTGAGTTGAGCTGCGTCCTTGTCTATTCTGTTTGCTCAGCTATCCTGTGTGTGAACAGCCTATCGACCTTGGACACTGCTTAAATCATCTTTTGTAGATTTTTCAGGCCATGAACGACTGACTGACTATGTGTGAGCAATAATATGGCTAAATAAGATATGGCAAGTTGAGTTAAGTTGAGCTGTCAAAGGTTGAAACCAGCAAAAAAATTGATTTTTTTATCAAATTTTCGCTAGTTATAAATTAGCGATATTCATAATTCCACGCGCGATGTCCACAATCCGCAAGATACATACTTTGTTTATGTAAAGTACACTTCTTCTATTGTCCCGATTGTTTTCCGATGCAATGAATCGATCGTTAGATGTAACTGAGTTGTTTAGTATCAAAAAATATTTTAGCAACATGGGCGATGTTTTTCATGGCCAAATCACGTTTGGTCAAAAAAATTACTTTGCCAAAATTGATAAAAGAGCAAATAATTTCTTAGGCAAGTTTCTGCACTTTCCTGCCACTTCCAGTCTAAATTTATTTCTTTTTATCCAGTCTAACCAGAACAACGAAGACATCGAAATTCTAAGAAGAGGGAGCTCAGGTTTAAATTAAACTTTTCGCTGTATTTCAAAAACTACTTATACATCCTAGTTTAAAAATAAAAACCAATTTGGAATGTACAAACTAACACCTCACTCGACACATTATAAAACTATTTGTTTTTTACCCTTTTGGGAATAACAAAACTTTACAACCCCCATAAAGCTGGGAAGCATATTATGCTCAATCTATTGACCTACCAAGTTTCATACAAATTGGATGAGCTGGCTTAGAGATGGCTTTAGATAATCTCGACTGTTTCTTTTGTATTCTGCAAATTATTTTTCATTAGTTGTAAGTTTCTGTTAATAATAGTATATTATTAGTTTCACTCAAATCAGTTCAGACGTACACTATGACGGCACAAATATCCTAACATCCCACATACATACTTTGGTATCCTAGGATTCGTTTCAACTTTCGTATTTATTATAACACATTGTTATCTAGATCTTATAACAAGCAATTTTCTTCTCCCACGGCCATTTTGAAACCGTGATTGCTCGTTTTATAATGTAGCAACAAGTGAACATTTTTCATTCACTCCACAGCGCGTCCTTAAAATTGAAATAAATATCCAGTAGAGGACCACTCCCCGCTCTAACTGGCAAAGACAAAGTGTTGGAAGACGTGGCTGTTTCGTTGGAACTTTGCTCGGAGCGCACCGCGAGAAGTGAGAACTTTGGAAATTCTACACCAAATGGTACCAAGTTATCTCTAGCGGCTCGGAGATTATGCATGTTACGTTAATAACATAAACACAATTTATTTAATAAAAATAAAAATAAATAAATAATCCTGCGGTCGGTGATCTGAGCTCTGTTTTCTATCTGTAGGCAAACTTAGATAAAAAACTGAGCTCATTTTTATTTCTTATACTGATTACCTTAAAGTTTTTAATGTTATTATAGTTTGTCTTTGTAACTGTGTTATAAATAAATACTTGTGGACATTTCATAAAAATAATACAACATTACGAAGAAACAATTGGAACACGTTGAAAACTGCCTTAGTTAACTTAAAAGCAGTTTCCAGCGCCCCCTCCTAACGGTTATGATCTTAATCAATACCTACTCTTTACAATAAAAACATAATTATTAGAAGGAATAAATATAAAAAATAACATCGTTAATGTGGGGATGAGTGTATGATCTCAGCATCTTTTCAGCTTTGGTTTAGTAATATACTAGCATCCACGCGCGGCTTCGCTCGTTTCGCTCGGTCGTATGTCACACTCCAAGAGCTTTATTCGCTATGACCAAACAAAACGTAACGCAGGCAAACGCGGGCTCGTTTGTGGAATCTACGTGTTATCGTATTATATGACAATTTCGTATAGAACTGGTATATATCTTTTTTTAATATTAACTCATTTATTTCAGTTTAAATCCATAATATAATACAGTTAACAATAACAAACTAATAAATTAAATCACATTAATATGTCACATAATGTAAAATTATGTGTATAGCGCATATAATTTTTTCGGACCGAAAAATCCATTCGTGCACGACCGGATTTGAACCCACGACCTTAGCATTTAGACCACCAGTGCTCTCAAAGGTTGGAGGTGTAGTGGGCGGTGACCTATAGCAATAAACTTTAAAATAACTACGGTCTGTAATAATAAATATCGGAGGTGGATAAAGGGATTTAGATACCTACTTCAGAAAGTAATTTCCGCTAGAACAAGAACAAAATGCTTTTTCAAGTATTCCCCGGCGACCGTAGCTGTGAAGTTTCTAACAGCTCTAACTTTGACAAAACTATTTACTTATTTATTTC
Source organism: Scotopteryx bipunctaria (assembly GCA_949320045.1). Classification (NCBI taxonomy): domain Eukaryota; kingdom Metazoa; phylum Arthropoda; class Insecta; order Lepidoptera; family Geometridae; genus Scotopteryx; species Scotopteryx bipunctaria. Next base: position 779,930 of record OX439449.1, read on the forward strand.
GGATCATTATATTGAAAGAAGAAATGAGGAATATGTAGCGTAGTTTCAGAGTAACTCTCAAACGGTGAAGGAAAACATCGTGAGGAAACCCGCGGCTTAGTCAGCTCCGCACGTATTGACCATGTCTTTCCTGTGGACAAGGCCGACTAAGCTGAGAGGATGGAATAGGTGCTGGGCAAGCCTACTCCATCATCTGTATTTTAGTTATATGTACAATACATTTTTCTTGTAACATGTATTGTGTACCTAAAGAAAATAAAAAAATATATTGAAAAACTGATACGGGGTTGAACTGATATTTTGCATTTATAATATTTTGAGATGAGGAGGTTTTAGACTGGTGGAATCCCGTATGCACCATTCGGGTACGGAACCCCAAAAACTGAATAGGCAGTAATAAGCCGCTAGGATGAGCTACTACTCTGTTTCGGGTGCTGATATACGAGTAGTATACTCCTAGCTAATAAAATAAAATAAATTATTTCACCAACTTCGCGCTTTTACAAAGCAGACTTTTCATATCTAATTTACTCGCAGAAAATTGTTTCAAGAATACTTTAGCGTCGCCTTTGTTCAAGAATGAAATAAAATAAATAAAAGAATAAAATTTGTTTATTATCAGATATCATGGGTCCATAGATTGTAAGGAGTACCTTATTAAAATGAAATGATGAAATTATATTTATTTGTCTGTCAAACTAGGCAGTACAAATGGTGTTACAATCACACAATATAATTTATCATAGATACATTTGTTTTGTTTGTGTTAATTTTTCTTCTCTATTTCACATGGTACGGAGATGAGCGAGTCTGTGTACTATCTGAACGAATTTGGCTGGAACCTGGAAAACCTACCTGTATTTATGACAGACTAGATGTCGCCCGCGGCTTCGCTCGCGTGGTACCCGGAAAAAAAAATAGCCTATATGTTAATCCAATACATGTACTATGTATATTCCAAGTTTCATTCAAATCCGTGCAGCCGTTTAGGCGTGATTGAGGCACAAACATCCAAACATCCAAACTCACAAACTTTCGCATTTATAATATAAGTAAGATACTACGCTAGCGGAGCGCTAGCTGATGATAATTATATCGTAAATTAGCTGACAGTGGAAAATAACCATACAAATTCTGATAACCCATTTTTCCCAGTAATAAATGGCTTTCGTCCTTCAATGAATCTGATATTTTTACCTTACTGTAACCTTTTTACTTCTCTGCTGGAATGCGTTCAGCTCTCAGAACAGCAAATCAACATAATATCCAGCTGCTTCTCTCCCCGAGCATGTCGCAAAAGTCGACTACGGGATAATATCCTCTCCAACTATATGGGCGATGGGCTGATCACCTGTCACCATGGTTCACCATATCCATCATGGGACTTTGAGTCAGGAGTGTCTGCAAGTTTTCTTATGATTACTTGTGGCTCTGCCCATCGCATTAGGGGTACGGGCGTGGTTATAATGTATCTATGTATGTAACCTTCTGAAGATAGGGTATTATTCCATCCACAACACGCCTTGAGTTATTCCAATGTACCGTGAAATTTACACCTACATTATGCGTGGGGACGGTCAAACAACATTTATACGCACGATTCAGCACCACAATATTATCGGTTATGAAAGGGGAATACGAGCTCCTACCCATATAGTATAATGTATACTATATTCTTCCAAAAGCTTTTATATAAGGTTTGAACACACTTGACTCATTTTCTTCATCCACCATTTTCAGGCATTTCCGTGCGAGTCAAGCTTTTTTAAAAAAAGCCGGCGTTATAAAAGGAGCATGGCATAATTCGACGGAGATTCTAAATTCAAACAAGCCAAAACTGTCCATTGAACGTCTTGTGGTACAGAGGAAAATTGAGGGTACAAGAGGAAAATCTTCAATGAGATGGACGGACCAAGTCAAAGCAGCGATGAATGGTCCACTACACGAGTGCTCTAGGAAGGCCACCATTATAGACGAATGGCGCAAAATTGTGAAGCAAGCTACTACTCCTGAGCTGATGACCACGACCACTCTGTCAAGAGTGTAACGACTAAGAAAACACGGGTATTTTACTCACAGGAGTTGCTCAGAACTTGTCAGGCATACAAGGGTTTCAACCCGAAAGGACTTTATGCAGAGGTCTTCCGTTGAACCAACATTTGACTTTATTAGATCAGCTGACTATCTAATATCATATCAATTGTCACCGAAGAAATGTGAGCTTAAACAGTTGGGAGGAATATGTTTAAAATTCTAGCAGATAAAGTTCTGTTTCAATATTACAAACAGACAAAGTTAAATAAAAGCTTGTAAAAAAAAGGCCTGCGGGAGGCAACTTTAGAAAACAATAACAGTACGCCGCGTTGATATGTAGTCTGCTAAAGGGTTGTTTACACGTGCAAAAGGGTTTATACCGCTGATATTTAAAACTCAAATATTGTGGCACATGTATCCTTCCCTTTACAAGCGAAACTGAGTAATGTATACAAGATAAACAATTGTATTATCTTATCAGTGTTGGTTAGGTTACGGTTTCTAGGCTGGTGAAACCCTGTGGTTTTCACTTACTTTAGAATATAACATAGCCAATGATCGATGACAGTGTAACCTTCAATCCAGTCAAACTATTTTCGGATTGGTTCTGTAGTTTATTAGATTACAATTCAAACAAACTTACAACTTCGTCTTTATAATAGTGTAGAAAAGTTCACATTATATGTATAGAGATGAGATAATTTATTGCTTCACACTTTAAATGAGTAAAATGAACCAGAATTATTAATTTATTACATGTTTATAAAACGGATTTCTGTCGAAAAAGACTGGATAAAAACTAAAAACAACATTATATTTTTAAAAGCTCTAACCTAAACCAACGAAACAATAAGCAACTTGAACCAAAAACATCTGTATTTTTTAAAAGCAAAAGAATATGACCCACAATCGACCCCGCGACGACTCCACAACCCAGCGCTAATGCATTACAGCTATATTTTAAGCTAATGCTCCAGCTAGGCCCAGATTATATTCACCGGTTTCAGTCTCTCATTAAAAGCATTTCAAAGGTAAAGATAAGTACCGTTTATGTGGTACTTATTAAACCCTGTATGTACGCGTTTGGTGCTAAGGTGTATAAAATATAATAAGGTAAAAGCGAGGGATTAAATATAAAAACGCCTTAAATGAACTTTGTATTCTTACTAACATTCCTGTTTAAAAAAAAAACTGCGCTTCATAGAATGCGTTTTACCGGTAGTATTAATCGGAAAGCGCCATAAATTTCATGCCGGAAAAACAACGAAAGTACCAGGCATATCTATATCGTGGCCCGTGGATCGTAGCTGGACAAGACTAGGACAAAACCGTGATGGATGGCACAGCTCTATGACCAGCTAAGAGTTAAGTCGACCTGTGGATGATGATGATGATGACGATAGAATGAAGTCACAGGCGTAATCCTCGCGTAACTAATGCGCGTATGATTACGGGAGGGTAAATAAAAAGTTTAGCCGCATTTGCGTAATTAGAGGAAAAATTATGGCTGTTAGGTAAAACGCTGTCTTTATCCTGATTGTGTTCCAGGTAAAACGGTGATTAAGGGGAAGGGGGGGATGAAATGAAACACTGGTTTAAGGGGATATGGTATAACATAAAACATTGTCTTTTTTATTGTGTAAAGAGTACTGACCGGTATTACCCAGCTTCTTGACAATGGCTTTTACTGCTGGTATTTTTTTGGTATCCCTGGAAAATGCCTAATGATAGATAGTGAGGAAACCAGTGTGGTGGAAGGTGACATTGTTAGACTTCACAAAGATTTAATTTATGCTGTTCGCCGCTATTTTAGTATACAATGTAAACAGCAGCGCCTATGCGAAACAAAAGAAGTAAGAGTTTATCTATGAATTTCACCCAATTTTACCAAATAAGCTTTGATAAAATTGGAAAGGACTCAACAGTATTGAGTTCAGAATAACTTTTATGAAACTCAGAGAGCGTAACTCCATCACAATTTGATCGAATTTAACGAGAACACAACAGAAAGCGATTTTTCCCACCAAAAACATTTTCCTTGAGACCCACTTATTTCCACAACTCAATAAAAACCTAGTTAGAAAAGCATTCATAAAGTAGATCGTGCAGAATATTAGTTTTAAATTCTTTCACAGGAATTCAATTAGGGAGATGTCGATTCCAACGCTAGGATTCTGTATAAATCAATACGAACGAAAAATAAGGAACCCGCAAAAGGAAAACTTGTGCGATTATAATTTGATCACTTTTCGATTGTGGGGAATATTTATAGATGTCTGAGGAATGTTTTGCTTTTTATTGACATTTGGGGGCTGATTTACAAGGCACTTAATATGAAAAAAACTCCTTATGTAAAGGGAGTGGGAGAAAGGGAGAGGATTCCCAACGAAACGTCATCATGGATTGGAAATCTACAAACAAAATGTTTAATACTTTACGTAAAATATCACGTACCTATTTAGAGAGCTACCTACAGAGCTCAATGTTAACCCCTCCCGGGGCCGGCCAACCGGAATTGCCCGCTCTCGTCCAAGCCGGCGGAATTGACCGGACGTGTGACCGACAATTAGGAGCCCTTGCGTCGGGATTTGAAAAGTTTGTCGCGTACGAGTTTATTGCGAATGTTGTAACTTTGGAATCAAATATTGAACACCAAATCGTGACCGATTCCTGCTCCGATTTGTAGGTGTCCTAAAATCGGATAGCGAAGTGAACAAGCACGATAATAGTTGTACTTTTAATGCTGATTTTCAAATAGAATAAAGTAAAATAAAACAAACCAGCTAAAGAGCAATCTTGACTCAAACACCGGACACCGGACTAAATATCCGGTTCCGAGAATCTAAAGCAAGGTTAACACAGATGAGTCGAGTGACGGGCGAAAATTTATAGATATGAAGTATTAGCCTACTTATATGTTATTCCAATACTCATTTTATTTACAGATTTATTTACACAGCACAGTTTACACGGCTGAACAGATTTGAATGAATCTTGAAATATTCTAAAATTCATTCAAATCTGTTCAGCCGTTTAGGCGTGATTGAAGCACAAACATCTAAGCATCCTCACATACTTTCGCATTTATAATATAAGTAGGATATTTATCTAACGTATAAAACTTCAAAATTTTAAGTATTTTCATTGAGATCAATTGAATTCACGCTTCTTCGTAACGCGACTAATACGCGAAAATACGGACAAGGAACTACGCTCATATAAACAAAAAATCCAAGTTAACAGAAATTGCAGTAACAAGTCAACCATAGACCTCAATAAGCTCGTCTTACCGGAAGCCGCCGCCAGGGGGCGCCAATTGGCCGCACCGCGAATCGCCCGGAAGTGCCCGAACATTGATTGTGTCAACGACTCCATTTTATTTTTAGAACTGTATTTGAAACGTGTGTGACAATTCTTAAAGAAAAATACGAAATTGTACAAATGTATTTTAGAGACATCTTTGAATAATTTGTTGAATGCCTTCAAATCTATTCATTTGAGAGCACTGGTGGTCTAGTGGTAGCGGCCTCGCCTTCCGATCCTAAGGTTGTAGGTTCAAATTCAGTCGTACACCAATGGGTTTTTCTGTTCGAAAAATGTATGTGCGCTATACTCTCAAACGGTGAAGGAAAACATCGTAAGGAAACCGGCATGTTGTGCAACCGTAGAAACTTCGGGGTTTCGTCGTATTTCCGAACCGTCATAGCTTCAGTTACCTATTTCGAGACCAAGCAAAAACCTTATAAAATAGAGTAAAGAAAAAATATAGAATGCCTCCAGCTGCTTCTCTCCCCGAGCATGTTGTAAAAGTCGACTAAGGGATAGTATCCTCCCAAACAGGATGAGATACAATAAGCAAGTATTCCTAAGGAGGGTTGACGTCAGGCAGGCGGCCGGTCATAAAACACCTTAGCCAAAACTCTTACACCATGATTCAAGGATCATGCTGTGCCGACCCCACATAGAGTGGGATAAGGGCAGGAAGATGATGATGATGATGATGATGTCCACATTAGAATGCAAATCTCGTTGAAGTTGAAATATGCAATATGCAGTCCGCGCCGACCGACATCCACTGAATAAACCAACATTAGATTTCATACTGAAATCAAGTTATATTTTCATCCAGGTAACTGATATTTGCGTTCTGATTTTTCGACCACTGGTTTTCTCCTTGTCACAAATTGGAAGGAGAGAGACCTGATAAACCTTTTGATGACCTTTTTTTACTATATTGTTTTAAGTTGTTTTTGTTTCTTGTACATATTGTTTATTTATAGATATTTTTGTAAATTTTTATTTAATTTTATTTTTAACATGGTGATTGATGTGTCCGTAAATATGACTTCTTAGAAGTACCTATCTATAATGTTGTATTTATGTTTATAATAAGTAAATAAATAAATAAAAAGACATAATTTGTGATTATATTAATGTTTGTGAAACAAAATGTACATCACAGAAGTGGGATGTTTCGCATTTTTGTCGTTAAGTAGTGTTAGCTTACATTTATAATAATCATTTTAGATTTATCTAACTTTATATAAACTGTTGGAATTGGTTATTGTGATGATGGAAAACTTTGTATTTTGACTCGTGTGAAATGAAAGAGTAGGCAGTATGACTTTGGCTACCATCGCCTTACGGAAAGGAAGAGATTATAACAACTTTTTGACGGATTAAAAAAGCGGTTAGCAAACAGACAGGAGGGCGTGTGTAATTTAGAATAATTGGGAAAAACCTATAATAAATGGACTAAAGTCAACTAAACTGGATTTCACATTTGAACACCCGAACTTACACAATAGTACTTAGGTTCAAAACTATTTCGTATGATGAAGATGATATTATAGAAGCTATGGGTTTTTTCTTTTAATATACCCAATATATTTATATAACTCTAACCCCCGAATACTCAAACGCGACTCAGAGTTGAACACGTCTCAACTCACGGTTTTTTGACAGTTTTTGATGAAAATCTGTCAAAAACTCGTCACTCGAGACGTGCTCAACTCTGACATGCGTTTGAGTATTCGGGGGTAATATTTCTATTTACGAGTATTTGTATTTGTAAGTATGGCTAGGTATGAAATAAAATATCATTTTATAAAATGATATACATATTTAATTCAAGAAAAGTTATAAAAGTAAAATTACTTAGCTAGTCTCAGTCCCTTTAATTATACTCTGACGGGTTCTATCTATAGCTACAGACACTTATATTTCTCAAGTCAATTTTAATTACAGTTGGAAGCTCCGATTGAACAATAGATCCGGTTATATTACTGAGTTCCGGACGTTGTTCCGAGCGAGATTACCGGATTAAACTTCATTCAAAGCTTTTTGTTACGTGTGTTTATCGCCCACATGCAGTCTACTTTATAAATTAAACAAAATCCTGGCCTTTTAGGGGTATTATCCCTTTGTGTGAATGAGGTTTTGGAAAAAAAGTTTATAATAAACCGGTTTTGTAAACCAGTTAAAAAATGAGGGTTTTTTATGTCATAAAGATTTTTTACTATAAATGAATTAATATTTGTGGACATTTCACACAGCGCCATCTAGCCCCAAACTAAGCAAAGCTATGGGCACCAGATGGCTGATAGAATACTTATATACTTTTTTGTAAATACATGCTTATAATACACAATACTACAACACCCAGACCCGGAAGAAATATTTGCATAACATACCTACATATATTTCTCCTGTAGCGAGAATAGAACCCGCACCTCTTGCATTTCAGCCGAGCACTAGCCCATCACGCCGCCGACTTCGCCATATAAACACACAACAGTTCTATATCGTGGGTGTCAGAAATTACGAATAAGAAAAAAATATGTAATATAATACATTACAAATACTAAAATTCACTCTAATTTAAATCATAACCACTTCTTAATTAACAACATTTCATAGAAATACAAAACTAAATAAAGCTCAGCGAATCTTCCCAGAATGAAACTGAAAAGGAACTACCAAGAAAATTTCGTTCACATCCGGTAATAAATTCCGGCGGTCTTAACTGATTGCGTTAATAAAAGTGTTACTGTAAATCCGGATGTCATAACCGGATCCGGAAGCGAAGCAAATGGGCCGGAACTGGCCGATACGAGCCGTGTGCACAGCCTAATCGAAGTTACAGTTCTGTAACGTGTACAGGCGAGTCCAAAAGACTGTTTCTTGATTTATTGTGTGTAAAGATTTATATGAAGGTAACACTTCAATCCTATAAATGCTAAAGTTTGCAATTAATTTTGCAAACAATTGAATGCCAACTATTCTTTTAGTGCTTTTGTCAGAAATAATGTCTCCTTTTTCTAGTAAGAAATTAGGCAATCTATACTAATATTACAAAGCTGCAGAGTTTGTTTGTTTGTTTGTTTGTTTGTTTGTTTGAACGCGCTAATCTCTGGAACTACTGGTCCGATTTGAATGATTCTTTCAGTGTTGGGTAGTCCATTTATCGAGGAAGGCTATAGGCTATGTTTTATTTTTTTCAAAATTAGGGATCCGTAATAAAATTGCTATTTTGTAACACAAGGTGTAAAATCGAAAACCTATTTTTGCGTGCGCTGCAAAAACTATTGACAATAGAACAAAATGATGTACTACGGGTTTGTAGTTCCCATTAAGACCTACAAAAAAGTCCGCGAGAACATATATCTAGCTATCATGGTTTAATCACAATAACCGATTTTGTGTTCAAAATAATTATTAAATCGTCTGAAGAAAAAAAACTACGTTAAATATGTATCGTAATATTAATCTTTATCGAAATTAAGCATTATGTTATCAAGAGTATTTATGTAGAAGTAAAATACTTTTTGTTTCATCTCAATCGGATATTTCGTTTAAAAGTTATCACGTGTGTAAGATGTTAAGAGTTGGTACCTAATAATGAGTTATGGGCCATAGTCCATTTATTGAGGGAGGCTATAATATAGGCAATATTTTATCTCGGCATTTCCACGGAAACGAGAAAAACGCGGGTGAAACCGCGGAGCACAGCTAGTTTATTATAAATTTTGCATGTCATGTAAGCGCAGTTTCGTTTAAAGAGTTCCAGTCGAATAACTTTGGCTTTTACTGTAACTCCTTAATGACTATTATAATCTTCAGTGCTTTTACTAAAGAACTCAAATTATTTCAATTATCAAGAGATCCTAACCAAGAATTATTTTCAAAGAGATTTCAAAACTTTCATCTAAGACTTATAATCTTACATGAATAGGCTAACAATACCTAATTATTTTACGAAAAACTCACATCAAAATGTTTTTATTCAAGAACAATAAAAAGGAACGCATTCCGAGTTCCCGCCTTTTTGTAACACGGTAAATAACAACCAATAATATGGTTATTATTACTTTATTCCAAAAATAAATGAAATCCACAAAAAAATAAATAAAAGAGCAATCAAATCTACAACGAAAAATCTCACAGTGAAATACACTAAATTAAATAAAGCCATAGAAAATACATCTGAAAATAAAATACCTAAAGAAAAATTGGCTCGAGCTACGAGAAATATCTTTCCCGTCTGAAAAATAACCAAAAATAAAAATACTACAGTAGCCGTCCATCACAGCTCAACATGATATGATCCAAGAAATACAAGAAAGAAAGAATACTTTATTCTTAAAACTAGGGACCCACCCGACCTCACCTGGATGTTTTGTAACTGCTAATGTGGCGTTGTAAGTTTCATTTAGACACCATTGTACTAGTAAACTAAACTAAGGCCTTTTACCATCTATAGTAGATGATTTATACAGCGTCAGGAGGCAACTTTACCTTCACAGACGGGACGCTGTAGTGCCCGGGACGAATTAAGACGGAGTAGGCTCTGTACTAGTAATGCATTAATATAGAGTCATACTGTCTGAATGTTTTAAAAGATTCTTTATTAATTATTCATCTTAATTCGTCTACAGCGTCACAAGGTAAAAGTTGCCTCCTGACGCTGTATCTACTATAGATGATAACAAGGCATTAGTTTAGTAACGGATACGGAATGGTTTAGAAGAATTGAGTGTATAAAAGAATATGAACTTTTTTAATACTATTTAGAGATTTTCGACAAGCTTCTGCGAATTACGACCGCGATAGTACGTAACCAGATCAAGTACAATCAGTAGGTATACTAAACTATAGTTCGTAAACTTCACTTCCATTAGGACGCTACATGCGCGCAAAATTGTTTATACGACTTATTACGGCTTCTAACTAAATTATTATATATGTTAAAACTCGCTCGCGTGATATACAGACAAAGAGTAGCCGTTATGTTATTCCAGCACACATTATATGTATATCACAAGTTTTATTCAAATCCGTTCAGCCGTTACGGCGTGATTGAGGCACAAACATACATCGTCACATCCACAAGTCTTTATATCTTCACATCTTCACATCCTCACAAACTTTCGCATTTATAATATTAGTAGGATAACTCTTGTTTCAGATATTTTATAATATTAAAAAGCTAATGATATTTTCAATGTTATAATAAAATATGGACAAGCGTGTGTAACGCAGAGTGAAGGTTTCAGGCGTCAAGTACGATCGCAAATTCTCATACTTTCATTCTGAACACTTTTCAAGTAGATATTCATGATGTATCTGGCCAATTTATAAAGTATTAGCTATTGCCAGCGGCTTCGCTCGCGTGGTACCCGGATGAAAAATAACCTATATGTTAAACCACATGTACCTACTATGTATTCTCCAAGTTTAATTCAAATGCGTTCAGCCGTTTAGGCGTGATTGAGGCACAAACATACAAACATCCTCACAAACTTTCACATTTACTGCAGTAGGATGCCATTTTTAACACTATTCAGATATTCAAAATGTACCTAGCGGTTTGTCGGAGGGGCGAAGGGGGCAAAACTTAACGCTGTCATAAATCTTTTTCACTTCGATAAAATATTTCAGCAGACTGAGAAAAAACAGGCGTTCACTAAATCCGGATAAAAAGGCGACAAGTCCGGATATAGATGCGACAAAATCCGGATAATCAATACGCAGTTATCGCACCCGTCCCGGACACCCGCAATGGACGTAAGTAAATTATTTAAAGCATGTCTATCTTAAAAGCGACAAACGTTATATGACGACCGTAATAAAATTACCTCGTGCAAAATATTTTATGGTCGGAAAATGAGATTGGAACGACAGGGCCCTTGTTTACTTAGGTAACGTAAAATCATGGAATTGGATTTTTTATACATTTTCATTTCATTATGTTTTTACATTTATTTTCACATCTAACAATCAGGGGAACCCAGGCTGTCAGATTTCGCTGTCGAATGTAGATTAGACGTATGTTAAGATAAGGATATTTTGCCAATGTTGACACAACTATAAGAAATGAAAATGAGCTCAGTTTTCTATAATATTAAATTTAATAAAATATTTGTGGACATTTCACACAGCGCCATCTAGCCCCAAACTAAGCAAAGCTTGTACTATGGGAACCAGATGGCTGACAGAATACTTCAAATCTTTTTTAAAATACATAATTATAATACATAATATGACGACACCCAAACCCGGAAGATATATTTGCAGAGCATGCAAACACTCCCGCAGCGGGAATCGAACCCGCGCCTCTTGCGTCTCAGCCGAGCACTCGCCCGCCACACCACAGAAGTCGTCAAAGTTCTTTTCTATCTAAGTTAGAATTTAGATTTAGGTCCCTTTACTTAGACATTTCATGGCTCAATGTCAATGACCGCCAGGCTTAGTAAGGTTTTCTCGTGAGTTCGATACGTAAACTTAAACGTAAATTGAAATTCAAAAACTATTTTTCACTTCTTGATGGAAACGTATCCATCAAAAACTGTCAAATATTCAACTGTCATTTGTCACTTCACGCTTGAGAATTATTCTTAAATGAATACATCAGCCTAAATTATCTGACGGAACGGCAAATTGTGTTTTATTAATTCACTCATAATCGGTGTGTATAGGCTTTCAGTCGTCGTACATTGAAAACACATTACCGGATAAAGGGACACCCATACAGATACGATATTTCAACCGGACAGTATTAAGATTTACGAATAAGGTATTAACGTATATTTTGTGAATGAAACACATGACAAAATGATGAAAACACATGATAGCGTTGTAAATGGCATCTAATGTCACATATTGGGGTGGGCAGAGCCTCAAGTAATCGTAATAAAACTCTCAGCCACTCCTAATTCACAGTCCCAAGATCAATATGGTGAGCCATGGTGATAGGTGATCAGCCCATCGCCCATATAGATGGTCTATTATGTTAGAGAGGATACTATCCCTTAGTCGACTTTTACGACATGCTCGGGAAGAGAAGTAGCTGGTCGCATTCTATGTTTTTCTTCACTCCCAGTCCAGCAGATAAGTAATATGTGAATAGTCATGAATAGTCACATATTACTTCTCTGCTGAACTGGGAATGAAGAAAAACATAGAATGCGTCCAGCTGCTTCTCTTCCCTACCTATTCAGGTAACCACTTTTTGCTCATATTTTGTATAAGTATACCTACTGTATATGTTAAACATAACGTTGAAATGGCGACAATATACATTGCTATGCAATTGCGTTTAAATGAGCATTTTTTTGCAGTTAGAGCCAGAGGTAAAGCATTATACTGTCATTCGTAAAACCGGACAGGATCGGAATTGAATCCGTAATACCGTCCATGTGTAGCAAGGCCTTCATTCGACGAAACATAATGTTAATTTCATTTGGCGTACAATAAATATGTCATTATCCGGATGACAGTTCAATTTTCATGGGAAAGCTGTGACATTGCACTTTTCATTATGACTGTACTTTCGCGCCAGAACCGCGGGTAAAGCGCGGTATTGCTGGTTTAATGGTTTCCCTTTTATGTATGTTTGTTTATTCATTGCTGGGCCTTGTCTGTAGAATACTGACCTCGGTGGCGTGGCGGGCGAGTGCTCGGCTGAGACGCAAGAGGCTCGGGTTTGATACCCGCCACGGGAGAAATGTTTGTATGTTCTGCAAATATATCTTTCGGGTCTGGGTGTTGTTGTATTAAATATTATATGTATGTATAAAAAAAGTTATAAAACAAGTATTCTTTCAGCCATCTGGTGCCCATAGTACAAGCTTTGCTTAGTTTAGGGCTAGATGGCGCTGTGTGAAATGTACACAAATATTTATTTATTTATATGCGTTTATTTTTCCAAAGAGGATGGTGGGAGAAGGCTCAGGATAGGAATGTCTGGAAGTGTTTGGGGGAGACCTTTGCCCAGCAGTGGGACGAAATATTAAAAAAAAAATGCGTTTTACCTAAGAGGTTGTATGTTTATTTAGTTGTGTGTTTGTATGTTAGCATTTTCTTCTTTAGCGTTAGCAGTTTCTTCTTAAAACTACTGAACCGATTTCGATGCGGATTTTTTGCAATTTATTGGTGTAATTTCAGGGAAGGTTCTTAGATCTGTTTTAGGGTCATAGCCACCAGGGGGCGCTGCAACAAATAAACCGATTTCAGCGCAGTTTTTTTCATTATGCTAATTTCATTTTAGAGGTTTTTAGATACATTGTAAATAGCAATTTTTTTATCGTTGTAGATTTAAAAAAAATATATTTTTGTTACTTGCATTAACTACCCTCTTACTTCACTACCTCACCGATTTCATATCAATCACATTTCTGCTACAGTCGCTAGCGTATAATCTATATCTATACTAACTAATATTATTAAGTGGAAAGATTTTTTATTTTTTTGTTTGTAATGGCTCCGAAACTACTGGACCGATTTCAAAAATTATTTCATCAATAGAAAGCTACATTATCAGGGTCCAGTATAGGCTATAATAAATTTTCAAAAAAATTAGGGATCCGTAAGAAAATTGCAATATTGTAACCCAAGGCAGAAAACCCAAAATAGTTTTTGGCGTGCGGTGCGAAAACTATTGATTATAGAACAAAATAATGTACTACACGCGTACGAAATCGCGGGCAACAGCTAGACTATAATATATCTAGTAGCAGAGTCTTGTAACTCTTGGTAAAGCCACTGTGTATATCGTTATATTAAATACCGTGCAGTCGCGTGCCGACATATTGATGGTATTGCGGCAAGCTTTGTGGCCAACTATGTATTCATGTTAGTTATTAGCTTCCGCCATCGGCTCCGCACGCGTTTTAAATTCTACCCAACAATTAATATTTCAATAATAACCAATTTTTTAAAACTTATATGACAGCTTCTCTACCCGAGCTTGTCGTAAAAGTCGACTAAGGGATAGTATCCTGTCCAAAATGATGGACCTATATGGGCGATGGGCTGATCACCTGTCACCATGGTTCACCACATCCTAGGACTTTAAATCAGAAGTGGCTGCCAGTTTTTCTTATGTTAACTTGTGACTCTGCCCACCTCATTAGGGATATGGGCGTGATAGTATATATGTATGTATTATATGACAATAAGTGACAAATGTGACAATTCATATTCGATCAGTTACGACAACATTCAGACCCGGAAATATTTAATCGAGCAAACGAAGGATGTACAAAACAGTTTCTTGTATGGGGCCCCCTTTTATTTTTAATATTTTGTTTTTAACACTTTGAAAATTTCAGCCCGCTGACGGACGGACAGCGGAGGCTTAGTAATAGGGTCCTGTTGGCACCCTTCGGGACCCTAAAAATTAATTGGATTGAGGGAAGGTGTTGCCCACAGCAAGTGCCTTGTATAAGGGTAGTCCAGCCTGGCGGCTATCATTGCCAGGACAGTGTTGATGGCCCAAAACCGCTGGACGGATTTGTCCATTCGGTGACAAATCATTATGACTAGGTACACCTGTCGCCAAGTCCGCCGAAGCCCGATACTACGACCGCACAAGCCAGGTTTAACAAATATACAGCATTGAAATTACAAATCAGACATTCAAATCACACAGCAACTTCGTCAAAGTCGGAACTTCGGCCGAATCCGCAGCGGGATAAATTGCCGTTTGATGTTTGTTGTCCAAATTAATTGTTTATTTGTCCAATTAAATCTGGTTCGAACCGGATTAGGGATGCTGATTGAATCGATGGAAATATGTTCTAGTCTAGCGATGTTTCGTATCAGTGGGTCAGTGGAAAAAACAAACAAACATGATGTATTTATTTCGGTACACGTTAACAACGAAAGTACCTACCTATAATAAGTAATATAAATATTTGTGGACATTTCACATAGCGACATCTAGCCCCAAACTAAGCAAAGCTTGTACTAGGGTACCAGACGGCTGATAGAATACTTTTTTTTATAAATACATACTAATAATACAAAATACTAGACCACTCAGACCCGGAAGAAATATTTGCAGAACATACAAACATTTCTCCCGTAGCTGGAATGGAACCCGCGCCTCTTGCGTCTCAGCCGTGCTCTCGCCCGCCTCGCCACCGAGGTCGTCTTCAGCCAAACTGGAGATACAATTAAACCGTCTCGTATTTTTCGTTATTACGATGAAATCACTTTAGTTTCTGGTAAATAAACCTCGCAGCATAAGTTTTTAAATCTTAATCTAAATCAAGGGATTTTGGAAATTCTACCCCTAAGGAGATGAAAATGGGTTAAACCGCTTGTATTATTAATTAAATAATATTATCTTTTTTTTTTTTTTTTTAAATAACACCCAACAGTCACATACATAGTCCTGACCCCACACTAGGATTCCCTGTGTCGTGGGTATCAGAAACTACGAGTACCATGGTACCACAACACCCAGACCCGGAAGAAATATTTGCAGAACATGGAAACATTTCTTCCGCAGCGGGAATCGAACCCGCGCCTCTTGCGTCTCTGCTGAGCAATCGCCCGCCACGCCGCCGAGGCCGTCAAACTATCTACTTGCAATTTTTTTAAAACCTGAGTGCTATGAAGACCGTTTGATATCATCGTCCTAGGAAACAGAGCACTGATGGTCTAGTGGTAGCGGCATCGCCTTCCAATTCTAACGGCGTTCAAACCTGGTTGTTTTTCTATTCGAAAAATGTATGTATATACCAGTACTATCAAACGGCGAAGGAAAACATCGTGAAGAAATCGACATGTCGTGGAAACTAAAGGATTTGAAAACATCTGTCAAAGAAAATGCTCACAAGAGGAGCAATTTAAATCCTTTCAGCACACTGGTTCGAAGGAACTAGTGACACAACAGTAGTAGTGGTATCCTAGGAAACTCAAGCTTTACTAACCTTATCAGATGTCAATGAAATTCAGGTATCGTAGGTCGAAAAGGGTCAAGATCTTTGAACCCCCAATGAAAAGGTGGAAACACGGCATTGCTTTCAAAGTAATCACTTTAAGAGATGACTTGGAAGGGAGAACTCTGGACTTAGTTACATTATAGCGAGCTGGGCATCGTAAACTCTATGATTTTAGGACGTTGAAACTGATTCTTGTGATTTATGTGACGACCTCGTGACGATGCGAGTGCTTGGCTACGCAAGAAATGCGGATTTGATTCCCGCTGCAGGTATACATGTTCTGTGAGTATTTCTTCCGGGCCTGGGTTTTGTAGTAACATGGCATTCATAGCTTTCGATACCCATTACGCAGGGAATCTAATTGTGGGGTCAGACTTGGATGATATTTTCTTTTTTATAATCTTGCGAAAACTGCATTTAGATAGAACATAATAAGCGCACGTAAGGAACCTTTGAGGCGCTGATTGATGATTATCTTACTTCTTACTTATATTATAAAATTGAAAAGCTTTAGTTTGCCTGAAATTACCGGCGTAAAGTTCGAAACGCAACGATAGCGCGTGCTAATTTAACCTGTGCTGCCATCTAGTGATAACTAATATTTGTGGACGTTTTACACAGCGCCATCTGGCCTCAAACTAAGCAAAGTTTATTGTAATGGGCACCAGATTTCTGATAGAATGTTATGAGAGTGAAAGAAGCGAAAGAAGGATATCGGGATCGTAGCAAATGGAGATCCGTGATCTCTGCCTACCCCTATTGGAAAACAGGCGCGATATTATGTATGTATGTAATTATATACTTTTTTTGTAGCGATACTGTTGGTGAGGTTCAGTTTATTCGGTCCGCTGATAATGATGATGATTAAAGCCGAGTACAAGTTAGTTGACAATGGGGTGACTGCCGCGTCACAATACGCATACTTGGCTCGAGTTGCTTATCTTCACTTCAAGTTATGCTTAGAACGGCGGAACGGTGCGCTGAGATTGGTTCCTTCGCTAGTAAACTTTCAAACAGCACTTAGTTATATCTAGACTAGCGACCCGCCCCGGCTTCGCACGGGGATAGACATATACCATCGCGGACTTTTTTGTAGACCTTTTTAAGGTGTACAATACTGTAGTACATTATTTTAATCTATTTCGTAGAGTTCAGCCAGCGTTTACAATGTACCAAAGCGCAAAAAAAATTGTTTATTTACGACATCACATTAGAAACCTCTAAAAT
This sequence comes from Scotopteryx bipunctaria, assembly GCA_949320045.1. Classification (NCBI taxonomy): domain Eukaryota; kingdom Metazoa; phylum Arthropoda; class Insecta; order Lepidoptera; family Geometridae; genus Scotopteryx; species Scotopteryx bipunctaria. The sequence continues at coordinate 797,422 of OX439449.1, forward strand.
TATTAGTGTTTCTCTACTATATTATGCATGTATTATACATATAAACCTTCCTCTTGAATGACTCTATCTATTAAAAAAAACCGCATCAAAATCCGTTGCGTAGTTTTAAAGACCTAAATATACATAGGGAAGTTACACAGACAGCGGGAAGCGACTTTTTTTTATACTATGTAGTGATAGTGATACGTATAACCTATACGTACCTAAAGATCGATTAATTCGACGACCTCGGTGTTGTGGCGGGCGAGTGCACGGCTGAGACGGCTCGGGTTCGATTCCCGCTACGGGAGAAATGTTTGTATGTTCTGCAAATATTTATTCCGGGTCTGGGTGTAGTCGTATTATGTATTATAAGTATTTATTTACAAAAAAAGTATATATGTAAGTATTCTATCAGCCATCTGGTGCCCATGGTACAATCTTTGCTTAGTTTAGGGCTAGATGGCGCTGTGTGAGAAGTCCGCAAATATTTATTTATTTTATTTTATACTAGCGAAATTGCTGATCGACATTGTTGATTGTCAACGCTTTCTGATCTCCGTGATCATCTGCTTACCGAGGTCAGAGAGCGTCGAAAGTACTACTAACTCTAAACTAATCCAACTTGGAGTTTCAAAGGCCCCGGGCTAAATGTGTTTATTTACGCAAAACATTTACCGTTCAAGCTTATAATGTTATTATAACTTATAACTTGAATTTGAATAACGTTAACAATCATAATAACGTTTAGCAGTAACTTTGGGAGTTGGAGCCCACGCGAACAGGATAATAAACAAAGCTATTTTTAATATCAATATTTTTAATCAATATTGATCTGTGGGTTTACCAAATTTTTTCAAGCTAGCGATAAGTTAAAATGTGTGAAAACTTAAATATGTAACAAGTAGATTGTATCTACTGAGCGAACAATTATTGATAAAGGTGAGTGTTTCACTCGAGTTTAAATAATAGATACGTTTTAAAAACTCAAAACAAAACAGTTGATTTAATGGGTATAACGGATTCACCCAAAATTATCAAAATCGGTTAACCATTGGCAGAGATATCGGTGAACATAACATACACGTCGCTTCCGAGGTGGACACTACTTTTTATCACCGTATTATCCGTTTATTTATTTTTAATTTCGCTAGCGCACGGTTTTATTTCATCATTCAGCCAGTTGTTCATACCACATTTACTAACAGTATCCACAATCCAAATTGAAATCAATTTTAGTCTCTAGAGATGAAAAGCTACTTTGGTCACTGTTTACGAAGAACTAACCAGCTCTTTCTGAACAGATGTGATAAAAACTTGTTTGTGTCCTGCAAAATCGTGGGACAGGTGAATGGCGACAGCGGTTCATGATGATGATGATTTCGATGACGGCAGTTAACTGTTTTGTGACGCCATCATATTTTTTAATACATTTATTGCCTTGGAAAACTCATGGTAGAGCTACAGATTATTGAATTACTTACCTACTTAAAAGGTACTCAGTTTATCCTCAGGGGTTCTGAACCAATTTCTAAAAGGAAAGTATTTATGTAATAATATCTAAGATATTTAGGAAACTTATTTTTTTTTGCCTTTTTTTACCCTTAAATTGTTTAATTCGTAGGAGTAGGATCCTCTCCAACATGATGGACCACATATGGACGATGGACTGATCACCTGTCACCATGGTTCACCATGTCTTATCTTGGGATTCTTTGGGAGTGGCTGCAAGTTTTCTTATGATTACTTGTGTCTCTGCCCACCTCGTTAGGGATACGGGCGTGAAAATATGTATGTATGTAAAGTGTTTATTGTACATAATGCTAATTTGAAAGTTTTGAAATGGGTTATTATGGGTTCATCTGCAAGTCACTAGGCATACGTTAACAAGTCAGCGTAGTCAGCGCTGCATTATGTTTTATTTCTTTTCTCAAGCCGCTGCGCCAGCTAGGCTAGGTGCACATGAGCGAATATTCTAGCACCGACTGAAGGCATGAGATAGCGTATTTGGGGATATAGGGTGTTAGCCCGTTTTGGTATATTACTGAAATCTTTCAGTAGCATTTTTAATAATCGACTCAACTTACCTATACCTATAAAATGGAATGCAAATGAGTGAGTGAAAATGAAATGAGTGTGAGAATGAATGATTGTGTCATCTTCAGAAACGAACGTTAAAACTATACTTCGTTACCTTTGATTTGCATTTGTAAACTGCTTAGAGTTCAAAATTATAAACCGAACGAATGAATAAGCAATTTCAATCAATACTACCAAGATTTACCTAAGTAGGTAGTAGGTATTATAAAAACTTTTTTCCACATTATTCCACCATACAATCGGAACTATATTCATGGCAAAAATCTTTTTTTTTTTTCAGAAAGCTTAAGGATTTAAACAGGCTTATGACGACTTCGATGGCGTGGCGGGGGAGTGCTCGGCTGAGACGCAAGAGGTGCGGATTCGATTCCCGCTACGGAAGAAATATTTGTATGTTCTGCAAATTTTTCTTCCAGGCCTGGGTGTTGTAGTATTATAAGTATGTATCAATAAAAAAATGTATATAAGTAGTCTCTTCAGCCATCTGGTGCCGATAGTACAAGCTTTGCTTAGTTTGGGGCTAGATGGCGCTGTATCAAATGTCCACAAATATTTATTTATTAAATATAAGCTCTTGTTCATTCATTCATTGTGTCAATGAGCTCAAACTCTCAAATAAGCTCTTGTAAAAATGAGGAAGTGTTCAGTGCGTGTACCCCAAGCCTTAGTTCTGCGTGGCAGGTTTCTCATCTCCTGAACTAGGTTACTCTGAGAGCATGTGAATGAATTTTTTTCAACTCCCGTTGAGGAGCTCTGTAATTTACTTTTGACAATGTTTCTCGTCTTTTGAGCGCGACTGTACGCACAGTAGAACCACAAAAGCCTCAGCAAACTATGAGCCTTGTATGAAAACCGAATTTGTCCGAATATGCAACTAACTAGCAAAAAATAACTGAACCAACCCTTAAAAAAATAAGTGCCTACATAATTCTGATATCTATTAATTTATGTGACATTTATTTAATTTATTATTCTGTAGGTATTGAATGAAATGTAGTTTTAGTGTTAAGTGTGTATGTAAATGTATTATGATGTTTTTTATGGATTTATATAATAATCTGATAATAAATGAATAATAATAATAATTATTGAAATATCTCTATCATCGTGTTAGTTCCTATTTCAGAAGCTTGACGAAAATTGCCGAGGCGCACTTTGAACCCACGACCTTAGGATCGGAAGGCGGGGTCGCTACCAACTAGACCACCAGTGCTCTTATAATAATAAAGGTTATTATGAGGGCATTTATCTAAATCCCCTTCATTACCCTCATTAGAGTACGGCGGGTTCGGCATTTGATACGACGTCATAAGTATTATTTCCACGACACGTCACCTGCCATGGGTTTTAATACGCATCTGTCATATTATTATGCCGCTCACACTTTTATTATATTTATGGTAATAAGGATATTAAGGTAAGCTTGTTTTGTTTATGAATCCGTGTTGGCCTTGTGGGTAATCTGATTTTTGACCCAAAGGTGGGTTCGAATCTCGGCATCATTTTTTTATCTTTGTGGACATTTCACACAGCGCCATCTAGCCCCAAACTAAGCAAAGATTGTAATATGGGCACCAGATGGCTGATATTTATTTATTTTTTTTTGAAAATACATACTTATAATACATAATACTACAACACCCAGACCCGAAAGAAATATTTGCAGAACATACAAACATTTATCCCGTAGCGGGAGTCGAACCAGCGCCTCTTGCGTCTCAGCCGAGCACTCGCCCGCCACGCCACCGAGGTCGTCAATTGTGTGGGTAATTTGTTTTTTAAACTATTTGACATAACATAATTGACTCGAACCATTAGACACGACACGGCTACAATATCACGTACTGTATAATGTTTTTCTAAATATTAGTTTTCATTTTGTTCAATAGACCAAATACGAGTTAAAGAACTAAGTAGGTAATTATTTCAATTTAATTAACCGATGTAAAGATACCAAAACCCATCTCATGAATAAAATATGAAAATGAAAATTTTCCATCTTATTTGTATGGCTTGAGATGGAAAATTTTCATAAAAATATCACGAAAATGATTACTTTATTCACTCTCGCAGGGACAACGAACAAAAATACAATTTGCCTTTCACTCTGATAAGTCACATGAGAAAATAGCTCCTTAGCGGGTATCAATATCATTTTCACGTAAGATTTTCACACAATTTAAATTATGAAAATGTCATCGGCTCGGGGGAATTGACGGTTACGGGCCTAGACAAGTAATATTCCATTAGCGATGTCGCGTGATACGACCTAAATGTGCCTATGAAATTGGCTGCTGTCGAAACGTCACGTGACAATAAACCGGGGACCATTTTGTATTTGAATTTCCAACCAAATTAACTTTAGCATTGCCTCTTTTGCTTATTACGCACTACATGGTAAATTTTGTATGAAAAAAGCTAAGTGAAGTTCGTATGTACTGATACATACTTTAAAGTAATATTAGAAATTAATAGTACGTTAAATTGTCGGTCCCGGCTTTTAAGTCGTTAAGCCATGACGGAGGCCTTTAGGCGGCCTAAAAACTCCGTCATAAAAGTTGGCCACTAGCTCATACGAACTTACTTACTTTTAGTCATATTAGAAGTTCAAGATAGCCATCAAATAACAAAATAACGCTTCAGCTAAAACTAAATCAACATTACATTTTATATATCAATTTCTGTTTTTGAAGGTAGAATAGATTTAAAATTTGATTTTCGACGTTAATTTAAGACATTTCAAGGTAATCCTTTTATTGAATAAACTAGCTTTCGCCCGAGCATTCGTTCGCGTGGTATCTAAAAAGTAGCCTATACGTTAGGCTACTTTTTGTCTGGCTAAAGTTTCATTCAAATCCGTTCAGCTGATATGGCGTGATTGAGGCATAAACACACATCGTCATATCCACACATCCTCAAAAACTTTGGCATTTATAATATCAGTAGGATTAATTGAAATTTGATGTTTTAAAGTTCAGTTTGTCATAGCAGCGGTAGAAATCGCTTCGAAGCGAAAGTTATTTGTCTGGAGTCTTAACCGTCGGTGCGCTGGGGTTATTCCTTCTGTGAGAGACGGGACTTCGTTACAAGCAGTTGATGGGTTGGGAAATATACCTATCATAACCTATGTGATAGGATTACCTTTGAGCATTTTCATTTATGATCGTTTTGCTACAAAATATTGAATATTGCATACTACATAATATTTAGCCTTATTTAATTTTATTTTTATCTTTCTCTTGATTTTGGCCTTACCGACGTTTTATATTTTCAGAGCAATTTGATTAGAACTACACCAAAAAGGATTTAGTCAAAATAAATTACGAAGTTTTATTGTAATGACAAATTCAATACTTTTATCTTGAGTCTTAATAATGAGCAAACAACTAAAATATAGAGTACTTCCGAAAATCTAAAACCTCAGCTACACAGCGCGTTCTATATTCACACAGAGCGTGTCTGCCGTCGTGCATCGATCGGAAATTGGACGCCGCAGCGCCCCGTTCGTTGGCGGGTCGCAATGACATGTACCTACCTACTGGTGCCACACTTGTAGGTAATCAATGCTTCGAGGAACCTTTATTCATGTAAAAGAAAATAAAAGGAGCTTCCACATTTTGGGCTGAGGTCAAATGAAATGTCAGGTCCAATTAGGGCTGGCATTTGTTGTTCCACCATCCCGTTTCACTTAATAAAATAAAAAATCTAGGTAATAGTGACAAAAAATCATAACCCTCCTTTTTGCTTCGTCGTAGTCGGGTAAAAACTCAGAAAATAGAGGATTCTCAGATACCCTCCAATTTGCAGGGATAAATATTGATGTTTATTTGTGACAGTTTTTACAATGAAAACATTGTTTGTTAGAGCAGCCATGACAGAATTTATTTTCATTGACAGCGCTGTAGAAGAACCCTAGACTTAGGATATTTTCGCTACGTACATACTAAGCTTATTGGAAGAACCGGATTGAAATGTCGACATTCAGTTTTCAAACTGACATTTCACGCATATTCGCGGATAACGAGCGCGCGAAGTTTTGACTACACGAAACTTCGTATAGAATAGAAACACGTATTAGGTAGGTTCATATTCTTCTAGGTAGGTATTGTTCGGAATGTTCAGGTGATCAAGTATAAAATCTGGTTTAGATGACTGGTCTGATGATGTTCAGTGTATTTATTATGGCATTTCTCTTAACTTTTAGCCTGTGAGACCATGACGTCATATCACACGCGCCAAAAAGGCAGACATTTAAAGTGCCCGTGCCGTTGGCTATTTTGAACTTGTTTTTTAAATACCTTACATTATTTTTTTTGCGTTGAATACTTTTTTTTCTATTATACAGCGATGTAAACTATCGAATTAAGGAAAATAAACATGCAAATTCTCTATTGAGTGAAAATATAAAATACCAACGTTGTTGATGCCAAACATCACGTTAGCAGTGGGTTTAATATAAGCACAACATACATTTGGTTGAATACGCCAACAAAATGAGAAATTCTTCTCAAAGGGTTGGCGGAAGCAAGTGGAGTAGCTGCTCAAAGAATTTTAATAAAAGTCGCCATGGAACTTGTGTTTAATCGGTATAATATAGAAAGAGACAGAGATATACCTTTCTCTCTCTATAAACTTAAGTTTCCTAAAATCGTGCTTACATTTTCTCTGAAAATCGTTTTAACATGAAAAGGGACATCAGTTTAAATGTCTTGAAAAAATTGGTTTAGTTCAAGCATAATGTTCTGGTTTTCTGAAGAAGCCGGTCCATCATATCTCCTGATTCGTATGCTCTAATAACGGGAGACGGATAGAAGCTATGGTTAAAGTTAAATATAGAAACCGGTCACATATCCGTAAAATTGTAAGGAAGTCTTATATCGTTAGTCTCCAATCATAAGAGCCTGTCATTGACAGGGCAGTAACAACCCTACCATGTTACGTCACTTGTCACACACACTGCTAAATTATTACAGTATTGGTTTTGTCAATATGTACATACATACATACATACATAAAATCACGCCTGTTTCCCATAGGGGTAGGCAGAGATCACGGATCGCCATTTGCTACGATCCTGACATACTTCTTTTGCTTCCTTCACTCTCATCACATTCCTCATGCATGCTCGTCGGTTTAAGGTACTCTTGACCTGGCCCTTTTCCAAAACGAATATGTGAATTATAATTAAATTAATAAATAACAAAATTAATTAAATTATAATTAATTAATTTTGTCAATATGTGAATATAAAAAATTACTTTCTACTTACTTTTTTTTTTTAATTATTTTCGTTCGTTACTATTCGTATCCTTGATCGAAGTTCGTATCTCAATTTCAGTGGAGTCTCCCTTCTTTTAGAGCCATTACGCACTCTGGTCGACTGGTCGCTGGCGACTGTGGCTTACTATAGTTTAAATAACGTAGTATAATATAGTTTAAATAGTGGCGACGCTCAAGCGACTGCCTGTCGCCAGCGACCAGTCGACAGTGCGTAAAGACCCTTAGACCATCAATTTTTTTTAACTTAAACCTCAAATGTTGTCTTTCAATCTTGTCAACTTATTTTGGCAAAGTCAGCTACAGACGCGAACAGAATTAAAAGACAAGAAGCAAGTTCTTCTAACTAAGCAAAGACGCAGTTCATATTTCTTCATATTTAGAGTGATGAAAAACTGTTCCATTATAAGACTATTTTTACTTATATGTTATGTACCTAGGTTGAATAAGACAAAGCACAAACATAAACATAAACATAATTTATTTGGTAAAAATAGTACAACGTTACAATAAAACAATTGAAATACATTCAAAACTGCCTTAGTTAACTTAAAAACTGTATCGCAGATTCCAAAAAGAAAGAGTGCCATTGTAAAAGGCTGCTCTACATTATAATTGGACTGACATTATGCGGAGGCATTGCTTTTCCTCAGATACTATTCCAATTTATATTATAAAGTTTACATGCAAGCTTCTATCTGCTATCTATCTAATCGTGTCACTAGTTCTCTAGAAAGAAACCACTTGGCTTTAGGTAAATGATCCCTTTACAATCATGATTATAAGACGAGTTGAAACATTACCCAGCAAAGTAGCTAGTAAAACGGTAATAAAAGTTACAACCACTTTTCGTGAAGAACTTAAGGTCTTGTCCGCATCAAACAGCCCTGGGCTGTGGGGAGTAAATCAATGCCGACCGCAGTACTTATGTAAATGGCGATTACACAAACAGACGTCACTTGCATTCCAACCCTATTGCAGAATAATTTGCGGCCACTATTAGCATTTGAAAGCAATACAGGGGTTTGCTAGCTTTCTTTAAAATGACACTTGATTCTTTGAACTTCTTTACATTCAAAATTAACATCAATCAATCAGTCAATCAGATAGAACCGTAGAAAGTTCGAAAATATATCAAGTGCATGAAAAGAGCCTTCGAGGCGCACTAGTATCTACCGGTATATAATCTTTATTTGCAACTCTCGGGTTTCCTTCTTAAGCCCAGTGGATATATGCCTTAGCAGATAAATTACAATGTTTAGGAATCCCTCTTAATGTCCATCCCAAACGGGAGTCATGTAAATCTTACGAATAGAATAAATCTTAAAGTTTGCAGGGGTGATAGTGCTTGTATTTATTTATTTATTTGTAAGACCAACAGTTTACATTAGTAGTGGTATGGTAAACTAGTTTGAGAAAAAGAGAAGCCAGTTATATGTCCTCACGGATAAAAATAAAATAAAATAATACAAGTGCGTAAGCACACGCGTAATTACAAGAAAGGTAATAAGTAGTAGGTAGGCTAGTTGCTACCCGATTCGAAAAAACTACAATGTGCAATAATGTGATGTGAAACCTACCATTAAAGTGTATAAATTATTATATTTCATTAAAGAAATAAAGATGTCTTATTAAAACAGGTCAATTTAAAATGTTGTTAGTTAACTAATTAGCTAAAAAATAAAACCCGTCGAGTGCCAGTCGAATTCTCACATGAAGGGTTCCGTACATGTACACAAATATTTCTTGTACGGGGCCCCCTTTTTTATTATTTGTTGTTATAGCGGCAATAGAAATACACACTGAAAATTTCAACTCTATCTAGAGACCTACGGTTTATGATATACAGCCCGCTGACAGACGGACGGACGGACAGTGGAGGCTTAGTAATAGGATCCCTTTGACACCCTTCGGGTACGGAACTTTATAGGATCCTTTTGATCTGACAGAATTAAGTAAGTAAATTCGTATAAGTTAGTGGCCAACTCTTGTGACGGAGTTTTTAGGCCGTCCAAAGGTCTCCTTCATAGTTTTTAACGACCAATGTAACGTGCCCTCCGAACTACGGAAGCGCTCAGCTCGCAATGCTAGCGAAAGAATAATAATGGAATTTTGTTCGAAAGTTTTTATTTTGTATAGAAAATTAGAAGTAATATTACTTATAATTTTATTGTACTAATGGAACTCCCGCGTCTTTGTTTGCTTTGAGATTTTTCCTGCTTTCTCATCTACTTTCACTCCGTTTTCTAAATCCATTTTCGTAGCCATCTATCACGTCCCACTTTCCAGTTTTCCCGTTCCCCATACCACTGTAGCCCAGTTTCATAGGGACTCATTATCTCGCCCTAATTGGAACAACTTAATTACTGAAGCGAAGCCTTACGGATTTTAAACACTTTTAAAGTAGTCTAATACTGGATGTAATAAGACTATTTAAAACATTAGATTCAGCTCATGATTCTGAACTCATCAAGAATTATCTTCATCTTCTTGCCCTTATCTTAGCTTCTTGCATTTTCTTTTCTTCCGTTCCCTTCTGTCAACCGTGATCTCTATACTCACTCCTTTCTTAAACATCGTGGCGTAGCTTGCTTAGACGTTCTTGATTGATCGTTGAAGTTAAGCAACGCTGTGCGCGGTCACAATTTGGATGAGTGACCACAAGTGGCATTACGAGCTGAGCGCTTCCGTGCTTCGGAGGGCACGTTAAACTTTCGGTCCCGGCTTTTAGGTCGTTAAACCATGACGGAGGCCTTCAGGCGGCCTAAAACTTCGTCACAAGAGTTGGCCACTAGCTCATATGAACTTACTTTTTTTCTTAACTATGTCATCGGGGATAAAACATAAAAGTAAAACAGCTCAAATTACAATGCTTTTTATTTTTTATGGCATCTAATACGTTTGGGAGCATCGATAAAAACTTTAATATCTTGGAAACCATTAGTAATGCTACTTAGTGAAATAAGTTGTGTTTGATAGACAATTTAATACTCTTTAAATAAAATTAATAAAACTTCACGGTTGTTGTAAAGTTTGCCGTCAAGAATTACCCGAATTTTCTAGAGTCTAAATAAAATATTGGTTAAAAAAGAAGTGAGTAGATAAAGGCTGATAGAAGGGAACAGAAGTAGAGAATATGCTGTGCCGATCCCACATAGAGTGGAATAAAGGCAAGGAGATGATATAAATATAATATCTGAATAGTAATTATATTATGATAATTTTAATTAATGCCTGTACATAACGCGACCAAGCACGGAAGAAACCTTGTTTAGCTACTATTGAGAAAATAGTTTAAGAGTCTAATTATAGAAAAAAATCGTACAGTTTCTAACTAAGGTAAGTCAAAATAAAACTACCTAAGCCCAAGTTAGTTAGTTAGTTTTACTACCTAAGGAAACCTAACCTAAATTCCTTGCAAGCATCGTAACTTAAGCTACTTTTTACAGTGAAGTCAGAACACCGACGGAAAACTTGACTCAAACTTACTTACTTACTAGTAGGTAAACTACACCGACGGAAAGTTAAACTTTACTCTCGGTAATAAAAATAGGATTCTGTCAATCGAATAGGTTTCACGAAAACTATGGTGATAATTCTGATTCCATCCTACACCGTATGGTACACGAGGTTGGTGAAGTTTAACCGGATATATCCGGCGCGAATTGCTTTCAGTCGGCTCTCAGGATCACGTGCTGGATTCGAAAGGATTTCATTTTGTTCAAAAAAAGTTTTCCATTCCATTGGCCTCGATCCCCAACTTTTCTGACAGGGTTTAAATATAGTAGACATTTTTAGAAGACCTCGGCCTTTTACTTGTTTATAATATTAAGAATATTAAAGCTCTCCAGATAAATGTAACTTTCTACCAGTGAAATAGTTTTCAGAACCGGTACAGTACCTTTTAAAATTACATATTATCAAGCCCGTATCCCTAATGGGGTGGGCACAGCCACAAGAAAACTGAAGAAAGATTAAGTCCTAAGATTGAACCATGGTGACAGGTGATCAGCCAATCGCCCATATGGATTAGGATTAGGTCCATCATGTTGGGAAGGATATTATCCATTAGTCGACTTTTACGCATGCTCGGAGAGAGAAGAAATATTTGCAGAACATGCAAACATTTCTCCCGCAGCGTGAATTGAACCCGCGCCTCTTGCTTCTCAGCCGAGCACTCGCCCGCCACGCCACCGAGGATGTTAATATGTTTTATTCACATTAGAAAACAAAGGACATTTACGAGATACCTCAAACAAAGCAATATCGCTCTCAGTATTGCAGAGTCAACTTCATCAGACATCCTTATACATGTGGGTATTTTTGGAAAACAAACAGATATTTCCTTCAAAGCTATCTCAAACATCAGATAGCGCAAAACCAACAGACGGCTTACAGGCTATAGTTTTCAAACATGCTAACCACATCATATCGGACGTAGTATCAAGAGCACATCTATTATTTATTACTAGCGACCCGCCCCGGCTTCGCACGGGGATAGACATATACCATCGCAGACTTTTTCTTTTACAATACTGTAGTACATTATTTTGATCTATCTCGTAGGGTTCAGCCAGCGTTTGCAATGTAAGCGCAAAAAATGTGTTTTTATGAAATCACATCAGAAACCTCTAAAATTATCAGTGTTTCTCTACTATATTATGCATGTATTATATCTACAGATAAACCTTCCTCTTGAATCACTCTATCTAGCGGGAAGCGACTTTGTTTTATACTATGTAGTGATGTTTTCTATGTCGTTTTAAAGATTAAAGCCGACAGCAAAACCCCATCCTCAACACTTGAAATGTACTTAATCTTGAATAGTTTTAGAAGCGCTCGTTGCGTAGCTTAGACGTTAAAAAAAATAGCTAAGCGTGATTTCTTGCCTGTATCTGCTATAGCAGGTTATTTAAAATAAAATAAAATAAATAAACTGCTATAAAACTGTCGTTAAATGATGAAAACGGCTTCTCAGAAATCCGAAACTTGGATTGATATAACTCGACTTTTAATATCCGGCGGAAGTAGGTTTGTGTTCGTTTCGAGTGTACTTAGCTACTGTATTGTTTACCTGCAATAATGTGTAATGTATTGTCTGTGAGAAATTTTGTTACACATAACCGAAAACTAAGGCCTTTATCATCTATAGTAGATGATTTATACAGCGTCAGGAGGTAAGTTTTACCTTCACTAACGGGACGCTGTAGTGCCCGGGACGAATTAAGATGGAGTAGGCTTGCCCAGCACTTATTCCATCCTATTGACACAAGTTTTCGAGCTTTCTACAGTTCTACAACATGCCGGGTTCCTCACGATGTTTTCCTTCACGAGAGTACTGGTATAGCGTACATAAAGTGCATTGGTGCACGACTGGATTTGAACCCACGAACTTAGGATCGAAAGGCGGGGCTGCTATCATAAGACCACCAGTGCTCTCAAGTCTATAAATCAGGTGATAAAAGCCTTAGCGATTACCTTTATAAAAGACGTTTTCAGCATTGAAGACTTACCTGAAAAGACAACAAAAAAATATTAAAATGATGTTAAACATGAAGAACCCTTGCGAAAATCAAAGCCCTTTCAAGACATCTCGAAGATTTCAATCTTGTTACAAAGGAGCGATGTTCTCAGCTGCAATAACAAGAGTGGTACAGTCAGCCGAATGTGTATTGCTTATATTATTTATATCCAAACGCATAACGCTAAAACTTTTTTAGAAAAAAAGTTAGTTAGGTTACCCAGTCTATATGTATATTTCAGATATCTTGTTTTTTTATTGAGCTAATTCCTTAACAAATACAATAAAGTTAATTTAAAAGTAAAGTTGAACCCTACTAGATTTATTACTAGTCGTTAAGCCATGACGGAGGCCTTTAGGCGGCCTAAAAACTCCGTCACTAGAGTTGGCCACTAGCTCATACGAACATACATACATGCATACATACTAGATGATCACTTCCAGTTAGGTACGAAGAACTGCTCTAAGTCACAAAAATAGCTACTTAATAAGTAGAAAAATACTTAATAAAAATCAGAGATACCGTATAATAAATACTAGCTGTGCTCCGCGGTTTCACCCGCGTTTTTCTCGTTTCCGTGGAAATACCGAGATAAAATATTGCCTATATTTAGCCTCCCTCAATAAATGGACTATGGCCCATAACTCATTAATAGGTACCAACTCTTAACATCTTACACACGTGATAACTTTTAAACGAAATATCCGATTGAGATGAAACAAAAAGTATTTTACTTCTAAATACATAAATACTCTTGATAACATAATGCTTAATTTTGATAAAGATTAATATTACGATACATATTTAACGTAGTTTTTTTTTCTTCAGACGATTTAATAATTATTTTGACCACAGAATCGGTTATTGTGATTAAACCATGATAGCTAGATATATGTTCTCGCTAACTTTTTTGTAGGTCTTAATGGGATCTACAAACCCGTAGTACATCATTTTGTTCTATTGTCAATAGTTTTTGCAGCGCACGCAAAAATAGGTTTTCGATTTTACACCTTGTGTTACAAAATAGCCATTTATATTACGGATCCCTAATTTTGAAAAAAAAAACATAGCCTATAGCCTTCCTCGATAAATGGACTACCCAACACTGAAAGAATCATTCAAATCGGACCAGTGGTTCCAGAGATTAGCGCGTTCAAACAAACAAACAAACACTGCAGCTTTATAATATTATATATATATATAGTACTAGCTGTGCTCCGCGGTTTCACCCGCGTTTTTCTCGTTTCTGTGGAAATACCGAGATAAAATATTGCCTATATTATAGCCTCCCTCAATAAATGGACTATGGCCCATAACTCATTAATAGGTACCAACTCTTAACATCTTACACACGTGATAACTTTTAAACGAAATATCCGATTGAGATGAAACAAAAAGTATTTTACTTCTACATAAATACTCTTGATAACATAATGCTTAATTTCGATAAAGATTAATATTACGATACATATTTAACGTAGTTTTTTTTTCTTCAGACGATTTCATAATTATTTTGAACACAAAATCGGTTATTGTGATTAAACCATGATAGCTAGATATATGTTCTCGCGGACTTTTTTGTAGGTCTTGATGGGATCTACAAACCCGTAGTACATCATTTTGTTCTATTGTCAATAGTTTTTGCAGCGCACGCAAAAATAGGTTTTCGATTTTACACCTTGTGTTACAAAATAGCAATTTTATTACGGATCCCTAATTTTGAAAGAAAAAAAACATATATAGCCTTCCTCGATAAATGGACTACCCAACATTGAAAGAATCATTCAAATCGGACCAGTAGTTCCAGAGATTAGCGCGTTCAAACAAACAAACAAACAAACAAACAAACAAACAAACTCTGCAGCTTTATAATATTAGTATAGATAGATTAAACAAAATTGTATACATGGCTGGTTGACAAAAGTTTTTAGTGTTAATGATTAGCTGAGTTAAAATTAGATTGCTCTTTTATATAAATTAATGAATGACTAAGATGAATCTATCTGATATTTATTAACTTTTAATTTGAATTTTTGACTTCGAAGCAAAAAAGACATTTTTAGATCATTGTGTCGATGAAATTATGGCATGTTTACAACAAGGAAAAGTTTTTTTTTAATTATTAAATTGTGGAAGGATAAGTGGGTAGTGGTAGACGAAAGAAAAGATGGGTGGACTGTGTGAAAGATGACATGAGTAAGAAAGGAGTGAGGGTTGAGATGACTTCTGACAGAGGGAAATGGAAGAGAAATACATGTTGTGCCGACCCCACATAAAGTGGGACAAGGGCAGGGAAATGATGAATGTGTCGATTAAATTATGTAGGTGTGGCATGTACCACAAGTCTAAAATTCTCAATTATCAGAGGTATCTCTGAATCATGTCATACAAAAGAAATGTTTCAATTTGTATGTAACATTAAGTTCATTTTTATGGGTGAGAGTCACAAAAATATTTTTCTCTCTTTTAATGTCATGTACAATGTATTTTTCTTTTATTTTTATTGAACCATTCCAAAATATTCTCTCAAAAGCAGTACACTCAGCTGACTGTACCTAATGGTGGTTAGTTTTCTTTTTATTGGTTTCAGCGTTCGCTGGTTCGGCCTCAACTTTATTGTTCTCATTGAGGAGCATTTAGAAATTATTGCCTCGAGGCTTTAGAAGCTTCGGACAATTTGTTAGAATGATGTTGAGCAAAGGTACTTTCTGCCTTCTTCACCTGCGAAGGGACTTACTGTAATAAGACCTCTGTATTTCCTACTAGCTGTTCGCCCGCGACTTCGTCTGCATTGATTTTATCGACGTAAAAGGTAGGCCCCAGGTTGCAATATTTCTCCTTGCCAAATTTTATTAGAATCTGTTCAGCGGTCGGCGTGAAAATGTAACACGTAACAGACAGACAGAGTTACTTTCGCATTTATAGTATTAGTATATATTTAACAAGGATATTATCATCATCATCATTCGGCACGACTTCACCCACTGCTACTGGTTCCTTTTGTGTGTGCACCTCTCCACGATCGATTGCAAAATACTTCCGAAAGTCTTGAATAATGACTTTTAGTATTTGTATGTGTGATTTTATGTGATATATGGTACTAGTGAGAGAAAACTTCCCAATTTTCGTAAATACATAAGTAATTTCATAAAAATGATTGTAAAGAGATCATTTTCCTTCAAAAATATTCAAGCGTGGTTTCTTGCCTATCCCTTCCACGCTTGGTCGCGTAGATTTCTGCCCTACAGATTACTGAATATGAACCTGTATTTGATTGTGATTTTGCACATTTGTTGGTACTTACGTAAAATGTTTTTGATAGGCATAAAGTGTTAGTACATACCTGCCTTTGATCCGAGGTAATTAAACGGTTCAAATATTAGGAATAACGGTAAATAAACATCGTTAAGTACCAGCAATCTATACAAAGGTTAATTTCGAGGGTTTAATAGCTTTCAGTGGAAAATTGTTGTATTCTTACAGCTCAGCGGAACGGCGCGAAACGATCCAAATGTAAACGTAATCTCGTCTAAATTGCTCTAATTTTACGCCAAAATTAAGGTGTTTCAAGATTATTTTATAAGCTTTTATAAGTAGGTACCTAAATTGCCTTCAATAAAATAAACATTTCCGCATTATCAACTGTAACTTTAATACAGCAATTTAACTAAAAATTATGAAATTATTTCATAGGTACAATGTATTTTCTGTTTCAGTCCTATAAATATTTATTGTTATGCTGTGACATCATTTTGAAATAAAAAACCGAGGGTCTCCGCCCACACACTTTCTACGTGAATAGAACTTAGTCATGGGCGACATCGCCGTCCAAGCAAAACATTTTGAGCCTTTTCCGTGCCGGGACATTGGCGGTTGAATTATGTAATTTCAACGTGATCCTTTACAGATTCTATTGATTTATAAAGTGTATTTGACTTTGATTAAGGAGAGTAGTAAGGAAGGAAGAAATTACCGAAGAAGTTAGTATCCTAGAGAAGGAAAAAGAGCAGGAAGAAGACCATTCCGAAGATGGAAAGGTGACTGTAAAACCAGTTGGCGCGCTATGGTGACGGAAAGCTTGCGATCGCGTACTTTGGAAGTGTATAAGAGAAACCTATGCTGTAAATCAAAATAATCGACTAACTGTGTCTTATATAATATGCCTTACGCCCAGCGCACACTATCGGCACGTTACGCCTAAGGCCGCCTCGGCATACCTTAGGACTCCCTGGCAGTCTTGGGGTTATTTCAGCAGCGTGGCCCGGCGCCCACTATCGGCATGCCTCGGCAAACCTATGGACGCCTAAGAATCCCTTGGAATGCCATGCCGATAGTGTGCACAGGGTATTATTTTGTAAAACTAGTTTTAAGATTTTAACATACATAATATCTCGCCTATCTCCCATAGGGGTAGGCAGAGATCACGGATCTCTATTTGCTACGATCCTGACATACTTCTTTCGCGTCATTCACTCTCATAACATTCTTCATACATGTCATGTTTGTCGGTTTAGAGTATTGTATACTTGGCCCTTTTCTAAAACTTAGCCAATTTGGAGATTAACTAAATAAAGGCTTATTGAAATTGAAATTGAAGGAAGGTAGTAGTGAGCAGAAACCCTTCATAAAACAAGGTATAACTACGAAGGTCGTTGGCAGACGTCATCTCAATTTGATTTGAAATACATAGTTGGAATGTTTAGGCTAGCATTTCAAGTTTCATTGTTACAAGGGTCAGCCTTCAGGCTAAATGAGAAGTACATAGATGAAGAAATAGTACTGTAGCGCTTTCAGAAATACGAGAAATTTTGAGCCTATCAATGCCACTTATGAAGTTAGAGCACTGGTGGTCTAGTGATCCAATCCTAAGGGTAGTTCAATCCGATCGTGCACCAATGGATTTTTGTATTCGAAACGGTGAAGAAAAACAGTGAAGAACTGGCATGTCGTAGAACCTAGGTTCGAAAGCGCATGAAAGGAGCCTTTGAGGCGCTATTTAAATCCTTTCACCACACTGGTTCGAAAGAATTAGTGGCCCGAGTAGTAGAAGTTAATAGTTAGTAAAAATACCTAGTGTTAACTTGAAAGTATACAATTTGTTATACAGGTAATGTAGACCATTTCTGAAGTATTTTCAAGTACATTGTGAAAGAAAGAATATTTTGTTTTGATCGTGTTTTGTTTTGAATATTTTTCATACGTTGTCGAGTGCCTACTTGGGGCCGAATTTTCGGGGAAAAGACATAATTATCTGAGAAAATTGTAAACATGTTGACAGTTTGAGAAATATTTGTCTACTATAATTATACGCGATAAAAGAAAAACACGATTAAAAAAAAAACATGGTACGCGTATGTTTTGATCTAAATCTCGTTACTTTGATAGGTGATAGCCATTTATTTAGTTGTTGAAACCAGTTCTTTAAAAAAAAACGTGTTTTTTGTCAAATTTGGGCGCTTTTGACAGATAACATGCTATTGTTATTTAACATTCGTCGGCTTCGTCGGTTATACCGAGGATATAAGAGGAAATCAGAGGCACATCTGACACACAGCTATATTTAGCAAGCAAGTACTTACACATCAAAATGCCGTCACCATAAACAATAACTTTATATTGAGGTTAAAATGTACTTATGGTGTTTTAATGGAGGTTAAACGGAAGGCCGCAACGACCAGAACGCTATTGTTGGAATTAATAATTTTCAAGGCTTTTAATTACTTTTCTATTATAATTGAACCTGAGTATATGAGCGGAATTAGGAAAAACACACAATGATTATTCATTAAGCCGGTAAGGAGGCAGAATAAGTTGCAGTTTTTCAAAATTATTGCATGTGAAATGAAAAGATTTTTTGAACATTTATCTATAGGTCTATTAAAACAAAATAAGTTTTAGAAAAGAATAGGTTACAGTTTATTTACTATTTTAAATTGCTGCAAGTTTCTGGCCTGTGGCTTTGCCCACCCCATTAGGGAAATGGGCGTGATAATATGTACGTATATATGTTCTCAAAGAAATTTACATTTAACTTATCTTACAGAAATATATTACAATAGAATAGAAAAGGAATTATTTTGTTTCCAATACAAAAGAACATAATTATTAATACACATCGAATTGCTTATTAAATGTTACATGTTACAAGATAAAAGAAGAAATTGACCATCTATTTTAGTCAGCTATTCACCGAAATCACTGAATAATTTAGTAGTGTTGAAATGTGCTACCACTAGAAATCACTACTTCTAAATGAGCCATAAATCGCTTTGGAGTGAAGCACGAGCTTCGGGCACTTAATTCTTTGTCCGTAGTGCCGCCGCCGCCCCGGTTCATGTTCAGACTCACTGTAAATAAACAGACTCTTAACATAGTAAAAGCTATTTTGTATTGAACGGCAATTCCGATAGATAAAGAATCTATATATTACCTAACTAGCAGCCCGCCCCGGCTTCGCACGGGAATTTAACACAATTAGAATTTTTTAAGTAATTTTTTTACACCTCTGGTTACATTATTGAAGTTTTAGTAAAAATCTCTGATTTTTTTGCAAATTAATTACAGCCTATGTTATTCCGTAATAATGAAGCTATCTACTGGTGAAAGAACTGTTTTAATCGGTTCAGTAGTTTAGGAGCTTATTCGTTACAAACAAAAAAATCTTTCCTCTTCGTAATATTAGCGTAGATGGGTAAAATTGATATGTTGTTATGCTCGGGGAGAGAAGCAACTGTACGCATTCTATGCTTTTTCTTTACTTCAAGTCCAGCAGAGTAACGTAGTGACAGTGCATAATCTTAGAAATTACTGGTATAATACCAGTGAAAGCTTTTTAAAACCAGTGTAGTGTAGTTTAACCGCGATAGGATTAACCGTTAACCGTATATTTATTCAATTCAATTCATGTACTTCAAACCATAGGGACTTATTATAGAACGTCAATTTGTAACATAGTTAAACATAAAAGAATATAATATCGATAAATTAGAATAAATAAAAATGAAATTATAGTGGCTCTAAAGTGGCCTTTTTAGTTTTAATTAAGTAATTTTTAAGTTTAAATTAAGACAGTTATCGTTTTGGTGTGGACTGTAAGCTTTCTATTGTCTGATATAAATAATTGTAATTGTCAAAAGTGTTTTTTTTTACTAGTACAACACGTCAATTGGATTTAGTACCAGCTGTACAGGGTTTTGTCAATTTTCCATTTACCCCAACACTCACTAAAGTCCTGTGCACACTCGCATTAGGAGCGGCATATTTTATTGATGACGTAGGACATCCCGCGGCGTAGTGGTAGGTACCGCATTATAGTCCTAATTCCTAATGATATTGATGGTGCTTGAAATGATTATCTATTGCTCTGGTTATTTCAGTTCGTCTAATAGTGACTAAGTACCTACCAGTAGAATAAGTAACGATTTTTTAACTATTAGTTGAGTAGCGGTGCTATCACATACCTAATCATCATTATCATCTCCCTGATAGACCTCTCCAAAATGATGGACAATCTAAAATCAAAACTATTACTCCTCAACTTCTCTGTCACAGGCGCTACATTCAAACTTCCTCATATACTCATTCCGTATCTTTATTTATTTATTTATTACGGAACAACAAACAGCTACATTATATGGCTTGAGTAAAGTCTACATAGATATATTCTGCGAATGCAGATCAACTTATTAATAATGGAGCCCACAGCGTTATCCACAGATTAAATAAATACGTATACAACAAAAATTTACCATAAGAGAGTCTAGAAATATATTATAAGTCCATCATTTCTATTCTCGTCACTCTACACATCCATCTCAACATTCTAATTTCTAATATTAAGTATAATATACTAGCAATGACTATCAAGTAAATATAAAGAAAGTTTCGTCAGTCTTTGCAAAACTGTGAGTGCATATTTTCTTGCAATTCAATGAACGATTTTCCAAGTTTTACCCTAGCATTATGGCATTGTTATATCAAATAGTTACCGTAACACGAAGTTACTATTATTTGAGCTGTGGTGAAATTATTGATTGCTTTTCCATGAAATTCATTACAGGGGTATTACTGCAAGTAATCACGCTAGCTAGTCGCCTTGACTAGTTAGTTCTGCGGCTTTGGCTGTCTAGGGCATTTTGCTAATATCCTTAGGGCCAAAAATCTATCACGCTCATCATAATTTCAGCCTGGTATCTCTCACCATTTTTCTATTTAGCAAACCTCCTGTGCATATATTATTATGTATAATAATAATAAATAAATAAATATTTGTGGACATTTTACACAGCACCATCTAGCCCCAAACTAAGCAAAGCTTGTAGATACTATAGGAACCAGTTGGCTGATAGAATACTTATATTATTTTTTATATCATACATAATATTACAACACCCAGACCCGGTAGCGAGAATTGAACCCGCGCCTCTTGCGTCTCAATCGGACTCTCGCCCGCCGCGCCACAGAGGTCGTCAATAATTATTATTATATATTAATTGAATTCACCCCCATTTCCCCTAGCCCAGGATTTATGCCTTCGCGCATTGCAAGGGGTCATCCGGGGTCATCGCTTATCCATTACAGACTAAAAAGGGAGGAAACTAATTGAATAAAACCAAAGAGGAACATACAGCAGGAGATTGAATGTAAAGATTATTTTAGTTCTTGAATTTCCTCGCTTAGACTACCTAATACACCCTACGTACTTAGTACCTACGTACCCACTTAGATTATAACCCTCAACAAGCACCTGTTTTAAATAGTAATTAGTGTACAATATGTTGGTGCCTATCCAAATAAATAAATGTGTGTTTGTAGGGTCTAAACTCAGAAACTTCTGAACCATCGAAACAATTTTTAAAGTTATTATTTCACTGGTAGAAAGATAAAAATATACTTCTTTACTTACTGAAAGTTATTATTTTCAAGTTACGCGAGTGAAATCACGGTGTTTCAGATAGTGGCAGAATAAAATGCTCCATATAATATGTCATGTCTAAGTTTGTGTAAATAGGTTATAAGTATCCCGTTGGTAGAATGAGAAAACATTGGTTTGTTACTATGGCTTTCACAAAACAGTAAAATGTGAAGGTATGACCAGAGCAAGTAGGTAACTGTAACTGACCATTTCTGACGTTAAAATATTCTTACCGGCCAGTGAAAAGAAAAAAGAATCTATGATACTCTATGGTGTAAAAAAAACATGGCGGCAGAAAAGATTTTTGGGAGCGTCGGCTTGGAGATGTTCAAAATGTTTACAAATTGAAATAAATTAAGAAATCAGTTAAAAACTACGGTTTGAGATCACTTATATAATACTTGGGTATACTTATTTTACTAAAGAAGCACAGATGAATAGCAGTCACTTTGACATGGGTCAGTGAGTCCAGCGAGTCACGTGATGGATGGAGCCCTGATCAGGGTTTGGACGAAGACTAATGTTCCCACTCCAGGAAATCTGAGGATAAGTAGCAAAAATACACGATGTTTGGGGAACTATTATTGATTTGTTTGTAAATGGATGTGCAAATAGCACATAACCTGCATTAAATATTCGTCCAAGTTTAAAGGACACTGGATATTTTTGTATAGAATAGTCGTAACTTAATAGTAGTAAGTTTTATACATATATTTTGATGAGCGTAACACAAATATACACTTACAACATTTCTTGTCTTATACTCAAAATAATAGGACAGACATAACATTGAAACGAAAAAATCAATACATAAATTAAACACAAGAAGCTCAAAAAACATCGTACAAAGCTAGAACAAACTATAGAATCAAAAACATATCCTATGAAGGAGCATAAATATACAACAATTTACCTAACAATATTATAGACGCCACTAGTAAAGTTATTTAAAAAAAAAACTATAGAATTATATCATTTGTCTACGTGTCCAAGTGATACCAGTGATTTTAAGGAATAAAAAATGTTGACTTTGACTTTGACATAATATACCTTTGGTAGCTAACCTATTTTGTTTTTGTAGGTATTCCAAAAAGGAATTATGTATAAGTACCTAGTACACAGAACAATATTACTCCTAGCGACTTAGTATACTTTTTTTAATAAACTGAGCGGTATAAAAATAGCTGCCCGCTGTCCCTTAAAAGGTTACATAATAATAAACCTAGCAATTTATGAAGCGTAACTAACTTATAAAAACTTGAATTACGAAACTTTCTTCATTACAAGATAACCAACCATAAACAAACAGCTTTTAAACTAAACAAAGAACTTGTAGCCTTTTATCCGAAACTAAGCAAAAAGTTTGTAACGCAAGTGACAAACTTTTTGGTGATATCTGCCTCTACACATCCTTGAAACTTTCTTGCCATAATTAACCTTAACTTTCAGCTAATAAGGTACATTTTACTGTCTGCTATCTTTACTCTATGCAAACTTTTGTTTCTGTTAGCTTAACGAACTGATAATGAAATCTAAGCCATCATCACAAAGCAATAAGGTTTGTTATGGCGTGTAAGTAGAAAAACATGAGGATTATGAGAACACGAATCGAATTATTTTCGCTCCTCGTCACGTACTTTCCTTCATTATTATCACGTTCACTGTAATAACATTTTGCGTGCCACATTCGATGGCGGTCATATTGTTTTGCGTAAGTAATTTAATATAACTTACGGATTAAATAAAGGAGAATGACCATAAAATAGCGGTTCGTAAAACCATTCCAAATAAGCAGGAGTTACCTACTTAATTTGTTTTGGTAGCCGATCTTTTCACCACAATTGCTTCTATTATACTCTGTTTGTATTCCCGTTGACGTATGACCCTTTATGAAGGGAGTCAATAGGCATCTTCTAGGAAAGCTCTCTCCATAGTAGAAAGTCCTTACCTAGGTAGACAAGCTTCGAGGTCAAGAGCCTACTCATATTAAATAAAATGTATTATATTTCATATTGACGACCTCGGTGGCGTGGCGGGCGAGTGCTCGACTGAAACGCTAGAGGAGCGGGTTCGATTCCCGCTACGGGATAAATGTTTGTATGTTCTGCAAATATTTCTTCCGGGTCTGGGTGTTGTAGTAATATGTATTAAAAGAATGTGTTTACAAAAAAAAACGTATTTAAGTATTCTATTACCCGTCTGGTGTCATAGTACAAGCTTTGCTTAGTTTGGGGCTAGATGGCGCTGTGTGAAATGTCAACAAATATTTATTTATTTATTTAAGCTTTCAAACGTTTCTAACACCCTAGAACATCTCGATAATATAATATTGATAATTATAGCGACCTCTATGCCAAAAAAAATGTTCTACTTTCCTACTTAATTCATACTTAGATTCCCTAAAACATTTAGTCTCTGGTTCATATAATTAAAACACTGTATGACTAAATTTTTACCAAAATAAATTGTCCAAGGGTCAGTACTATCAAAATAAGAGGTTAGAATACCCAAGATAATAATTTCTAACAAAATAGTCCCGGCGAGTAATCAAGGCGAAATTGAAGTTAATAAGGGCCGAAACAAAGGGTTTATAACATAGCAGGTTGCTCTTAATTACTGACTTTACTGGCAAATAAGGCTGACTTCTGACGGTCAGTTAGAATGAAACTTTTTGAATTTGAAACTGACAATGTTGGAGGCATAGATTTAATTAAAGTATTTCTTTTAGTTATTTATTCTAATGTAAATCCGGTATCGTCCTTCTGCAGAGGCATTTACGCTTTTCCAACATCGATAAATCTAAGACTCAATTAATGTTTCTTTAGACATTGAAATTCTCAAGAGCACTGGTGGTCTAGTTGGTAGTGACCCCGCCTTCCGATCCTAAGGTCGTGAGTTCTAATCCAGTCGTATACCAATGGATTTTTGTGCGAAAAAATTACGTGTACCAGTACTCTCAAACGGTGAAGGAAAACATCGTGAGGAAACCCGCGGCTTAGTTAGTTCCGCACGTATTGAGCATGTCTTTCCTGTGGACAAGGCCGACTAAGCTGAGAGGATGGAATAGGTGCTGGGCAAGCCTACTCCATCTTAATTATTCGTCCCGGCCACTACAGCCAGCGTACCGCCGCGTAGGTAAAAGTTGCCTCATGACGCTGTATAAATCATCTACTATAGACGGTAAAAGGCCTTTGTTAGACATTGAAACAAAGTAAATCGATTCTGGGTAGTAGGTAAATGAAGTTTCCCCGACATTTCAAGTCAATGACATTCTTAGAAAAAAACTACCATTTTGCCAATCGCTACCTAGATGGCGCTACTAGTCGTGACACTAGTTATTTCGAACCAGTGTGGTGAAAGGAAGGAGGCTTCTTTCGTGCACTTGGCACATTCCAAATCAAACAAAAGAATACTTATTGTTATTATGTTTTATTACAACTAAAGAGAATCTACAAGTTTTGGCAGGTTGGATATGTATCGACAGATCGTATACCCCAGGCTTTAATTATACGCTCATAAGAAAACACAATTCCGCCAGGCATTAGATTATTATTGCTCCCAGGCCCCCACGTTTTTCCTCCAGGATGCCATCCCGGAATACTTGAACTTGTGGAATTAACTACACAGAAGGTTTGAGCTCCAGAATTTGCTTGACAAGGTCGGACAATGACTTTCAAAATGGCGGTGGACCAAAATTTGCCAGACTCCTTTATTTTTCTCAAAAGCTTTTATACCCGACTGCGATAAGGAGGGTAAAATGTTTTGGGATGTATGTAGGTATGTATACTGGCTGCCTCTGTAGCCAAAAGGACTTGGTGGATTTTGACAAGTGAGATGTCGTTTGATTCGTCTAGAAAACCAGAGGTTTATTACAGGTACAGCATATGCCACTTTCTTCTTTATTTCGTTTTTTAATGATGTAAAAAATTAC
This sequence comes from Scotopteryx bipunctaria, assembly GCA_949320045.1. Taxonomy (NCBI): domain Eukaryota; kingdom Metazoa; phylum Arthropoda; class Insecta; order Lepidoptera; family Geometridae; genus Scotopteryx; species Scotopteryx bipunctaria. Next base: position 823,145 of record OX439449.1, read on the forward strand.
TAAACTAGTACAATTCATCATCACGATGCGTCAAAAAATCAATCGCAAATTAACTATGCTATCTAAATTCTGCCTAGTCAAGTTTTTGTTATTTTAAATACAATACTTGTTTTATCGGTAACTGCCAACCCTAACCTAAATCTAAGCATTTTCTAGTAAGATATAAAATGAACACAAAAGTTTGGATATTTGTGTTTCAATCGAACTTGGGAAGGTGAAAAGTTTTAGCCCTTAAAATAGGTAGCTTAAAGATTTCTTAAAGGCTACTTTTTATATGGATAATAATACATGAGCAACACTTAAAGAAAGCAAGTGACTAATGAATGAAATGCAGTGATATCACTCTAGCTCCTCCATTATAAATAGAATAGAAAATGGACGTCTATTTACAAAGTTTCGAAAGTGAGTTATATCTGTCTGATGTCCTTTCAATCGTGTAGAGGTGAGGTACCAGTTACCGATTTAACAGATTATTTATAACGATTTCTCAGTTTTTTTTCTAAACAACCTCTTAGACGTTCTTGATTGATCGCTGAAGTTAAGCTACGTTGTGCGCGGTCACAATTAGGATGGGTGACCGCAAGTGGCATTACGAGCTGAGCGCTTTTGTGCTTCAGAGGGCAAGTTAAATTGTCGGTCCTGGCTTTAAAGTCGTTAAGCCACGACGGAGGCTTTTAAGCGGCCTAACAATTCCGTCACAAGAGTTGGCCACTAGCTCATACGAACTTACTTTTATTGGGTCCCCAAATAAAAACGTTAGTAAGCATAAATTAATTAAAAAAAAATACGCGTACTTACCTAACTTAACTAAGTATTATTTGATAACTATTATTTTATATTAGAGCAGCATTTTACGTTTGTTAAAAATATTATTATTTAAGAAAACTAAAATAACATGAGTTTCAAAGGCAAAACATTAATTAACTCAACTCCACTGTCCAATTAGCTCGGTCTCAATGTGTCGCATTCGTAGAACAGCTAAAAAATATTTTTTTTTGAAAAGTGTTCCGTATAAAATGTACTGCGAAATTCAAATTACGGAGAATAAGTATGTATGTGTTTCAGGGTTTTTCAAATAACCCTTAAAAAGGGGTAAAATGTGTCAGAATTTACACTACGTGAGTGAAACCGGGCGTCTGCTAATACTCCATAAGATTTTTATATATCAAAGTGCAAAGCTGAAACGTTTTGTTCAAAAGAAATAGAGTCCACGGCTAGAATAGATATCCACTTCGCTGGCTTTCAAAGAAGCTATCGAACTTGTCCAATAATCATTCGAGCGCCGGCAGACTGGAAACCTATTCAAACTAGGACGATATTATAGTTCATAAGCCCGCGGCTTCACTCGCTAGCTTGGATAAAAATAGCCTAGGTACATACATCCTACTAATCTTATCTTACTTATATTATAAATGCGAAAGTTTGTGAGTTTGGATGTTTGTGCCTCAATCACGCCTAAACAGCTGAACGGATTTGAATAAAACTTGGAATATACATAGTACCTGTACTGGATTAACATATAGGCTATTTTTTATCCGGGTACCATGCGAGCGAAGCCGCGGGCGGCAGCTAGTATTATAAATGCGAAAGTTTGTGTGGATGTGACGATGTATGTTTGTGCCTCAATCACGCTGTAACGGCTGAACGGATTTGAATGAAACTTGGAACATACATAGTATGTGTGCTGGAATAACATATAGGCTACTTTTTATCCGGGTACCACGCGAGCGATGCCGCGAGCGGCAGCTAGTTATTTATAAAAGGACATTGGATATTCGCTGTAAATAGGTAGGTATTATCACGCCCTTATCCCTAACACGGCGGGCAGAGCCACAAGTAATCATAAGAAAACTTGCAGCCACTCCTGATCAAAGAGTTCCAAGATGGATATGGTGACAGGTGATCAGTCATCGCCCACCATCGAGGATATAGCCTAACTATTCATAGTATTTCAACACCTTTAATGTGACATGTTAGCATATTATTATTTTATTCTAATGTTATAAATACGAAACTTCACCAGATTTTTTGTATTTCTGTTAGAATTACGCCCAAACGGCTGATAGATTTTGGATTGAACCTGAAATGACGAAAAAGGTTTACAGCACATACGAGTAATTGCCATATGATCTATCTATCTAGAGAGCACTGGTGGTCTAGTGGTAGTGACCCCGCCTTCCGATCTTAAGGTCATGGATTCAAATTCAGTCGAATACCTACCAATTGATTTTATGTTAAAAAATCTTATGTGCGCTATTAATACACTGATATACTATACCGCCAGTACTCTCAAACGGTGAAGGAAAAGATCGTGAGGAAACAGGCACGTCGAAGAACAACAAAAACAAAAAAAAACATGTGCACGAAAGAAGCCTCTTGAGGCGCACTTAAAATCATTTCACCACACTGATTCAGTAGTGCCATGAAAAAATTATACATAACTGGCAAAGCTGTAGAACGCTTCGCACTCGAGTGTTAGACTTAGGTATAACTTAGCTTACCTGTTGAAGTTCGCTAAGTTGCAGCTAAACTAGTCCAAAACTTTACTAAGCTGTGCTTCAGTTTAATACCAAATAGGTACTTCAAGTTAGCAAGTACGCGGTAAACTTCAATGGTGAATAAGTATGAATAACAATACATTTTAAGTACCCGGATAAAAAAGTGCCTATAAATGTTAATCCAGCACATGTACTATGTATATTCCAAGTTTCATTAAAATCCATTCAGTAGTTCTTGCGTGTAAGAGTAACAAACATCCACACATACAATATTTCGCGTTTATAATATTACGAGTAAGTAGTAAGGATTATATGTCTCGAAGAAAGAGAGAAAAGACAGCGTCAACTTCTTTCAATGCCTGATGCTATTACATATTCTGTGAGCCTATTATGTACCTACTGAAGGTACCGAGGGTAGTAATAGATGTACAAATATTCAATCATCATTGTTTTCTTTTCAATAACAAGAGTACTGCGACCACGAAGAATTTAGACTTGAACACATTTTATAAAGCTGCAGAATTTTGTGCATTACTCCACTTGTATGACGATTTTGGCAATAAAATGTTACTATGGTCAGTAAGTTCGTATGAGCTAGTGGCCAGCTCTTGTGACGGGATTTTTAAGGCCTCCGTCATGGCATAACGACTTAAAAGCCGGGAACGACAATTTAACGTGCCCTCCGAAGCACGGAAGGACTCAGCTCGTAATGACACTTGCGTTCACCCATCCCAATTGTGACCGCGCACAACGTTTCTTAACTTCAACGAGCAATCAAGAATGTCTAAGCAAGCTACGCCACGAACGCTATGTGCTATGGTAATCGTCCAAATGTCGTCCGTTAAATATACTAAGGATTTTTACCATCTATAGTAGATGATTTATACAGCGTCAGGAGACAATTTTTACCGTCACTAACGGGACGCTGTAGTGCCCGGGACGAATTAAGATGGAGCAGCCTTGCCCAGCACCTATTCCATCCTCTCAGCTTAGACGGCCTTTTCCACAGGAAAGACATGGTCAACGCGTGCGGAGCTGACTAAGCCGCGGGTTTCCTTACGATGTTTTCCTTCACCGTTGTGAGAGTACTGGTGTAGCGCACATAAACTTTTCGATCAGAAAAATCCGTTGGTACACGACCGAGTTTGAACCCACGACCTTAGGATCGGAAGGCGGGGTCACTACCAACTAGACCACCAGTGCTCTCGTTAAATATAGGCACCCGGCATAAGTCATGACAAGGCTTTATTATAAATCTTGCCCTTACATTACCCAAATCCAAAAGGATCATGACCGAGCTATTTGTCTATTCCACTCACTCCTCGAGGATAGTACGTGCACTGTGAGGGCGAGAGGTTATGTAAGTCTGTTTTACATAGAGTGAGGCGAATGTGAATTTCCGAGGTAATATCCTTGAATTACTCTTATGCGTGTCTCATCTCTGGGTTATGACGGATTCGTGTTGCAAATTACCTATTCAGAGGTGTGGAAGATACAGGGTAAAATCATTTTTAAACGTGCCTTTAATTTAGGGGAGGCTAGCAGTGACATCTTACGCTCATTAGATATGAATAGCTCGTTACAATTTATATTAGTTGAAAGCGATATAATGAGATTATATTTATTTATTGCTTATTCAAGAGGGAAACATGTTGTGTCGACCCCACCTAGAGGGATAAGGACAGGAAAATGATGATCTATCTATCTAGTCGTGTCACTATTTCTTTCGAACCAGTGTGGTGATAGGATTTAAAGTGCGCCTTTCGTGTACTTGACAGATATTTTCGGACTTTTAGGTTCTTCGACATGTCGGTTTCCTCACGATGTTTTCCATTCCGTTTGACTTTAGAGTATACTATTATATTTGTTAGAGAAATTGATTTTATTTATAAGGAACTAGATTTTTATCAGTAATTTTTCTTCAATACATTTTTTATTTACAATAATTTCCTACTTCATAGTTTCAGTGTACAGGTGTTTAGTTAGACTTGATTTGAGTCATCTAACGAACCGTAGTCATTAGTGCACGGCAGTGAGTAATTAATTGTCTATCGTAATTTTATTCTGATAATAATTAATAATAATGAAGTCAACGTTAATACTACTCTTAAATATTTTCGTAATGACTTACACGAAGGAGTTCGCGAATAAATTGGGTAAGTTTGGTTTAGTACTGTTTCACCACACTGAACGAAAGTACATTTTAAGAGCTAAAATGTAAATCATATAACAAGGATGAATACAAAACTCCTCAGGATAATCATATGGTATGTACCTACCTACCTAGCAGTCGCTTGTCAATCATTCGGAATAAAACTAGACGCTCACCTTTTTCAAATAAAAAACAAAATTTATGACCATCTAAAAAACTAGCTTCACGACATTTTCTGCGTTGCGTTCCATTTCTTATACACTTCATCTTCCAAAGTCAGAATTTCTTTATTCCTTAAAATCACGGGGATCATTGGACACGTTTTAAATCTACGTTGCATTTATACTCCGTAACGTGACCAATCGTGAAAGATACAGGTAAGAAACCACGCTTGGCTATTTTTTTTTGAAAATGATTCCTTTGCAACCATGTTCATAAAAGGAATTGGAGCATTCAGTCCCAAGCATTTCATTTTCTACATAATCGAATATTTTATAGTATTTTAAACAATTTTCGTTTTATTAGAGTTTTGTATTTATAAACTGATCTGCTACTTTGTTATATTTTTTCCTTATGCGTCCCCTTCTGCTAGAGTAAAATTTCGGGAATTCCTTTTATAGTGCACCCCTACACTACAACAGAAATATGCCATCCGAGTTTCAAGTCTAATGGTTTAGATAGATACAGCTGTTGTCAGTCATGCCTATTATTATATTTTATGACAGAAAAATATCGTGTCAGTGGTAGAGAAAAGAAATGCTTTAAAAAATTAGATTATTAAATTATTTGTGGCAAACATTTATTTGTAGGTACATTTTATGGGATGTGCTTTGATTTTCATCAGTCAGTCAATAACGTAACAATTTTATATTAACAATATTTAGCTAAAGTAATAATAATAAGTAAACGAAAAGTGATTCGAAATTTTCGTAAAGCGAACATTACTCGCAGGCAATAGCTTTAACTTTCATACATTTCCAAATAATTCGTTTCGACAAACACCTGGATTATTTGCGTTGAAACAATTCCCGTAACGACATGATACGTAATGGAGTGTAAACGAGCCTGTAAGATCCGCCCCGCACGTACGGCGATGATCCCGCCCAGGGAAGTCCATAGACTTCGAAAAAGCCGGGACATTTCAAAAATAGAATCAGTAAGAATCTGTAGGTACTTTTTTAAATTCCCGTAACAAAATAATGCGTGATAGAGTTTAAAAGAGCTTGAAAGATCCGCGTACGGCGCTGATCCCGCCCAGGGGAGTTGTGTAGGTTGAGAAAAGGCGGAATACTCATTTTCAATAGCGTAGAATCGGTGTAAATTCAACGTAGATTTATGACATCTCTAAAATGAAGAAAACACATTTGAAAACTTACAGAATAGTCAATTTCGAACAATAGTGTAGACAGTATTTTTAGGGTACTAAAGTCAAAAGGAACCCTTATTTGTCATGTCTATCTTCAGTGAGATTCATTGCCTAGCCTAAGAAAATTAATCAAAAGCATTTATCAGATTGTGCTGAAACATTTTTAGGGTAGTAATGTTGGTGTCTATATTTATTTTTTTATTTCGTACGTACAAAACCTGGTTCTGTAAAATAACATAGGTAATTTATTAATGTCATGAATCATTTTAAAGACTTAAATCTACGTTAAGTTTACTCCTCTCCAACATGATGGACCAACATATGGGCGATGGGCTGATCACCTGAAACCATGGTTCGCTATAATCTAACTTGGGACTTTGAATCAGGAGTGGTTGCAAGTTTTCTTACCATTATCTGTGGCTCTGCCCACCCCATTAGGGATATGAACGTGGTAATATGTATGTATACATGAATTTAGGCCTCATCACTACACGACCGTTTAAGAAACAGTACAAAGTCGGCAATTTACACGGACTGGCTCAAAAGCCGGATTTCGTTTCCCTATCACGATGATCCTTGTAAATATTCAAACTCCGGGACTGTAGGGTGTCGTTTGCATAAGTACCCAGCCCTTTCGTCGTCCAGACGATGTTATACTTACTTGGAGACATTGTTCCCTTATTGCTGTTCGGAAAAGTTATGATTTCTCTGCTGTTATTCATAAAAGGTACGAAAAGTTACCTACTTTTGATGACCTTGCTGATGGGTGGGTAAGTATGACGCTGGTACGATTCCCGCGACAGACTGTCTGTTGTCCGAGTTGTGTGGTTTCTCTGAACAATATCCAACTTTTTCTTTATACTGTGACGTCAGACGTCCGGGCCGTCAACGTCACGCTCATTGTTTCAAAATTTCGTCGTTCGTTTCTAAGGACGTATGGCCGAGGTGAAACAACGTTTGCCTGTAGATTCGAGTGAGAACGCGTCAGACGAGCACCCCGTCAGTGTTACGTCACTGAGTGGAACTGTGTTATTGTGAAGAGAACATCATCATCATCATCATCTTCCTGCCCTCATCCCATTCTATGTGGGGTCGAACTTGGATCATGCTGTAAGAGTTTTGGCTAAGGTGTTTTATTGTGAAGAGACCAATAAATAAAATAAACGTGATCTCAGAAAACCAGCCGTTTCCTTCTAAAACCGTACCCACGTAACAATACTATTCATGCACGTGATGTCGAAGCCGTCAACATGAGAGGACTACAATATTATCATCATCATAGCCTAACTTCTCATCATCACGGTGTAGTGCAAGTCTTGTTCACGACCCACAGCTTTAACTATATCGTCTGCTCATCTTGCTGTGGGATTTTTGCTGAAATAATTTCAAATTCATGAGGTGACATTTGGGTTGGTATTTTCCCAACATTTCCACGACAATTCACTTGGAGACTTATCAAAAATTCTACTGCAATAAATATGTATGAGGCGGATCTCCAACGGAACAATCTCTTTGTCAACAGTTCTACAGAAAAAAGATATACACAAATCAGAAATAAAGCCACGCTATCACTGCGCGTGGCTCTATTTCTGATATATTTATTCCAGTCGTGTCACTAGTCCTTTCGAACCAGTGTGGTGAAAGGATTCAAAGTGCAACTCGGACTTTCGTGCACGAACTTTTTAAGTTCTGCTACATGCCGGTTTCCTCACGATGTTTTACTTCACCGTTTGACGCAATAAACTTTCCGAACAGAAAAATCCATTGGTGCATGACCGGGTTTAAATCCACGATCTTTGGATCGGAAGGTAAGCTACCACTAGACTACCAGTGCTTTATATAATAATTTTTATACGACCTACATACCTACACTTAAAAATAGTAGGCACACTTAAAAATCAAGCATAGGTTTTTGTTTTAGTCACCTGGCAATTTTTGATTAATTTTTTAGAGTTCAGATTAGGTATGTCACATAACCATTAGAATTTAACTTAATAAAGAAAACCTTTTTAAAAAACTGGGTACGGAGCAACTGGACGAAAGCAAATTATTCTCACTTTAGCTTTCGCTCGCTTTTGTTTCCTTAGTCCGTTTTACCCAGCTTTAGGTATCACAATCTTTGTGGAGCTCTGGACCCTTTTCATTGCACGAGTACATCAAATGATTTTCACCTTCTTGTTTTAATCTAATCTATCTAATAAGCCTACACTCAAATCCTTTGCCAGATATACATACTAAAAACCAATAAAAAAATCTTTAAAACTAATCAAAAATATTTATCTCAAAGTACCCTCACTTTCTCTTTTAACTTTGCAACTCTTCGGTCTTTTTGGGCCCATTTTAGAAATTTAATAGTACTCCTTCAATTTCAAAAAGCCAAGATGTGTTGCGGACCTCGCGGAGGATGCTGATGGATGCGGCTGCCCCTGCATCACGATCTACACTTGCTGCACCAAGATGTGCTAATCACCAAGCAAGAGCATGTTTGCACTTAGAGCGCGCAGGCAAGAAATGAGGCCTGCGATGTCCGCGTGGGCGCAGCAAGCTTTTAACTTTGTGTTGTGTCATGTGAATTAAACTATAATGAATAAACCTGCTAGATCCTACTGCTGGGCAAAGCCTTCCTTTTTCCATTCACCCCGATCTCCGAAGACCAGTTTTTAAAGTTCTGGTTTTATTTCAAATAAATTTGATGGTGTTTTCATGAATTCTCCCTAGACCGATACCTCATCGCCTGCCACAGCACCGACTTCCAATGCTTCCAGCGTCAATACAAGTATCTCAAGGACCACTGGCTGCTGGGCAATGACCAGCTCGGCATCGACTTGTACGAGCCTTACATCTTCAGCTACACCTCGGACACGTGTGTCAAGGTCACCGGCGTGGAGGATAGCGTGCTGGCCGCTGTCAGGTGAGCCACCTTCCGTCCCTGACTTATGTCAACATGGACGAGCCCTACGTCTTGTGCTACACTCCGGGGACGTGTGTCTAAATCACCACCCCCCCCCCCCCGCCCCCCCTTCCTAAGTCAACATGGACGACGAACCCTACGTCTTCAGCTACACTCCGGGGACGTTGTGCGCTATGCCAGTACTCTCAAACGTTGAAGGAAAATATCGTGAGGAAACCGGCATGTCGTAGAACCCAAAAAGTTTGTGCATGAAATGAGACTTTGAGGAGCACTTTGAATCCTTTCACCACAATGGTTCGAAAGACCTAGTGATCCGACGAGCACGTCGTACTGCCACTGTTAATACAATACCATAATACATTATGTATAGATGAAAATATTTCTAACAGGTCCTGGAAATTTATTAGGGAGGCCATGACCAGCAGTGGATTTCTATAGACTGATGATGAAGCTACAGACAGACATTTATCACTATGTGCCTAATGGAGTAACAAGCAATCATAAGAAAACTTGCAGCTACTCCTGATTCAAAGTCCCGAGATGGATATGGTGAACCATGGTGACAAGTGATCCGCCCATCGCTAGGTCGACTTTTACGACATGCTCGGGGAGAGAAGCAGCTGGACGCATTCTATGTTTTTCTTTACTCCCAGTCCAGCAGAGAAGAAATAAGTTAATAAATAACAATTATGAAACTAAAAGGATATTATATCATATTTCAGTATAAATAGCAGCATGGAGATGTACACCATGGCCCTCCAGATGCCCATAAAGATCCGTCAGATAAAGAACACACCTAAACAGACTTGCGCCGAACCTGATTTAGGTGATTTTTTATCTTTACTTAACCTAACTCAAACTCAATATACTTTATCAATAAGATCGGTAAGGATCACTTTGAATCATTCTAAATCTACGTTGAATTTACGCCTGTTCGTAACACGACCAAGCGTGGAAGATACAAGCAAGGAACCAACTGACTGCGAAAAAGGCAAGTAATGGTTTTGGGGCGTATAAGTGTATATGCATTCTTTGGACTGAAACTGTCCTAAACCTGGACTTTGATAAATGAAGTGTCGTTGGATTGGTCTGAATGACGATAGTGTCTTATAGTCTATATTATAAAGTATTGTAAGTTTTTTTTTTAAATTTGTATAAGGGCTTTGCCGTTTAAGTAAGTAAGTAATTTAATGTTACTACGGTTTTTGGAATAGATACTTGTTTATTTTATGTTTTTACTTTATTCAACTCAAAGCTGACGCAATTAAATTTTTTTTTTCAGAATTCGAAGATACTGAACCTCAAAATGGTAAGTCCATAAATATTATATTTTGTAAATTATATTTGTATTAGTAAGTTTCTTTCTGTTAATAAATGTTATTTGTAAGTACTTTCAATATACAAAAGTATAAAATAACTCTTCAGAATTATATTTTTCAACAGTCACAATAAAATAATGTCCATATCTTTTTACGAGACTCAAAGACAACGAAAATTAACTTTTCCACGATATTATAACTTTTTCCAACTTAATTTACAGACAGATAGCAGTATTTGAAAATGATTTACAAAATAAACCGTTGGGAAAGGATATCTACAGACTCGGTTGAGCTATCTATAGATCGTTCGCAATTAAACGATCATAGCTCAACCAAGTCCAGATAAAACCGTGCTCGGACGCTGTCAACCAGTAACTTTTTGTAAATTGTGCTTTGTCTTATTTCAGACAAATCTATGAAGAAATTCTTCGGGAATGGTAAGCATTGAACGGAATTCGACAGTTTTTACTTCCAGTGCACCAGAGAAGTAGACATGATATCTTGATTATAAACAGCAATCAAAACTTTATGTCTAAGGTACACTTAACTTTTTGTGTAACAGAGAATAGGCACTACACTTATGTCCAATGGCACTGGTGGTCTAGTTAATAGTGACCTCGCCTTCCGATGATAAAGTGGTGTACCAATGGATTTTTCTGTGCGAAAAATGTATGTGCGCTATACCAGTACTCTCAAACGGTGTAGGTAAAAGTTGCCTCCTGACGCTGTATAAATCTACTATAGATGGTAAAAGGCCTTTATAATTTTTTGTCAAAAAATTTTTCCGACACATAATTTGAACAGAATGTTAATTAGAACAGGGCATGAAGGGTTGTCAGAGTCAAGTCCAGTCCACTACTGTCCTGTAAGTAGAGACAGACCGAGTAACAATGTGAAAGTGTACCTACCTGTATCTAATAAATAGGTAGGTAAGTTATTTAGGTATTATTGCCTAAGTGTCAAGACGTATTGACTATTGAGCTGGGAGCAATTAGTGCTGAGCCACTCATGTGTATAATACATAATCGTGAATGTCGTTGACGACCTCGGTGGCGTGGCGGGCGAGTGCTCGGTTGAGACGCAAGAAGCGCGGGTTCAATTCTCGCTGCGGGAGAAATACTTGCATCATCATCTTCCTGCCCTTATCCCACTCTATGTGGGGTTGGTACAGCATGTTCCTTGGATCAGGCTGTAAGAGTTTTGGCTAAGGTGTTTTATGACCGGCCGCCTGCCTGACGTCAACCCTCTTTGGGAATACTTGCATGCTGTATTTCATCATGTTGGAGGATACTATCCCGTACTCGACTTTTACGACATGCTCGGGGAGAGAAGCAGCTGGACGCATTCCATGTTTTTTCTTTACTCCCAGGCCAGCAGAGAAGCTTCAAGTCCAGGGAGAAATACTTGTATGTTCTGCAAATATTTCTTCCGGGTCTGGGTGTTGTAGTATTATCTACACTAATATTATAAAGAGGAAAACTTTGTTTGTTTGTTTGTTTGTTTGTACTGAATAGGCTCAAAAACTACTGGACCGATTTTAAAAATTCTTTCACCATTCGAAAGCTACATTATCCACGAGTAACATAGGCTATATTTTATTTTGGAAAAAAATAGGGTTCCGTAAGATATTTGGGTTTTTCGGACACAAGGTGTAAAAAATCAACCAGAAAAGTTACTTATTTTGCGTACGCTGCCTAAACTATAAAAGATAGAACCATAAAATGTTCTAATTAATTGTAGATCTTATAAATATCTACAAAAAAGTCCGCGACACACTATACCCATCTATGTCGAGTGAGGCACAGCAACCATTTTTTTATTTAAAAATCTTGAATTTTTTTTGGACTACATTTAAACGCGTTTATTTTACTCATGCTATTAATCCTTATCAAAATAAATGATTTCATCACTAAGAACAGTTTATGGAGATAATATTTGGTCTTTGAATGATTAAAATTGGACGTTTGGTTTTGAAGTTATGGCGAAATTAAAATATTACGATTTCTGCTGCACGACCGCTGCGTAGGGAGCCGACCTCGCGACTGACCGTGTCTTTCCTGGGTAGGCTTTTTGCAGCGGTAACCGACATCCACGCGGGCGGAGCCGCGGGCGACCGCTAGTGTATTATATGTATGTGTTTACAAATAAAAGTATTCTAGTAGTATTCTATCAGCCATCTGGTGTTCATAGTACAAGCTTTGCTTGGTTTGGGGCTAGATGGCGCTGTGTGAAATGTCCACAAATATTTGTTTATTTATAGAATACAAGCTTGATGAGGACGATGAAAGTTCTTAGGTAGGTACCTTCAAAACTCTTGAATATCTATTAATTTAACTAAAACTTACTGTATTTTGAAATCCTGTATTCGAACTATGGCTCCAAAAAATCAAATGATCTACGCAGCCGTCAAATACCCTACAAACGATCATACAGAAACACTGACCTATCATCATTATTAAGTTTAAAAAAATCTGCTTCTTTCTTTCTATCAATAAATCTACCAAAAATAACCAAGTACTCACACATTGACACGGTAATCGAATTCATAATAACATTTGACGCATGTTCCCCAAATTGGAAACACAACGTTCGACGCGAACCGAATTTGATAAAATATTTGCCAAAGAATATCTCGGCGGTACATTATCCTAAGTGCGTGTAAACCGAACCAGCTCGACTTAGGTTAAGTGGGGGACCTTCGGAGTTGCCAACTTTCCAAATCACTTACGGGGATGGAATCACGTTGGGTCTGGAGTAGCGTCACTTTTTGTGTACCACTGAATTGGATATCACTTGTATCCTAGTTTGATGATGGCGTATTTAGTAGGTAGGCTTTTGAAAGATGAAGCTCCAACTCATCAGGATTTGGTTAAGAGTGTGTAATAGTATTTTGCTCAGTGAAATCGATGTACGACTCTGTTGTTTGTCAATAAAATGTGTTTAATCAAAAATTTAATTAAATTTGTACATTTTTTCTTTGGTTCCTCAAAGTGAAAACACGATATAAAAAAAACACAATTATAAAAATCCATATTGATCTCGGGAACCCATATTTTCAGATGATTTTTACTTTTTTAGGTAGGTAATTAATAACTATTACTTTAGTTGTTGAAACCAGTTGTTTGAGTCATTTTGTAATTTTCTTCAATTATTTGATTAGGCGAATTTTTTTATATTTTATGCTTAATCCAAACAAATCTATATTCCAGTGACAATGACAGTGACGTATCCGTACACCCTGAGGCAGAAGAAAGGCAAGGTGCACATGCTGCTGGACGAGGAGACCTTGAACGTGGTGCTGGACATCCCCGACCACAGCGATTACGACCGGGAGAGCGAACTCGAAAGTATGTGCTAGCTTAACGATAGTGGGAGATACCTTGTTTTTCAATCCATCAATGTCGTGGATTCAAATCCAGGAAGTAGCCTAGTGCATAGATACTTCGTTTTTCAATCCATCCGAAGGTCGTGGGTTCATATCGTGGAAGTTTTGTCGACTCCGAAGGTGTGGCGGGCGAAGGCCCGGCTGAGATGCGAAAGGTGCTGGTTTAGAGCGAGCGATTTCCGCAGCGTGAGAAATGTTTGAATGATCTGCACATATTTCTTCCGGTCTGGGTGATGTGGTACAATTATACGTGGAGTCAAAACTATGTTCGTGACTGTTATTTATTTAGTAAACTAATGGTTCTGGTTCTAAGAACACGATGAAGATAGCCCGACTGTTTCTATTGTATTAGTTGTTAACATAAGAAAACCAGTATATTGTAGAACCTAGAAAAGTTCAAAGATGTGCCAACTTCACAAAAGAAGCTCTCTTTGAGCCAAACTTTAATCAATCCACCACACTGATTAGAAAGAACTAGTGAAACTATTAGCAGTTCACGAAAGGAGCCTTTGAGGCGCACCTTTAAATCTTTTCACCACACTGATTGGAAAGAACTAGTGATGCGATTAGTAGTAGTAGTAGTTCAATTCTTCACAAGAGACGTGGGTTCGATTCCCGCTACGGGAGAAATGTTTGTATGTTCTGGAAATATTTCTTCCGGGTCTGAGTGTTTTAGTAATATAGGTACTGTAGGTAATAGGTATGTATTAAAAGTATGTGTTTACAAAAAAAAACGTATTTAAGAAGTATTGTATCAGCCATCTGTTTCCATAGTACAAGCTTTGCTTAGTTTGGGGCTAGATGGCGCTGTGTGAAATGTCCACAAATACTTAAAAAAAATCTATTCAAAATTTCTTTGTTTCTTAAAATTTCTAGGATCATATGAACATGAATTTACATCTGTTGGGAACGCGACCAAGCGTGGAAGATACAGATTAAAAACCACGTAGCAGTTAATAGTAATATTTTTGTCTTTACCTAGCCCCAAAACACAGAGAGTCCAGCCCAAAACATTACGATATTCTAACTCAAATCAGTAGGTAGCAAATGAAGCGTACTTTCAATTTTCTGCCATAATTGTTTCCGTCGGGCGTCCATCGATCACCCTCTAATAACAACGCCGTTTTGTTTGTTACGGGATTTACAAGCTAAATATTGAAAATTTGTATAATTCCGTCCGTTTGTTATTTCCCAGTTAACTAGATTGTGTTTTTGAAGTTTCCAATCGCGCTATCTTAGATCTTACGCTGGATAGAACGCACGCAGATCTTAAAAGCGGTAGGTAGCGTATGATATCAAAAAATAGCAATATACAACGCAAAAAAATGTGCATAAACGAAAAGTGTTAAAATATTATTTACACATACATTATTATTACGCCTGTATTCCTAGTGGAGTGTGCAGAGCCACAAGTAATCATAACAAAACTTGCCACTCCTGAATCAAAGTCCCAAGATGGATATGGTGAACCATGGTGACAGGTGATCAGCCCATCGCCCATATAGATGGTCCATCTTTACGATATGCTCGGGGAGAGATTCAGCTGGACGCATTTTAAGTTTTTTCGTTACTCCCAGTCCAGCAGAGAAGTAAATATTATTTTCTTTGGATATTACGTTCAGAATAGCAAGATTGCACTGTACCTACCTAAAGCTATTTATTAAGTGCTTCAAGTAACTTCCAAGAGTAACTTAGTTTCCTCACACTTGTACAGAAAATATAGCAATATGTACCAACTAACTCGGGCGTGGACAAACTTAACCTTTCCAAACTTTACCTACAAACTTGTCACACTCGAGAAAACACGTAAGAATCCTTTTAAGTAGCAAACTTCCCAACCAACCGCATTACTACTAGCTATTAGATGATAGATAGATAGAAAGTTCTTTATTGCACAAGAAATAACATGTACATAGGCGAACTTAATGCTAATTAGCATTTTCTTTCAGCTAACCTTTGTGAAATTTGGAGAACAAACAGAGGTAGTGCTTTATAGGAGACTAAAAAGTGAGAGCACTGGTGGTTTAGTTGGTAGTGACCCCGCCTTCCGATCCTAATGTCGTGGGTTCAAATCCGGTCGTGTACCAATATATTTTTCTGTCCGAAAAAATTATGTGCGCTATACCAGTACGCTCAAACGGTGAAGGAAAACACCGTGAGGAAACCCGCGGCTTAGTTAGCTCCGCACGTATTGACCACGTCTTTCCTGTGGACAAGGCCGACTAAGCTGAGAGGATGGAAAAGGTGCTGGGCAAGCCTACTCCATCTTAATTCCTCCCTTTTATTATTTGTTATTATAGCGATAAAAGAAGTACACACTCTATGAAAACTTCAACTCTACCTATTACGGTTCATTAGATACAACCCGCTGATAGACAGACGGACGAAAATTCGGCGCGGACGGACAGCGGAAGTTTAGTAATAGGATCCCGTTAGCACCCTTCGGGTACAGAACCCTTAAAAGCATAATCCTGACAAACGTTTACTCATAGATTAAAGTTTTATGCCGTGACGATTAATGGAAACTTTAAGGAGCGGTGTAGTGGGAGAAAACCCTAATCAGACAAACTGATGCTAAACTTCCTAAAGGGTAATAATGACATACAATTTTATTCATAGCCACTTTATTTCCTTTTGAAGTGTTAGTACCTGTTGAGTTGACCTATTTGTCGAAAAGTATTCCGTAAGCGGTCTTGTCATGGCCTTTTACCTCTATACTAGATGATTTACACAGTGTTAGAAGGCAAGCCTTCGCTAACGAAGCCCAAGACAATTTTTAGATGGGCCAGGCCCAAGGTATCTGTTCTTGAAAATCACCAAAATGGCACATTTCCATTGATTTCTTTCAATTTCGTAGTTTCGAAAGACTTTATTTTGAAGCTTGGCTGAACTTACCCACAGGAAAGACATGGTCGTGAGTAACTGACTAAACCAATAGCACAGATCAATTTTCGATCAGAAAAATCCATCGGTGCTAGACCAGATTCTAACCCACGACCGTAAGAAAGCGGGGTTACCGCTAAACTACCAGTGTTCTCAGGTCTTTTCATAAATCATATTTGGCTCCTTTCAAAACACATTTAAACTCGACTGGAGATGCAATTTGTAGATAAATGTTTGTCTAAGTTCAACGCCTGAATATCGGCTAAGTGGTAAGTTGGAACTTTAGTTGAAAAGTTTGGCCTAAGTTTAACCTATCGAAATACTGTGAGCTAATGCTTTTCAACTTTGATATAATAAGGCTTCTGTGATTCTCGAAATAACCTAAGTACTATTGATTGGTTGAATATTCATTACGTGTATTTAAAATAAGCTCTTGCTGGAAGGGTGCTTTTATTCCGTAGACGAATTTAGAATAATTACTGCTTAACTGTCATTATTTTATCTGTGAAAGGCTTATTTTCATTTGCGTGTTATTTTTATTGTTTAGAAAATTATGTATACGTGTTTATAGGCTAATTTTATCACATTCAAATCAAACACAATGTAGGTATATTATTTTTATGAATAAAAAAAATGTTCGGTGTTCATATTTGGCAAGGTTACTGAGTATTCTTTGGAACTAGTGTGGTGAAAGGAATGAACATATTTTTGAACTTTGTAGGTTCTACTACATACCGGTTTCCACACGAAGTTTTCCTTCAACGAGAGAAGATAACATCCATACATACATACAAACATACATATTATCATGCCCGTATCCCTAACGGGATGGTCAGAGCCACAAGTAATCATAAGAAAACTTGCAGCCACATCTGGTTTAGTCCCAAGATAGATATGTTGAACCATGGTGACAGGTGATCAGCCCATTGACCATATAGATGGTGCATCATGTTGGAGAGGATACTATCCCTTAGTCGACTTTTACGACATGCTCGGGGAGATAAGCAGCTGGACGCATTCTATGCATTTTCTGTACTTCCAGTCCAGCAAACAAGTTAGCGAGAGAAGCTACCAGTACCTACTGATAAATAGCGCACATACAATTAATAAGTCGTTTGCTTTTAAACATAGTTGGTTCAAGATGTTAGTTTCCAGCGAAGCTGTACGAATGGTCGGAGTGGGCATACGACATGGTGCAACATGTGGACGTCGCACAGCACTGCCTCGTTCCCTTCACTGGGCAGCTGAGGAAGGTCATGGAACGACTCCCCATTCAGAAGTAAGACACTCATAATAAAATTACCAGACTGCGGTGATGACACTTTTCTCACGTTGTGGGGACCACAGAAAAGCAAATTATTATTGGAACTCTGTTCCGAGAAAGACAAATATGGAAATTAGGGTCTGCAAGTACAAGTAAGTTCGTATGAGCTAGTGGCCAACTCTTGTGACGGAGTTTTTAGGCCTAAAAGCTTCATGGCTTAAAGTCCGGGACCGACAATTTAACGTGCCCTCCGAAGCACCGAAG
Source organism: Scotopteryx bipunctaria (assembly GCA_949320045.1). Classification (NCBI taxonomy): domain Eukaryota; kingdom Metazoa; phylum Arthropoda; class Insecta; order Lepidoptera; family Geometridae; genus Scotopteryx; species Scotopteryx bipunctaria. The sequence goes on from OX439449.1 coordinate 841,187, forward strand.
CGTTCAGCTCGTAATGCCACAGGGTTTGCAAGTTATTCTTCACTTCCATATGATTATGCAAGAGAGAGCGGCCTGAGTAGTCTTTCTTGGTGAACAGAGTATACGTGTGAGGATATAATAGTTCGGAACTTCACATTGCAAAATGTGAACGTGGCCAGTTTATATACATTAATAAAATTATTCGAAGGTGTCAATTACAATTTTCATGCTTTGTTGTGCTGAACTTCTTTGAACATTTTTGTATTTTAGATTTCTGCTGTTGTATCCAGAAGAAGATTACACCGATCTACAATTCTCGTTCAATTCCGATATTGTGATGCAATACGAACAGTGAACTGAATAAATTATTTCACCAGCCTCGTTCTTTTATTTTAAACCTCTCTTTCATTAAAATAGTCTACAACACTAAATTTTTAGGTCCATTTAACTTTCAATCAGCCTAAAATTCACCTCTCATAAAACGGTTATATTAAAACGGTCTTAACTAGTTAGTTATATAATAATCGGCGAAGATGTGACGATCACCGTCGCTCAAAATTGCCTATTAGCAGCGAGGGCTATTAGTTCGGGAAAATAATTAAAACACCGGACCGGGATAAAGCGATAATTCTTCCGGTCGAGAGATCCGGATAAAAATAGCTGGTTATAAATGAGCATGATTAATATCCGGCGTTTGCACACGCACGTGATAACGCGGCATGTCGCATTGTGGTAAGAACTATAGAAAGCAATCAAAGCCGAAAAGAAGATACTTGAAAGAAAAGAAGAAGAATACTTGGAATAGAAAAAAACATCGTCCAGCATTACATTAGTTATTATGTTATGTGTGATAATGTTTTATTGTGAGTATTGATTAAGATCCCAATCGTTGGGAGGGGGCGCTGGAAACTGCGATACAGTTTTTAAGTTAACTAAGGCAGTAAGTTTTCAACGTGTTAAATTTATTTATTAATCTATCTTTACTATTGTTACAATAATGGTAAAGCATATTGTGTCCACCTCTGTATTTCTATCTTTCTATTGTTAGTTCTGTTCTGTTTTTATGTATGTTGCTGTGATTGTCGTTGTTGCAACCTACTCTCCCTACCCTACCTAGGTTACAGCCGAAAATCAGCGTTGGTTGTAAGTTCTACTTACTTCCAACACATACTGAGCTGGACGCCTTTTTGGCACCCACACTTTTAGTTAAGTAGTATATAAGTTAGTTTAAGGTTTTTTTTGTGTGCCAAATAAATGTTTCATTCATTCATTCATTCATTCATTCATTCAACGTGTTCCATGTTTCTTTGTAATGATGTATTATTTTTATCAAATAAATTATGTTTATGTGAGTGTGTAACAGCTAAAATTATGGCTGAAACATGAAATTCAAACCTAATTTTTTTTTTATCCGAGTAAGTAACATAGAGGAAGCCCATAGATTAAAATATAAAAAATAGAAAATGTGTTTATTTCAGACCAAATATCCTTATTGTGTTTGTAGCAAATTTACAACCTACGAGTAAATTAGTACTTACCTACTTAAAATAAAACCTACAAATAACTAAGGCCATCTTTTACCATCTATAGTAGATAATTTATACAGCGTCAGGGGGCAACTTTTACCTTCACTAACGGGACGCTGTAGTGCCCGGGACGAATTAAGATGGAGTAGGCTTGCCTAGCACCTATTCCATCCTCTCAGCTTAGTCGGCCTTGTCCACAAATAACATTACCTAAAATTATTGAGATACGAAGCGGATGATGGGTCTAAGCACTGCCAGCCTGCCTCATTAGGCCGAGAACAGATCTTCAACAACAACGGTTAGAAGGCTATTGGACCACCACATAACCGGCGCACCAGGGACGCGGACGACGACAACCCTGTGAGTTACTGATTGAAGTGCTCATGGCGTAGCTCGCTTAGACGTTCTTGATTGATCGTTGAAGCTAAGCAACGGGATGGGTGACCGCAAGTGGCATTACGAGCGCTTCCGTGTTTAGGAGGGCACGTCAAATAGTCGGTCCCGGCTTTTAAGTCTAAAAACTCCGTCACTAGAGTTGGCCACTAGCTCATACGAACTTACTTAGTGATGGGATGACGAGTGACAGGAGATGGGAAAGCGAACATGTTGTACCGACCCAACCAAGTGGGAAAGGGCAGGTAAATACTGACAGAACAACATCGTGTGCAAACACCTTAAGCTACCTAATACGCTAAAATTAGGGGTGCTCCTATATTGGTCCATATCCACCATTTTACGTTTTTGTTTACGCTCTCCGCCAGCGATTGGTGATAGGTGTTTACGAGTGAACCCTAATATGAAATTCGCTGCCAGATAAAATTCATTTTTATCCATTTGAGCTTTCACTATTTATTTACTGTATTTGATGAATTCCTTTCAACGTTGTTTATAGCATTCAGCTTTATTTGAAAACGGAAAATGCGCGTTACAAATATTTATTAATATTCTTTCAAATACAATGATAGTAATATTTTATAACTACTGACGAGGCTTTGTCCTCGGCTGGTATCTGATTAAAAACTAGTCTAAATCACTTTCCGGCACACACACACACACACACACACAGAAGGTTTGGTTGATAGTTGCGACACACTTGTTCCAAAATAAATTACATATTTTGTGTGTGAAATAAACAAACCAACACACTTTCCCGTACACACAATAATTAGAAGGGAATTTGAAAAGTCAGTGAGTGAGTATAATGTAAGTTTTTTCCATTCATAATGCCGAACTGATTTGGCTGTAACTTGGAACATAGTTTATGGTCAAGAATGACAAACCAAAATCTGGAATTGTATCCAATACAAATTCTAGCCATCAACTGTGAAAATAAGACTCTCACGTTTCCGACGATATTTATTGAAATAAACAAACTTAAAATATTCCAATAAAACCTCGTCTGAGCACTTGAAGCTAAATTGACTCTTTCAAGTTGGCCGGCAACTAATGACGCGGCTCGTAACTTCACCTCAATTGATTTATTCACAAGTTGAGCCAATTTGTTGACATTTTACGGGTCAAATCGTTAAGAGGGAAATTATAAACAACAAATTGAACAAATAGATTTCATATTCCTTTCTGAAGTAACTAATTTAAATATTTTTTAAAGGTTGCAGCTAAAAAATAAAGACGACCTGGTATGGTAAGCCCAACCCAAGCAAAAACAACCCACGAATATAGTTTCTGAACACGTGGATCACCGGATTGGAATGAAATCTCTATGCGATTTAGCGTCATTCATCTACGCTGAGAGAAAGACTAAGCTGAAAGGATGGAATAGGTGTTGGGCAAACCTACTGCATCTTAATTCATCCCGGGCACTACAGCGTCCCGTTTGTGAAGTTAAAAGTTCCCTCCTGACGCTATATAAATCATCTACTAGACGGTAAATGGCCTTAGGGTGTAGCTAAGGCCATTTACCATCTAGTAGATGTATCTTTGTATTGTCACATACGATCTTTAACACTGTTTGACAATTCCGCTGTTACTATGCCTAACCTATTGTTGCTATAATAAACGATAATCCAAACCATTAACTAGCCTAAGAACAAGTTATAGAAATCCAGTTCATTTGTTAATTTCATAAAGAAATCCAGTTTTCTTCTTAAAATAAGTCTTTACAAAATTTCAGCCATCGCCATTTCAGAGTCCTTTCGAGTATTTCAAAGGAAGGATGTTTAGGCCATCATTAACTGAGTACCATTAAATACGTTGAATTTTATTCATTATGAGCCAAGGAAGCCTTTTACGACGAGTCGGGAAGGGACGTAACACTTCAAGATGGCTTGGTGGAAGGAAGGAGATGATAGCGGGCATAGCGACCGATGACTAGCGTATATTCTTATATCCTTTCCTTTGCCTTCTCTAACATGTCAAACAGAACAGAGTATAGAAGCTATTCCATTTTCGAAAATCGTATGTATTTTTAACATACATAATTATCACACCTAACCTAACGGATATGGCGAACAATGGTGATAGGTGATCAGCCCATCGCCCTTATAGAATAATCCATCATGTTGGAGAGGATACTATCCCTTAGTAGACTTACGACATGCTCGGGGAGGGAAGCAGCTGGACGCATTCTGTGTTTTTCTTTACTCCCAGTCCAGCAAAGAAGTAAAATGCTTGAATAAAAAAATGGAATCTTACTAACATTATAAATCTACTTAATAGTTCTTTCGAACCAGTGTGGTGAAAGGATTTAAAGTGCGCCTCAAAGGCTCCTTTCGTGACACATATTTTCGAACTTTTTAGGTTTTGCGGCACACTAGTTTCCACACGATATTTTCCTTCACCTATTGAGAGTACCTACTGCGCACATATAGCGAACATAAATTTTTGAACAGAAAAATCCATTGATGCTCTACTGGATTTGAACCCATGACCTTAGGATCGATACCACATACCACCAGTGGTCATCGCGTTGGGTAATACGATGTTCTCTCTTGAATTGGACAGTGGTAAAAAGGTCACATCAGCATTGTAAGCTTGACTGTAATTTTTATTGCCGACCGTCGTCACCGACTTCAACAAGCTTCTTTCGAGCATGTTCTGTAAGTAACGCTTTCCTTTGGAATAAATTCCGTTAGGATTCTCTCCAACATGATGAACCATCTATATGTGCGATGGGCTGATCACCTGTCACCACGGTTCACCATATCCATCTTGGGGCTTTTAATCAGGAGGGGCTGCAAGATTTCTTATTTTACTTGTGGCTCTGCCTATCCTATTAAAGATACGGGCTTGATAAATGAAAGTACATATCGTCGTTGTAGTGCGAGAATTCACTAAGTGATAATTTTAGCCAAAATCAGTTATTGATGGCAAAATATTTTTAAACCCATTATGCACCTTATAAGAAGGTAATAGAGTTTTTTTTTTAATTTCGGTAAATATAAAAATGTCAGAAGTACTTATATGCTTGTTGAGCTAAAAATCAGACTACGAAAAAGCGGGATTTTTCGAAATTCAACCCCTAAAGTGATGAAAACGTTTTTATAGAACTTTCTAAAGCGTGTTGCGATTTGCTCAGTTCGGATAATGCAAATGCAAAATAAATGGACACGTTTTAGGATTTTTCAAAGAAACCCTTAAAAAGAAGTGAAATAGGTACTTATATAAGCAACCTAAGGCGTACCAAGTCGCGGACAACAGTTAGTTCTTTATAATTATGAGCCAACCCTCTTATCACCTGCAGCGTCGATTGACAAAGGTGAAATATATTTATCAAAGTTTTTGTAGAATAAAATTGTAGAGTTTGTAATCAACAGGTAGATAGTCAGGTACCTATGGACAGGTACCCGGAACCAAGTGACAGCTAAGACGTCTGTGTCGGTTACATTACAAGAATCAACAGGTCTCAGGCAACTGACCCAGATCAGCCCGATTTAGGGCGGTTACGCACTGCATCCGATCCGAATCCGTGAAAATACGGATATAAAAAAATCGGACCGAATTCGGATATTGCTTACTCACTAATCCGATCTCTGATCCAAACCGCGCAGCTCGGGCACATCTCGGATTCGAATGGGACACAGTGAGCAAGCGTTCATACAAACAATACTACGGCTACTCGGTCCGTCATTCTGTTCCGAATAGGAGACTCACAGATGACGGAAATCGGATCTAAGTCAAAGTCAAAGTCAAAAATTTTTATTCCATAAAATCACTGGGATCTAGTTTGTAAACTACCATACAAATAGTTCTATGAACGTAGGTATTTTCTCTGATTCGGATCGGATGCAGTGCGTAACCGCCCTAAATATACCGCCCTATGGCGTCTCGGGAATAACTCGAACTTACGCATTATTTATGTTTATCACTTCGGTTTGAAACTTTCCTGTTTTTAAGAGGGTTTCCATAAAAAGTTTCTTGAATGTGAGGAAGTAGAAAGTTTAATGTATTCGTAAGAAGTCTCTGTACTTTGTCAGGTACATCCTCGAATAAGAAATAGCCTAGACGTCATATTATTATACATACTATGTTTATTAAGCACATAAAGTTTTAAACAAATCATGAAGCGTTCTAAACGTTCTCAATAAATAATAAGAAAAAATGTAAGATAAAACCAGTCAACCTACATGAAAAATGTTTCTCGTATGGAGCCCCCTTTTATTTTTATTATATTTTGTTGTTAAAGCGGCAATAGAAACACACACTGTGAAAATTTCAACTTTCTATTACGGTTCATGAGATACAGCCCGCTGACAGACGGACGGACAGCGGAGGCTTAGTAATAGGGTCCCGTTGGCACCCTTCGGGTACGGAACCCTAAAAAACGTACAATCACCGTGGATGATGACATCACAGAAGCTACATTTCTTTCGGGTCTAGGTATAGTGTTACGCGACACGGAATCCTAGTGTGGGGTCAGAACTCAAAACTATTATATAAAAGTTGGGAGTTTTATCTAAGTTCCTCTATTCGTTTCGATATCATCTTTATTCTAAACTAGGTCGTCTCAAAGCCCAACTTCCTGGTAACGGCAGATAGTGAGCAATCGATAGTGGGTTCTGTTCCCACTCCCATCGGATCCAATTTTGTTTCAAACAACTTTTGCCTCTCGAAACTTCGTCAGCATTATGCTTTTGTAGGGATGGGGTGGGGAGATCGATTGTAAATTAATATCGAGATGGAAAAACTAGCTGAAAAAAGCCAGCTTCAGTGGTGCCGCATTAGTGAAGCTGCGACAGAGTTATTACGCAAATAGAACGTCGTGGGTTCAAATTCGGTCATGCGCCAATGAAAAAAATCCTGAAAAAACTAATAAGCAAAAAAGAGGAATAGACGAAAATTACACTAGGTGAATATCGCTTATACTGTCAACATAATTTTTATTTATGTACCCAGACAAAAAAACATATATGTTAATTCAGTACAAGTTTCATTCAAATCCGTTCAGCTGTTTAGGCGTGATTGAGGCACAAACATACAAACATCCTCACAAACTTTCACATTTATATTCAATACTATCCGAGAATTATCTATAAGAGCTAAAATAAACTCATCAAAAATTATCTTATCTAAATCTACTTTCTTACCCAACCTTATGCTACGGTGAACCATTAGCGTTAAATGACAAGTGTAGCCACACAATTTGTCATACGATAGACAAACATTTATAATTAGCGGCAGAGAAGTTTGAAGTTTCAAGATATTTTATCGTGCAAATCGTTTAAGCAATAAACTATCATTATAATATTATCGACACTCTCACATCACTAGCCCGGTTCAGTATCCGATGTTCTCAACTTATCGGCATATCAAGTGCTTGAACTATCAGCACGCATCGATGTAATGGACTCATATCGATGTAACTTTTCCTCCCTAAATTGTCCATAATACTTGAGATAAGAACGGTCATCCTACTAATATTATAAACGCGAAAGTTTGTATGCACGGATGTATGGATGTTTGCTCTTTCACGCCTAAACGACTGAACGGATTTGAATGAAACTTGGAATATACATAGTACATGTACTGGATTAATATATAGGTTATTTTTTATCAAGGTACCACGCTGGCGAAGCCGCGGCAACTAGTCTAATATAAGTTTGTAATAGTTTAACAGTTTCTAGAAGACAATCCTTTCCACACTCGTTTTGACACGAAAAAACGTCGTCTACAACTCTTATCTCTAAATTAAGTAGGTCAAAAGCTATCGGGATCAAAGATAGCAGAACCGGATTGGAACCTACGACTTTAGGATGACTACCACTAGACCAGCAGTGCTCTCACAAAGCTTGATGTCTGCTAGCTTACTGATCGGAGTGTTGAACTAGTGTTCACTCGTGTCCACTGACGGCAGGCAGCGCGTACTTGACTTGTACAGTAAAACGGACTAAACGTTTTATTTCAAACTAGCGACTCGCCCCGGTTTCGCACGGGATAGACATACACCATTGCGGACTTTTTTGTAGAGCTTTTTAAGGTGTGCAATACTGTAGTACATTATTTTGATCTATCTCGTAGGGTACAGCCAGCGTTTGCAATGTAAGCGCAAAGAAATGTGTTTTTACGACATCACATTAGACACCTCTAAAATTATCAGTGTTTCTCAAATATATAATGGATATATTATATTTCTCTCCTTTAAGTACTTTGTACTTAAAAGAGGGTCCCAACCCTGGTTTACATATTGTAATATTTTTGGCTTCGAATAAACATTTATTTATTTATTTATTATTTATTTATATTATACATATAAACCTTCCTCTTGAATTACTCTATCTACTGAAAAAGCCACATCAAAATCCGTTGCGTAGTTTTAAAGATCTAAGCATACATAGGGACAGACAGCGGGAAGCGACTTTGTTTTATACTATGTAGTGATAGTGATATGATTATAGACTATCTAGATAACTCGATGATGACCAGACGACCTCGGTGGCGTAGCGGGCGAGTGCTCGGCTGAGACGCAAGAGGGTGCGGGTTCGATTCCCGCTACGGGAGAAATGTTTGTATGTTCTGTAAATATTTCTTCCGGGTCTGGGTGTTATAGTATTATGTATCATAAGTATGTGTTTACAAAAAAAAAAAGTATTTTATCAGCCATCTGGTGCCCATAGTACAAGCTTTGCTTAGTTTGGGGCTAGATAGCGCTGTGTGAATTGTTCACAAATATTTATTTATCTAATTTAGTTTCAGACTTATTTCATTACTCTTCCTCATTTCAATTGTTTCTTTTTCTATTTTCTTTGTGCTCTGTACTTCCGTGAAAGAATGGGGTACAGCCAATTAGATAATTGTTTCGTGTGAAAGGGGACAGCGGCGTTTACACTTGATTAACTAATATGTCCCGACACTGTTAGGAAATAATCAATAAACTATTTTGATTATATCTTGCTCTTGGGTTGTAAATTAGTGGTGGTTATCTTGTCCTTCCGATCCAAATATCGTGGGCTCAAAAACGTGCGCGTTAGTAACACGTAACCTATAAAATAAATACATGATAAATAACAATAGTACAAGCTTTGCTTAGTTTGGGGCTAGATGGCACTGTGTGAAATGTCCACAAATATTTATTTTTAATATAATTATTAATAGTCAGGAGACAACATTTTACCTTCACAAACGGAATTTTTTCGCACAGAAATCCATTGGTACACGACCGGGTTTGAACCCACGACCTTAGGATCGGAAGGCAGGTTCACTACCAACTAAACCATCAGTGCTCTCAGTCAATAGAAAGTAGTAAGTAACTTGCTGTAAGATTATCATAATCAAAAGCAATAAATGAGCGGTTTGTCGGTTCTTGAAGCGGTTACTAGCACCCCCATTATTTTAATTATGACACTCAGAAACTGCAGGGAGGCATAAGCTCATATCCTTTAACGATGTACCCGATGTATCCGACGTCCCGTGACGTAGTGACGTCCCGCGGCGTAGCGACGTCTCGCGACGTAGCGATGTCCCGCGACGTAACGCTACGTCCCGCGGCGCGTCTCGTAGCGTCTCGCCGTCTCAAATTTAATTAATACCCTCCTCACGTAAATTAGTTAGAGGCTTATAACTTGGGGACGTGCTTTGGGCGCCGGAAAATGGTGGGATAAACGTTTTGTTACTAACATTTCGTTGGGATAAAAATCTTTCTTCCCTATTACTAGCTTCCCCTCACGGCTTCTCTAGCATGGTATCTGGATAAAAAGGGGCCTAATGTTATTCAAGGTTAAGAGCTACGTATATTTCAAGTTTCGTTAAAATCCTTTTAAAACAATCTCAGTTTCAGTAGGTATTTTAAAATGGATACTTAACCGTTTAGCGAATAAAGGCTATTTTTATTTTATTACAAAGTAGGATGAATGAACGTAAGTGAATACAAATACGAGTATACTATGATGACAACACAAACCAAATCAAATCAGTATGGATGCTAGGTAACCGTAGCTAGACCAAATGCAAATTAGCCAGCCAAACTGAATTTGTGATTACATAGCTACCTGTATCTCATTAAATGGGTAGATCTGTTTGATGAATATTAATTCAATTGAAAATCGTTTAATTCATAGATGTATATTTTTTATTTTTTTATTTGTGGAGAAAAACATCGGGAAACCGGAAAGTCGTAGAACTCAAACAAAAAGTTCGAATACATGCGTCAAGCGCACAAAAACAGCATGTTTAACGCGTACATTAATCCTCCGCACTGGTTCGAAATCAATATCGACATGGCTAGTAGTAAAGTCTAAGTATTAGTAGTAAAAAGCGCGGTCAACTTTCATGGTCCTTTGAGCCGGATCTGTTCTTGATTGAATACACAAAGGAATGATTCTAGAGTTTATGAAAGCAATAATGATAAAGCCCGCGGAACTCGGTCAATTAGTTCATAACTAAGCATTTTTTGTAACAATAGGATTTGGTAGCTTTACCAACTTCACGAAGGATTTTTGAAGTTAATTATTTTTTCTTCAAAACCTAATCAAACTCAAGTGCCTTTCCATTGAAAGTGTTTATACTTGTAGATAATTCTCCGTTCTACAACCGGATCGTCACCATCCTGATACAAAATAATAACCGGTCAAGTGCGAGTCGAATTCATAAAGGGTTCCATCGTACATTAAAAAAAATCTTGTATGGAGCTTCTCTTTATTTTTAAAAGAAATAGGCAATAGAAATACACACTGTGAAAATTTCAACTCTCTACCAATTTTAAATATATATCACGGTTCATTAGATACAGTCCGCTGACAGACGGACGGACGGACGGACAGCAAAGGTTTAGTAATAGGGTCCTGTTAGCTCAAGTCAAACATATTACGTCGGGTCGATTTGATTAAGGAACATGTTAGTGAGCTATAATTAAAATCGAAAGTGACATTCCGAATCGGACGAAAATTTTTTGCTCGAAATGTCACTTTGCCACCGTTTGCGACGGTCTTTAGATTGTGAATTATATTTGTATAAAGGCAGGAAAATTATGATTTGTAGATACTTGTATTAGTTGTAAGTTTTTTTTTTCGTGATTACTTTCTCATTTTATAAGAAGCACGAGTAAAAAAGAATTTGTAATCACGGTCACCAATCAAAAAAGTTCCGGTCGGGGGTCGCCAATCGAGTAAAATTAAATTGAAATAGTTCCAACTAGACCAGCATCCATCAATGGATGCCGGAGACGGAAGTAAGAAATTAGTTTGCGAAGTTCCCGACGTTCTTCGATTAACGTTTTTTTCCTTCTGCGACAGTTTTAGGTTCCAACATCGTTTTGCAGAAAAAAGATGAATTTTAGTACCAGAAAAATCCATTGGTGCAAGGTCGGATTTGAACCCAACCTACGGCCTTAGGACCGGGAGGCGGGTACCGTTACTACTAAACCACCAATGCTCTAATAGGAAATGGAATATTCCGACTATACCTACACTCTAGCGACTTAAAATTAGCATAGCCAGTACTAGTCTCCAATTCTTAGTCAAGTCTGTCGGGCTAAAAAGGCCACTTTGAGCAATTCATTTATAGCAATTCGTTTGTCGATTTTATAGCTAATCCTAAGCGACTCCTGTAATTTTAGTAAAATGGTCCGAATCGTAAGTGTACGCAATTCGATTCAGCAGTAGATTCATATTTGGCTATAAAATGGTCGGAATTTTGATAAATCGTACGCAATTCAATTTAGCAGCAGATCGAATAAAACCTTTTTATGTTGTGTGTTTTATTATTATAATCATCATCATCTCTTATCCCACTTAAGTACGTGGTGGCACAACATGTGTTTTTCTTCCACAGTATCATCCTTCATCTAAGTATTAACTAAACCTATAGAAGTTATGAAACGATATTGTGCAACCTTCACTTCCAACCACACGAGTCCTTCAGTGTCATCGGTCCATCGGGTGGAAGGCCGTTATACTCGATGCCCGGTCCGTGGCTGAAATTTGTAAACTTTTACTTCCCAAAAGTTATCTATTCTTCGAGCTATTTTGACCTGCCCATTGCTACTTCAACTTGCATATTCCATAAGGTATTTATATATAATAGCTTCCATAGCTGTGGAATAAACAATGTACCTAGCTTGGCGAGGAGCTGAGCAGTCAGCCAGCGACCGCAAGCTAATCTGGCTGAGCCCTCAAGGGGTCAACAAAGAACAATTCCAGGCTGTCTGTTTATGTTCCCTATCAGCTTATTTACAGATTTCTGAACAATATTACACGTTGTTAAAATGTTAGTGCTGAACATTCAAAGTTATTGTTTCCTGTATGAAAGAACTTTATTAACAGAAAGAAACTTAAAACTAATACAAATAAAATTTACAAAATTCAATTTAATTTCAATTGTTTGATTTTTTTGCTTATTTTGTTAATACAATTTTATTATTCTTTTCCATTAGTTAGGTACTCGATTATTTACTCTATCGACTATATTTTAATATTACTATTTATTTTTTGTATGCTCTCTGTGACCAGATTATATTAACATTTGACAAGTCTTTATTTTTAAGCGGTTTATGTCACATGATTGCATTAATGTAGGTACATATGTTATGTTGGACTAAGGCCGACTAAGTTGAGAGGATGGTGTAGGTGCTGGGCAAGCCTACTCCATCTTAATTCGTCCCGGGCACTACAGCGTCCCGTTTTTGAAGGTAAAAGTTGCCTCCTGACGCTGTATAAATCTTACTTATATTATAAATGCGAAAGTTTGTGAGTTTGGATGTTTGGATGTTTGTGCCTCAATCACGCTTAAACGGCTGAACGGATTTGAATGAAACTTTGAATACACATAGTATATGTACTGGATTAACATATAGGCTATTTTTTATCCGGGTACCACGCGAGCGAAGCCGCGGGCGGCAGCTAGTCATCTATAAATGGTAAAAGGCCTTAGTAGTATATTATGTTGGTTACTCAAATAAATAAACATTTCACACAGTGCCAACTAAGCCTCCAGATACCGATCAAACATGTATGTTTATAACATAAATATTTGTCCCGTGTAGGAATCGAACCTACAACATAGAAAACAGAGCTACTACCCATACTAACTGAGCTATGCGGTCTTTTTAAACGACATTGCGCATTGGTAGTAAGCTTTTGCTATTAGTTTACGTCTGATAGAAAATGAATTGAAAAGTATCCATTTAACTTTCAAATCCTGTCTGGTGTAAAAGTCGGAAAAGCCAATGATCTTGATGATGAAAACTTACAGCCACTTCTGAATCCAAGTCCCAAGATGGATATGGTGAACCATGGTGACATGTGATCAGCCCATCGCCCATTAACAACAATAATACTAAATATTTGCTTCATAACAATAAACCCTTCCATACAGATTGATTGAGTAGCTGTTAAAATCAAGTGTGATGTTTGTAAATTGACGCGCGATACAAAGCACAAATAAAAGCAATGAATATCTGAAACATCTGCCTGAGTATTTGGCACTGAGTTGGATGTATATCAACATGTCAAACATAACGACCCCAGGGTATAACGCTTTCAAACAAAGCTAGGATATATCTGTGAGGTTTATTTGTACAGTTTAACTGTACTAGTAAGCTTGAGCTGGTGACAGTTCAAATGTTCAGGTAAACGAGAGCTTGTAACAACTAAATAAATAAATATTTGTGGACATTTCACACAGCGCCATCTAGCCCCAAACTAAGCAAAGCTTGTATTAAGTGAACCAGATGGCTGATAGAATATTTATATACTTAACTGTGCAGGTTAAACTTGCAACTCAGCTTAAACCGTAAATATCACTTATATAATTATATTAAAAATGAGAAATATAAAATCCGCATTAATCCAAATAAACTGAGCAAACAAATCGACGAAGCAATAAGTCTGGAAAAACAAAGGCTTTGACAATGTCAAAGGAAAACATTTAATAAAATAAATAAAATAAAAACTCAGCTTAAACAGGCCATACACGCTGGGTTTACCTCACAGGTTTGTTTGCACAGTTACACCCGTCACCTGTCAGTTACACCCTAGCGCTTATGGTCTGCTTTATTCGTGGAAGAATAAATGCTTTATTGAAATCTGACATTATTGACATATCAATGGTTCTTCTCGAGATGCACATAAGGATATCAGTCCAATCATTCGGAATCATTATTTCACTTCGCCAGCACCTCGAGAGCACTGCCGGTCTAGTGGTAGTGAAGTGATTACCAGTCCGTCCTAGGTTCAAATCCAGTCGTCTACCAATGGATTTTTCTGTCCGAAAATATAAAATATGTGCGCTATACCAGTACTTTCAGACGATGAAGAAAACCATCGTGAGGTAACCGGCATGTCGTAAAACCTAAAAAATCGGAAATGTCTGTCAAGTGCACGAACGCCTTTGAGGCGCCACACTGTTATTTCATAACACTGGTTCCGTTTCCCCGATTCATAACCGGACCGACCGGCATCGTCCCGTCACAAAAAAGCAAAGCAAAGACCTGTAAAAGTTTGCATTTAATTTTGCTTTTTGGAACACATTTCCTTTATAAAACGGTAAAGTGGGACACAAAAAAGGTATTTCTGCTATGCCACACTTTAAAATCGAAAAAACCTACATTAATCATTTCGAGTTTAATTATTTTGTTATTCATATTCATAGTGAAGTACTTACGATTACTAGAAATAAAACTGTAGTTTTAATTTACATAATTTCAGAAGTTGCACGAACACGGAAAATTTATAATTAGCAGGTACCGTGTTTCGCGTTGAAAATTCGTTTATACTCGTACTGTATAATCGAGTTTTCAACGCGAAACACGGCTTGACTTTTACTAGTACGAGTACAGTAGTAGCACGAATATTGTGCGCCTTGGTAAACTTCGTGTAAATCAAAACTGAATTTATGAACGCCCTGATTGAGGCATTAGGCAGGCATCTTCACATACCCACAAAACTTCGGATTACTTACAATAAAAGTAACGACTTATAATAAAAGTAGGATATGATGTTCAGTAGTACCACAAAATATATTTTGCGCCTCGGCATTTTTTGTCTAGCTTCAGAAATACGAACTAACGCAATGATGATTATGTAATATAGAGATGTAGACACTTATTTTTTTATTGCGGTACTACTGTACTCTTTACAGTACGACCGGTCTTATGATTGTTTTGTAAATCTTCCCCTTACTGTACACAGAATAACATGTATATTTAAATGTACAAAACGAGTAACAGCGCCCTCGGAACCACGAAAATGTTCGCTCGTCTCAAAATCACACAGACCAACTTTGAAGCCTTATTCAGCTTTTACATGTGTGTCTGTGCAGGACTTTATTACACAGAAAGCCTGTCCACTTATACTGGTTCCCGTTTCTATATTCTACTTACGGACGACGGATCGTTGTTTACCATAGCGCTCGTGGCGTAGCTTGCTTAAACGTTCTTGAATGATCGTTGAAGTTAAGCAACGTTGTTCGCGGTCACAATTGGGATGGGTGAACGCAAGTGGCATTACGAGCTGAGTGCTTCCGTGCTTCGGGCAGGTTTGAACCTGCCTGAGTTTTTAGGCCGCCTTATTGATAAGGCGGCCTAAAAACTCCATTACAAGAGTTGGCCACTAGCTCATACGAACTTACTTAAGCAAAGTTGATTTTCTGTCAAAAAATGTAGGGACAGCAATTTTCGACATAATAACTAAACTAACTAAGGCCTTTAACCATCTATAGTAGATGATTTATACAGCGTCAGGAGGCCATTTTTACTTCACAGACGGGACGCTGTAGTGCCCGGGACGAATTAAGATTGAGTAGGCTTACCCAGCACCTATTCCATCCTCTCAGCTTAGTCAGCCTTTTCCACAGGAAAGACATGGTCAATACGTGCGGAGCTGACTAAGCCGTGGGTTTCCTCACGATGTTTTCCTTCACCGTTTAAGAGTACTGGTATAGTGCACATAAATTTTTCACACAGAAAAATCCATTGGTACACGACCGGATTTGAACCCACGACCTTAGGATCGGAAGGCGGGGTCACTACCAACTAGACCACCAGTGCTCTCGACATAATAACGACATTGATTGACATGCTTTCGGTGTGAATAGCTTTGCCGAGTACTGGAGTGACGAAAAGCGGAAATTTCGAGTGCGTAATCAGTGTAGGGGGCGCCCATCCCTGTCTAAATATTTAAATTGTACTCCCTGCGGGTTCTGTAATTAGGGTTACCTGGGACCCTTATAAATTCATGTTTTTGTTAGTGTAATGCACACTAGAGGCCGTCGGACGATTAGGGTTAACCGAACTCTTTATGTCTAATGATTTCCGTCTGTGGGAACCTATTGCCGTTGTGCGGCAATCATCATCATTATCATTTTCGGGTTGTTCAGCTGAACTACAAAATAAAATAAAATATTAAAAAAAAAGGGAGCCCCATATGCCTTTGTCCTGCAGTGGGATAAGATAGGTTAATAATAGGTGGGCGGGTCTGGGTTTATTCATTAATAGTTGCAGTGCCTGGCTCCCATCTGGGAGTTTTGGATAAACTCAGGCCTTCCTTATCCGTGGGGGGGTGGGAAACGGATAGGGAGGCGAATGGTCTTAGGGGAGAGCGCACTTAGCGTGTAGATCCCTAAGGCAAGTCTGTGGTTACTTCCTTCACGAGGTGCCGCCTGTTATTGGTCTATTTCCTTCTGAAATAGACGTAACAGAAACCACAGGCGCCGGCATCGTCCTTCTCAGGACGTGTCGGTGGGGTAGGCTTAGTAGGGGTTGGGGTTGGAGGTGATGAATGAATCAGCTCAGGCTCCTCCAAGCATCCCTCTGTTTAGCAGAGATGGAGCAGTGGATGGAGCGGGTGATTGACTGGATGAATGAGTGGATGAATGAAGTGCTTAGGTTAGGTTAGGAGGTAGTGGGAGGACGGCCTGGGTGGTACTAACACTATTGCCCAGTGTCGTCGGAGAGGATTTCGCCACCTCTCCGCCCGGTTCCATGCTGTTACCTCAGAGACCCCCGTTGGGCGATAAGGGGGTATGTCGTAGCAGTCGTGGGGCCGAAGGGGTGTTGCCTTAATTGGCCGGACCCAGAGCAAGGAAAAGCTCGAATAAAAAACCCGTGAGAAAACACGTTTAAAACCTGCGGATACCAGGGGACCTCCGCAGTATGTACCCTTCCCCGGCTGCAGAGGGCACCGGCCGGGGTGACTTTTTAGTTCCCTCACACTCGTGGGATCAATTATGGAACCTTTAACTAAAAACCCAAATGATGTAGAAGAGGGCGCGTCTGCGCGTGGAGATGCCGAGAGGGCAGTGGGTCTGGTGGCGTCGGCGGGCTCTAGTAGCCGCGACACCCTAGGCCGTTTTAAAAAGAAGGGAAGGCCGCTCGCTAGGCCGGCAACGCCGACTTATGCGAGTGGCGGAGAAGAGAATGAGCTGCGTAAGCAGCTGAACCCCGTGAGGAGGTCGAGAAGCCCCCTCAGTGGGGAAAATGCGAGGGCTGGATCGGAGTCGGAGCTGAGCGCTCGTGAGCTGGACTCCGACGCCAGTGAAAGGTCGGTGTCGCCGACCTTGGCCGGGGGAATGTGGAGGAAGCGCCCCTATTCGGAGGAAGACACGGAGGGTGCCCCAGCGCCCAAAGTGGCTCCGAGGGGGCGTAGAGGGCGTGGTGGACGTGGTCGCATTGGTAGGACCGCGGACACTCTGCCTTCGGAGGAGGAGCTGGCTGACGAGAGCCAGCGAAAAATGGAGGCAGTGCGGAACTCCTTCCGCAAGTTCCCCACCGTTCCCGGGGTGAACGAGGAGGACTTGGCGACGGTCTTGGAGAGGCAGGTGGCGGAATCCGTACAGACCGTCATCAGAGTCGCCAAGACATCCGGCAACCTCAAGGGGAACTTCGTGAGGGACCTCAAGGACGCGGCAGGAATCATAAAGGCCGCGTTCGCAGAGCTGAGGTCCCGGTCGGAGTCGGACGAAGTGCTGCGGCTGGAGGCTGCCAACAGGCGGCTGACGGCCGAGCTGCAGGACCTCCGAAAGGAGGTAGCGGAGATCAAGGCCGCTCGTCCGCAATCAGCTCCGGCCTCGGCCCCGGAGTTCGGAGAGGTGATGCGGGAGGTCATGGTGCAGGTGGGCACCATGATCAACGCCCGCTTCGAGGGCCTCGAGTCGAGGCTCCTGCCGGAGGAGCGCCTCCGACCTCCGCTTGCTGCCGACAGGCGCAATGCGGAGAAGGCAGCGAAGGGTGCCACTCCCGCAGCTGCTGCGGCTCCAAAGGCCCAGCGGGCCCCCAAAGGCCCGCCTGCCCCGAAGGCAGGTCCCTCGGCACCGCCACCGCCCCCCCCACCTCTGCAAGAGGCGTGGACGACGGTGACAAAGCGGGGGAAGAAGAAGGCGCGGGAGGCCCCCCCCGCACGAGAGGTCCCGCCAGCGAGGCCCGCTGCGGCAAAGGCGGCTCCGAGGCGTGGGCCGAAATCGAAGACCGGCGTGGCAGGTCTTCGACCCCCCCGCACAGCAGCTGTGATAATCACACTGCTGCCGGGGGCGGAGGAGAAGGGCATTTCATATGCCAAGGTCCTGGCGGAGGCAAAAGGCCGCATCGACCTGGGGGCTTTGGGGGTGCCACCCCTGAGGATGAGGACAGCGGCCACTGGAGCCCGCGTCCTAGAGGTCCCGGGGGTAGACAGGGGCGAGAAGGCGGACTCCCTAGCTGAAAAGCTGAGGGAGGTCTTCGAGGGGGCGGCAGAGGAGGTGAAGATATCGAGGCCGAGCATCACCTGCGACTTGCGGGTGAGCGGCCTCGATGACTCTGTCACCACCTCGGAGCTGGTGCAAGCCCTCGCCAAGGCCGGGGGCTGCGACTCGTCGGACGTCAAGTCCGGCGAGATCCGGAAGGGAGCGGCGGGAATGGGCACGGCCTTTGTACGGTGCCCACTAACGGCTGCCAAAAAGGCGGCGAGCAGCGGCCGGCTGCTTGTGGGCTGGGTGGCGGCGCAGGTGCAGCTGCTGGACGCGCGCCCCCGCCGCTGCTACCGCTGCCTTGCACTGGGTCACGTTCGGGCCCAGTGCAAGTCTGAGGTGGACCGCAGCGATGAATGCCATCGCTGCGGTGGCAAAGGCCATATGGCCAGTGGCTGCTCGGCCGCCCCGCACTGCACCTTATGTGCAGCAGCGGGAAAGGCGGCTGACCACCTCTCCGGGGGCAAGGCCTGTGCCAAGCCCCCGACCAAGACAGGGGCGAGTAGGAGAAAGGCAGGGACTGAGGCCAAGGCCAAGTCCAAGCCGACTCGCCCCGCAGAGGGGCCGGCGGTGAACATGGAGGAAAGTTAGGATGTCCCTAACTTTCCTCCAGGCGAACATCAACCGCTCCGCCAGGGCTCAGGATCTTTTACTCCAGACTCTGGCGGAGCGGTTGATAAGCGTCGCGGTGGTAGCCGAGCCCTACCGGGTCCCGGCTAGAGCAGACTGGGTCGGGGACCTGGACGGCTTGGTGGCGATCACCACACAGTCGCCTGCCCATTCTCCTCCTCTAGGGGGAGTGGTGAGGGGCAGGGGACTGGTCGCTGTGGTGATCGGTGAGGTGGTGGTCGTGGGGGTCTACTTCTCTCCGAACCGGGTCCTCGCTGAGTTCGAGACGTTTCTCGACGAGGTGGGGGCCCTGGTCGGACAGAGTCGACCCCGGCCAGTGCTCGTCGTCGGAGATCTCAACGCCAAATCACTGGCGTGGGGATCTTCGAGGACGGACGCACGAGGCGAAGCCGTGGGAGAATGGCTGGTGGGGGCGGGCCTGTGCATTTTGAATAGGGGGTCAACGGACACGTGTGTGCGGTGGAATGGCGGATCGGTGATTGACGTCGGATTCGCCACACCTGAGATCGCACCGCGTGTCCGGGACTGGGAGGTTCTGGTGGACGAGGAGACGCTGTCTGATCACAGATACATCAGGTTCAGCGTCTCCCCGTCCTCGACGGTTGCACGGGCCCCTTCGCCCTCGGTGGTGGGCCCGAGGTGGGTGCTCGGCCGGCTCGACCGCGACGTGCTGAGGGAGGCGGCAATAGTCCAGTCGTGGAACGCCCCTCCCTCTGAGCCAGTGGCTCTGGACGCGGAGGCCGACGCCCTGTGCGGGGCAATGGCTCACGTCTGTGACGCTGCCATGCCTCGTGCGGGGGCACCACGTCTCCGCCGCCAGGTCTACTGGTGGTCGGAGCACGTAGCGGAGCTGCGGCGCCGCTGTGTAGCCAGACGCAGGGGCTACCAGCGGTACCGAAGGAGGAGGCGCCAGGTGGAGGCCGAAGCGGATGCCCTCTATGCACTATATAGAGAGGCATCCAAGGCCCTCCGCATAGCCATCTCGGAGGCGAAGGCGGAGGCCTGGCGGCAGCTGCTGGAGTCCGTGGAGCGGGACCCGTGGGGTAGGCCATACAGGCTGGCGAGGCAGAAGCTTCGCCCCTGGGCCCCCCCCATTACCAGCACGCTGCAGCCTCCGGTCCTCCGGAGGGTGGTCGAGGGACTGTTCCCGGATAGCCCGGGAACCGATTTTGTCCCTCCCACCGTGGTGGCGCCTCAAGGGCCGGGCGAGGAGGAGGAGGAGGAGGAGGAGCCTCCCGAGACCTCCGAAGGGGAGCTGGGTGCCGCGGTCCTGCGGATGAGGGCCAAGAGTACGGCGCCGGGACCGGATGGCATTCCCGGTCTCGCCTGGGCCCTGGCCCAGGACGCTCTCGCCCCTCGCATGCGGGACCTCTTCGACCGCTGTATGCGGGAGAGGAGGTTCCCCATGCGATGGAAGGCCGGTCGGCTCGTCCTGCTCCGGAAGGAGGGACGCCCGGCCGACGAGCCCGGCGGCTACCGCCCAATAGTGCTGCTTGACGAGGCGGGTAAGCTCCTCGAAAGAGTTGTAGCTGCCCGCCTTGTCAAGCACCTGGAGGAGGTGGGACCCGACCTGGCCGAGGTCCAGTTCGGGTTCCGGAGAGGTCGCTCGACGGTGGATGCCATATCCTACGTCCGCGACCTCTCCGAGGAGGCGTGCTCCAGTGGCGGGGTGATGCTGGCGGTGTCTCTTGACATCGCCAATGCATTCAACACCCTGCCGTGGAGCACGATTTTGGGGGCGCTGGGGTACCATAGGGTGCCCCAGTACCTCCAACGTCTCGTCGGGGACTATCTCTCAGATAGGGAGGTAGTCTACCCGGCGATGGACGGGGAGGGCCGGAGCCCGGTCAACCGCGGTGTTCCGCAGGGGTCAGTGTTGGGCCCCCTGCTATGGAGCATCGGGTATGACTGGGTGCTGCGGGCGGCTAACCTTGGTGGCGTCGGCGTAGTCTGCTACGCTGACGACACCTTGGTTACCGCCCGGGGGGCGTCGTATAGAGAGGCGTCCCTGCTGGCCACCGCTGGGGTCGCTGCAGTGGTGGCCAGGATCCGGCGGCTGGGCCTGGGGGTGGCGCTCAACAAATCCGAGGCCATCTGCTTTTATGGTCCTCGGAGGGCGCCGCCTGCAGGCAGCAGCATAGTGGTTGGGGGGGTCTCCATTGCTGTGCAGCCGACGCTGAAATATCTCGGCGTCCTGCTGCACAGCAAGTGGAGATTCGGGCCCCACCTGGAGGCCCTTACGCCGAGGCTCGTGAGGATGGCCGCCGCTTTAGGCCGCCTCCTTCCGAACCTCGGAGGTGGACGAGGGAGCTGCCGCCGCCTGTACATGGCGGTGGTGCGCTCCATGGCCCTCTATGGTGCCCCTGTGTGGGCGGACTCCCTCAACTCTAGGGAGACCGCCGTGTTGCAAAGGGCCCAGAGGGTCATGGCGGTGAGAGTGTGTCGGGGCTACCGCACACTCTCACACGAGGTGGCGTGCGCCCTCGCGGGCTCGCTCCCGTGGGATTTGGAGGCCGAGGTTTTGTCCTCGGTCTACTGGCGGAGGAGGCGAGCCCGCGAGGAGGACCTCCGGCCTGTGGCGCGGGAGGTCCTGCAGTGGAGGATGGATGCCAGGGAGGAAGCCCTGGCATCCTGGAGTAGGCGGTTGGCCCTAGCCAACTCTCGCCGGGGAGTTGGGGCCACCCGCCTGCTCGGGGCGATACAGCCCATTCTGAGGGAATGGGCTACCCGGGAGCACGGGGCGCTCTCCTTCCGGCTGACGCAGGTCCTCACGGGGCATGGTTGCCTCGGGAGGTACCTGTGCAACGTTGCCCGGAGGGAAGCTTCCCCGGTATGCCACCAGTGCGGCTGCGCGGAGGAGACTGCGCAGCACGTGCTGGAGGCATGCTCCGGGGCGGAGGGACCGCGGCGGGCTCTGGTCGCGGTCGTGGGGGCGGACCTCTCGTTGCCGACCATCTTAGCCAAGATGGTCCAAGACGAGGGGTCCTGGGAGGCGGTGGTCTCCTTCTGCGAGGACGTGATGTCGCAGAGGGAGGCGGAGGAGCGGGAGAGGGAGAGAGATTCTCTCGCTCCCCCGCTCCGGAGGGCGCGGACACGGAGGCGAGCTAATCGAGCTCGCACTCCGTCTCCGCTTGGAGGGCCTGGGGCGATGGGTGTGGGGGCACCCGTCGCTCCCTAGAGTAGGCCCTCCGAGAGTGGGGTGACGCGCTGGATGTCCCGGTGCGTCGCCGGAGCCGAATGGAGGGGTCCTCCCCTCCCGAGGCGGGTCCGCCCTGTTGTGCTAAGGGCGGACGACGGTGGATGGGGCTGCGCGGAGTGTGCAAACGGACCCGCGGCTCCATCTACTACCGTGAGAGAGGGACATCGTGTGGTTTTAGTCGGTAGGGCCGTTTTTTAGGCGAGTCCGACATACCCCACCCGCTTCCCCAGCGGGTGGGGATGCGTAAATGCATTTCCACACGTTAAAAAAAAAAAAAAAAAAAAAAAAAAAAAAAAAAAAAAAGGTTAATAATAGGTAAATAAATTTTTCATCAAAATATTTTCCATAAACACTGAAAAGTATTAGTTTTAGTATCAGTAAGTACTACCTAGTCTTGTCACTAGTTCTTTTGAATCAGTGTGGTGAAAGGATTAAAAGTGCGCCTCAAAAGCTCCTAAGTATAAATAAATAAACATTTGTGGACATTTTACACAGCACCATCTAGCCCCAAACTAAGCACAGCTTGTACTATGGGAAAAGCATACCAACTTATAATACATACCCAGACCTGGAAGAAATATTTACAGAACATGCAAATATTTCTCCCCGTAGCGGGAATCGAACCCACGCCTCTTGCGGCTCAGCCGAGCACTCGCCCACCACGCCACCGAAGTCGTCATAATATGGTATAAACCAATAAAATGTTTTTTTTTTTCAAGTTTTTATTTTACTGTCGTAATATACCGGCAGTCGCTTATCGATAACCAGGGGCCTTCCCCGACGTTGTATTTAATCTGTGGCCGTAATGAAGTTAGGTTAAAGGGTCGTAAAGGTTTACGCCTCGATGTGTGATGTACTCGCTATTACTTTGAGAACGAGCTTGGTAAGGTTTTCGCTCGTTTTTTTATACCTTTTTTCCAATTTCACGCAAGGGATGGGTTTGTGTAAATAAGCAGGGAACATAAAAATACACGTACCTACTGTCTACGTATGCAATACATAGAGAATTACTAAAGTATGTATGTATATTATCATGCCCGTATCCCTAATGGGGTGGGCAGAGCCACAAATAGTCATAAGAAAACTTACAGTCACTCCCGATTCAAAGTTCCAAGACGGATATGGTGAATCATGGTGACAGGTGATCAGTCCATCGCACATATACATTGATAGTCTATCATGTTGGAGAGGATAGTCGACTTTTACAACATGCTCGGGGAGAGAAGCAGCTGGACGCATTCTATGTTTTTTCTTTACTCCCAGTACAGCAGAGTAGTTACTAGTACTAAAGGCATCGAGCATTTAACTAATAGAGTAGTAAAATGAGCCATCCAATTGCACAACTGATATGATGATATGCACCTGTATAATAACAATTCACGCTCGCACTGAATCAGTACCAAACCAACAAGTGATCTGTGTGTGTGTCCGTCTCCCGATACTCGAAAATATTCAAAGTTTGGTTTTATAACCCATAATGCCGTATTGTTCTATTCGGTGGTGTGGAAAAAACAGCAGGACATCGAATTTTAAAACAGACGGAATCACGTTTCATCGGTAAGCATCAATAAACTATAATTTTATTTCAATTTACAACCATTTATCACGGCTCAAGTTAAACTGGTCAAATAAAACGAAACAATGGACGCTTGTCTATGCGTCCTGCTCTTACCTAGGTGTAACCTATATTATGCCATCCTTTTTATTCATTACACGTGTTACTAGTGATGCTGCACTGTCATAATCAAAATTAGTATCGATATTTATCAGAAAAGGTTATTTATGACAAACAAATAAGTACCCAGATATAATAAATTGAATAAGTACATTTGAAGAACGGGGCGTCCTCTAGTTTATATCTATACTAATATTATAAATAGGAATTAAGATTTTTTGTTTTTTTGTTTGTAACGAAATCCGGGATCCGTAAGAAAATTGCAATATTGTAACCCAAGGTAGAAAATCCAAAACAGTTTTTGGCGTGTGGCTCCGAAGTTACTGGACCGATTTCAAAAATTCTTTCAACAATAGAAAGCCCCTTTATCAAGGTCTAGTATAGACTATAATAAATATCTTCAAAAAATTAGGGATCCGTAAGAAAATTGCAATATTGTAACCCAAGGTAGAAAACCAAAAATAGTTTTTGGCGTGTGGCTCCGAAACTACTGGACCGATTTCAAAAATTCTTTCACCAATAGAAAGCTATATTATCAGGGTCCAGTATAGGCTATAATATATTTTCAAAAAGTTAGGGATCCGTAAGAAAATTGCAATATTGTAACCCAAGGTAGAAAACCAAAAATAGTTTTTGGCGTGTGGCTCCGAAACTGCTGGACCGATTTCAAAAATTCTTTCACCAATAGAAAGCTATATTATCAGGGTCCAGTATAGGCTATAAAATATTTTCAAAAAGTTAGGGATCCGTAAGAAAATTGCAATATTGTAACCCAAGGTAGAAAACCAAAAATAGTTTTTGGCGTGTGGCTCCGAAACTGCTGGACCGATTTCAAAAATTCTTTCACCAATAGAAAGCTATATTATCAGGGTCCAGTATAGGCTATAAAATATTTTCAAAAAGTTAGGGATCCGTAAGAAAATTGCAATATTGTAACCCAAGGTAGAAAACCAAAAATAGTTTTTGGCGTGTGGCTCCGAAACTGCTGGACCGATTTCAAAAATTCTTTCACCAATAGAAAGCTATATTATCAGGGTCCAGTATAGGCTATAAAATATTTTCAAAAAATTAGGGATCCGTAAGAAAATTGCAATATTGTAACCCAAGGTAGAAAATCCAAAATAGTTTTTGGCGTGTGGCTCCGAAACTGCTGGACCGATTTCAAAAATTCTTTCACCAATAGAAAGCTATATTATCAGGGTCCAGTATAGGCTATAAAATATTTTCAAAAAATTAGGGATCCGTAAGAAAATTGCAATATTGTAACCCAAGGTAGAAAATCCAAAATAGTTTTTGGCGTGTGGCTCCGAAACTACTGGACCGATTTCAAAAATTCTTTCACCAGTGGAAAGCTACATTATCAGGGTCCAGTATAGGTTATAATAAATTTTCAAAAAGTTAGGGATCCGTAAGAAAATTGCAATATTGTAACCCAAGGTAGAAAACCAAAAATAGTTTTTGGCGTGTGGCTCCGAAACTGCTGGACCGATTTCAAAAATTCTTTCACCAATAGAAAGCTATATTATCAGGGTCCAGTATAGGCTATAAAATATTTTCAAAAAATTAGGGATCCGTAAGAAAATTGCAATATTGTAACCCAAGGTAGAAAATCCAAAATAGTTTTTGGCGTGTGGCTCCGAAACTACTGGACCGATTTCAAAAATTCTTTCACCAGTGGAAAGCTACATTATCAGGGTCCAGTATAGGTTATAATAAATTTTCAAAAAGTTAGGGATCCGTAAGAAAATTGCAATATTGTAACCCAAGGTAGAAAACCAAAAATAGTTTTTGGCGTGTGGCTCCGAAACTGCTGGACCGATTTCAAAAATTCTTTCACCAATAGAAAGCTATATTATCAGGGTCCAGTATAGGCTATAAAATATTTTCAAAAAATTAGGGATCCGTAAGAAAATTGCAATATTGTAACCCAAGGTAGATAATCCAAAATAGTTTTTGGCGTGTGGCTCCGAAACTACTGGACCGATTTCAAAAATTCTTTCACCAGTGGAAAGCTACATTATCAGGGTCCAGTATAGGTTATAATAAATTTTCAAAAAGTTAGGGATCCGTAACCTAGGCTATAATATATTTTCAAAAAATTAGGGATCTGTAAGAAAATTGCAATATTGTAACCCAAGGTAGAAAATCCAAAATAGTTTTCGGCGTGCGCTGTAAAAACTATTGATTATAGAACAAAATAATGTACCTACTACACGCGTACGAAGTCGCGGGCAACAGCTAGTATTAATATAATTTCAGTCAGCTACTTGAATTAAAATTTATAATGGTTGTTCTATTAATGACTGTAATTAAATAAATAAATAATAAATATTTGAGGATATATCACACAGAACCATCTAGCCCCAAACTAAGCAAAACTTGTACTATGGGAATCAGGTGACTGATAGAATGCTTATATACTAGGTAGGTACTTATACTTATACACCATATTATAACACCCAGACCCGGAAGACATATTTGTAATAAAGAAACCTGAATTATTTTTCACCTTTTATTGAATATGACGAGAAACAAGCAGTGAGAAGAATTTATACGAAATTAATTCACTTTAAAAACCAGTAACAGTAACACAGTAAGATATTATGGGGAATTACTGAACTGTTTTACAATAAACTTCCAGAAAATTTTTGCAAGTTTTTCCTTTATTTTCCTTAATATAAAAAAAGCTTTATTTCATTAATTATAACACACTAGCCTTTGCCTTTGAAATCGGTCCAGTAGTTTCGGAGCCACACGTCAAAAACTACTTTTGGTTTTCTACCTTGGGTTACAATATTGCAATTTTCTTACGGATCCCTAATTTTTTGAAAATTTATTATAGCCTATACTGGACCCTGATAATGTAGCTTTCTACTGGTGAAAGAATTTTTGAAATCGGTCTAGTAGTTTCGGAGCCACACGCCACAAACTATTTTTGGTTTTCTACCTTGGGTTACAATATTGCAATTTTCTTACGGATCCCTAATTTTTTTGAAAATTTATTATAACCTATTCTGGACCCTGATAATGTAGCTTTCTATTGGTGAAAGAATTTTTGAAATCGGTCCAGTAGTTTCGGAGCTACACGCCAAAAACTATTTTTGGTTTTCTACCTTGGGTTACAATATTGCAATTTTCTTACTGATCCCTATTTTTTTTGAAAATTTATTATAGCTTATACTGGACCCTGATAATGTAGCTTTCTATTGGTGAAAGAATTTTTGAAATCGGTCCAGTAGTTTCTGAGCCGCACGCCAAAGACTATTTTGGATTTTCTACCTTGGGTTACAATATTGCAATTTTCTTACGGATCCCTAATTTTTTGAAAATATTTTATAGCCTATACTGGACCCTGATAATATAGCTTTCTATTGGTGAAAGAATTTTTGAAATCGGTCCAGCAGTTTCGGAGCTACACGCCAAAAACTATTTTTGGTTTTCTACCTTGGGTTACAATATTGCAATTTTCTTACTGATCCCTATTTTTTTTGAAAATTTATTATAGCTTATACTGGACCCTGATAATGTAGCTTTCTATTGGTGAAAGAATTTTTGAAATCGGTCCAGTAGTTTCTGAGCCGCACGCCAAAGACTATTTTGGATTTTCTACCTTGGGTTACAATATTGCAATTTTCTTACGGATCCCTAATTTTTTGAAAATATTTTATAGCCTATACTGGACCCTGATAATATAGCTTTCTATTGGTGAAAGAATTTTTGAAATCGGTCCAGCAGTTTCGGAGCCACACGCCAAAAACTATTTTTGGTTTTCTACCTTGGGTTACACTATTGCAATTTTCTTACGGATCCCTAACTTTTTGAAAATTTATTATAACCTGTACTGGACCCTGATAATGTAGCTTTCCACTGGTGAAAGAATTTTTGAAATCGGTCCAGTAGTTTCGGAGCCACACGCCAAAAACTATTTTGGATTTTCTACCTTGGGTTACAATATTGCAATTTTCTTACGGATCCCTAATTTTTTGAAAATATTTTATAGCCTATACTGGACCCTGATAATATAGCTTTCTATTGGTGAAAGAATTTTTGAAATCGGTCCAGCAGTTTCGGAGCCACACGCCAAAAACTATTTTTGGTTTTCTACCTTGGGTTACAATATTGCAATTTTCTTACGGATCCCTAACTTTTTGAAAATTTATTATAACCTATACTGGACCCTGATAATGTAGCTTTCTACTGGTGAAAGAATTTTTGAAATCGGTCTAGTAGTTTCGGAGCCACACGCCACAAACTATTTTTGGTTTTCTACCTTGGGTTACAATATTGCAATTTTCTTACTGATCCCTATTTTTTTTGAAAATTTATTATAGCTTATACTGGACCCTGATAATGTAGCTTTCTATTGGTGAAAGAATTTTTGAAATCGGTCCAGTAGTTTCGGAGCCACACGTCAAAAACTACTTTTGGTTTTCTACCTTGGGTTACAATATTGCAATTTTCTTACGGATCCCTAATTTTTTTGAAAATTTATTATAACCTATACTGGACCCTGATAATGTAGCTTTCTATTGGTGAAATAATTTTTGAAATCGGTCCAGTAGTTTCGGAGCCACACGCCAAAAACTATTTTTGGTTTTCTACCTTGGGTTACAATTTTGCAATTTTCTTACGGATCCCTAATTTTTTTGAAAATTTATTATAGCCTATACTGGACCCTGATAATGTAGCTTTCTACTGGTGAAAGAATTTTTGAAATCGGTCTAGTAGTTTCGGAGCCACACGCCACAAACTATTTTTGGTTTTCTACCTTGGGTTACAATATTGCAATTTTCTTACGGATCCCTAATTTTTTTGAAAATTTATTATAACCTATACTGGACCCTGATAATGTAGCTTTCTATTGGTGAAAGAATGTTTGAAATCGGTCCAGTAGTTTCGGAGCCACACACCAAAAACTATTTTTGGTTTTCTACCTTGGGTTACAATATTGCAATTTTCTTACGGATCCCTAATTTTTTTGAAAATTTATTATAGTCTATACTGGACCCTGATAATGCAGCTTTGTACTGGTGAAAGAATTTTTGAAATCGGTCCAGTAGTTTCGGAGCCTATTCGTTACAAACAAAAAAACAAAAAATCGTTCCTCTATAATATTAGTATAGAAAGTATAGATAGGCTATACCTTATATTTCCTTAATAAATAAAGTTAGTATTATTTAGGGGGCTAGATGGCGCTGTGTGAATTGTCCACAAATATTTATATATATTTAAGATTCCTTTGATTATCGAATTTATTTCATTTATTACTATATTTTTTTTAAGTATGGAAGTTCTATTTTATAAAGTTTCTTGTTATTATTTCGTACACACACGCACAAACACACACATAAACATAATACATTTAAACTTATTTGTATTCCACTAAACAAACATTGCTATCGATATTTTTTTATTTTTTATTTTTAGAATCGATTAGAATAGATATCGATATGAATATTTTATTGCACAGCTCTAGTTCAATACTTGACATTGAGTCGGCCAATCAGAGCGCAGGGGCGGGCCCACTGTTCTGATCTGTTTTGGCGGAATTATTTTTCGAACAAAACGAATAACATTACCCCTCTATTCAGTTAAATGCTCGATGACTAAAGGTAACAAAAATCTATTGTAATAATAATCGTCGCTGAAAAAAAACAAAGTTAAACAACACAGATAAGTTATTTTAATACTTTTTAAAAGGTAATTGAAACTAACCAGCCAATTTGTATAAGTTGCGCTATAAAATACAAAGCTTCCCGAAACGCCCATTATTTCAATGCAACTGAATCTCAAAACATTGACAAAGGATCGACATCCTCCAGTTGACTCTTCAATTTAAAGGAATCTTTGAGGGAAAACTGCATTATTTACGGAAACGCCAATTTAAGAGACCGACGTAAAAACAAAGGCAAAGCATCGCTTCGAAGCAAGGCATTCCATTTTTAAAATGTTTGAATTTTTAGAACTTGCAAACACGAGTACCTAAATAAAGGAACAAAATACTTGACTGTGTAGAATTAGGCATACCTAGTAGGTAAATCTGCCTTATTCGATTTATCGACACATGATGATGATGATTAAATTGTACCATTCTAGTCTAAGTTTTAAGTTTTGTACCATCTTAGATAATAGATTTTATTACACTTTAGTGTCAAAAAGTGTCATGCGTCACGTGACATTTTGATAGCCTCAATGTGAATCAGAAGTGGCTGCAAGTCTTCATATGTTTACTTGTGACTCTGCCCACCCCATTAGGGATACGGGCATGATAATATGTGTAAAAAAATGCATGATATTGTATGTAAATAAAATAATAGAGAAACACACATTCTCTAGCTAAATTATTTCAAACAAAACACATCTATATCTTTCTCTCTCTCATCTCTCTCTCTACATACAACAGGTAATAACTATCTCGGCCTGACTTCAATGGGTGCGGACGTGGCCAAGTGTGTACCTGTCAAACTCTGGCAGGTGATATGCTTTTGTGCTTCCTACGAGCCGTCCAATGCTAGGGTTTCATTACTGCCTTCTGTGTAAAAGCTATGCGAAATAACAACTAAGGCCTTTTACCATCTATAGCGGATAATTATAGCGTCAGGAGGCAACTTTTACCTTCACAAACGGGACGCTGTAGTGCCCGGGACGAATTAAGATGGAGTATGCTTGCCCAGCACCTATTCCATCCTCTCAGCTTAGTCGGCCTTGTCCACAGGAAAGATATGGTCAGTACGTGCGGAGCTGACTAAGCCTCCTCCTCACGATGTTTTCCTTCACCGTGATATAACATGTGCAGGAAGATTATGTGAGTGTGGGATGGCCCATCCACACCATTGTGTACTAATGCATTTACCGTTAAGGAGAATACTGGCAAACACAAGACAAAATGTACTTACAATATAAATGGAACAATGGTTACTTAGATTTCATCGCATTTAGATGATAAGATCTTCCGTTAACGGCATATTCGCCAAAGAAAAACACAAATAATCATTAAAACAAGACTTACCATTGAAAGTCAACTATCATCATTTATTTATTTATTTAATTTAGTGTCGTCAACATTATGTACACCAATTCATAAAAACATGAACATGACTAGCATGGATGAGGAATGTATTGAGAGTGAATGAAGCGAAGTATGTCAAGATAGCAAGATAGCGTAGCAAATGGAGATCCGCGATCTCTGCCTACCCTTATGGGAAACAGACGTGATTTTATTTGTATGTATATAAAAACATAAACAAAGAAATACCACATTTCCCCTAAGCGGTACGCATGGATCTAAACAACATTGTCATAAATATTACAATTTCCGTTTCTTTGTGTGCCTAAGGTTGAGTTTAGCTTGCAGGGAATTATTTGTAGAAAAACCACGATACGTCCGTACTCTTCAACGGTTTATTGCGACTTTTTTGTTTACCCTAGCGTTGAATATTTGAATATAACCAAAACGAAACCTTAAAAAAATACAAACTAAACAAAAACAGGTATGAAAGGTACAACGCTTTATAATATCTGGCAACTGAAACCTAGTTTTTCCACAACGAACAAATGTAACTCACAATAAATTGTTTTTCACAAGCGGGAGACAAATCCACTTACTTGACCCTCGACGATCTTATTTTTTACCTTCAAAGTCCAGCTGAGTCCCAGCATTATGGGAGATCTTTGGGTTAAACAAAATAAATTATTTAAGGCTCGTTTTTCAGATCAAAAGGTCGATGGTTTAGATATAAATTGATGGTATTCAACTTACATAATAGTCTCAGTGGCGTGGCGGACGAGTGGTCGCCTAAGACGCAAGAGGCACGGGTTAGATTTCCGCTGCGCAAGTAATGTTTGCGTGTTCTGTATTTCTTCCTAGTCTGTATTTTGCTAGCATGGTACTCGTAGTTTCCGATACCCACGACAAACTGTTATGTATGTATATAAGTGTTCGGTGTTTATTTACCTACACGAACGACTGAAAATACCAAAATAGACCAATGTCTTTACTTTAGTTCCGTTTGCTCTTAATTTATCCCTACAGTCCCAAAATAGGGGATGTGTCTAGGGGTCTGATAATTAGCTGGCAACACTCCAGACTCGTTTAAACTTGTATTGCCCGCGGGAAAAACTTGAACTGCACACAATTTGTCACTAACACGGGAGGCGTAAATTAAACTAATTTATTTAACTTTAAACTGGGATGGAACTATTTTCAGAGACAATTTGCAAGTAGAGATATAAATTAGGATGTGTAAATGAGATTGTCCTAGTTGTAGATTTTCTGCTTGCTTAGTGTAACTTTTAGATAGTGAGCATTGGTGGTCTAGTTGGTAGTGACCCGCCTTCCGATCCTAAGATGATGGGATCAAATCTAGTCGTGTACCAATGGATATAAACAAGCGACGGAGACAAGTGCGGTGGCTTAAAGAAAGAAAGAAAGAAAGAAAGAAAGAAAATACATTTATTGGTTCAATGTCAACTAAATCCAACAACCAAATTATAATAACTAATAAACTAAAACTAACTATTACTAACATAACGTAAAATAAACCATATATTATTATGACAATGAACCAAAAGGCCCTGCCTCAGCATTGTGTTGCTCAACGAGAAGTTGATGCAACGCTGGTTTTCTGACAAGACCTTTGGTTCGTGTCGGCACGGATGACAAACTACATTGCATAAAAAAATAAATAAAAAGTAAACAAATTGAGAAAAACAAAAAATAGAAAAAAAACATACTAAAATAAAAAACAAATAAGAAACTAAACATAGTAAAAAAACTAAACATAAAAAATACTTAACTTAAATACCAACAAAAAAACCATGAAAAAATATTAGGTAATCCTAGACATTCAGTGCGGGACCGTACATCACAGGCCATAAAATCGGTAAGTACCTATTAAAAAAATTTTACACCGCTGGAGGGTATTTTATATAACTATTTAAGCAATACTTATTTAAAATTAGAAAAGTGTCAGATATAATTCCTATTCAAAAATGCCTTTCTTTTGCAATATAAGAAGTCTTTTTTTCAAATGGTTTCTAAAAGTAGTAACTGTTTTTAGGGCACGGATTGGGGGAGGCAGATCATTCCAGCACCGGGACGCAGAATACTTAAAAGAACCACGAAAAGCCATAGTTTTATGTCCCGGCGTAATAAACACAAAAGAACAGGCCCTACTTGGGTACCTAGTCTGGGCTTGCGCCCTAACAAGTTTATCATACAAGTACCTTGGAGTTTTACTGTTAATGATTCCAAAAAGAAGAACTGATAAGTGTAATTTTCTCCGGGCTGCCATCTTGAGCAGGTTGGAAGAATTCAAGAATGGGGTTATGTGTGATCTGGGTGGTACATGAAAACAGAAACGCCCACAAGCATTTTGGACTCGCTGTATTAGCTTTAGAGTTCTCCCTAAGAGACAGGGCCCATACACCACATCGGAGTAATTTAACCTAGACAGGACTAGCGACTCGCACAGCATGACCCTGATATCTTCACTGAGGTAAGGACGGATTTTATACAGCAATTTTAGTCTGTAAAGACAATTGCGCACACACTCAGATATATGTTTTTCAAAACGTAGGTTGCTGTCCATGCAGAGTCCTAGATTCCTAGCTTCAAAGACTTGTTCAACTGCAACACCGTCTACACATATTTTTATATCTTTGGCTTCTGACAACGTTTTTTGTATAGCATTTCGAGAACCTATCAACATAAATTTAGATTTTTTTGGGTTTATTAAAAGGGAATTATTTTTAGACCAATGGCATATTTTTCCTAGATCACAATTTATCTTTTTTACAGAGTCTACCAATGAGGATGGGGGAAAAGAGAAATACAGCTGCAAATCATCTGCATAGAGATGATGTTTGCAATGTGAGATGCCTGAGACTATATCTGCACTGTATAATATGAAGAGGATTGGGCCTAATATAGAGCCCTGCGGCACTCCCCGTGGAACTGGCTGTAAGGCTGAACGCATCTTAGAACCATCAGACTTAGACAGTTCAACAAGCTGTTGCCTATTTTCAAGGTAGCTATGGAACCAATTTACTGTATTGGGTTCAAAACCATAATAAACAAGCTTTGACAGCAGCAAAGATACATTAATAGAGTCAAATGCTCTTGAAAAATCTAGCAGAACAAGTATGCTGACCAAACCCTTATTCTGGGCATCAAGCAGGTTATCTACAACATCAAGTAGGGCAGTTGCAGTGCTGTGTCCCTTTCGGAAGCCAGACTGATGTGGAGGTAAGATGCCATTGTTTTCCAAGAACTTAGTTACCTGCATGCACACTGCCCGTTCAAGTACTTTCGATATACACGGTAAAATGCTAATCGGACGCAAGTCTTGTGCAGAAATAGGGTTACTTGTTTTGGGCAAAGGTTTAACAACGGCCACCTTCCAGGACTCCGGGAAGACTCCGCTTGCAATAGACCTATTGACTATGGCAGTGATGGCGTCTATAGATTGTGGCATTGTCAACTGCAACATGGCTAATGATATGCCATCAATGCCTTGCGCATTTGACTTCAGTCCACGTATTATTGTCATTACAGTATCACTGCTGATAGTTTGTAAAGAAAAAGTCTCCCGGCCGAACCTGTGGTACTCAAAATATGTCAGTTGGGATATAGCCACATTGACTGCACCAGGAACTGTTAGAAAGTGAGAGTTTATCAAATCGGCGTTATCAAATTGCTGCGGAAGCTCATCTGATTTATTTTTATCTGATACAATAGTGCCTTTTAGATTCTTCCAAAGTTTCTTAGGATATTTTATATTTTCATTTATATTTTGTGAAAAATAAGCTTTTTTATCACTATGTATTGCTGCTATGACAATTTGCTTCATCTTCTTATAACAATCTTTCATGGATGAAGCTTTGGTGGATTTAACCTTAGTTAGCGATTTGTGTTTCCTATAATATTCATCCCGAGTTTTAATCATATCTTTCACGGTGTCTGTAATCCATGGACAAGTAGACTCTTTAAACTTGACAGTTTTAAGTGGGGCATGCAGATCAAAAAGCATAAGTATACTTCTAGTAAAAAAATCAACAAGTTTGTTGACATCAGTTTCAGCTACAAAGTATTTCCAAGGCACAATATCAACATCCTTATCGAATAAATCGAACAGTATATTTTTAATAGGTCTGTATGTAATAAGGCGAGGAGAGACTTTATCTTTTTTAATATTAAACTCTGCTAAGAGCATAGCATGACCTCCCAGATCTGGCGTGTGCTTAAGAGTTACCCCACGTACACGTGCATCTGTACAGATAACTTAGGCATTTTCTACGCGAGAACTTTGTAGTCTCTTCGGTTTCCACGTCAGATCGTCATGTATTAAATTCTACATACAAGCCTATGCTATGGAGAACCATTATGTACATCATCATCTTTCTGCCCTCATCCCACTCTATGTCGGGTCGGCACAGCATGATCCTTGGATCTAGCGAGAGCGATCTTGAGAGTTTTGGCTAAGGTTGTTTTACGACCGGCCGCCAGCCTGACGTCAACCCTCCTTGGGAATACTTGCTTATTGTATCTCATCATGTTGGAGGATACTATTCCTTAGTCGACTTTTACGACATACTTGGGGAGAGAAGCGGCTGGACACATTCTATGTTTTTTCTTTACTCCCAGTCCAGCAGAGAAATAAGAGGAACATTATGTACATCTTTGGCATAATCTTAATGTAACAGATTGAACAAAGTCCACACAGGGAACCCACCCTTATTACGACCTCATGGTTCTATTACACGGTTTCCACTTAGCGAGAGTATTAAGTGATTACGAACAGCATGTTGGCGCGGGTCCAGAATCAAACAGAATCAGATGTGGAGATTGAAGTTCAAAGAGTAGGCTATCTAAAACGTGTTTTCATTTAAAACTGTGGTACTTTTAAAGTAACATTTTAAGGGTTATCTCATAATACAGGATGATTGACAGGATGATGAACACACTGAAAAAATATTATCACGCCCGTGTCCCTAATGGGGTGTGTGGTATTCTTAAGAAAACTTACAGTAACTCCTGATTCAAAGTCCCAAGATGGATATGGTGAACCATGGTAACAGGTGATAGTCCATCGCCCATATAGATAGACCATCATGTTGGAGAGGATGCTATTACTTAGTCGACTTTTACGATATGCTCGGGGAGATAATCAGCTGGACGCATTCTGTTTTTTCTTTACTCCCAATCCAGCAGAGAAGTATACAATTACAAGACACGACAAAAATTGATTGAACTTGACTTCTCTTCATCTTACAATAACACCACGCTACACGTAATATCACTGTAATTGTGGCTCAAGCATCACCACATCCTAACAAACTATCAGATTATGATATTAGTAGGAATGTATATAGCTTTAAGACTAGTGGGCGCAAGATCGCGTGCATAAACTTCGGCATTCTAAAGCAAAACGAAACGGCTGTAAATCAAAGGAGCGGTAATGTAATACCGCAAACATATCATAAGCGAGCGTCGAACCTGCGCCGGCTGGCGCGCTGCCAACCCGCTAACGATACACCCCCAGTAACAACGTGGCTCTACCATGAACAAAATCGAAGCTAACATTGTCAATGACGCAAATTGCGAAAGTTTATTTGTCGTAAAGTGGACAGCATTACCATTCATAAAAGAGGTTTGTTCATATCTCAAGTTCATACTTGAGATGATCGTACTAGTGGGACAAGTCAGTACAGGTCGGTGCCAATTGTACCATCAATGGTACTGCCTAATGGTACCAGTGGTCCAATGGCACATTCCCAAACTAGCGACTGATGTGAAAAATGAACAGAACGAATGGATCTACGAACAGAACTGACAGACTGATGGACTGGCGGCTTCGCTCGAGTGGTACCCCAATAAAAAGTAGCCTCTATGTTATTCCAGCACACGTACTATGTATATTCCAAGTTTCATTCAAATCCGTTCAGCCGTTTAGGCGTCATTGAGGCATAAACATCCAAACATCCTCACAAACTTTCGCATGTATAATATAAAGTGGGATTTTTGTATATAGGATAGTGAAGATTTGTGTTTTTTTTGTATAAAATCTAGCAGCTACTGGTATCTGCGATCTACTTGAGCCTCGGCTTGCAAGCTCGTTACAATATCTTACATTTCACGGCCGCTGACTTGCAGATTTTAATTCTAGATCTCAGGGATCGGATT
This sequence comes from Scotopteryx bipunctaria, assembly GCA_949320045.1. Classification (NCBI taxonomy): domain Eukaryota; kingdom Metazoa; phylum Arthropoda; class Insecta; order Lepidoptera; family Geometridae; genus Scotopteryx; species Scotopteryx bipunctaria. Next base: position 878,485 of record OX439449.1, read on the forward strand.
TGAATAAAAAATTTATTCAGGGCAGGAATTTGCTAGATACAGACACAAATGAACCCGGCTCGTATAAACGGACAATGAATTGTAATGGCAAAGTTTTTGTATTACCCCACTGCGAAGGAAGGTAATGTGTTTGGGGTATGTATATATGTGGGTATGTGCATTTCTTTGGCTGAAGCTGTAGTGCAAACGGATGGACGGATTTTGATAAATGAGGTGTCGTTGGATTCGTGTGGATGACGAGTGTCATAATATGTAGTACAGCCTATGATACTTTTTGACACTAAAGTGTAAACAATCCAATATGGAGTCTTTAAAATGAAGAAGAATTAAATTAAGCCATTTTCAAAATATGTCAACTACTACGACTAATCGTCATCGAACCAGTGTGGTGAAAGGATTGAAAGTGCGACTCAAAGGCTTCTTTCATGCGCTCGACATATGCTTTCGAACTTCAGTTTGGTTATGATGTTTTCCTTCACCGTTTGAGAGTACAGTAATAGCGCACATACATTTCCCGAACAGAAATATCCATTGGTGCACCATCAGATTTGAACCCACGACTTTAGGATCGGAAGGTGGGGGGCCTCTAAACCACCAGTACTCGTCGATAAATACAAAAATATGTAGATGTTCCGTTGCAGAAACATACATACATACTATCACGCCTATATCTCTAATGGGGTGGGCAGAGCCACAAGTTAACATAAGAAAACTTGCAGCCACTTCTGATTTAAAATCCTAAGATGGATATGGTGAACCATGGTGACAGGTGGTCAGCCCATCGCCCATATATCATCATAGGTGGTCCATCATTTTGGAGAGGATACTATCCCTTAAACTATAAACAAACGTATTAAAAATACAGTAGGTACAAGTAAAGATAGGATAGGATGGATAGTGGGTGAAGGAGTTATACCATTGTCCAATCCAAACATAAAGCAAGTGTAGAAGGGGGTGGTTATGCTGGCGAATGCAGAGTGTTTGGACACTCGCCCTAATTCAATCCATGGTGGATAGCTTTCCGCCCCCCACACACTTCCAACACGGAGGTATGACGCAAGTAAAGCCATTAGATGATGGAGGTTCTATAAATAAGTCGAAAAATATTTACAAAAACCTAAGTGATTCAACATAATTTGACCTTGAGTTTCAAAATAAACTAGGATAGTGAATTGTAACACAGGTTCTTTTAACTAAATTTTCGTGTCACTAGTTCTTTCGAACCAGTGTGATGAAAGGATTTTAAGTACACCTCAAAGAGGCTCCTTTTGTGCACTTGACACAATGTTTTCGAACTTTTCTGTGCTATGACATGATGGTTTCCTCAGGATGTTTTCCTTGACCGTTCGAGAGAACTGGCATAGCGCACATAAATTTTTCGAACAGAAAAATCTAATAGTGCACGATCGGGTTCGAACCCACAAACTTGGGATTGGAAGGTAAGATCACTACCACTAGACAACCCTTTGTTATTACAGAGGTATCACTGAGAAGTGGTTATAATAGTATGTACCTATAGGTTATAATAGTTAATAGGCGCTTGTATTCTGTCGAAACCTACATAGTCACTAGACCCTGTGAGATCACTTTAAGTTGTAAATGTGGTGTGTTAGTGTTTGTTGTGGGTGTGATATTATAAATAACTAGCGACCCGCCCCGGCTTCGCACGGGTGCAATGCTGATACTAAAATATACTGCAGAATAATGTAAGCGCAAAAAAATGTGTTAATTTACGACATCACATTAGAAACCTTTAAAATTATCAGTGTTTCTATACTATTATTATGCATGTATTATACATATAAACCTTCCTCTTGAGTCACTCTATCTATTAAAAAAACCAAATCAATCCGTTGCGTAGTTTTAAAGATCTAAGCATACATAGGGACAGACAGCGGGAAGCGACTTTGTTTTATACTATGTAGTGAAGTTACAATTGGGATGGGTGACCGCAAGTGGCAACACGAGCTGAGCGCTTCCGTACTTCAGAGGGCACGTTAAACAATCGGTCTCGGTTTTTAAGTCGTTAAGCCATAACGAAGGCCTTTATGCGGTCTAAAAACTCCGTTATTAAAGTTGGCCACTAGCTCATACGAACCTTTGACTGGTACTACAAATTGCCTTCTGGTTTACTAATACACTGCGTATTGGAGACGGCGTTGCTCGGTGTAAATGTCGAGTGAGATTTACGCTCCCAAGGAGCTCCAACCGTTATTTGTCACATTGTTTGAGAATAAGTCTAGAGCCACAGTTTAAATAAATATTATAAATATACCATGTCACTATACATTTCAAACAGAGTTTTCTTCCAACTGCCCCGGCCCTTTCTTGCCATGAACGCGTATGGTTTGACTTGGTGTCTCAAAAGCGCATGTTGAGACATTAACGCTCTCCCTATTCCATCAATAGGGATGACACAATTAAATAAATAAATAAATATTTGAGGACATATAACACAGCACCATCTAACTAAGCAAAGCTTGTACTATGGAAACCAGATGGCTGATAGAATACACCTTTTTGTAAATACATACTTTTAATACATAATATTATAATACCCAGACCCGGAAGAAATATTTGCAGAACATGCAAACATATTTCTTCTACGGCGGGAATCGAACTCGCGCCTCTTGCGTCTCAGCCGATTCGTCAAACTTTCTTGTTCCAAATGCGTTCGTAGCTGTCATTCCTATTAGGCCTTACAAGTCAAGTGCAAGACCTCAGCCGCTGGTTAAATCATCTTTTGTAGATGTTACAGGCCATTACTGATTATACATTTGCAAATCAATATAAGTGATTTGACTTCCAGAAAGCTTAATTGAAACTGTCCGACTTTTCACAAAACAGTCTAGACCTATTGTTGAAATAAAAAATCGAAAAGGAAATAAAATCAAAATTTCGATACAATTTTAATAAATTCAGATATCAATCTACGCTCATAGAAAGCTCAGTTTTTATTATAAACCTACATAATAGAGTAAAAAAGGCTTTCGAAAGAGCTACGATAAACCTGGACGCTAATATCGCATTGAAATTTTAACCAGGTGAATTACTACTCTGCTGGACTGGAAGTAAAGAAAAAACATAGAATGCGTCCAGTTGCTTATCTCTCCCCGAGCATGTCGTAAAAATTGACTAAGGAATAGTATCCTCTCCAACATGATGAACCACCCATAAGGGCGATGGTGATCACTTGTCACTTATCCATCTAAGGACTTTAAATCTGAAGTGGCTGCAAGATCAGCCCATCTCCTATATTAGTCCATCATGTTGGAGGGTAATAGTACCCTCCAACATGATGGACTAATTAACGTAAAATTCGACTAAGGGATAGCCCTTAGTCGAATTTTACGACATGCTTGGGGAGAGAAGCAGCTGGACGCATTCTGTTTTTTCTTTACTCCCAGTCCAGCAGAGAAATAAAAAAAACTCAACGCGTATAAAGTCCAATTAAATTCGTAAACATGTGTCAAGGAACAGGAGCCTTTGAGGGCCATTTTAAATCCTTTCACCACACTAGTTCGAAAGAACTAGTGACTTGACTAGTGGAAGTACTCTATGAACCAATATTTAGTGACACAGACCCGTTGGATGTGTTTGAGTTGGCAACTTGGCACACAGTCGGGTCAATTTGCCAAGTTATTGGGAAATGGCACCAATTTTCATGTACCCAGATCAAGTTTTCGCGTATTTCGGTGTTCGATTCGATTATATTTCATGAAGTGTTGTGAGTCAATTGATTTTATTTGATAAAGATTGAATACTCTGGGTGTAATAATATTTCTCTCTCATTTTCATGTTATACAAAATTGTGACAGATAATTGACGGCCTCGATGACGTGGCGGGTATGTTCGGCTGAGATGCGAGCGATGCGGGTTCGATTACCGCTGCGGGGAAATGCATGCATGTTCGGCAAATATTTCTTAACCACACAAAAGTAGTAAAATAATATATGAATAGTTACATCTTTTAAAGCTATTTTACCAAATAGTACCTACCACAAAATTTAGGTCATATTATTTTGGTACATTCCACTACTCAGTCTTGTTTATGAAATTCAGCAATAATGTATGAAAATCCTTTTTATACAGAAGGACCAAGTACCTAAGTTAGGTATTCGAAATTAAGATACTATGCATAATCAGAAACAAACAAGAACTTATCGGAAAATATATATAAAAAAAGGAGTACGTACGAGCTAGTGGCCAACTTTTGTGACGGAGATTTTAGGCCGCCTAAAGGCCTCCGTCATGGCTTGACGACTTAAAAGCCGGGACCGACAATTTAACGTGCCCCCCGAAGCCACCCGTCCAAATTGTGACCGCGCACAACGTTGCTTAACCATTATGACGGAAAAATATAAAGAAATACGTGTGTATTTGAAATGCCTTTGGCATTATCTTCTCATTATCTATCTTGCAGGTATTATTGGGTGATTATTCTGTAAATCTGTATTTTATAGATTATATTATCGAAGGTTTTCCCAAAAATGTTTTCCGTAATGACGTTACGTCGTCCTCGTATCAAAATCAGATGAGAATCTTGGCAGGTCCAGAGGTCCCAAATTTCCCGGACTTGGGACGAGTGGGACTTGACACAAAACAAGACGAGACACGGCGAGCGAGCTTATCTTCATATCTGGACAGCTTGCAAAACAGACTTTGTATAGTAGAAACAAAACAACATAGATTATTTTATTTGACGGCCTCGGTGGCGTGGCGGGCGATTGCTCGGCAGAAACGCACAGGCACGGGTTTAATTCCCGCTGCGGAAGAAATGTTTGCATGTTTTGCAAATATTTCCTCCGGGTCTGGGTGTTATGGTACCATGGTACTCGCAGTTTCTGATACAGGGAATCCTAGTGTGGGGTCAGGACCATGTATGTGACTGTTGGGTGTTAGTTATTTTGGTTTCCCTACGCTGACGCGGCAATCCCGGCCGAGTAGCAAGCAATGCGGTTTTGCGACAATCCTGTTTTAAAATCGCAGCGGGATTGTCGCATGCAACAGTGTGGAGACCCCTTATTTCCAAGATTTTAAGCTTGCGCTATTTCATAATCTGTCAATATCAGCTAAAATATTCTAAACAAATACTAAATTGTTCGAGATCAAAAGTTGCTACTTGCCGTTTTCAAAGCTTTCAATCATCTTTGAAGGAGATACATACCTGAAACAAAGCAAAACACATAGGGAATCAGATTACTCATCCTACTTATATTATAAATGCAAAAGTTTGTGAGGATGTGTGGATGTGACGATGTATATTTGCGCCTCAATCACGCCATAACAGCTGCACGGATTGAATGAAACTTGGAATATACATAGTATGTGTGGTGGAATAAAATATACGCTACTTTTAGGCGATACCACGCGAACGAAGCCGCGGGCGAAAGCGTATAAGGGTATTGTCTATATACGGGCCCCGGGGTCCCAGGCTCATGAAGCTACCGGTTTTATTTTGACACACACATTGTCGGGTTTGCCGCTTGGTGTGTAGATACCCTAAGCTTATATTAGTATTGTTATTTAACAGCTATGCCAATTTATTTGCCATCAGTACTGAGTTTGGCATACAAACATAAGGCTGTGCACACACTCTACATTGTCACGGTAAGTAAGAACGTGGAGGGGAGTGTGCGCTTATCTTAAACGCCTCACTTGTTTTGTTTAAGTAGGCCGACGTGTGTTTGTTGCTTTGTATTGACTTGTTTTAAGAAAAAAGCTTATTATTGGCTTTTTTTAGGGTTCCGTACCCGAGGGTGCCAACGGGACCCTAAGCCTCCGCTGTCCGTCCGTCCATTCGTCCGTCTGTCAGCGAGCTATACCTATAATCATGAACTGTAATAGGTAGAGAGATTTATTTTATGACTTTTCGTTACAAAAGGTACAGCTTGTAAATACAGCCGTTTATTAGCTATAATCAAAATGTTTTGTTGTTTTTTTAGTGTATTTAAATGATATAGATTTATAGTACCTTCTTATGGACAGGCGATATTTTTTTCTAGTCTTTTCGAAAACGTCGTTCTAGTTTAGACTCTACCTACTTAGACTTAAATGGGTGTTTGTTTTCATTCGAATAAATATTACACTTTCTTTTTAATCTCCTAAAGCCAAAGCCAGAGAATTCAACCTCCTCGGATCACGTACCAAAGACAATCTCATAACCATCAAGTTAAAGTAAAAAATGCAAAGCGTAATGCAAATTATTCAATCTCTCGTTACCGGGGGACACTCCGAACCCAAATTAAATTACTGAGTTCTGGCGAGACAACATGGCGGCAGGTGATATCTCGAGATCTTGCTTTTTCGCGCCAAAGCTTATCTTGACAGTGGTTTTATTGAATTAGACTCTAATTCAATAAAACCAATCTCTCTCTCTCTCTAATTATCAGAGAAATGTAACGGTATTTTCTGAATTTATTAAAAATTTTAATCATTATTCATTTACATAACTAATAATGACCTAATTTTGTACATAGAACACAGATAAATAAAGTACTTTCAAACAGCTGATTGTATTGTACAGCTGACGACCTTGGTGGCGTGGTGGGCAAGTGCTCGGCTGGAACGCAAGAGGCGCGGGTTCGATTCCCGATATGGGAGAAATGTTTGTATGTTCTGCAAAATATTTCTTCCGGGTTTGGGTGTTGTATTATGTATTCAAAGTATGTATTTTACAAAAAAAAAGTATAAAGTATTCTATAATAAAAGTATTATTTGTATTTATATTTGCTAGATGGCGCTGTGTGATATGTCCACAAATATTTTTTTATTTTATTTATTGTAGGTAGGTAAGTAATAAAGTTACTATTATGAGTTGAAATATTTTTTATGAATTCGCGTAGGAATGTAGAGAAAAAAATAAAATTTCTTTTAAAACATAATGTACCTAATTAATGAACCATAGCCCATTACAATACATATATTTTCACGAAACAGCAAAAGTGAGTGGGTGCTTAGCCGAAATACACTTAATGGTCATTGTTCCAAAAATCAATTACAACTTTTTATAAAAACGAACACTGTTCAAAACAATTTATAAGCGAACTTTGGAAGCAATTTGCGTTTCACGAGCATTTTTAAACTTTATCGAATCATTTGAAATAGGAATCTTCTGTGAAAATTCTTTTTAACCTGTAGCAGGTGATAGGGCGGGGAGACCGGGGAGTAAGGGGCGGTGTAGACAAGGCTGTCCGTTGGATTGCCGAAGGTACCTATTTGTACAAGCGTCCAACATCGTTACACATGACGGCCTCGGTGGCGTGGCAGACGACTGCTCGGCTGAAACGCAAAAGGGTTCGATTCCCGCAGCAAAGGAAATGTGGCAACATGTTCTGCAAAATATTTCTTCCGGGTCTATAGTTTCTGATCTACGAGTATGTATGTGACTGTTGGGTAGTGTTGTCATGTTTTTTTAAACATCCTAAGAAACTTTGTACAGTTTCGTATAAAAAATAATTCAATGCAATAACTTTGAGGCCATAAATATGTAGAACCGTGCGTAGTGGCACCTAGACTCAGTCCGTTTTAACACAATTTCCTGAAGCATTTTGAACACAATATTGGGCTAGTGAGGGACTAATGCAGTGAAAACCAGCCTTTAGATTAAGGGAGGGCTACACAGGATCGCAGCGAATGAAGCGCAAAATTAGATTAGCCTACATATTTCAACGGATGTGTTCGATTCACGGAAGTTAGAAACTCGGGAACATTGAAGAGTTAAAAAGAAATGCATGGAGTCCATCTTTCATTTGAATTCGAATAAGTATTATCTGAAATGGAGAGCTACAAAGTATATAAATAAATAAAATAAAATAATAAAAAGCCTATTTATTCCATAACTTAGTATCTAGGTAACCTAAAAATTGTTTTTTTTTACAAAGTATATAATACGTATATATTATCACTCCCGTATTCCTAATGTAGGGCAGAATCACAAGTAAACATAAGAAAACTTGCAGCCACTTCTGGTTCAAAGACTCAAGATAGATATGAACCATGGTGACAGGTGATCATCGCCCATATAGATGGTCCATCATATTGGAGAGTATACATCCCTCAGTCGACTTTTACGACATGCTCGGGAGAGAAGCAGCTGGACGCATTCTATGTTTTTTTACACTCCCAGTCCAGCAGAGAAGTAAGAAGTAATACCTACTAAGTTATTATTTTATTAATAGACAAGACATTCTACACATTTGACGATTTTTTTGATAACAAAGACTAATTTGATTATGACCACACCGATTATTATAAGTTTTGACATACCTACACATTATTTTCATTTTTTATTTCAATTTCATTATTTAAGTTTTTATAAAGCATGTTTTGTTAATTACTATTTGTAAGCCAATATAGGCAGGTACAGCGAACTCCAATTTTATATATTTTGTGTATCACAAATAAATGAATTGAATTGAATTAAGTATCGAAGTTATTGAAAGAAAGAAAGAAAGAAAGAAGTACATTTATTTGGCACACACACAAAACAAACAATTTATATAAAAGACTGGGAAGGAACAAAAAAAATCATACATAAGAGAGGAAGAAGGCAAACAAATAGCAATAAACAAAAAAAGAAGTACCTAGGTGCCTACCACTAACTATAAGCCCTTCCCGCGAACCAATCGGCGATGTTGTGTGGCCAAAAAGGTTGGAGCTCAGCATGTGCTACTTCCAGATTTAGCTGAAAGTAGCGCTGGTTTTCAGATCCAACCTTTATGGTGAAATCCCAACACGAAAACGACACGCAACTAAAAATAAAAAAAATTACTACAGGTTCTGCTAGTTGGATACCCCGTGTGTCTCGCTTCGTCCAGACCACCAGCTAATGAATACAAGCCACTCCAAACCGCGTCTTCACGAGCTATAGCCACCTACCTAGACATCTAGGTACCTAAGTATACTGAAGTGCACTAAGAACCGACTGCTGAATTGATTAAAGTTGATAAAGTCTGTCTAGTCTTCGTATATCTAGAAGGTAATGTAACTTATACTGGTCATTGTCAATGAATTCATAGTAACATTATATATTTTTTTACATTAGAAAGACTGCTTGAATTCACCCTAGCTACTCAAAAATGGTTATATTTTCTTAAAAAAATATAAATATTTTTATAATGTGTAGGATTCATTCGGTCTCTCACACCAACGATCAACTCCCCCATGACCATGAAATAACCACTCCAAAGTTACTTTTACAAAAAAGACCTAATGGACTGATTTCTTCATACTATTCTGCCGTCATAAGGAATAAAGACGTATCTGACATTTTTTTCATAATTGAGTTGTATACATCATCGGAATCAGTAAAAAAAGACGCATCTACCAGTATTTTTTTCTCTATTTCGGAATTTTATGTAGAAACGTCCTTTTTTCTTATGACGGCAGTATTGTAGTTGCTAGTGGGTGTAGTTGAAGTAGGAAGCAGAAGAAAACAGTCAGAATGTTCACACGTATAATGTGTATCACATAGTAAAAAAAGTTTTACCAAAATTTACAAACTTCTGCTAATCCGATTTTTATTCCAATACAATGAAATTATCTTTACAAGTAACTAAGTCGATTAGCGTCGATTTTTTTTGGCCAAAAAATAATAGTACGTACTATGCCAAAACAGTATTCATAAAAAAGAGCAAATGATTTTTAATACACTTTTCTCGTAGGTACCTCTTCTGTTTTCTCTATACTGTCGTAGTTAACACTCCGTATTACATATTATACACGAGTTGACGGCAAACGACCGGGAGGGCGTAGCCCTACGAGATGGGTTGATCAAATCCGATCATCTCTAAACATCAAGTTTCACACTGCTCTTCATGAAGTAAGCTTCAGCCAGAACCCGATGCCGTGAGATGGTCAGGAATAAAATTGTCTGCGGGGGATTTACGATCCTCAGTAGCGAATGACACGAGGAGGAAGATATCATAGCTTCAGTTAGAGAGCTAAAACTCACCCCAGACGTTCTAAATAGAGGTCAAAAAAATGCTTCAAACTCATTGGAAAGATCAAGAAGATTATAAACTCATCCAAGTTTCCAACAGCAACAAAAGGAGGATCCATTGAAGCTGGCCGAAATTGACAGCAGGGTCGATTAGATAACGTCAATTAGTGTCGATTGGGCCCTATTGGGCCAGCCCAACGCTCCTTGTATTCGTATATTCTCTCATTAGTTTCATTCTGTGGTTTCGCTCGAACTGCCATGAAGTCACATCAAAATTCGTTCAACGATTATTCATTGAACGAATTCTGATGTGTGACTACTTATGTAGTTCTTATACAATAGTAAACTAACCCCCGAATACTCAAACGCGACACAGAGTTGAGCACGTATCAAGTCACGGTTTTTTGACAGTTTTTGATGAAAATCTGCCAAAAACTCGTCACTTGAGACGTGCTCAACTCTGAGATGCGTTTGAGTATTCGGGGATAAGGCATTTTACCATCTATCTATCTTTAGAAGATGATATCCGTCAGGAGGCCACTTTTACCTTCACAAATGGGACGCTGTAGTGCCCGGAATGAATTAAGATGGAATAGGCTTGCAAAGCACCTATTCCATCCTCTCAGCTTAGTCGGCCTTGTCCACAGGAAAGACATGGTCTAGTGGTAGTGACCTCGCCTTTCAATCCTAAGGTCGTGGGTTCAACCCGGTCATGCACCAATGAATTTTTCTGTTCGAAAAAATTATTTGCGTTATACAAGTACCCTCAAACGGTGACGGAAAACATAGCAAGGAAACCGGCATGTCGTAGAAAGGAGCCTCTTTGAGGCGCACTTAAAATCCTTTCACCACACTGGTTCGAAAGAACTAGTAACACGACTAGCAGTAGTATCCTACAGCCAGTAGACAGAAGACAATTGTCAACTTATTGATTGTTTCCAAGAATATATTCTGATACAATGTTACGGACCAGCGGAGCAAGGCACGTAAGGTTTCTCCAAAAATCGAGAAAACTAACCGAGCATGAAGCTAAATTTATTAGTTAAATCCCGTGAGGGATGATCGTGATATTGGACATCTACATGATGGAGTACATACTGCTACGACTAACAATCCCACGCGGTTTTGCTGGCGCTGTACCCGGATAAAATTATCCTATTATCATAGTGGACTGGAAGTAAAGAAAAAACATAGAATGCGTCCAGCTACTTCTCTCAACGAGCATGTCGTAAAAGTCGACTAAGAGACTATCCCTTAGTCGACTCCTCTCAAAAATGATGGACTACTACTATAGGTAATAGGGTCCCGCCCTACGGAACCCTAAAAAAAGTATTTAAATGTCAGATCTTGTCTGTTACAACCAGGGACCAATTCGGAAAGCCGTTTTGGGGTTTTCGAGAGGGTTTTTTAAAGGTGTTGGTAGAAAGACCCATTACCTAAGTGTTACAGTTTTGATTAGAAACCTTTCTTGCTTGAGAATTATGAATATGTAACCCATTTCAATGAATTAAATAAATAAATATTTAGGACATATCACACAGCACCATCTAGCCCCAAACTAAGCAAAGCTTGTACTATGGGAACCAGATGGCTAATAAAATACTTACTTATATACTTTTTTTTAAAATACATACTTATACTTATAATACTACAATACCCAGACCCGGAAGAAATATTTGCAGAGCATGCAAACATTTCTCCCGCAGCAGGAATCGAACCCGCGCCTCTTGCGTCTCAGCCGAGCACTCGTCCGCCTCGCCACAAAGGTCGCCTGTAATAATCAACTCAAAACCGGGGTTGTACGGTCCCTGGTTATAACTTTACAAATCTACAAGGCATTAAATCGACAGTCCTTTATTGCTCTTCAGGGAAATACAATCGATGAATTTAATTATAGCATTAACATGTTTTCTGGAGCACTGGTGGTCTAGTGGTAGCGGTAGCCTTCCGATCCTAAGGTTGTGGGTTCAAATCCGGTCCTGCACCAATGGATTTTTCTGTTCAAAAAATGTATGCGCGCTATACAATTACCCTCAAACGGTGAAAGAAAACATCGTAAAGAAACAGTCATGTCGTAGAACCTAAGTTCTAAAAATATTTATCAAGTGCACGAGGAGCCTTGGACTTTAAATTCTTTTGGCACATCATCATCATCATCATCATCTTCCTGCCCTCTATGTGGGGTCGGCACAGCATAATCCTTGGATCATGCTGTAAGAGTTTTGGCTAATAAGGTGTTTTATGACCGGCCGCCTGCCTGACGTCAACTAGATAGATAAGATACACAACTAGATATATAGAACACGTTTCCCCCCATCCGATGGAACGATGACATTGTATGGTGGTCGGTGGACGAAGGCGGCACAAATTGGTTCAATGCGAGTAATAGTTTGTATGTAGGTTCGTTTGTAGAGATCATCGCACTCCGACGAAACAACAATTAAACGTAGAGATGGCTCAACAGTTCCTCCAAGTAATTATACTCGTAATTGCCTCAATTGCTTAATTACTAAATGACATAATTAGTAATCGATGAAGCACCTGTCAGATCCATGGTAAAATAAAATCTAAGCACCTAGGTAATTACAATAGCACCACAAACATTGTGCTCCTCGGCAAACTTCGTGCTTTGTATGAAAACCGAATTTGTCCGAATATACAACTAATAATAACTGAACCAACCCTTTAAAAAAAATAAGTACCTACCTATACTTTTTTTGTAAATACATACTTATTATGCATAATATAATATTATATTACAACATTCAGACCCGGAAGAAATATTCGCAGAACATGCAAATATTTCCCCCCAACGAACCCGCGCCTCTTGCATCTCAGCCGAGCATTCGCCCGCCACGCCACCGAGGCCGTTGATTATCTCATAAGTTGCTATGAACATAACGTCACTAGATTGTCTTCAAACAATTGAAGCAATTTACTGGACGATCTCTGATTCCAGGAACACATAGCGATGAAAGGCGAGTGAATAGCCCAGTTCTGTGAGGAGTGCCGGCTATAGATAGCTCAAAACTACGTCAGCGATTTGAAGCGCCTGAATAATTGAGGGGTTTTCCAATCCGTTTTCCGAGAGCACTGGTGGTCTAGTTGGTAGTGACCCCGCCTTCCGATCTTAAGGTGGGTTCAAACCCGGTCGTGTACCAATGGATTTTTCTGTGCGAAAAATTTATGTGCGCTGTACCAGTACTCTCAAACGGTGAAGGAAAACATTGTGAGGAAAACCGCGGCTTAGTCATCAGCGTCTTGGGCACGCTTCCACCGTCTGATGAGCTGGATCAGAGCTATCCATAGCCCGAATGTTTTTTTTTGTATTTTGTAAATTTGCTTTGTATTAGTTGTAGGTAAGTATCTTTCTGTTAATAAATGTATCTTGACAGATGTTTCACGTTTATTACATTTTTTAAATAAAACGTTTTTATCCTATTTCCTACTATATTATAAATGTGAAAGTTTGTAACGGCTGAACGGATTTGAATGAAACTTGGAATATATATAGTATGTGTTCTGGAATAGTATATAGGCTACTTTTTATCCGGGTACCTCGTGAGCGAAGCCGCGGGCGGCAGCTAGTCTATAATAAAATTAAAAAAGAAATTTTTGCCAACTTTCTTTATCAGGTCACCAAAGATTAGCTGTCATTCGCAGCGGTCACCAGAAAAGACAAATGGTACTTAGAAACTGGGATCATTTTGAAACATCCTTTATCACTTCCCGCGTAAAAAAGTTCACGGGCTACCCTATTATTTTACATATTACAAAACGTACCTCAATCATGGCGTAACGTGATAACGTCTGAATAGATTGGAATGAAACTTGGAGCTAGGCACATACATAGTTATTATTCTAGTTATTGTTACATATCGTCACTGGAAAGGCAAAATTACGTAAGTGCCAAAATGGCGCCAAATAGGCATATTGCGTTATTATCCTAAAATAGCAGTCCAAATACAATAATATGAATTGCTGGACATAGAAAATGAAAAAAGAATGAAATCTTACGTTGACGTCATCAAAATTCGATAATTAGGTAGAAAGTTATGATTAAAAAAACGAAAAAAATGAACTTCAAACGGCTTTTTCTCGATTAGCGCTTACGTAAATTTGCCTTTCCAGTGACGATATTATCACGCCCGTATCCCTAATGCAAGACAAAAAATCTTGGGACTGAATGAAGTTCCAGCTCGTTTTATAAAAATGATTGTAAAGAGATAATTTTCCCAAAAAATTGCCAAGCGTAGATAGGGCGCTATAAATAAATAAATAACACCCAACACTCACATAGTCCTGACCCCACACTAGGATTCACTGTGTCGTGGGTATCAGTAACTACGAGTACCATGGTACCACAACACCCAGACCCGGAAGAAATATTTTCAGAACATGCAAAAATTTCTCACGTAGCGGGAATCGAACCCGCGCCTCTTGCGTCTCAGCCGAGCACTCGCCCGCTACGCCACCGAGGTCGTCAAATGGGAAGTAGAAGCTACAATGGACGGGCTTACAACATCTTTTCATTTCACTATCGATATTGCTCCGACCCACATCTGTTCTGTCAACGGGCGTTTCTACTATCTGATACGACACGGTTTGGAATCGCCGATTTTAAGAATAACCCCCGAATACTCAAACGCGACTCAGAGTTGAGTACGTCTCAAGTCACGGTTTTTTGACAGTTTTTGATGAAAATCTGTCAAAAACTCGTCACTTGAGACATGCTCAACTCTGAGATGCGTTTGAGTATTCGATTCTGTATGTACCTCAAGAACATCTTACTACACCGATTGTCAATAAAATACGGCGTTTAAACGTTAAAAGAAGATTATAATAAAAACAGAACACAAAAATAGAAAACAAAACTAAGTACGCAAGCAAGAACATGATGAAGAAATTAATAAAGGCGTTGAATGATTAACCTAACCTCTATTAACATAATTTTATTCAAATTAACTTTACTTCGCAGCTCGTTCTCTTTGATTCGCTCGATGGCGCGTGAAATTCTTGATTTATATTACAGAACCATTAATTTGAATCGGCAATTAATTTAGGTACAATTTTCCATACATATCGTAAGTTCGTATGAGCTAACTCTAGCGACGGAATTTCTAGGCCGCCTAAAGGTCTCCGTCGGCCGACAATTTAACCTGCCCGAAGCACGGAAGCGCTCAGCTCGTAATGCCACTTGCGGTCACCTATCCCAATTGTGACCGCGCACAACGTTGCTTAACTTCAACGATCAATCAAGAACGTCTAAGCAAGCTACCCCACGAGAGCTTCTATTAGTAGTTGATAATATAGTAGGATATATAGTGGTACCATGGTACTCGTAGTTTCTGATAACCACGACACAGGGAATCCTAGTGTGGGGCAAGGACTATGTATATGACTGTTGGGTGTTATTTATTTAATTATTTATATTTTTATAGACATTAAATTCATGTGTATCAAATATTTTCCATTTCTTTTTTAAGGTAGAGTAGTATCTTTAATGTTTTTTGTCCGTTTTCGTAAGACAATGAAAACAAATAATGTGTAGAAGCTTGTACTATCAAGTATTTGATTTATGAACGTGTAGTCGCTGTTCTAAAGTTATTGCTTAAACCAGTGGGAGTGGGTGACGTGGGACGACATTGATGGGGATCTGAGACTAGTTCTGTTAACCAGACATTAAACGCGCGGTTTATCTGAGCTTTCTACAAGAGTTATTTTTATTTTACTTCTCTGCTGGACTGGGAGTAAAGAAAAAACATAGAATGCGTCCAGCTGCTTCTCTTTCCGAGCATGTCGTAAAAATCAACTGAGGAGTATTATCCTCTCCAACATGGTGGACCATCTATATGGGCGATGGGCTGATCAACTGTCACCATGGTTCACCATATCCATCTTGGGGCTCTTGGATCAGGAGTGGCTGCAAGTTTTCTTATGATTACTTGTGGCTCTGCCCACCGTATTAGGGATACGGACGTGATAATATTGACCAAGTTGCAAAGGATATCTTCGCTCGCTTCGCTCGCTCGAACAACAAACCGCGTCTGTTTATAACTTTGTACAAAATCAATATTTCATTGAAGAATTTTTCAACAAAGCGCCAGTGGAAGAAATCCTATAACGTAATTGGTACTACAAATAGATTCTTAGTACCTAGAGCACAGATAAGCCTCTTTCAGGTGGATATTTATCCTTTCACTACACCAGTTCCTTCATCAACAAGCCCTTTTCAGAATTATAGGAATAAATCCTTCATTGTGGAATCAGAGATTATGAATGGTAAGTAAATAACAAAACAAAACTTCTTGAGCTAAAGTTCATAAGATAATAAGCAAATTAAGACACAATGTTGATTTTATACAAAACAATAAACACGGCATTAATATACAAGCGAAGTAAAAGCTTACAAAACGCTCGAATTTGTAAAAAGCTGAAACCGTTATAAAACGCCCGTTTGGAAAAAAGAGGGCCAAGAGTATGGAGGTAATGAGAGTGAATGAAGCAAAAGAAATATGTCAGAATCGTAGCAAATGGATGAGAGTACTGGTATGCGCACATACATTTTTCGAACAGGAAAATCCATTGGTGCACAACCGGATCTGAACCCACCACTAAACCACCAGTGCTCTATCAATCTTGACGGGAGTCACTTAAAGCCACCGCATTTCAAGTAACAGTTGAAACTACACGGCAAACATTAATTATCTCTATTTATTTTCTGGAAGTATAACTAATTTAATTAACATCGGAGGGGTTCCTTCCCGTCGTGTTTCTTTACAAGAAACTCATTATAATGGGAATGGGAGAAAAACGGAAGTTATTTTTAGCCCCTCGGGCATTTCTTCACGTTATCGACTCACCAGTTGCCCAGTATCAAGTCCTTGTATAGTGAGCAACACGTGTTCATGCTGACATGTGTATACTTCAGCTAAACCGTATATATTGAATCTAAAACTGACTTTTTCATATTATTAATTAATTATTTTTTTGAGGAGGCGCAATAGGTTAGCGTGGTATGGACATGTCATGAGAAGGGAAGAATGTCATGTGAGGAGAAGAGTGTTAGATATGAATGTGGAAGGATATGTGGGTAGAGGTAGGCCAAAGAAAAGATGGATGGACTGTGTGAAAGATGACATGAGTGAGAAAGGAGTGAGCGTTGAGATGACTTCTGACAGAGGGAAATGGAAGAGAAATACATGTTGTGCCGACCCCACATAAAGTGGGACAAGGGCAGAGAAATTAATGATGATATTATATTTTGCTGTCCAACGAGGTAACGTCGCCAGCCTTTTGGGAAGCTTACCTGCGGTCGGTGATCTGAGCTCTGTTTTCTATCTGTAGGCGAACTTAGATAGAAAACTGAGCTCATTTTCATTTCTTATTATTATACCGATTACCTTGAAGCTTATAATGTTATTACACTTTGTCTTTGTAAATAAAAATTAAAACTTTTTCATTAAGTACATGTTCATGGATCTTTTAAGTAGTGCTAATAGTTAAATTAAGGTGTGAAAACTTATTTTGCAAGGTTTATTTACCTAAAACTATAGTGATTTCGTCGTAATAACGAAAAATACGCCATGGTTTGTTCACATAAATTGTATCTCCTTGTGAAGTATACCTATGTACCTAGATGATTTTATATATTATAGATAACTATAACAGCGGTCGGTGATCTGAGCTCTGTTTTCTATCTGTAGGCGAACTCAGATAAAAAACTGAGCTCATTTTTATTTCTTATTATTATTATACTGATTACCTTAAAGTTTTTAATGTTATTATAGTTTATTCGTTTAGAAAACATAAATAAAATTCTTATTTTCTCTTCCTTACAGCAGAGATGATGATGGTGATGATGTCATATTGGAAATCAAATTGGATTCCAGTTTACAGCGCGCTAAATTTGCATGCGAATGAGATACGTCACTCGCTTTGACTATTATCTGCCAAATCCCACTAACTGATGAGTAGGCATGTGACACCCTATTATTTGCCATCATTTTTAGGGTTCCGTACCCGAAGGGTGCAAACGGGACCCTATTACTAAGCCTCCGCTGTCAGTCCATCGTCAGCGGGTTGTATTTCATGAGCCGTAATAGGTAGAGTTGAAATTTTTACTGAGTGTGTATTTCTATTGCCGCTATAACAACATATAATAAAAATTAAAATTGGGCCCCACCCATATAAGAAACACTTTTTTTGTACTATGGTACGGAACCCTCCGTGTGTGAATTCGACTCGCACTTGACCGGTTTTATTTTCTGTACTTCTCTGCTGGACTGGGAGTAAAGAATAAACATGGAATACGTCTAGCTGCTTCTCTCCCCGAGCATGTCGTAAAAGTCGACTAAAGGATAGTATTCTCCCCAACATGATGGACCACCTATATGAGCGATGGGCTGATCACCTGTCACCATGGTTCACCTTATCCATCTTTGGACTAAATTAGAAGCCACAAGTAAACGTAAGAAAACTTGCATCCAAGTTTTCTTATGTTTACTTGTGGCTCTGCCCACCCCATTAGGAATACAGGCGTGACAATATACAACGTGTAACATAATGTCCCTATAAGCCCGAAAGGGGTGTATTCAGACCGAGCACTTGAATACATTGACGTGTGCAAAAGTTCAATACATCATATTTGAAATTCCAATACAATTAAAAACAAATTATTTCATGAGAAATTTGTGACAACCCTATGTGTTTGTTTACCATTTGCGTAGGTAACAAACACACGCCCACCCTCCTATCGCGTCGGACCCACACATACGCAGACAATTGAACGCGCGGCAAGTTTCAAAAAGTACCTAGGTGTAATCACCAAAGTTTTCGTAAGAATTTGCAATTTTTTTAATTCTACGTAGAAATTAAAGTCGAAGATTAAAATCACGATATCTTTCACACATAAAAAAACAACTACCTACCTACATCTACCTAGGTAGTTACCTAAGGACCTAGGTACAGGAAAAGTTAAGTTATACCTTTTCTCCCTTCTTCTTGGTTGGCTCGGAACACGGCTAATTGACATGGTAGGTATGTAGGTACCTAGGTTGGTATTACTGGTACACATTCACATTCACAATCACAAAATTATTTTTGTCATTTTTTATTAGTAAGCTAGGTACTAATGGGGTACCTACTAGGTAGGGTGATAGGTTAGGTACCTATCATCATACCTACCTATCACTGAATTTTATCACTGTTGACACACACAGTAGGCACTCGGTATCCATCAAAGGGAAGTAGGTACAACACACCACCGAATTCCCGGTCTTCCCTCACTGGTGCGCCGGTGGAAAGATCCCGTCGAGAGAAGACGGTTCACCAATCCCAGAAAATAGCCCGTAAGATGGCAATGGCCGCCCTGGATAACGCTCTCTGTAGAGCTGACGCGCCGCTACTAAGTAGCTACTAACACACACACACACAACACCATATCATAATACTCACCGTTTGAGTACAAAGCCGACATCGTATCGTTAATTAGTTACGCGAACCGAGAGATTGCTTGTTGCAGTTGTTGCAAGGAACGAATGCTAATTGCGACTGATAAAAACCGATCTGTTTTGCGACCAAAAGTAGGTACCTATTGCCGAAAGCCGAATTTTTAGGGTTCCTTGTCTGGGGTAACCCACTAAATACCGATTGGGAAAAAAAAGGAAAAAAACTTCACCATACATCTACTACTACTACTACTACTGTCGTCGTGTCCGTGTCGCTAGCTCTTTTGAACCAGTGTGGTGGAAGGATTAGAGTGCACCTTGAAGGTTCCTTTCGTACACTTTGACACACGTCTATGACATGCCTGGTTTCCTCACGAGGTTTTCCTTCACCTCTTGAGAGCATTGATATTGCACACATAAATTTCGAATCGAAAAATCCATAGATTCGAACTCACGACTTAAGGATGGGAAGGCGGGGTTCATACCAATATGCTACCATGTGCTCCATCCCCATTTGCTACTAGGTACCTACCTACTTACATAATAACCTACCAACAATTACGTAGTTCAATCAAGAAAAGTAAAAAACAAATAAACCTACGGAACCAATTTGATTTTATTAAACAAACGCTTGCGGTGCGGTGTCGGTTGACGGTTGCGGATTTTGAATTTAGCAAAGGCACCGACAGCCAATTAGGGCAAGGTGCCATCCCACTTATTGTTGTTGTTGTTTCAATGCAACCAATGACAAATAGGCTGTTCACGATGAAAATGAAGATTAGTAAGACAGATAAGTCACAACCTTTGACTTTAGTGCCCAAGTAGGTAGGTACAAAATTGCATTGAAAAATGCTCCAATGAATATTGGAATAATACATCGTTGGAAAAACTAAAGTGGAATAGGGTCACGGCTTTATCCTCAGGCACGGTAGACCTCTTCTCATACTTCTTGTTACCTACTCAAGATGCTTTTAAGGCCCGAGTAGGTAGGTAGAAAATTGAGTAGGTATCACGGCTTTATCCTCAGGCACGGTAGACATCCTCTCATACTCCTTGGCACCCACTGAGGATACCTTTAAGGCCCGAGTAGGTAGGTACAAAATTGAGTAGGTAAGGTACCTATCTCCTATACTAGGTACTTAACAAAGAGATCTGAAAGGATGTTTACGGTGCCTAGGGATTTTAGTCGTGATGTGACCTTACATTTTATTTACCAATAAATACCAAGGTCACCTCGTTATTAGGTAAGTAGGTAGGCATTTTACTAATGGTGTCTGTTCTGTTAACTGTTTCATCTAGAGTTCACACTTAAAGGTCAAAAAACAGCTGTAAATAGGGATGCCTCATGTTGTGTCAAGTTACGTATTGGAGCAAAGTTTAAGAGACATTTCATGAATGAAAACCTTTGAAATTTTAAAAGTCGTTGAACAAACGTTGTTCGCAATGACGTATAGAACACCCCCGTTTCGGGCTTATAGGGACATTATGTTACACGTTGTATATGTATGTATGTAGATAACTAAATGAATCATCAAAATTATTGCTGAGTCCATACCCCACACATACCTACACCTACTCAATAGAAGGTATAGTACCTATGTCTTACTACCTATAGCTTGACGAAACCTATTGATTAAAAAAAAATAGTTTTTCATCACGTTTTCGCTGATGTAAATTAGTTCAATGTCTTAAGAGTTAATTTCGTCCCATCTGCACAGTGTTGCCTGATGTTATTGTGTGTTGCCACAAAGAGCTGGTAATTTTGCCAAAATAATGTTGCTTCTGTAAATCGGAATATAAATTATGGGAAGTAGGTGGTGCGAAGGCGGTGCGTAAACTTTAATAATTAATTTGTTCTTGCAGTGTTTCCAACTTGAAAAACTTTGGAGTACAGGTGTTTAAAGCTGGTATTGAAATGCCTTAGTCACTTAGGTATTTATTGTTGAACTAGCTTTCGCCCGCGGTTTCGCTCGCGTGGTATCTGAACAAAGAGTAGCCTATATAATATTATTATTCCAGCAATCATACTATATTTATTCCAAGTTTCATTCAAATCTGTTCAGCCGTTACGGCATGATTGAGGCACAAACATACATCCTCACATCCTCACAAACTTTCGCATTTATAATATTAGTAGGATTCTAAAGAACAGGTAGAATTTTAGTTCAAAAGTAAAATTACTGTAGAGCTTATTATGCTTTGGAAGTTGTAGGTAATAATCACGTGAATTGAGTGAATATTTAAATAAAAAAATATTCTGAAATCGTAAGAAGTTGCCGAAGAACCGACAATCGCTGAAGTAAAGGAGTTGTTGAGTGGAGATCGCGACTCCAAAACGTGTAGGACGCCCTCCGGCTAGCTGGAGTGATGATCTGCGAAAGGCTGCTGGTAGACTTGATGAGTCAAGCCGAAGATAGGGCGCGATGGCGCTCATTAGGGGAGGCAAACGATGGTGATTACAAGAAAACTACAAAATTAATCAAAAAACTAATTTCAACACTAAAGAAATAGTTATTACCTACCCGTAAGAGTAAAAATCATCTGAAAATAGTCTAAGGATTCCGAGATCTAGTAAACATACGCGAAATATTTAAGAAATAATAATAAATAATTTAGATATATAAGTTATTTTCTACTTACACCTACTCTACCCTATGTTTGCGTTTAATATAAATAACTGTGTACAGTTCCGAAATATTGCTGTGGCATATTGAAAACGAGTGTTTGTTCTTGTGCTGTAGTACTACATAGGCACTTCTTTTGCCCTTCAACATCATCACTGATGGTGGTGATGACCCCGCCTACGATCCTAAGTGGGTTACCGGGCTTGCACCAATGGATTTTTCTATCCGAAAAAATTATGTTCTCTATACCAGTACTCTCAAAACGGTGAAGGGAAATCGTGAGGAAACGAGCATGTCATAATAATCTAAAAAGTTCGAAAATATGTTTCAAGTGCAACTTTAGAAAGAAAGAAATAAATAACATTTATTTGGCACACACAAAGACATTACAAACGGGAAAGGGACAAAAAATGAGGTACAGAAAAGCTCAAGAGAAGACAGACACAAACGACAAATGTACCTACAAACGACAAAAGTACCTCTAAATCCTATCCTATACCTTTAAATCCTTTCACCACACGACAGTGACACGACTAGATAGATAGATTATGCAATCTATCTGGGCTCGTCTGGTGACAGCGTGAATAGCTTGAAATTATTCTATAGAATGCACAAAGTTTCACATAGAAGCTGAAACTTGTCTCAATCCCACAAGGTGCCACGGCAGCAGCCGGTGAGTGGATCGCTCATTTATTCTGTGGCATGGGTGCGGGTCTCTGAGTGTAATTTACAAGCGGATATCTCTACATTGTCTCCGTTCAATCCGTGTAATGAAGGCGGGAATACTGAGTGATGTGACGCCATGTTGAATTCAGGGTTGCTAGATCAAAATAAGTTTTTAATTAAAAAACTTAATTCGTTATTTACACATAATATGTTAATTTATTACTTAATTATGATGTACAATGACGATATAACGATGCGCGATCCAAGAGCTGGTTCTTATTTGGCTCAACGGATCAGTATTGCCATTCAGCGTGGCAATGCGGCCAGCGTCTTGGGCACGCTTCCACCGTCTGATGAGCTGGATCAGGTGAGCTATCTATAGACCGTTTGCAACGGCCTTTAGATAGCCCGACTGTTTCTTTTGTATTTTGTAAATTATATTTGTAATAGCTGTAAGTTTCTTTCTGTTAATAAAGTGCTTTATTATCAAAATATTATCAGTTAAGTGTTTTATTGTGTATTGGGTAAGGTATGATCTATGTCGTATAAAGAAGTAAAAGAGACCGCATAGAAGATTGAAAGTGGAAAACCTGCATCATTTCACCAACAAGAGCTAGTTCTTAAATTTAATAATAATAATAATGATGAAAATATGTGAAAAAAATCAAAAGCCCTAAAGCAGTTTATTAAACGAAGCGAAAGATATTTCACAAAATTAATATTTTAGCTTTCAATTTCAGTAACCACAGCCACGCCTTTTAATTAAAACGATACAGTGACAACTGACAGCCCTCGTCAGACAATGGCGGGAAAATATTGACGTCAGCGCGAATGTTCCGAACGAACGAAGCCGCAGTTTGTCCCTATTGTCGCGTTTGCAACAGATGCCGAGCTTTTCATTATAATCAACGCAATGCCGAACAATAACGGAGAACAGATAGAAATGTGATGGAGCGAACGAACGTCTGTCTACGACTCGTAAATGGTTTGTATTTGTTTTTTTTTTGTGTTGTAGATAGATTTGACTGGAGAGGTTCTTATTTTGAAATAGTATTGTTTTCTTTTATTATAGTTTTGACTTGGCATAGTTTTTATTCTGATTTGTATTGTTTTACTTGCGTTGACGATAGATTTGACTCAGCAAGGTTTTATTGGTAAAAAGTAGGTAAGTTCGTATGAGCTAGTGGTCAACTCTTGTGACGGAGTTAAGGCCGCCTAAAGGCCTCCGTCATGGCTTAGCGACTTAAAAACCGAGACCGACAATTTAACGTGACCTCCGAAACACGGAAGCGCTCAGTGCCACTTGCAGTCACCCATCTAAACTGTGACCGCGCACGTTGCTTAACTTCAACGATCAATCAAGAACGTCTAAGCAAGCTACGCCACAAGCGCTTCTAGAAGCCATATTTATCTATATTTACGAAGATGTAGATAAATAGATTTATAATTTATTACCTATGAAGTTGCCATTCTATAGTCTGCCAAATCACAACTTCATAGGTTATATTCTTTAATATTCTAGTCGGGCTGTTTTTTATCCGGATAGTGGAATCGCGGATTTATCCAAGTCTGGTAGAATGTTGATGAAAAGCTCTTTATGGGAAAAGGTATTACAAAAATGTTGTAATAAATATCCTTAGAAAATGATGGAATGGAGGAGAGTCAATATTGAGCTTGGTTGATCAATGGTAACCGATTTGTAGGAGAAAAATCTTTTTCATTCGCCTTCTGAAGATAGACGAGGTGTGATCGATTTCAGGTAGCGGATTCATTTTTACCCGACTACGAAGAAGGAAGGTAATGTGTTTAGGGTGTATTTATGTATGTATGTATGGATTTTGACAAATTATGAGGTGTCGTTGGATTCGTTTCAATGACGAGAGTATCATAGGCTATATAAAATGTCCAAAAATTCCAATATGGCGGCTGTAGGAAACCATTTTTTTATTTCTTTGGCTGCCTCTGTAGCTAAAACGGCTGGACGGATTTTGACAAATGGTTAGGTTACGTCTCAGTGCTCGTCTGAGACGTAAGAGGCGCAGGTTCAATTCCTGCAGTGAGAGTAGCTAAAAGTTTATAATACTATAAATGTATAAGTTTGTGAGGATGTGTCGATGCATGTTTGTGCCTCAATCACGCCGTAGCGACTGAACGGATTTGAATGAAACTTTAAATATACAAAGTATGTGTGCTGGAATAACATATACTTTTTGTCTAGATACCACGCGAGCGAAGCCGCGGGCGAAATCTAGTGTTATTATAGTTTCTAAACTCGTTGTCTAAAGTGGGTTATAAAAATCTTACTTGCAATAATACAGTCTGCTATCCCTCCCCGTGTGGACCGTCCATCCTTCCTTCAGCTCCGTCTGGATCCTCTCCAGCGCCGCTTCATCTTCCACCGCTGTCTTCCCCAGCCTCGGACTCCCAGACAACCTAGGACTGCCGAATTTGGGACTGGCGCCCAACCTGGGGCTATTGGAACTTGAAGCTCCATCGCTCAAACTTGGACTGCCAGTTAATCTGGGAGCGAAACTTGGGCTGGGGTTTGGTCTCGGGCTCTGGGGTAGCTTGGGACTGGCCGTGCCGCTGGGACCAGGCGACGAAGACGCCTGATGCAGCAGCATCGCTTTCACGTCATCCCACCATTTTCTGTCTCACTGGGATCTGAAAAGATGGCAAAAAAAATGTTAGACGGAAACAATTGACGGCCTCGGCGGCGTGGCGGGAGTTTGCTCGGCAGAGGCGCAAGAGGCGCGGGTTCGATTCCCTTCGCGGAAGAAATGTTTGCATGTTCTGCAAATATTTCTTCCGGGTCTGGGTGTTGTGGTACCATGGCACAGGGAATCCTAGTGTGGGGTCAGAACTATGTATGTTGTGACTGTTGGGTGTTATTTATTATTTTATTTTATTTAATACATAAGTAACTTAGTGTAGCCAGTCGGTCGTTTTGTCATTATTATTTTTCATTGTTGTAATGTTGCAAGCTGATTTCTCTTTATCAACTCAGGTCTGGGTTGAGCTTCCGGCCATGACACCAAGTATACCCACGACCGACGCGACTATTTGTTGGCAATAAACAAATACCTGCATACAGGCTAGCGTCATAAAAATAACTGCTTACAGCGCTTCATGAGGGGTGAGTTAACGGTACAAACGTTTAAATTACATAAAAACGGTATAAACGTCAGCCAAATGAAAAGCTCCCTCTGAAATGGCAACACCGATTAAAACTGGCCGCAAAAAGTCCATGCAGTATTACCGCCCAAATTGCCACGAAAAAAGAAACCACGTTCCACTTTCAAATCGTTGGAATGGCGGGCAACGACGACAACGGGCAAAAATATGAATGAAAACGGCAAATACGGTCCTCGTTTTATTTCCACAATGGCATTTTTGTTTGTTCCCCGCCTTTTTACCTTCTCGATACTCGATAAGTGCAGGGGATTAGGTTATTTAGGTTATTTCGGGAGATATTTCATGCGGACCCTGTGGAATCGAAAGTGGATATAATAGGAATGGCTTTCGAAGAATTGCGCGCTGTTGAGGTGGAGAATGGAGATATTGGTAAATATTTCTTCGTAAATATTTACCAATATCTATATTTTGCGTATTTTACTCTCGTATGGCTTGTTTGTCTATTTTGTAACCCAACTAATATTATAAATGCGAAAGTTTGTGAGGATGTGACGATGTTTGTGCCTCAATCACTCCGTAATGGCTGAACGGATTTGAATAAAACTTTGAATATACGTAGTACGTGTGCTGGAATAACATATAGGCTACTTTTTATTGGGGTACCACGCAAGCGAAACCGCGGGCTGCAGTTAGTATAAAATAAATATTTTTATCACACTTTTAAGCGCAAATTTGTGTCTTGAGTATAAGTTGTCAACCCACTTCGTATTTAGGTATGTATGTATAGTATCACACCCGTATCCTTAATAGGGTGGGCAGAGCCACAAGTATTCATAAGAAAACTCTCAGCCACTGACAACAACTGATTCAAAGTCCCAAGATGGATATGGTGAACTATGGTGACAGGCGATCAGCCCATCGCCCATATAGATGGTATATCATGTTACCCACTTCGTAACGTAAAAATACGAGATTAGACTCCAAAGAGCGTAAAAAAAGAGAGAGAAGCATTCAGTTTTTTTGCTTTCTAGTCAACTGTTGAACTCCTAAACATTTGGCTCGACATTTAAAATATAAGTAAGTGTGCCGTGATATTTGGTAGGTAGTTAAGTTTAAAATATATCAAAGAGACCGACAAAGCCGACAAAGCGTTTTGTAATTTCATCCCTACTCGTTTTACCAGCGACCGTGTACCATTGCGGGGTAAAGAACTCGTAAACACCGGAACACACCGAGTTGAGTCCACGTCAATCACTTACGTCAAACGCTGACGTCAGCCGTGCCTCGATTAATCTTAAACCTACTGGTAGATGTCTAGTTGGTATTGGTAACTATTATTTATTAGCTAATTAGAATACAATAGAAGTACATATTCACATTACATTATAAATACTTGTTTCCCAGGCAGACCACTAGCCAGGTAACATTGTGAAGACTACTGGGTGCCCCCACTGAATTAAGTTTCTTAAAGATTTATAGGATTCATTTTACTTCTCGTCTTCTTTCGTGTATTTAATAATAATAATAATAATAAAACTTTATTTCAGACACAGGTCCATAGAAAAATACAACACTAAGTAGGTGCTAGATTGACCTAAATTTTTCGGCATAACTAAGAATATTTGGTTCATTTGCTGTATTCACATATTCTATAGACCTCTATTTCGATAATATGTTTCTGGATACAGCATTTCATCGAGTTCTAATGTCATTATTATTGCCTAGCCATTCAATCGACATCCAATATCTGATTGTGACTCTGAAACCGTAGGTATAAATGTAAATGGATACTTTATGCCATCACCATTTTCATTTTAGCATTCCCTAATTTCTGTTCCATTACAGATTCCAGGCGAGATTTCTACGTGGATACAATTTCCACGAAAGGCCGTTGTGAAATCTAACGTTAGTTTTGATTTCTATTTCGATTCGATTTGATTACGATTTTGATACAATTCTATTTCGGTAGTTTCTACGAATCGCCGCTGTGAAAACTGACTCTATGTTACTGTATACGTCAATCATTGGCTCATTGTATACCTACCCTAATGTTTAATTACTTCCCGGCCACTTCACACTGGAGTATTAAAAGTTCAAATTAGGTGTCGAAAGTTCAAAGTTTTAATACAATTCACCAAAATAGAGTAACTAATTTCATTGATTGAGGTTATATTTAAAAAGTATATAGCTTTATATAGGTAGAGATACCTACTTAATCTATACTAATATTATCTATACTAATATTATAAAGCTGCAGAGTTTGTTTGTTTGTTTGTTTGTTTGAACGCGCTAATCTCTGGAACTACTGGTCCGATTTGAATGATTCTTTCAGTGTTGGGTAGTCCATTTATCGAGGAAGGCTATAGGCTATGTTTTATTTTTTTCAAAATTAGGGATCCGTAATAAAATTGCTATTTTGTAACACAAGGTGTAAAATCGAAAACCTATTTTTGCGTGCGCTGCAAAAACTATTGACAATAGAACAAAATGATGTACTACGGGTTTGTAGATCCCATTAAGACCTACAAAAAAGTCCGCGAGAACATATATCTAGCTATCATGGTTTAATCACAATAACCGATTTTGTGTTCAAAATAATTATTAAATCGTCTGAAGAAAAAAAACTACGTTAAATATGTATCGTAATATTAATCTTTATCGAAATTAAGCATTATGTTATCAAGAGTATTTATGTAGAAGTAAAATACTTTTTGTTTCATCTCAATCGGATATTTCGTTTAAAAGTTATCACTTGTGTAAGATGTTAAGAATTAATGAGTTATGGGCCATAGAGTTTTTTATCAACATAAAATCCTGTAATAATCTTTTTGAAATATATTTGTTGATGATTGTAAGTATAAGATCTTTGAAGAGTAAGTATAATAAATACATTTCTAAAATAACTCTGCTAAGGAAATCCACGCGCGCTTGATGCAAGCAAGACGAGACGCTGGCGGCGCGGCGGCGGGCGAGACGAGGAAGCCGCGCTTGCTGGCCGCCTGTAAGAAAAACGCGGGTGAAACCGCGGAGCACAGCTAGTACATCCATACATACATTATTATCACGCTAGCGTCCCTAATGGGGTAGGCACAGCCACAAGTAAATATAAGAAAACAGGTAGCCACTTCTGATTTAGTCCTACCTAAGACGTATTTAGTAAACCATGGTGACATGATCAGCCCATCGTTTGTATAGGCGGACCATCATGTTGGAGGATACTATCCCTTAGTCGACTTTTACGACATGCTCGGGGAGAGAAGCAGCTGGACGCATTCTATGTTTTTTCTTTACTTCCAGTTTAGTTTCAATCAAGAACATCTAAGCAAGTTACGTCACGAGCGCTTTAAAATAACCAATGAGGTGAAAGTATTTGTCACATTGCAACAATGCATCAAGAGTCAAGTTATCCGTCAGGTTTATGACCAGTGTGCGGTGGACCGGCGACCACGACCACTTTCGATTACTTTCTACTATCAGGATCTGTTAGGTAATGTTCAATCTTGTGCAGGCCACGAACTCAACTAATGTTGTTGACATAATCAATAACGATTAAACAATGTAAAGTAGATTAAAAAATTATAATATTTTTACGAGTATTTTGGAAGATAGTGGCTAACTAAACACAAAATTATAGAGGGGCCTTCCAATTTTACATATTCAACATTTTGTTGTTTTATTCTCTGATCTGATTTCCTTTACTTCTATAATTTTTGAATTAATTTATATAAAAAATAAAGTAAGTAGGTAATATATTTATTTTAACGACATGTCAATAAATAGTTCTGTAAGCTAAAAAAAATGATTTTACCAAATAAGTACCTACAGGTTTGAAGATTAGCCATTGTTTCCTTCACATTACATTTCGAAGTCCCACGTTGCCATAGAGATGGGATATCGATGGCTGATCGATATCGATGAAATATTAAATTAGGGTTTATCCATGTTTAAATTAAGATAACGAAATATCTATAGGCAAATTCATGGGCGCGTATTTTCAAATATCAACTTGACATTATTATTCGTAATAGGATCTATACACGCACGACCTTAAATCTAAATAATTTCCATCAGTATTACTAATTATCTACGGTTATAATTCGGCGACCTCGGTGGCGTGGAGGGGGAGCGCTCGGCTGAGGCGCAGGAGGTGCGGGTTCGATTCCCGCTACAGGAGAAATATTTGTATGTTCTGCAAATATTTCTTCCGGGTCTGGGTGTTATATTATTATAAGTATGTATTTACAAAAAAGTATATAAGTATTCTATCAGCCATCTTTTGCCCATAGTACAAAATTTGCTTAATTCGGGGCTAGACGGCGCTGTGTAAAATGTGCACAAATATTTATTTACTTATATTAGATTAAATTATAAAACACAATACAATTGGATGTTCGGAAATATCGACATTTTGCGGTCGATAACAAACATCGTGATATCGATATCGATATTCCACCAATGTCGCCCATGCCTAAGTCACCTTCCTTGTAGGTACTCGAAACAACCGGTCGGCCTTAGCCCACGCATGGCAATAGCTCTGACTCACCTTGTTTAGCATAAACAAACATCGTTTGACTGCCAAAACGTACGCTTCGTGTAGTACCTTACCTACCTACTTATGTCTTATGATTGGAGACACGTTGTTGCAGTTCACATGCCTAAATGATGTCTGGAAGTGTCTGGAAGAAATTGCTCTAAGCAATAAGACCGCTGTGTGTATATCTGTTTTTGTTTTTTTAGTAGGTACCTAAGTTTTTTTTATTTTGTTTTAGTTTCATATTGTTATCTTATCTTACTTTATAATATAAATGCGAAATTTTGTGAATATGTTTGGATGTTTGTGCCTCAATCACACCTAAACGGCTGAACGAATTTGAATGAAACTTCTAATGTACATAGTACATGTACTAGATTAACATAATAGACTATTTTTTATCCGGGTACGCGAGCGAAGCCGCGGGCGGCAGCTAGTACATAATATAGAGTTTATCTAGCTATCATCATTTATGTATTAACATGGGACAGAAGAGATTTAATATCTCAACTTAGATCAAATCTCTATATATTATTCTGACTGGATACTTACCTATATTTTTTTAAAAAAGCTTACTATAAAATATCCGATTATACAACGTGTAACATAATGTCCCTATAAGCCCGAAAGGGGTGTATTCAGACCGAGCACTTGAATACATTGACGTGTGCAAAAGTTCAATACATCATATTTGAAATTCCAATACAATTAAAAACAAATTATTTCATGAGAAATTTGTGACAACCCTATGTGTTTGTTTACCATTTGCGTAGGTAACAAACACACGCGCACCCTCCTATCGCGTCGGACCCACACATACGCAGACAATTGAACGCGCGGCAAGTTTCAAAAAGTACCTAGGTGTAATCACCAAAGTTTTCGTAAGAATTTGCAATTTTTTTAATTCTACGTAGAAATTAAAGTCGAAGATTAAAATCACGATATCTTTCACACATAAAAAAACAACTACCTACCTACATCTACCTAGGTAGTTACCTAAGGACCTAGGTACAGGAAAAGTTAAGTTATACCTTTTCTCCCTTCTTCTTGGTTGGCTCGGAACACGGCTAATTGACATGGTAGGTATTAGGTAGGTATGTAGGTACCTAGGTTGGTATTACTGGTACACATTCACATTCACAATCACAAAATTATTTTTGTCATTTTTTATTAGTAAGCTAGGTACTAATGGGGTACCTACTAGGTAGGGTGATAGGTTAGGTACCTATCATCATACCTACCTATCACTGAATTTTATCACTGTTGACACACACAGTAGGTACTCGGTATCCATCAAAGGGAAGTAGGTACAACACACCACCGAATTCCCGGTCTTCCCTCACTGGTGCGCCGGTGGAAAGATCCCGTCGAGAGAAGACGGTTTACCAATCCCAGAAAATAGCCCGTAAGATGGCAATGGCCGCCCTGGATAACGCTCTCTGTAGAGCTGACGCGCCGCTACTAAGCTATTAATTATTTGGTGCTGCTCCAACACACACACACAACACCATATCATAATACTCACCGTTTGAGTACAAAGCCGACATCGTATCGTTAATTAGTTACGCGAACCGAGAGATTGCTTGTTGCAGTTGTTGCAAGGAACGAATGCTAATTGCGACTGATAAAAACCGATCTGTTTTGCGACCAAAAGTAGGTACCTATTGCCGAAAGCCGAATTTTTAGGGTTCCTTGTCTGGGGTAACCCACTAAATACCGATTGGGAAAAAAAAAGGAAAAAAACTTCACCATACATCTACTACTACTACTACTACTACTACTACTGTCGTCGTGTCCGTGTCGCTAGCTCTTTTGAACCAGTGTGGTGGAAGGATTAGAGTGCACCTTGAAGGTTCCTTTCGTACACTTTGACACACGTCTATGACATGCCTGGTTTCCTCACGAGGTTTTCCTTCACCGTTTGAGAGCATTGATATTGCACACATAAATTTCGAATCGTAAAATCCATAGATGCGAACTCACGACTTAAGTATGGGAAGGCGGGGTTCATACCAATATGCTACCATGTGCTCCATCCCCATTTGCTACTACCTACTTACATAATAACCTACCAACAATTACGTAGTTCAATCAAGAAAAGTAAAAAACAAATAAACCTACGGAACCAATTTGATTTTATTAAACAAACGCTTGCGGTGCGGTGTCGGTTGACGGTTGCGGATTTTGAATTTAGCAAAGGCACCGACAGCCAATTAGGGCGAGGTGCCATCCCACTAGTTGTTGTTATTGTTTCAATGCAACCAATGACAAATAGGCTGTTCACGATGAAAATGAAGATTAGTAAGACAGATAAGTCACAACCTTTGACTTTAGTGCCCAAGTAGGTAGGTACAAAATTGCATTGAAAAATGCTCCAATGAATATTGGAATAATACATCGTTGGAAAAACTAAAGTGGAATAGGGTCACGGCTTTATCCTCAGGCACGGTAGACCTCTTCTCATACTTCTTGTTACCTACTCAAGATGCTTTTAAGGCCCGAGTAGGTAGGTACAAAATTGAGTAGGTATCACGGCTTTATCCTCAGGCACGGTAGACATCCTCTCATACTCCTTGGCACCCACTGAGGATACCTTTAAGGCCCGAGTAGGTAGATACAAAATTGAGTAGGTAAGGTACCTATCTCCTATACTAGGTACTTAACAAAGAGATCTGAAAGGATGTTTACGGTGCCTAGGGATTTTAGTCGTGATGTGACCTTACATTTTAATTACCAATAAATACCAAGGTACCACTAGGCCTTCAAAAAAAATAGAAATTACTTATTAAGCCACCTCGTTTTTAGGTAAGTAGGTAGGCATTTTACTAATGGTGTCTGTTCTGTTACCTGTTTCATCTAGAGTTCACACTTAAAGGTCAAAAAACAGCTGTAAATAGGGATGCCTCATGTTGTGTCAAGTTACGTATTGGAGCAAAGTTTAAGAGACATTTCATGAATGAAAACCTTTGAAATTTTAAAAGTCGTTGAACAAACGTTGTTCGCAATGACGTATAGAACACCCCCGTTTCGGGCTTATAGGGACATTATGTTACACGTTGTATAGAAGACAAAAATGGTTGGGACTGAACAATGCTCCAACTCCTTTTATAAACATGATTGTAAAGGGATCATTTTACAAAAAAATAGCCAAGCGTGGTTTGTTGACTGTATCTTCCACGCTAGGTCGCGTTACGAACAGGTGTAAATGCAACGTAGATTTAAGACGTGTCCAAGTGATCCCCGTGATTTTATAGAATAAAATTTTTTGACTTTGACTTTATCATGCAGATTTGGATTTATGTTTCGCATGGATGAACGTTTATTCTTTACTAAGCAGTAATCATATCACTGTGCAACCGTTGATGCTCATTATGACCGTTTGACCTAACGAGCACTTGAGACACTTGCCCGGCTTCACATCGCACCTGCCCACTTCGACCAGTGGGCAGATTGAAACACATTTCATGCCTAAAAATAGTGATTTCGTTTCCCTTTTTTTACAAAGTTGGTTACGTGAGCGAAGACTCACCTCCGAACACTCAAACGCGATTCAGAGTTGAGCACGTCTCAACTCGCGGTTTTTTCACAGTTTCTGATGAAAATCTGTCAAAAAATCGTCATTTGAGACGTGCTCAACTTTGAGATGCGTTTGAGTATTCGAGGGTAAGAGCTAGAAGTTCCGTAGCGCTGGTCTCGAGGGCAATAAGGTCATCATGCCCGCTGAATGTCAATATACCTAGGTATATTAACTATTTTATTTAACAATATAAATAAGTGAAAAATACTGTTTCGCGGTCTACCTAAACTATAAATAAACTAGCTGCCGTCCGCGGCTT
This sequence comes from Scotopteryx bipunctaria, assembly GCA_949320045.1. NCBI lineage: Eukaryota > Metazoa > Arthropoda > Insecta > Lepidoptera > Geometridae > Scotopteryx > Scotopteryx bipunctaria. The sequence goes on from OX439449.1 coordinate 912,669, forward strand.
CGTTCGCGTGGTACCTGGATAAAAATAGCCTAGGTATGTTTTTTCATTGTTTAAACCTTCCCTGGACTACAACAAACATTTCAAAACCAAAATCAGCTAAATCGGCCCAGCAGTTCTCGAGTTTTAGCGAGACAAACGAACAACAATTGATTTTTATAATATATAGATAGGTATATGTGGACATTTCACACAGCCATACCATCCACACCATCTAGCCCTAAACTAAACAAAGCTTGTACTATGGGCACCAGATTGCTTGTATATTTTTGTAAATAGGTACATACTTTATACATAATACTACAACACCAAAATATTTGCAGAACATACAAATATTTCTCCCGTAGCGAGCATCGAACCCGGCCCGAGCACTCGCCCGCCACGCCACCGAGGTCAAAACTGTAGAAACTGTTGCTTATGAACCAGTGTTTCAATCTAAATTTGAAGAAACTTAGTGTAAGGTCTCAGTTACACTTGCAGGTAGTCTGTTGTATACTGCCGATAATTAACGAGCCGTTGTCCGTTAGTAGAATAATTGAACCTGATAATAGTCCTGTCCCAATCTAATTTATTCCCTGACTTGCCCAGTGAGTAGCCTCGAATTATATTAATGAAATTTGCATTGTTTCTTGTAAACGTTGAGCAAGGCTACACATAAGTTGGCTACTTATCCCTTCCATAAAGTCCGGAGTAGGGACGGGAGTTAGCGAAGCCATTGTCCCAAGTTACAAATTGTCTAACTTTAAATCAAGGACCAGTGGAGATAATTTGATCTTTCTTTTTACCTTTCTGTAAATAGAAATGGAAACTTATCTTCAAAAGGTAGATCTTACTTTACTGGATATTAAGTCATGGAAATCGTAGTGATACAAATGAACGAATAACATTGCAAGGACTCTTTATGCCAGGATCAAATACTCTACTACCTAACGGATGTCGGATTTCTCATTATCATATTAACGATATTATCTGTTGAGAAGCGCCGTACAATATTTATCAGAAAAACAACGTTGTTACAGTAACGATCCTTCGTCCGTTGTTGGTAGAATATTTGAACCAGAGCTTAAACAGAAAAACAGGTAGGTACCATGTTCAGTATAAAAGTTAGTAGGTACTAGCTTGGTATCAGGACAAAAAGTAGCCTATATGTTATTCCAGCACACAGTATTATGTACATTCAAAGTGTCATTCAAATCCGTTCAGCCGTTACGGCGTGATTAGGCACAAACATACATCCACACACCCACAATATCCTAACATCCGCACAAACGCATTTATAGTATTAGTAGGATTGCTGATTTGAAGTCGTGTTGCACAAAATAAGGGAACAATATTGAGTGATCAAAATTTATCCTGAAATCTTTCTTGAGCATGAAATCTTTAGCGCCACGAAGTAGATATCCTTGTGAATTATATTGAATCCCGAAATACAAGTAAACGAAGCCCAAATATCACATTTACCTACGCACAACGCTTTTCCCAACATTGCTTACTCGGTTTGTGTGAAAAAGCTTGTAGGAAGATTACATCTTATTTGTGGTTGGCAGATGACCCAAAAGAGCTTTTCGCGAAAAATGAAGTTGTAGCTTGCTGGATAAATAAGGACAGTCAACTTCAAATATATCTATTTGGAAAAAATTGACAGCAATACGTACCTCGATAGTTTGTGAAATCTAAGACAAGTCTTTAATCTAAGTTTTTCAAGATGATTTCATGTTGGGAAAAGTGCCTGCTGACGCTGTATAAATCATCTACTATTAGATGGCAAAGGCTTTAGTTTAGGCCATTTGAAATTGTACCTACAATCTGTAAAATATGTGATTTAGAAAAGGAAAATGCTGACAAACCTGCTCATTTTACAAATACTATGTATTTATAATATCACATACACGCCTCTTTCCCATAGGGGTAGGCAGAGATCACGAATCTCCATTTACTACGATCCTGACATACTTTTTTCGCTTCAATCACTCTCATTACATTCTTCATGCATGCTCGTCGCTTTAGGGTACTCTTGACCTGTGACCTCCTGATATTATCACGCCCGTATCCCTAATGGGGTGGGCAGAGCCACAAGTAAACATAAGAAAACTTGCAGCTACTTCTGATTTTAAGTCCCAAGATGGATATGTTGAACCATGGTGACAGGTGATCAGGTGTAATGTGAAATCTAATTAGAATATATTAATTTATTAATTCTCTCAGTCTCGGCAAACGTAATGTAGGATGCCCTCCGGCTAGGTGGATTGACGATTTGCAAATGGCCGCTAGCAGAGACTGGATGCGTCAAGACGAGGATAGGGCGTCAGTGGAGTGCTATAGACTGATGATGATGATGAGATCAGTGCTAGATCATGTTTTGAGTATGGAGGATATAATGTGAGACAGGAAGGTTAAATAAAATAAAGATCCGTCTGCTTTGAAAGATGACATGAGTAAGAAAAAAATGAGTGTTGATATGACACCTGACTGAGGAAAAGATAAAAATACCTACCTACCTAAAAGTTATGACGACCCCGTATAATGTAGGAAAGGGCAGGAAGATGAAGAATAGCGTATACAACTTTAATAATAGATAGATTTTATTAGGCAGAAAGGGCTACCAAGACAAGTGGTGGCAAACAAATCATCCTACTAATATTTGGCTATCAGTTTGGTTATTTTCTTGTGTGTATGTTCCGAATAAAGTATATTCTATTCAAAGGTTGTCTGGAAGAGATAGCCTTTAGTGATGCGACCTGACCACCCATTGTAATTGCGCCTAAATATTCGTAATTTTCTTTTTGTACAAAGAAGTTTTCATCTGTCCGTCTATTTATCTAGTATTTATGTTGCAGACATAATTTTTTTTTAATGTTACCTTATTTAATTTATTGCATACTTTATAATATATTATATTATAAGGAGGTGGGACACAGTTCTTTTAAAACTAATGCAGCTATCATCTTTTACAATTAGTTAAAAAAACTGTAACATGTTCGACAGTACCTATTTAATTTGATTTATATATGCAAAGTTTGCGATAACGGCGAAACGGCTGAAACGATTTGAAGGAAACTTAGAGCACGAATAGTTCACCTGAAATAACATACAGATTACTTTTTATCCGGGTACCACGAGCAAAGCTGCGGGCGAAAGCTAGTAAAGTTATGAAATGCTCAAAGGTCACGTAAAGGGTATCGTGACAACCCATCCAACCGGATTAATCAATACTTACTGGCAAACCCGAATATACTGTGATTAATTCGTTTGGTTAATACATTATATAATGTAGTTACTGTTATCATTAGAGATTAACTGCTAAAGATATAATTATAGGTATCTACTTACCTAATTATGAGTAGGTATCTATAGAAAATCACGAGCTAGATGTTAACTACGCTCGTATGTAGTGTTGCCATTCGTCTCGATTTGTCCAGATTTTTTGACTTTAGTCCGGACTTTGTACGGCTTTTTAATTTGTCCGGATTTTCGGCTTAGATGGCAAACGAGTAATAAAACTTACATTAAGTAATATCACATAAGTCTTTAATCTTTGTTAGTTAACTTTTCATTATCTAAAATATATAATAAAAATCAATTGCTGTTCGTTTGTCACGCTAAAACCCGAGAACGGCTGGGCCGATTTAGCTGATTTTGGTTTTGAAATGTTTGTCGTAGTACAGGAAAGGTTTAAACGGTGAAAAACATAGTACATGTACCGCATTTCTATAAAATGTCCGGACTTTTATTGAAGTTTCAGGCATTTTATATGGTAACCCTACTCGCATGGTACCAGAATAAGAAGCCAGGTCTAGACTGACGCGTAAGTTTTGCGAATCGCGTTAGTATTGTGTAAACTGGAAACATAAATTCACCATTTGTAATATGGACTAATTGTTATTGTGACCTTCTCCATTTACCCTACAAATAGATTTGTAGAGCACGTAAACGGCCTATAATGAAAAACGCCTGAAAGAAGTGGCACGGGAAGACTTCATCGTTCAAGTCCCGTACACAATGAACGAGACATAATGAAGAGTCTCATATGCCGTGTCGAGAATAACAATGAGAGATCATTGATACCAGCCTGTGCACAGCTTAATACATTATCTATCCTGCTAAAGAGATTTCACGTCTTTGTAGATGGAATGAAAACATCTTACGTTTCATCGGTTTATCTAAAATTTTATTTGGAGTTCGCGAGGTTCGAAAACATTGGAAAGTTTTTAGGAAAGAATGCTGTGTATAAATAAATACATTTTTGTGGACATTTTACACAGCGCCATCTAACCCCAAACAAAGCAAAGCTTGTATTAGGTATTATGGGCACCAAATGGCTGATAGAATACTTATACCTATAGGTACTTTTTTGTAGATACATACTTATAATACTACAACACCCAGACCCGGAAGAAATATTTGCAGAACAATTATAAAGATTTCTCCCGTGGCGGGAGTCGAACCCGCACCTATTGCGTCTCGGCCGAGCACTCGCCCGTCATGCCACCGAAGGAGTCAGCGTTTTCTTGGTACCTGTTAGGTAAATAAAATAATTATGTTTAACTTTATTAGCCTGCAGATTCCAAGAAATATCCTATAATTTGTAGGATGTCGAATTTATTCCGTATGTGCACTGCGACAGTTTAAAGACTCAAGGGGCCTCTTTGAGGCGGACTTTGATCCTTACACCATATTATTGAGCGAGTCTTAGGTACTTTTAGTAATAGGGATGAGATAGATAGATATATAACACTTTTAAATATAAACTTACTGAGTCATGAATATCATGATTGCGTATGTTTGGTACAAACACAGCGCAACGAGTTCGATGAGACTTGAAATAGACAAAGCTTATAGACTACTAGCTGCCGCCCGCGGCTTCGCTCGCGTGGTACCCGGACAAAAAATAGCCTATAGGTATGTTAATCCAGCACATATACTATGTATATTCCAAGTTTCATTCAAATCCGTTCAGCCGTTTAGGCGTGATTGAGGCACAAACATCCAAACTCACAAACTTTCACATTTATAATATAAGTAAGAAGTAAATGTCTTACCAAACGCGAAACAAAAGAAGAAATAAGTAAATCTAGTTTTACATTACGCTAGAGACTTCAAAATCGACTTGAACGAAATGTAAAAGGTTAATATATGAAGTGTAGCCTTCTCCCCTAAGCTGTCGAGTCTTGGGGGAGAATACGCCTAATTAAGTGAAGGGTTATGTGCCCTTTACGCCGTCATTACATGAATTAAACAATACCCGTGGGGCTAAACTCGTGTATAACAAGCGCTGGTCATCAAATAAAACCTTGTCTAAGACTTTTTTAACTCTATTCTTGGCAGGATATTTTTTTTTATTAATTTTTTTTTTTCAGTGAAATGTATTCCTATGTGTATACAACGTGTAACATAATGTCCCTATAAGCCCGAAACGGGGGTGTTCTATACGTCATTGCGAACAACGTTTGTTCAACGACTTTTAAAATTTCAAAGGTTTTCATTCATGAAATGTCTCTTAAACTTTGCTCCAATACGTAACTTGACACAACATGAGGCATCCCTATTTACAGCTGTTTTTTGACCTTTAAGTGTGAACTCTAGATGAAACAGGTAACAGAACAGACACCATTAGTAAAATGCCTACCTACTTACCTAATAACGAGGTGGCTTAATAAGTAATTTCTATTTTTTTTGAAGGCCTAGTGGTACCTTGGTATTTATTGGTAATTAAAATGTAAGGTCACATCACGACTAAAATCCCTAGGCACCGTAAACATCCTTTCAGATCTCATTGTTAAGTACCTAGTATAGGAGATAGGTACCTTACCTACTCAATTTTGTATCTACCTACTCGGGCCTTAAAGGTATCCTCAGTGGGTGCCAAGGAGTATGAGAGGATGTCTACCGTGCCTGAGGATAAAGCCGTGATACCTACTCAATTTTGTACCTACCTACTCGGGCCTTAAAAGCATCTTGAGTAGGTAACAAGAAGTATGAGAAGAGGTCTACCGTGCCTGAGGATAAAGCCGTGACCCTATTTCACTTTAGTTTTTCCAACGATGTATTATTCCAATATTCATTGGAGCATTTTTCAATGCAATTTTGTACCTACCTACTTGGGCACTAAAGTCAAAGGTTGCGACTTATCTGTCTTACTAATCTTCATTTTCATCGTGAACAGCCTATTTGTCATTGGTTGCATTGAAACAACAACAACAACTAGTGGGATGGCACCTCGCCCTAATTGGCTGTCGGTGCCTTTGCTAAATTCAAAATCCGCAACCGTCAACCGACACCGCACCGCAAGCGTTTGTTTAATAAAATCAAATTGGTTCCGTAGGTTTATTTGTTTTTTACTTTTCTTGATTGAACTACGTAATTGTTGGTAGGTTATTATGTAAGTAGGTAGGTACCTAGTAGCAAATGGGGATGGAGCACATGGTAGCATATTGGTATGAACCCCGCCTTCCCATCCTTAAGTCGTGAGTTCGAATCTATGGATTTTTCGATTCGAAATTTATGTGTGCAATATCAATGCTCTCAAACGGTGAAGGAAAACCTCGTGAGGAAACCAGGCATGTCATAGACGTGTGTCAAAGTGTACGAAAGGAACCTTCAAGGTGCACTCTAATCCTTCCACCACACTGGTTCAAAAGAGCTAGCGACACGGACACGACGACAGTAGTAGTAGTAGTAGATGTATGGTGAAGTTTTTTTCCTTTTTTTTCCCAATCGGTATTTAGTGGGTTACCCCAGACAAGGAACCCTAAAAATTCGGCTTTCGGCAATAGGTACCTACTTTTGGTCGCAAAACAGATCGGTTTTTATCAGTCTCAATTAGCATTCGTTCCTTGCAACAACTGCAACAAGCAATCTCTCGGTTCGCGTAACTAATTAACGATACGATGTCGGCTTTGTACTCAAACGGTGAGTATTATGATATGGTGTTGTGTGTGTGTGTTGGAGCAGCACCAAATAATTAATAGCTTAGTAGCGGCGCGTCAGCTCTACAGAGAGCGTTATCCAGGGCGGCCATTGCCATCCTACGGGCTATTTTCTGGGATTGGTGAACCGTCTTCTCTCGACGGGATCTTTCCACCGGCGCACCAGTGAGGGAAGACCGGGAATTCGGTGGTGTGTTGTACCTACTTCCCTTTGATGGATACCGAGTACCTACTGTGTGTGTCAACAGTGATAAAATTCAGTGATAGGTAGGTATGATGATAGGTACCTAACCTATCACCCTACCTAGTAGGTACCCCATTAGTACCTAGCTTACTAATAAAAAATGACAAAAATAATTTTGTGATTGTGAATGTGAATGTGTACCAGTAATACCAACCTAGGTACCTACATACCTACCTAATACCTACCATGTCAATTAGCCGTGTTCCGAGCCAACCAAGAAGAAGGGAGAAAAGGTATAACTTAACTTTTCCTGTACCTAGGTCCTTAGGTAACTACCTAGGTAGATGTAGGTAGGTAGTTGTTTTTTTATGTGTGAAAGATATCGTGATTTTAATCTTCGACTTTAATTTCTACGTAGAATTAAAAAAATTGCAAATTCTTACGAAAACTTTGGTGATTACACCTAGGTACTTTTTGAAACTTGCCGCGCGTTCAATTGTCTGCGTATGTGTGGGTCCGACGCGATAGGAGGGTGCGCGTGTGTTTGTTACCTACGCAAATGGTAAACAAACACATAGGGTTGTCACAAATTTCTCATGAAATAATTTGTTTTTAATTGTATTGGAATTTCAAATATGATGTATTGAACTTTTGCACACGTCAATGTATTCAAGTGCTCGGTCTGAATACACCCCTTTCGGGCTTATAGGGACATTATGTTACACGTTGTATAGATTAGGATTTATAAGAAAAAAATCTGTATTTATTACTTTTTATATACATAAATGTATGCTTAAATGCACACAGCCAGGTCCGTCAACAATCAACTTTTAAATATCGACGTATACTAAAAGATACACTGCCAGGTAAGCGGACATAATGTTTTTTTTTTTTCTTATAATCCATATAAAATCATATTTTGATGACGAGCATAACTTTAAAACATATTTAAGCAGGTGCCTATCTAAGGAACAATCTTGCCGAGAATAAAATAAAAAGCAGGTGGCAACTTTTGCCTACACTAACAGAACGCTGTGTAGTGCCTTGCCCAGCACCTACACCCTCATGTATATAGGCATGTTTTACATAATTTTCTACGTACCTCTTAATTATTATTAAGGCTCATTAGTCACTGTTTTTTTATGTAATTTCAGTAAAATTATTGCTAGAAGTCCCTCAGGTGCTCAAGGTAACAGAAAGAATATTATGACTACCGTGCACAGAAGTCACTGTTCTTTTTTTAATGCTCTTCGGTAAGTCCCTCAGGTGCTCAAGGTAACGGAAAGAGTGTTTTGACTATGAGTAGTCATTGTTTTTTTTTAATGTTCTTCAGTAAGGGTTTCTAGTAACATTATATTATATTGTTCCTGAAGTCCCTCAGGTGCTCGAGGTAACAGAAAGAGTGTTATAACCACCATGCTTGGGCTAAAATAGTCACTGATTTTTTTTTAGTGTTCTTCAGTAAGGGTTAAAGATAGCTACCAAAGCCCTTACACAGGTGCTCAAGGTAACAGAAAGCGATTGTTGTGTAGATTGATGGAGCAATGTACCGGAAATTGGGGCAGTATCTGAGCCCGTAAGATGCTATACCCCGGGGGCATTGATTTATCTTCCGAGAAATAACCTTTACTTTCGACCTGATTTTTTGGGAGTACCCATTCCCCCGAGTACGACAGGTTCATTCACAAAGAAATACGTTTTAATAAAAAACACTGCTATTTTCAGTTAAACATTATCATCAGCCTAGAAGACTATTTGTGGACATAGGTCTTCACAATATACTTTACTTCAACTTGCTTCAAAGTGTGCATGGTGTGGTGGATTGAGATATAATTTAAAATGAAACGCACGCCATGAGTTTGAGTTCAGAAACTAACTTCATTTGTTTTATTTCTTTTTTTATGTTATTTTGATATACCATAAACAATACCCCCACTAGGTATAACAAAATTAAGACCCCCACTTAAAACTCATTACATTTTTGTCATGAGGGCTGTCTACAAGCTTCCATGCATCACATTCCCTGAACCTGTTTAGCTTGTATAATATAATAGCTTCAATCTATAGCTTCTTGATAATTATAATGTAGAAGAACTCATCTGAGGAACTGTTCAAGTTAGTAGTGTCTGAGGTGCTCTCAAGTTTCACGCTGTAACTGTGACAATATAGGAGGCAGTCCAAAATCATTCGTCATGCTGAAAATATTTTTTGGATAACACGTTCCACTAATTTTTCCCTTAGGCATCATTAAATAATCTTAAAGAGCCTTGAAGCCATTTAGAAAGAGATTTCAAATTAGTTCTAATTTACTTGGGGTAAATTATTACTTCTTGTTACTTATTCCGGGTTTTTTCTTGTGGCCAGTGTGCCGAAAGTTTCAATGCTCTCAGCTTATTCGGCTACTGATCCCTGCAGATGATGAATGAAGCTGCAAATGGAATCCGCAAAAGTTCCACTCGCATAAAAGAGAGCTTACTTTGCTCATTTATTAGAAACTAATGCGCATGTGGCGTCCCCTTTCTGGTATAATCCTACGTCCGTGGCAGATACAGAAGACTAGCGGATAAAGTCGAGTACACACGAAACTAGTTGCTCTATTATTAACCGACGTTTTTCTAAATTTAAAAACATATTTTTTCGGTATTGTTTCCAAGTTGACCAGAGCACTGGTGGTCTAGTTGGTAGTGACCCCGCCTTCCGATCCTAAGGTCGTGGGTTCAAACCCCGTACCAATGGATTTTTCTGTGCGAAATATTTATGTGCGCCATACCAGTACTCTCAAACAGTGAAGGAAGATATCTCTGTAAAAAACACAGCCACCCTTTATCCGAAAAAGCCCTTATAACAAGCTCTCAATACCTAAAAATGGTATTACCAATGCGAGCGAAAACACTTCAATTTACGGATACTCAACCCTTAAGGTAGACTTTCGAAATAAACGTCAGAGCTACAATGTAAAGAGTTGGCCACTAGCTCATACGAACTTACTTACTTTACAATGTAAATGATGGAGTGTCAAACAAGCGCAATATCAATGATGAAATTTACGGATACTTAACTCAACCCGAGACAAGAAAAACTGCTTCCGAAGCAAGCATATCATCATCATCATCCACAGTTCCGTACCCGAAGGATGCCAACGGGACTCTATTACTAAGCCTTCGCTATCCGTCCGTCCGTCCGTCTGTTAGCGGGCTGTATCTCATGAACCGTAATAGGTGTATTTATATTGCCGCTATAACAACAAATAATAAAAATAAAATAAGGGAGCCACATACAAAAAAAAACATTTTTATACACGTAGGTATGATGGCACGGAACCCTTCGTGTGCGAATTCAATGCAATTGATCGGTTTTTTATCACTTCTAGGCATAGCATTCTTTGCTTGGGCGATCACGATTCTATGCTACACGTCGAAACTTTAACGGCATCCTCGAGGCATACGTACGAGTAATGAAATTCTACCTGTCAATAGGCCGGATAATCCATCCGGGGACAGAGCGTCCGGGTGGCTGGGCCGGGTATTGTTGTTTGCGGTCGGCCTAATCCGAGAGGTCACTCAACTTACTATTGCGTTGTTTAGCCGGGTTTTGTGCTGTGCTTGAATAGATTGTTGGTTTTGATAGGCAATTTATGCAACTTTTATCCATACTTATATTGTAAATGCGAAAATAGCTCTTATTACTTGATTCATGCTGCTTTTTTTTAAACCCTTAGCTTTTTTGTATACAGAACCAAAACATAAAATTAAATTTATAAGTAAATTTAGTGAAAGCAAAAGTTACCATCTGATTTTGTATATAATCTTTTGTTACAGAGCTTCACTTCGTGTAAAATAAAGCTAATAAATAGTACGTAGTAGTAGTAGTAGTAGTACTAATAGTATGTACTTGGAGAGTGTAGCCTTCTACCAGTAAAATAATTTCCACAATCGGCTTAGTAGAGTTTGTAATTACAATTCCAAACAACGCAAACTGGGCGGGTAGCCATCTACTTACTATACCTAATAACAGCGTTGAAGTGTAAACAGAATTACTAGTGTTTCCCTAATTTAAACTTTGTCAGGTCTAAAATTATAGCTGCAGAAAAGGAATATTTTAGATACATAGATACATATACTCACGCCCGTATCCCTAACGGGGTGGGCAGAGCCACAAGTAATGAAAACTTGCAGCTACTGATGAAAGAGGCCCAAGATGGATATGGTGAACCATGGTGACAGGTGATCAGACCATCGCCCATATAGATCTATCATGTTGGAGAGGATATAGATACTACTTCTTAGTTGACTTTTACGACATGCTCGGGGAGAGAAGCAGCTAGACGTATTCTATGTTTTCTCTTTACTCCCAGTCCAGCAGAGAAACTATAGAAAATATTTTTGGACTGTCAAATTAGTGTTTTAGGTTTAGTGCTCAACTTACCTAGGTAATCACCACCAATACAGGCCTAAAATCAGTTCGGAAGTTTCATTAGTGCATGTTGTAGCAGGTACAGTCAGCAACAAAAGTTAATTAACAGTTTATGTTAAAAAAGTTTTGGTGCACAGAATCGTGATATGCCTTGAAAAATGTCACTAACAAAGTTTAAATATTATTTAAATTTTGATTGTGATATTCAAGATATAGCATTGTGAATATTTATGAACTTCGTTGCTGACTGTACCTACCTAGGTACCTAACGACAATGAATAGGGGAGGGGGGAACCTAGTCCGCTCTGTAATCAAACGGTTGCCAGGATTTCGTAAACAAAGAGAGGATGGACTGACATTTGTTCTGTGACCACAGACAACGTACCATGCAGAACCACAGTTAATGTAGTGTTTATACAGATGTCACCGTAATATTATCAATAGCATTTTCTATTATCGCACGAAATCGCATTTATAATATTAGTAGGATTAAAAGTATGTTATTTGCAAAAAAATCTATATAAGCTATTTGCAAAAAACATCTATAATATAAGTATTTCATCAGCCATTTGGTGCCCATAGTCACCTTTGCTTAGTTTGAGGCTAGATGGCGCTGTGTGAAATGTCCACAAATATTTAGCTATTTATTCGTTTTGAATTTAATCTCTTTCGATGAGCGTCTCGATTCACTCAGTAAGCTAAGTTTCACATGACTATTAGATCTTCGTCAAAAGATAGCAGCAACAAATGTCTAAATCGTGAATGTAACAAAATTAGACGTCAAAATGGTACATACGACCACGAAATAGTATAGTATAGTAGGATAAAGTTTCTGTGTATGAAGCCACAACAAGTTTACCGCGCGAATATTGTGTTACCATACTCTATTTATAATTCTACCCTACAACCAATTAGTAGTTTGTTTACCATAATTATGTGTGACAAGATTTTTTTTATATTTCATTTTTAGGGTTCCGTTCCCGAAGGGTGCCGACGGGACCCTATTACTAAGCATCCAATGTACGTCTGTCCGTCCGTCTGTCAGCGGACTGTATCTCATGAACCGTTAAAGACCGTTATATATAGATATTTATGTACATGTACGATGGTACGGAGCCTTTCGTTTTTTATTGACCAGACCGTCATGCACGATTTCATACAAACATTCACATTTTAAGAGGTAGGATTTAGTCCTGCATAAGACGCTATAAAAAGTATGAAATAATATTAAAAAAAAAAAAACAATAAACCCTCTGTGATGTCCGCACGGACCTATACAAGGTCTTGACGTCATACATTTTGTAAATGTCTCCTTTGTAGAAATGCAAAACATCGATCTACTCCATCTTAATTCGTCCCAGGCACTACAGCGTCCCGTCTGTGAAGGTAAAAGTTACCTCTTGACGCTGTATAAATCATCTACTATAGATGGCAAAAGGCCACAGGTGTATTTTAGGTTTTGTTTTGTACCTAACTATGGGTCTCTGTGTCCACAATAAAGAATTTTATTATTTTTAGTCAGCTCCGCACGTATTGACACCCCCTAAAAATGCAAAAGTAAACAGGTTATTTATTAAAAAAACGACTGAGTAGATTTGTAACATTTGTAACCTTAGTACTGCCGCCATATTGTGACACTTCATATTATTATCCTATGTCAAAGTCAACTTACCAACTGATATGAATCCAAATAGAGCTTATTTGTAGAGTTAGAGGTCAGTTAGTTTATTAGAATTAGCTTCTGACAGCCGTCATAATAGGCCATCAGGTTAAAAGTAAATTCGAGTTGAGGTTAAAACAAATTTCAATGTAAAGATTTCAAATTGAAACTTCTTAAAGATACAGACAAAGTAACCATGCTTGGCTACGTATATTTCGTAAAAATAATCTCTGGACCAATTTATGGATTAAACATGTTGATTCAATAGTTCACTCCTATAATCCGCTAAAGGAAAAGAGGAAAACAAACGTCCTTCATAAGACCCAAGTCACGTGATTGAAAATCTTGTCTATGACAAGAAACACAACACACTCAAGAAATAATTTAAAACTCTTTCACAAGATATTGCAACATCTATAGAAAGACCAATCAATCGATGTTTTTTATAGCTCTAACAATTAAATTAATCTTGATCAATTAATAAGTATTATTACTTATACCTATTAACGGTGTCAAAGATCATAGGCAATTTAAACCTTAAACCTAAATAATCTTAGCTGCGCCCCGTAAGTAGGCACTTGTCAAAACCAAGACGTTAGACTTTCAAATGTACAGAGTACAGAGCAAAGTGGGTCGTCGGACTGAGTGGGTCAGCTGTTTTGGTATGCCAAGACGCTTTGAATTGCAATTAAAACGTCTTGAAAGCCTCCGTCTTCCGTTTTGACGTCTCGTTCCGCTCCGCTGCGGTCTGCAGGCTGCACGGCATCTTGCAATTTACTGAATGGCATTAAATTTATGTTCTTCATCATACCTTTCTAGTGAGAAATACGAAATTAATTAAATTAGGTAACAAAAGATTTGGCAGTAACGTTTTTATCACCATCGCCTTCCCAAAAAAAAATTAGACGAGACTGGATGAAATTATAAAACCTTTCTAGTGATAGAAATGAAACGAGACTGGAAGTAGCTTCGTAAATGAACAGTCGAAGTTGCCATTTTCCTCTGTTCAGAATCCAGACAATGGAATTCCAACATTTAACTGAGTCATTACACGACGTTGAAACTGTCTAGCGTCTCGCGTGGAAACGAAATTAGAAAATTAAGGTGAGGAAAATCAGGTCTATAAATGATTATATCGACAAAGTCTCCATAGTAGAAAGATCCAAGTTACATTGACATTGAAACAAGTTATCGAAATGTCAAGCGAAATAGGTACCGTTAAAATTCTGTAGAGTATTTTTATGTCTATCCCATACATTTTTGCACGTAGCGACTTCGTTAGCCGCAAAGCGACTTTGCTACAGGCTCTGAAGCACCTCAAGAACTCCATTACAGTCCCCAAGTTCAACTCCGCTCGTCATCCATAATCGCGCGCTTTTGTTGCCGAAGCCAGCTGCGCGGAAAATGGCAGACGACCGTTTTTCTAAAGCTTTCACCTTCACCACAACAGACCATTGGATTGGCTCCTCCTCAAAAGGATTCTAGCCCATATATTTAGACACATTCCATCCCGTATCTGCAATAAAATCTATTTCGAGCCCATACGGAGCGCACAAAGCGTATCGCGCTATACAATTTCTCTAGAACGCGTCACAACCGCGCGCATTTCAAAAAAGGAACGTGACCTGATTACTGACGGAAACTGTCTGTAGTCTATGGCTGGCGTCAAGGTACGGGTTTCTATCGCTCGTTGATTTTCGACCTTAACTTTAAATTGAAAAGCTTGGAAGTCGAGTGAGGCCATTTTCCCACCCATAACAATTCTCTAGTCTATGAAGAGTATTGTTTGAGTCGTTCCTTCACACTTCACCGTAATAGAACGACTCAGGTCGACGTTATTATTTCCAGTTCAATTGAATCGTCGCTTCAATGTAGGTCTCGCTGAGCGGCCGAAGGGGACCCTCAACCAAGTGTCCTTTCTGACTGGCGAAAGCTAATGAAATGACTCTCTGAGATTCATTAAGCAGACTAAATTAGCTACGTTTTAGTTAAAATTTGAAAGAGAGTAGGCATCTAAGTGGTTCTTATAAATGTAATTTCGCATATCCTTTTAGATTTTGATACCTAATTCTGTTATCATTGTTGGAAATAATAAATAACCTATCTTTCTTTGCCAGTTAAAAATTAAATTGAACTGAGTTAAAAATCCCTGGAACTCCATAGTTCAATAAAAATGTAATGTCTTACGATGATTAATAATTTAAATAATCTACATAAATCAAGTAAACTAGTTTAAATAAAACGAGGTGAATGGAAAATCGTTCACGCAACTGGTCTACGCTAAACTCATTGACCCACACGTGACAACATTAGCACAAACCGACATTACCCTCCTTTTATAAGAGCATAGCACGATAGTCTATGACTTTGGTAGAATGCGTTGAGTGTATAATGTTGCCCCAGTTTAAAAATATCGTCTATAGTCTTTGGTAGAATGTGTTATGCAGTATGCAGTACATACTGTTGCCCCAGATAAAATAAATGTCTATAATCTTTGGTAGAAAAAGGTTTATAAAAATACGACAATAAATAACTATGAAGCTTAGTAAAGTGTTTCCTGTGAAGCTTCACAAAGTACCTGAGTGTGCGATATTTCATGTTAACCTTTCCTTGCTTCTTACCCTCTCGGTGTTTGGTGTAACTATTCTGTTGCGTGTCATGTTACTTATTTACGTACTGGTTTTATAGAGAAGTTTTTAAATCTTTTTTCAAAAAAAAAATAATGAATACCTATGTAAAAAAAATAACCTTAAATATATGAGAACAATAGGTAACTTCAAAGTATAAAATTAATCTGAAAGTCGGTCGTTTCTATGTTAGTTAAGAGTAGTATAACGGTTGGTAGAATGATAGTTTTAACGCATGTCAAGCAAGGTTATCATTGATAATTATCATTTCTTAGTTTGTTTTGAAATACGTTAAACATAAACTTATAATATTTGAGGGTAGTTTATTACAAAGTCAAAGTCAAAAAAATTTATTCCATAAAATCACGGGGATCACTTGGACACGTCTTAAATCTACGTTGCATTTACACCTGTTCGTAACGCGACCAAGCGTGGAAGATACAGTCAAGAAACCAGATCTGTGCATCTTCAAAGACTATCGTTTTTTCCCATAGTTTGTTCGTAGGTATAGAATGCGTTAGGTACGTATAATATTGCCCCAGTTAAAACAAAGCGGAACGGCTGATTCGGACTTGCAAAGTTTGTATGCGAGGATTAATTAAAGTAGGTAAATTGAATCTGGTTCAGATTAAAAACGTTTGTCCGACGTCCAAAGTTTCCTATTAATCGAATAGAACATTCTTTGCTTTGATAAAAATGTTTTACACAATACCATTTACAAAACTGGATCAGCCAGATTAATAGAATGGTACAGTTATTTAAGAATCTATAAAAAACATAACTTTTTAGGGTTCCGTACCCGAATGGTCCTAACGGGACTCTATTACTAAGCCTCCGCTGTCCGTCCGTCCGCTATCAGCGGGCGTCTCATGAACCGTAATATAGAGGTGAAACTTTCACAGTATTTCTATAGCCGCTATAAAAAAACGAGCCCCAAGTACAAGAAACATTTAATGTAGGTTGATACAGAACCCTCCGTGTGCGGAACCGACTCGCATTGGACCGGATTTATTTCTACCAACCTACGTGAAATAGCTAAATTAGTTTGTGTCAGTGATTCTGATATTCATTTTCCTTATATTAATTTATTTGACAGTCCAAAAGTATTGCAATCCTTTTTTCACCTCCATCAAAACAAGGACCGCTACCTAAATAATGGAAGTGTCAAATCGAGTTATGTAAAAAAAATTACAGCAAAATCGACAGCACTCCAGTATTCACTGTGCCGGAAGTAGAAAACGATCTAATGCCAACTTTACGCAACAGTAAATAACCGAAGCGTGAAAATCAATTTTAATTGATACAATTACTTGTGTGAATATAGGCACGCTACGATTCGTACCTTGAAGTAAAATTGTAGCACAAACGTAACCTATTTCATAATTCAAACACTTGCAGCCACTTCTGATTTAGTCCTAAAATGGATATGGTGAACCATGGCGACAGGTGATCAGCCTATCGCCCATATAGGTGGTCCATCTTGTTGGAGGATGCTATCCCTTAGTCGACTTTTACGACATGCTCGGGGAGAGAAGCAGCTGGACGCATTCTATGTTTTTTCTTTACTCCTAGTCCAGCAGAGAAGTAATGCATGATTCAAGCACTTCATATTACTCACCCATCCAAATTTTGACCGCGCACAATATTGCTTAAATTCAACGATCAATCAAGAATGTCTACGCCACGAGCGCTAGGCTGATAATATTATGAAAATATTTAAAACTAAATACTTACATGGCTAAGGAAAAGCTCATTAGTCTCATTAGTCCGATATTTTTATTTTATTTGCCCTTGCTCGTTCATCACTCACGCGACATTGGTAGACACTTTTCTCTACCTACTATTTTCTAATAGGTACGCCTTTGACCTACAGATATTTTCTCTAAAGATAACCCTGTCTTCAACAAGATAAGCTACTCATCAAATAATATGATAATAAATATTTATTTATGTGGAGTGAGTAGGTAAACAACCATAAAAAATCGATAGTAGATTTACAAAGAAAACTGTACCTACGAAGGTAATGCTTAAAACATTTCATACCAAACGAGCACCTTTCCGTGAACCCTTCAAACCGAGGCATAAGTATTTTGCATAAAAGATCGAGGGGAAACATTAGAATTTAATAGGATACCCTACACAAAAACCCCAGTCATTCAAACATCTGTTGCGGGTTACGGCCTGTGAGGCTGTAGACGCAATAAATCAGAACATCGCCAAAAAAAAAAAAGAAAAAACGCGGGGGAAAACTGTCATGGCGGCCGGCGCGCCATCCCTCCAAGACGATTTGTTATTTCCTTTTCGAGTGAAAGGACGTGTCGAAATTGTGTTTGGGGATGGAGAAAATGTGTGAATAACGAGAACTGAATATATTGGCAATATATTAAGTTTGTTGAGGTAAATAAATACGGCAAGTGAAGCAGTACTTATAAAGATTGAAAAGCACTTTGTGATAATAAGCTAGCACTTGAAGTAGTGCCAGAAAGCAATCAAGGGGAGTGTAAACTAACTAATCTTTCAGCGGGTCAGCACTCTCCATCCGCATAAACACGTAAGTCTGTCAGTCGGACATGGATAAGAGCCGCGATCCAAGCTATCCCTTTAAATTGACTCTGGGTGAGGAAATGTGCGGGAATTTACACAGATTAAGAAATAGGACGGTTCCATCGATGTTTTGTTTATTGCAATATTTCTACATACGTACCTAATATTAGATCTCACATTTTAAATTGAAAATATAGCAATTACTAAGGCCTTTTACCATCTTTAGTAGATGATTTTATACAGCATCAAGAGGCAATTTTTACCTTCACAAACGGGACGCTGTAGTGCCCGGGACGAATTAAGATGGAGTAGACTTGCCCAGCACCTATTCCATCCTCTCAGCTTAGTCGGCCTTGTCCACAGGAAAGATATTATGTCAATAGGTGCGGAGCTGACTAAGCCGCGGGTTTCCTCACGATGTTTACCTTAACCGTTTGAGAGTACCAGTATACCTGTACTCTCTCTATAGAGCACATTTTTTCGTAATCAAATTTTTCTTTCATTTTGATGGTCACGGATCACAATACCAACCTATCCATAGAAACCATAAATATGTCACTTTTAACTTAAGATGTGCACTGTGGCGAAAGATTTGTGTTTGTCGATAAATCCACCTACTTAAAAGAAACAATTTTATTATTTTATGGTTTTCCCTTTCGGGAAGTGCCTTGTCTTTCTTGCTTTTTTGTTAAAAGGTCTTCCGTTCACTCAGGGCGCCCTTTTTTCCTATAAGAAACAATAGAAATATGTACATAGTGTTGTTCGCTGCCTATTAGTTCTTGTATGACTGAATATTGAAAATTATTCCGCACTAAAGAGCAATAATAATAATAAATTTATTTCAAAACTTATAGATACGTATACATAGTGCTTAAGCTATGGGTATAATTGGTTAGAACATTGTATAATAATATCTCAGACTGTTCAGCACTGTAAGTTCACAGAATATAAGGTCAGTAATACTGTACGGTTTCTTTAACCTAGCAAGTAGGTAGCCTTTTTCTGTCATAATAAATAATAACTAGAAAGATTAGTCTTATTCTTGACGGCCTCGGTGGCGTGGCGGGCGATTACTCGGCGGAGACGCAAGAGCCGCGGGTTCGATTCCCGCTGCGGAAGAAATGTTTGCATGTTCTGCAAATATTTCTTCCGGGTCTGGGTGTTGTGGTACCATGGTACTCGTAGTTTCTGATACCCACGACACAGGGAATCCTAGTGTGGGGTCAGGACTATGTATGTGACTGTTGGGTGTTATTTATTTATTTATTCTTGTATCTAATTATGTAGGTAACTAATAAGAACTTAATGCATAAATAGATGTAGGAATTATCATTACAGTAAATAAATATCGAAAAATATGACAATCTATTTTTCAACTGTGTTGTCCATAAGATCCCCCAGGCAGTGTTTATTACGATTATTTATACAATCGCTACTTAGAGTCAATATTTGTAATCCAAGGTTTGTCCCAAGAAATAAAACATCATTTTACGGATACGGTACGTTCCTTTATAATGGCGAATAGTATCTTTGTTTACAATCAATTTCTATCAATCGGAAAAATAAAGTTGCATAATCACGTATGTATGTATGTATATTATCACGCTCGTATCCCTAATGGGGTGGGCAGAGCCACAAGTAGTCATAAGAAAACTTGCAGACACTCCTAATTCAAAGTCCCAAGATGGATATGGTGAACCATGGTGACAGGTGATCACCCCATCGCCCATATAGATGGTCCATCATGTTGGAGAAGATACTATCCCTCAGTCGACTTTTACGAAATGCTCGGGGAGAGAAGCAGCTGGACGCATTCTATGTTTTTTTACTCCCAGTCCAGCAAAGAAGTAATCGCAAACCCCACTGATAAAAACTACAAACATACCGCAACCGTAGTAAAACAGTTATAAATTTTTGTATTACTTACTTTAGTTTACCTAAGTAACCAAAGCCCCAGACTCAGACAGCTTAAGCCATCTTAACGGTTCAAACACAATACTCTACAATACCTACTCAGATAAAACGTAATCGTAAGTAGACCATAAGCACTGTCTGACTGTACAATAAGATTTTTAT
This sequence comes from Scotopteryx bipunctaria, assembly GCA_949320045.1. NCBI lineage: Eukaryota > Metazoa > Arthropoda > Insecta > Lepidoptera > Geometridae > Scotopteryx > Scotopteryx bipunctaria. Next base: position 933,096 of record OX439449.1, read on the forward strand.
ATTCAAACTTTTATTAAATTTTAGAAGGCGTCGAGTAAATTGGAACCCATTTAGATAAGCCCGGCTTTGTCTGTGTTCTTTAAAGTAAGGGTTTTATATCGTTGAATCTAAAATAGGACTTCATAAAAGCATTGTTGCTTTAAATTTGTAACAGTGTTTCAGTATAAGATTGAATAAAGTAAACAAGTATCTACGTGAGTATTTCATGGAGTAACGACGATGGTTGTTTGTAAGTTTGTTACGTTTCATGCCGATAGGATGTTTATAAACAAGTATATATTTAAAAGACTTCTCTGCTGGACTGGGAGTAAAGAAAAAAACATAGAATGCAGTAAAAATACATCGAACAGAAAAATATCACCTCTAACCAACAATATTTGTAAATAAATCCAATATTTTATCACCCTCGAAGTCTTTCTATTATTAATCTACTTATATCCCATGTTCTATTCTCGGAAGTTCTCAGAACGAATGTAGGAGATCCCAAAGTTGATCTCATTACCAATCTAACAAGGAAGTTTCCTGAAAAGCTCTCGGTTTGATATAATGAGGACAAAGCTTATAGCTAGCCTCTAAACAAGGAAACCTTTCGTCTATTTTAAAACGCGAAAAAATGTACAGTTTTTGTAAACTGGACATTTTACAAGATGCAATGTTGATTTTATTTTGTTGGCAGCAACGTGTCTTCTTCCACATTATAACCTCCTTTGTTGAGCTTTGTCTAAACAGTTTTGGCCAAGCTTGAGTCAGACATTCTACAGTTTGATTTTCGTAATAAAGTGGAGAGCTTGCACGCAAAACCATAGAGTCATCTTTTTTTAATTAAAAGTTTTAAAATTGTTTGCGCACGCAAAATGAGCTGGATTATGCCGGTGAAATTGTTTGGTTAACTTTTTGTCGTTTGGTAAATTTTTTTGAGCTTTTATCGTCACAATAATGATTTTGTATTAATGAAAAGTATGTAAGCTTTACTTATTACAGACCAGTTTTAACGATGTTTATGAATTTTAAACTCATCATTTTACCTACTACGGTCGTGGCGTAGCTTGCTTAGACGTCCTTGACTGATCGTTGAAGTTAAGCACAATTGGGATGGGTGACCGCAAGTGGCATTACGTGCTGGAGGGCACGTTAAAATGTCGGTCCCGGCTTCTTAAAAACTCCGTCACAAGAGTTGGCCACTAGCTCAAACGAACTTACTTACTTTATCTTAGAAAAAATAATGAAACTGAACTGAGCATGGAGTTTACGAGGAGGAAACTGAGAGACGACAAGTTTGCAGAACTTGCTATTTCTTAGTTGATTGCTCAGGACGCGACGTCGGACTGACAATTCAAACTAAACTTTATTTTTCAACAAGTTTCTGTCGGCGGCTTCACTTCTTAGTTCTGCCCTCCTATATCTAAAACATCGCTAAGCCACAGGGGGTCGATTTTGAGTTTTTGATGCCATTCTACTTAGAAAAAAATTCTCTATCGATCTGTTTTAGAATCATTCTTCTAGCGTTTTTAGTTCAGGAAATAGCTCTAGCAAAAACAGCGCTATCTACGATAAAATATATATTTATACTACCGCGTTTTTCGCACATATCTCAAAACTTGGTTTTGTGGCTTAGCGATGTTTTAGATATAGGAGGGCAGAGTTATAGGTGCACTTTGAGGGAAATCGTTAGATCTTCTAACTTTTCGTATAAGGTAGGTACAATGAAGATTGGCTAGAATAAGAATTCTTCCCTTATTGCCCGTGGTCTTACCAGCTGTACTACCAGTAGGACCACGTGTAAAAAATGCCTGTGGTCTTAGTCAGACCACGAACAATTAACAAAAATGTTCTATAGGTAACATTTTATTCAACTACTAGCTGCCGCCTGCGGCTTCGCTCGCATTGTACCCCGATAAAAATTATCCTATATGTTATTTATTCTAGCACGCATACCACGTATATTCCAAGTTTCATTGAAATCCGTTCAACCGTTTGGGCGTGATTGAGGCACAAACATACGAACATCCTCACAAACTTTCACATTTATAATATACAATTTTCTTACGGATCCCTAATTTTTTTGAAAATAAATTATTGCCTATGTTATTCCGTAATAATGTAGCTATCTATTGGTGAAAGAATTTTTTAAATCGGTTCAATAGTTTCGAAGCGCATTCGTTACAAACAAAAAATCTTTCCTCTTTATAATATTACTAGCTGCCGCCCGCGGCTTCGCTGGCGTTGCAGCCGGATAAAAAGTAGCCTATATGTTATTCCAGCACACGTATTATGTACATTCCAAGTTTTATTCAAATCCGTTCAGCCGTTTGGGCGTGATTGAGGCACAAACATACATCGTCACATCCACACATCCTTACATCCTCACATCCTCACAAATTTTCGCATTTATAATATTAGTAGGATAGTGTAGATGTAGAAGTAGCCTGTTTATTATTGTTAAGTAGAGTTAATACTACTTATTGTGTCGACCCCGGTGGGAGCCAGCGTTGTGAAAAATTGATGGCAAGTGGCAATCGATTATTTCTATTTCAGTCGGTTCCCTTTCGTATTAACACGACGGACATGCCTATGGTTTGTATGTTGCATAACTTACCAAAATTATAAGATAAACATTTCAAACAATACATACATAATATCGCGCCTGTTTCCCATAGGGGTAGGCAGAGATCACGGATCTCCATTCGCTACGATCCTGACATACTTCTTTCGCTTCGGAACAGAAAATTGCCTTTTTATATTTTGTAAATTTTTAAAAGATTTTTCAATTTGACGTGTATGATTTTGGGGGGGGGACATGTCCCCTGTGACCCCCCCCCCTTCGGACCGCGCTTCATACACCAGCGACAGCAATGAAGAGGCTCCCAAATCCGGTTCTCGTAAAACCGAGCCGTTTCATAAATAAACACAAATCTCGAATAATGAAACATACATAAAAATCCTTCCAGTAGGTACTTCCTGCGTAGTGTTATACTATTTCCATTTATAGAAACTTCCTTCTTCCTGCTGCGTCCTCTCGGAGGTGAATTTCGGGAATTCCTGTCTCAGTGCACCCCTACTCTGATAGACTGGGAGTAAAAAGAAAACATAGAATGCGTCCAGCTGCTTCTCTCCCCGAGCATGTTGTAAAAGTCGACTAAGAGATAGTATCCTCATTCCTCTCCAACATGACGTATCTGGGCGATGGGCTGATCACCTGTCATCATAGTTCACCATATCCATCTTAGGACTTTGAATCAGGAGTGGCTGCAAGTTTTCTTATGACTACGTGTGGCTCTGCCCACACCATTAGGGATACGGGTGTGATAACATTTTAATGACTACTCCTTAGTTGACTTTTACACACTCGGGGAGCGAAGCAGCTGGTTGCATTTTAAGTATGTTTTTTTTACTCCTAATTCACCAGAAAAGTAATAATCATCCTACTCAATATTAAGACAAACTATAATGTGTGAACAATAAATATATTGAATTGAATTAAAAACTTTAAGGTAATCGGTATAACAATAAGAAATGAAAATGAGCTCAGTTTTCTATCTAAGTTCGCCTACAGATATAAAACAGAGCTCAGATCACCGACCGCAGGTAAGCTCCCCAAAAGGCTGGCGACGTTACTTCGTTGGATTGCTGTACTATCCTTTGTCCGAAATAAGCGCCAGCCGAATGTTATAATCCGAAGTTCGTGATGATCTCAATTCACGCTGAACGGATCCGGGTTAAACTTTGAAACCTGAAATAACAGGTATTACGATACAACTATTTATTAGGGTTCCGTATCCGAAGAGTGCCAACGGGACCCTATCACTAAGCCACCGCTGTCCGTCCGTCTGTCAGCGGGCTGTATGTATCCCGTGAACCGTAATAGGTAGAGTTGAAATTTTCAGTTTATGTTCCTATCACCACTATAACAACAAATAATAAAAATAAAAGGGGCCCTATGCATGAAACATTTTTTTAACCTTAATTAAAAAAATACCTACATAGAGTTAAAATCATATTAAAAAGTACATGTATGATAGTACCTACGGAACCCTTCGTGTGCGAACTCGACTTGACCGATTTTATCTGATACCACACGAGCGAAGCCGCGGACAAAAGCGATGTATGTTTATTGTAACTAATACCAACAATTTTATATATACAACGTGTAACATAATGTCCCTATAAGCCCGAAACGGGGGTGTTCTATACGTCATTGCGAACAACGTTTGTTCAACGACTTTTAAAATTTCAAAGGTTTTCATTCATGAAATGTCTCTTAAACTTTGCTCCAATACGTAACTTGACACAACATGAGGCATCCCTATTTACAGCTGTTTTTTGACCTTTAAGTGTGAACTCTAGATGAAACAGGTAACAGAACAGACACCATTAGTAAAATGCCTACCTACTTACCTAATAACGAGGTGGCTTAATAAGTAATTTCAATTTTTTTTGAAGGCCTAGTGGTACCTTGGTATTTATTGGTAATTAAAATGTAAGGTCACATCACGACTAAAATCCCTAGGCACCGTAAACATCCTTTCAGATCTCTTTGTTAAGTACCTAGTATAGGAGATAGGTACCTTACCTACTCAATTTTGTATCTACCTACTCGGGCCTTAAAGGTATCCTCAGTGGGTGCCAAGGAGTATGAGAGGATGTCTACCGTGCCTGAGGATAAAGCCGTGATACCTACTCAATTTTGTACCTACCTACTCGGGCCTTAAAAGCATCTTGAGTAGGTAACAAGAAGTATGAGAAGAGGTCTACCGTGCCTGAGGATAAAGCCGTGACCCTATTCCACTTTAGTTTTTCCAACGATGTATTATTCCAATATTCATTGGAGCATTTTTCAATGCAATTTTGTACCTACCTACTTGGGCACTAAAGTCAAAGGTTGTGACTTATCTGTCTTACTAATCTTCATTTTCATCGTGAACAGCCTATTTGTCATTGGTTGCATTGAAACAACAACAACAACTAGTGGGATGGCACCTCGCCCTAATTGGCTGTCGGTGCCTTTGCTAAATTCAAAATCCGCAACCGTCAACCGACACCGCACCGCAAGCGTTTGTTTAATAAAATCAAATTGGTTCCGTAGGTTTATTTGTTTTTTACTTTTCTTGATTGAACTACGTAATTGTTGGTAGGTTATTATGTAAGTAGGTAGGTACCTAGTAGCAAATGGGGATGGAGCACATGGTAGCATATTGGTATGAACCCCGCCTTCCCATCCTTAAGTCGTGAGTTCGAATCTATGGATTTTTCGATTCGAAATTTATGTGTGCAATATCAATGCTCTCAAACGGTGAAGGAAAACCTCGTGAGGAAACCAGGCATGTCATAGACGTGTGTCAAAGTGTACGAAAGGAACCTTCAAGGTGCACTCTAATCCTTCCACCACACTGGTTCAAAAGAGCTAGCGACACGGACACGACGACAGTAGTAGTAGTAGTAGTAGTAGTAGTAGATGTATGGTGAAGTTTTTTTCCTTTTTTTTCCCAATCGGTATTTAGTGGGTTACCCCAGACAAGGAACCCTAAAAATTCGGCTTTCGGCAATAGGTACCTACTTTTGGTCGCAAAACAGATCGGTTTTTATCAGTCGCAATTAGCATTCGTTCCTTGCAACAACTGCAACAAGCAATCTCTCGGTTCGCGTAACTAATTAACGATACGATGTCGGCTTTGTACTCAAACGGTGAGTATTATGATATGGTGTTGTGTGTGTGTGTTGGAGCAGCACCAAATAATTAATAGCTTAGTAGCGGCGCGTCAGCTCTACAGAGAGCGTTATCCAGGGCGGCCATTGCCATCTTACGGGCTATTTTCTGGGATTGGTGAACCGTCTTCTCTCGACGGGATCTTTCCACCGGCGCACCAGTGAGGGAAGACCGGGAATTCGGTGGTGTGTTGTACCTACTTCCCTTTGATGGATACCGAGTACCTACTGTGTGTGTCAACAGTGATAAAATTCAGTGATAGGTAGGTATGATGATAGGTACCTAACCTATCACCCTACCTAGTAGGTACCCCATTAGTACCTAGCTTACTAATAAAAAATGACAAAAATAATTTTGTGATTGTGAATGTGAATGTGAATGTGTACCAGTAATACCAACCTAGGTACCTACATACCTACCTAATATCTACCATGTCAATTAGCCGTGTTCCGAGCCAACCAAGAAGAAGGGAGAAAAGGTATAACTTAACTTTTCCTGTACCTAGGTCCTTAGGTAACTACCTAGGTAGATGTAGATAGGTAGTTGTTTTTTTATGTGTGAAAGATATCGTGATTTTAATCTTCGACTTTAATTTCTACGTAGAATTAAAAAAATTGCAAATTCTTACGAAAACTTTGGTGATTACACCTAGGTACTTTTTGAAACTTGCCGCGCGTTCAATTGTCTGCGTATGTGTGGGTCCGACGCGATAGGAGGGTGCGCGTGTGTTTGTTACCTACGCAAATGGTAAACAAACACATAGGGTTGTCACAAATTTCTCATGAAATAATTTGTTTCTAATTGTATTGGAATTTCAAATATGATGTATTGAACTTTTGCACACGTCAATGTATTCAAGTGCTCGGTCTGAATACACCCCTTTCGGGCTTATAGGGACATTATGTTACACGTTGTATAAGGTAAGTAAGCAAGTATTCCCAAGGAGGGTTGACGTCAGGCAGGCGGCCAGTCATAAAACACCTTAGCCAAAACTCTTACAGCATGATCCAAAGATCATACTGTGCCGACCCCACTTGGAGTGGGATAAGGGCAGGAAGATGATGATGAAGGTATTTATTAAGAGTATAAGATATTTTTGTCGTACATTTGTTTAGCTCGAAAATAGGTAGATAATTTGATTGGTATCCAACGAAGGTAATACACTAAACTTCATAAGTACTATTTGAAGGACTTCCTTTATTTCGTTTATAACATTTTTTATGAAAATGATTCGTGCGTAAAACGTGATGTGGAAACGTACGATCCTTCGAGGCGGAGCTCTCCCGTTATGGTCCTTCGAGCCGTGTACCGTAAAATTCCTAGAATACATAATGACATAACCTTAGTTACTGTTTAGGAATCTGTGGCGGTATAAAAAGTAAGTTCATATTTTTTCCTTTTGTATCTTCAGTCATACTGGAGAGTCATTTAAAACTCAGTCATTGTAGACATGACGAAAGCGCGAGACGAATACGCTGGCTGACTAATTGATTGAATAATAGTAACCTCAACTTTATCATGTCATGACTAGGGAACCTCTGAAACGCATCATCTAATCCGTATTTTCTCTCGCCATTTTTACGTAATATTATTTTTGGCGCGATGTAAACGTCAAATCAAACCAGACAGATTTCTGGTAGAAAATGATAGAACAATCGGATAACGTTTACATCCCGGCAAAAATTATAAACATACATTATTATCACGCCCGTACCCCTAATGGGGTGGGCAGAGCTACAAGTAAACATAAGAAAACTAGCAGCCACTCCTAATTTAAATCACAAGTGGCTGCAAGTTTTCTTAATAATATTATCTTGTCCTAAGATAGATATGGTGAACCATGGTGACAGGTGATCAGCTCATCGCCCATATAGACGGGCAAAAATTATATTCCATACTAAACCCATGATATGTCATTAACTATACGAAAAAGACATGTCATTCTAATTGGACTGTTTAAAAATGGCCACTCTCTAGCGTTTTCGCACCGCGCTATTCCCCAAGATCGTTTTATCAACAGACTAAATATGAGTCAATGTCTATTTTCGACTTGAAAGGTGTGGCTTTTGAATTTGTTATTGTTCGCGTACAATAACGAGTCGTATTTAAAGCTCTTGCAATCGAGACGGCTATTAAAGGGACATCTGAAAAGCGTGGAAATGTACACGAATTCGGAGAAAATTAAAAACAGCAACAAAGTCGAAGGAAACAGAATGTTTAAATTAAAAATCTTTCTTAGGTACTTTGATTTTATTTATATATTTGTGGACAGCTTACACAGCGCCATCTAGCCCCAAACTAAGCAAAGCTTTTACTATGGGCACCAGATAACTGATAGAATACTTATTTTGAACACATCTTTAATACAGAATACTACAACACCCAGATTATGTAGCTATTCCAGTATTTTTTTTTTGTTTATTACAAACCGAAAAAGTATATTTCTAAGTAGAATCATCATTAATAAAGACTAGACTTATTACTGTTTCATAAAAAAAGAAGAATAATTTATTTTTGAAAATGGAACTAAAAGCGGCGAAGCTTCGGTAGAATGCGTGCATTGCGTTGCGGATACAGAAGATTATAAAAAAGGCATTGGCGCGAAGTCTTAAAATTTTTTCTCTCATTAAAAATTGAATTGGTGACCGTATTTAATGTATTGGATTATGTTATTTTCTAAGTGAAAAGTACAGTGTAACACACGGCGCTTCAAACCCATTATAATTCGGTTTCCATTTACTCCCTCACTAAAGCTCGAGAGTAAAACTACCTCTTATTATAATGGGTCATTTTAGCCCTTTGTATAAGAATCTACTATTGTATCTTTATCCCTTCTATTGTCACTATCAACTCAAGATGCACTTTACGGATGAATGAGTTTTTATAGGTAAATCCATCTACCAGTAGGTTAGGTACCTACGATAATTCTTGAGTTTCCTATTGTTACAGTTTTTAGCCAACGCAACAAAAAGTTCCTAACTACTAGTTTCACACGCAGTAAAAGGAAACAGTTCACAGACTCACTCAACCCACAAACCTATTACTTAACGCTCATACAATCTACAAAATCTAAAATAACAGCCACTTTACCTGCTTGTAATCTAAATATATAAAATTCTTACGTTACTGACTGGCTGACTGACAATCAACGCAGAACCCAAACCCTAGGCTTAGTCAGCTCCGCACGTATTGACCATGTCTTTCCTGTGGACAAGGCCGACTAAGCTGAGAGGATGGAATAGGTCCTGGGCAAGCCTACTCCATCTTAATTCGTCCCGGGCACTACAGCGTCCCGTTAATGAAGGTAAAAGTTGCCCTCTGACGCTGTATAAATCATCTTACTATAGATGGTAAAAGGCCTTAGAAGCAAGATACCTGAAGGGTATATTTTTATTATGGTGTAGGAATGTACCTACTAAGAAAGGAATTCCCGAAATTATGCTTCTAGAGAATGCAGCGGGAAGATAAAGTTTTTTTAAATAAAACTGGTCAAGTGCGAGTGGAATTCGTACACATGTACATAAATGTACCTATTATAGATGGCAGCACGTTCCTTATAAAAATCAATCAAAAGATGCACTTCTCTTCTATGAAGGCCCCTTAATTTTGACATAATTTTTGTACAAATCAGTAAATGTTAGATCGTTTGAAAAAGAAATACCTACACAAAAAATACTACCCACATTTTTGTAGTATTTTGTGTATTTCTTTTTTGCAAAAGTCACTCGGACCCATCCAAGTATCTTAGTGTTGCTTAAATTTGATGATCGATTACGAAAGTAAAAAAATATCTTGTATTAGCCCCATTTTATTTTATTTTTATTACTAGCTGCCGCCTGCGGCTTCGCTCGCGTGTTACCCGGATAAAAAATAGCCTATAATGTTAATCCAGCACATGTACTATGTATATTCTAGGTTTCATTCAAATCCGTTCAGCCGTGTAGGCGTGATTGAGGCACAGACATACAAACATCCTCACAAACTTTCACATTTATAATATAGTAGGATGGGATTTGTTGTTATCCCAGCAAAATTTCAAATCTCTACATATTACAGTTCATGAGATACAGCCAGGTGATAGACAGACGGACAGATAGCGGAGGCTTTGTAATAGATTTCCCGGTGACACCCTTCGAGTACAGGACCCTAAAACAGACTCCACGCAGGCAAAGTCGCGGGCGGCACATTAGTCCAAAATAACAGCCACTTTACCTGCTTGTAATAACAAATATGAGCCAACACTTTGAAACTATGAAATTACCCGCTAGATTATCGCGTTTCGAGTTTGAGTTCCCACTCATTTACATTGTCAACTGACCCGTGACAAATTGCGTTCCAGTTCTAAGGTATGCTGGACACTGAAGCGTTTGAACTCCACTATGTCTAGGTATATCCTCTTGGCTAAGATTTTCTCAAGTTTCTGAGAAATTAGAAGTTCAATGAGCAATGATTCTGTTAATGTGTGGACTCTCTTATAGAACCCTAAATGAAAATCGTCGTTATTTTCTTTCTTGTCAAAAAGTTTTCCGTTCACTCAGGGCGCCGTTTTTAGGATTCTGTACCCGAAGGGTGCCAACGGAACCCTATTACTAAGCTTCCGTTGTACGTCTGTCAGCGGACTATATCTCATGAGCCATAATAGGTAGGTATAGTTGAAATTTTCTCAATGTGTCGCTATCGCCACTATTACAACAAATAATAATAAAAAAGCCCTTTTTTATTATACGATGTTACAGAACCCTTCGTGTGTGAATTCAATTTGCACTTGACCGGCTTTTTTATCTTTTAAAGCATGAGACTTCTGCAAGAAGAGAAAAAATGCATCGATTAAAAAATATTACTTCAGAGGACACATACCTTTATAATTTTTTTTTCTTCCATTGTTTTGGTTACGTCACACCGTCATGTCGTTATGCCGAGACGGCGAGACGCAGGAAACACTTTCTTTTATAGCGCAACCGTAAAATGGGGTTAATGACTAAATAAAAATATGATTCCTCCACAGAATCTACAACAATGATACTCGTAGATCAAAATCTCATGAGATAAGAGATTCCTTTTTATATTTCTCGGCTTTTCTTGGGACAATTTTATTTTCGTGGCCCTTTTCTGTCAGTGCGTGAAATCCTGAGGGTATTAGAAATTTATGGGATCTGTTACTATGGACACGAATAATTCTTTCTTATAGTAGGTCCTAATCGCTTGTAAAAAGGGAAGATGCTTTAAGTACATTTCATAATGTTTTACATGTTTACAATAAGTGAGGAAACCATGTATTGACCATGTCTTTCCTGTGGACAAGGCCGACTAAGCTGAGAGGATGGAATAGGTGCTGGGCAAGCCAAGCCTACTCCATCTAATTCGTCCTGGGCACTACAGCGTCCTGATTGTGAAGGTAAAAGTTGCCTCCTAACGCTGAAGAGAAGAAAACGCTGAAGCTCTACAGCGGTGTTTTTGAAAAGACAAGCTTAAAGTTTGAATTTTGAACTCGTTTTTGCTCTATTTTTAAATGTAATGAAATAACTGACCAATGATCAAAGGGCAGGCGCTTACCTCGGACAAAAGATAAGTATAGCTATCCGACGAGGTAACGTCTCCAGCCTTTTGGGGAGCTTACCTGCGGTCGGTGATCTGAGCTCTGTTTTCTATCTGTAGGCGAACTTAGATAAAAAACTGAGCTCATTTACATTTCTTATTATTATACCGATTACCTTAAAGTTTTTAATGTTATTGTAGTTTGTCTTTATGAAATAAATATACCGACATACACATTATAAGTACCTAATCATAAGAAAACACGCAGCCACTCCTGATTCAAAGTCCCAAGATGGATATGGTGAACCATGTTGACAGGTGATCAGCCCATCGCCCATACAGACGGTCCATCATGTTGAAGAGGATACTATCGACTTGTCGACTTTTACGAAATGAACTAATTCTAGTTTACATAATACAGGCGACTGTGTAAGTTCTCCTTTGTAAAACCATCCAACCATATCCAACCAGACATATTCTCATTGAATACTTCAGTCTTGTAAAACCGAGACGAGGGTACCAGATGGGTAATTTACATTCAAAGCAGGTAGTGTAAGTGAAAACGCACTTTACCCTAAAATCAAACCAATTCTGCGCTAGTTCCCGTTAACCTCACTATTCAAATTACAGACTCTGATCTACTTACAACCAACGTAGCGTATCCAGCCCGGCACTCAAAAAAGGTTATGGCTACCCGAAGAACGGGCGAGTGCGGTTTTTTCTTGTTGACATTTCACACAGCGCCATCTAGCCCCAAACTAAGCAAAGCTTGTACTATGGGCACCAGATAGATGATAGAATACTTACATACTTTTTTGTAAATACATACCGTACTTATCTTTCTTACTTCTTACTTATATTATAAAATTGAAAAGTCTTAGTTTGCTTGAAATTACCGGCGTAAAGCTCAAAACGCAACGATAGCGCGTACTAACTTTACCTGTGCTGCCATCTAGTACGAAAGTTTGTAACGATGTTTGGATGTTTGTGCCTCAATCACGCCCCAACAGCTGAACGGATCTGAACGAAACTTGGAATATACATATTACATGTACTGGATTAACATATAGGCTATTTTTTATCCGGGTACCACGCGAGCGAAGCCGCGGGCGGCAGCTAGTATATTATAAATGCGAAAGTTTGTGAGTTTGGATGTTTGGATGTTTGTGCCTCAATCACGCCCCAACAGCTGAACGGATCTGAACGAAACTTGGAATATACATATTACATGTACTGGATTAACATATAGGCTATTTTTTATCCGGGTACCACGCGAGCGAAGCCGCGGGCGGCAGCTAGTATATTATAAATGCGAAAGTTTGTGAGTTTGGATGTTTGGATGTTTGTGCCTCAATCACGCCTAAACGGCTGAACGGATCTGAATGAAACTTGGAATATACATAGTACATGTACTGGATTAACATATAGGCTATTTTTTATCCGGATACCACGCGAGCGAAGCCGCGGGCGGCAGCTAGTAATAAATAATACTACAACATACAACCAGGAAGAAAGAATTATGAACATTTCAAATCTACAAACAAAATGGAGTCATTTTGTGTACTTGTCAAAGTCAACAGCTATCAAAACATTTAACACAATATTGCTCCGCTTTAATGTTTTAAGTTTTGTGTTGCCCTCCATCTGAAAAGTATTTTAGGAACACGCAATAAACAATATTTTACAATTGATACAAGTGTACACCGACCAAGCCTAGGTTCCATACATTTGTGAAACATCTCCTTTAGGGCACTCATTCAACAAGATTATGTCAGAAAAGCCTAAAAGCATTACTTACCTATTTAGGTAGCTGGTTTTTTATGGACGCCACTCCCTGTTAATGGGTAGTAGGGTTAGTTAGTTAAATTAAGTGGTAAATTAAATTATTCTATTACTCTACACTAGCTTCCACCCGCAGCTTCACTCGCATGGTTCTAGGCTTTATGTTATTCCAGGTCACGAGCTGTGTGTCTCCAAGTTTCACTCAAATCCATTCAGCCGATAGGGCGTGCCACAAAATATGCAAACATCTATAAAGTTACTTTTAAAAACCCGTTAAAAAGTTCCCATACAGACATAAACAACCTCCTCCACCCCCCTTTGAGGAGAGTTTTTGAAAATATTCCTAAATTATATAATACCATAGACTTTTAATAAATGTATTGAAGATTAAGTATTTATGCTAAGTTCAAGTTTTTATTTTCAAGGAATACCTACGTTTTTTCATACAAACGTTTTTACATCTTTTCATCCCCTTATGAGTAGAATTCCCTAAAATCCTTTCTTACTACGCGCTGTAATTAATGCACCTTCCAAATTTCAAGTCTCTAGTACCAGCAGCGGTTTAAACTCTGCGTTGTCTGTCAATAAGTCAGTTACGACAACATACACAAATACATATTATCACTATCCCTAATGGGATGGGCAGAGCCACAAGTAATCATAGGAAAACTAACAGCCACTCCTGATTCAAAGTCCCAAGGTGAATATCAGTCACGACAAACTCTTTTATATAGTAAAAGTAAGTTCGTATGAGCCAACTCTTGTGACGGGGTTTTTAGAAGCCGGGGACCGACAATTTAACGTGACAACTCCGAAGCACGGAAGCGCTCAGCTCGTAATGCCACTTGCGGTCACCCATCCCAATTGTGACCGCGCACTTCTTGCTTAACTTCAACGATCAATCAAGAGCGTCTAAGTTAGCTACGCCACGAGCGCTTCAAAATGTATAGTATTATGGTGCCATGTGCGTACCTATATACTGACTGATACCGTATATACTGATACCGTACATAAGGGCAGACCTAAGTCGACACTGCGGGAGTACATTAATCACGCAACACATTGATTGATGCTCGCTTGGTCGCGTTACGAACATGTTAGTTGAACGTAGATTTTTAAACTTTTCTAAAATTTCCAACAGTTTACGGAATAAATGATCCAGCAGCCATGACACACCTATTCATTCAGCTAGATCAATTTTAAAATACAGCCAAAATTATGGAACTAAACTGGAAATAAACGCCTTCTAGCTTCAAGAGACTACCATACCATTAGGTACGTACAGAGAACAGCGCTAAGGAATTCGTGTGTATGTATAAAATAAAGACAGAGACTAAGACCGCGCAAAATATTGAAATCAAGTAACTAAGTAAGTATAAAAAACTGGTTTCAACAACTAAAGAAATAGTTATTACCTACCTATCAAAGTAAAACTCATCTAAAAATAGGGTAGGGTTCCCAAGATCTAGATCAAAACAAGGACTTTTCAAGTTTTTTTTTTCTCCTATCGTGTTTTCACTTTCAGGAACCAAAGAAAATGAGTAAAAAGAGACAATTTCATAGTTATTTTCGACGGGCTCGGTGTCGGCGTGCTGGGTGAGAGATCGGCTAAGAAGCAAGATCGCGGGTTCATTTCTCGCTACGGGAGAAATATTTACATTTTCTGCAAAAATATCCAAGTCTATTGTTGATACCCACGACGCAGGTGATCCTAGTATCAAAATTTAAAAACGTTTCAATTCAATTCATTTATTGCGTAATATGGGTTAGTAACAGACGGTTAGCGATACGGTTTCTAAGAATATAAAATTTGAACTAGTTGGTAGATACTTTTGTGTTACACAAAAGTAAAAGAAATAAAATGTCAAAAATGTGAATAATATAAAATAAGAAAATACAAAAGTATTTTATCCATTAAAATGATTAATTTAGAAACGTAAATTAATTAATTATTCTACGTTGAATTTACGCCTGTCGACGCCACCAAGCGTGGAGGACGGTGCGGGGTGTAGTTATTTAATTTTCGACCTCGGTGGTTTGACGGGTGAGTGCTCGGCTGAGACACAAGAGGCGCGGGTTCGATTCCCGCTACGGGAGAAATGTTTGTATGTTCTGCAAATATTCCTTCCGGGTCTGGGTGTTGTAGTATTATGTATTATAAGTATGTATTTACAAAAAAAAGTATATAAGTATTCTATCAGGCATCTAGTTCCCATAGTACAAGCTTTGCTTAGTTTGGGGCTAGATGGCGTGGTATGAAATAAATAACACCCAACAGTCACATACATAGTCCTGACCCCACATTAGGATTCCCTGTGTCGTGGGTATCAGAAACTACGAGTACCATGGTACCACAACACTCAGACCCGGAAGAAATATTTACAGATCATGCAAACATTTCTTCCGCAGCGGGAATCGAAACCGCGCCTCTTGCGTCTCTGCCGAGCAATCGCCCGCCATGCCACCGAGGCCGAAATGTCCACAAATATTTATTTATTTTCACTTTCACCCTCCTTGTGGGTGAATTGGTCCCATTTTGAAAACAGCAATATCTACATAGTTGAGGCAATCAATCGGCCGGTCGACAGACCCGACCGCGTGATCCATCAACGAGCTCCAATAGTTGTACTCGCCAATTGAAAAGAGGGTTAGCCATGGTCCCTGCGGACTGACATCAGGCGCGGTCCGAAGGGGGGGTCACATGGGACATGACCCCCCCCCCCTCCCCCAAAATCGTACACGTCAAATTGAAAAATCTAAAAATTTACAAAATATAAAAAAGCAATTTTCTGCTCATAGCGGCGATGCCAATAAAAATAGAAGGCTTCCATCTATTTTATAATGGTGTACAATAAAAATAAAATTGTGTATTGTGCAATAAAATCTGATTTACTCGACATATTCTATTATTAGTGACCCCCCCCCCCCCCCCCCCCCCCCCCCAAATTACAGGCTGCGACCGCGCCTGACTGACACGAACCACAAATAAACACGGCGTATGACCTCACTGGTGATCTAGTTGGTAGTGACCCCGCCTTCCGATCCTAAGGACGTGGGTTCAAATCCGGTCGTGTACCAATGGATTTTTCTGTGCGTAAAATTTATGTGCGCTATACCAATTCTCTCAAACGATGAAGGAAAACATCGTGAGGAAACCCGCGGCTTAGTCAGCTCCGCACGTATTGACCATGTCTTTTATTAATATTAGGTAATTAATGTAAGTGGTTGTACTATACATACATAAAATCACGCCTATTTCCCATAGGTGTAGGCAGAGATCACGGATCTCCATTTGCTACGATCCTGACATACTTCTTTCGCTTCATTCACTCTCATTACATTCTTAATTAAATAAAATTAAATAATAATTATTTAGCGCGTTGAAGCATAGAATTATTTGAAAGCATTAGAAACAAAAGGGTTTTTTCCCGGCTGTGGAACATAATAGGTTAGTAAATAATAAAAAATTAAACCGTATTCGGGTGAGAATAATATTTTCCATCAAAAACTAAATATGAACAAAGAGTGTAGATTCTTCTTTGAGCACTTTTCTTATAAGCTGTCAATTTCCTGCCAGCAATCTATTCTATCAAACTGAGACGTCCTGACTAACCCCTAGTTAAATTAACCGAGGGTTAGCGACTAGCGAGCGAGGTTAACACAATTAGCTGAAGATGTGCGGCTAAACAAAGGTAATCGGATTACCGTTACGTCAATCCACCCTAGAAGTTGATTTAATAAGAAGGGTTGGGGCGACTCACATGATCAAATAACCGCTCAAAGACATTCCGCCTTGGCATTGCAGGTATTTGGCTCAAAAGGAGGCATTTGTGCGGGCTCAAATGGGCAGCCTTGGGCCAGCCAGACGTAAGTAGTCTTCACTCAACATTGGTTCTATCTTGGTATACGATAACCTTTATCTTACTTCTTTTTAACATTATAAGTAAGTTAGTGGCCAACTTAACTTAACTTAACTTAACAAACAACTAACCGAGTTTTTAAGCCGTCTAAAGGCCTCCGTCATGGCTTAACGACTTAAAAGCCGGGACCGACAATTGAACGTGCCCTCCGAAGCACGGACGCGCTCAGCACGTAATGCCATTTGCGGTCACCCATCCCAATTGTGACCGCGCACAACGTTGCTTAACTTCAACGTTCAATCAAGAACTAACATTATAAACAAGTGGGATGCCCCGCGACTTTGTAAATGTTGAGTTTTTGTACAAACTTTAGATTTCTGCTACATCCTCTTGAAGTTTAGGTTCAGAAATACCTTTCCTCTACCTTCACCATGATAATGAATATACCTACCTTCTAAGTTATAATTATGCTTCTACTTAGGACTTATGGTTTAGGCAGCATATTGATTGAATGTCAGTTACTCAGTCAGTAACGTAAGAGTCAGTATAGTAAAAACTGGTCAAGTGAGAGTCGAATTCGCACACGAAGGGTTCCGTACCGTCGTACATGTACATAAATGTTTATTGTATGGGGCCTTGAACTTTATTTTATTACCTATTTCTTGTTATAGCGGCAATAGAAATACACAATCTGTGAAAATTTCGACTATCTGCCTATTACGGTTCATGAAATACAGCCCACTGACGGACGGACGGACAGCGGAGGCTTAGTAACAGGGTCCCGTTGGCACCCTTCGGGTACGGAACCCTAAAAATGGTAAATAAAATATACCAGTAAAGATTTTCCGTCCTGAAGTCTCTAAGGCCTCGCTCGCACGAGCGCTTTTTCAGGAGTAGAAATAAAACAAATGAGTATTTGAGTATTTATTCAAACGGCAGCGCTTTTAAAACGCGACGTTTTTTATCAAGCTGTTTGATTTCAAACGCTGGACGGTGGACGTTTCGAACAAAATGTTACTTAACGTTGTCTAAATGCCGAATGTAAACGGTACGTTTTAAAAACGCAAACATAATGTTTTCACGCAACGAATAAGGCGTAATCAAACATAGCAAAGGGAGATCCGTGGTCTCTGCCTACCCCTAAGACAAACAGGTGTGATAATACTTAGCTAATTAGTTTTTTGTATGGACTTATCTGAAATAAATGAATTATTATTATTATAATACGCATGTAGGTATGTATGAGGCCAACATCACAACCCACGCTTTCGCTCAAGATCGCGCTGGAATCTAGTTTAAACGTAAGTAGTATTCAATTAGTAGCTTTGAATAGTTTTAGCTTTCTTCCAAGTTGCAAAGTACCTATAATTTATAAAACACAAGTATTTTACAATGATTCAACATCCAGACCCGGAAGAAATATTTGCAGAGCATGCAAATTTTACTCCCGCAGCGGAAATCGAACCCGCGCCTCTTGCGTGTCAGTTTACAATCTCGCAAGATCATAATTTTACGATATTTACAATTGACATTACACCCCAAAATCTAGAGGTCTAATTTGTTAATTTCCTAACACCTATTATGTAAATGTAACCTAGGTTCACACTTCACAGACAAATAAATGATTTATGGATCTAAAAAACAACATTACCATTAAGTAAAAATAATGTTCCATTTTCCTTTTCCACTAGTTGTAGATATAAGCGACCAAAAATAACTAACCGCGAATCTTATTACGTACCTACCTACGTAATAAGATCTCTTTGTCTATTTTTATGAGCGCCATCTAGTTCTACCACAGTAAAACATTCTAACTTATTACTTAGTTATTACGATAACTGTCAATGTACCTGCGGGCCGCGGCTTGGTTTACGGCCCATCAAATCGTTTATCGACAGGACGCGATTCGCTTCTGCGGCCCACGATAATGTCATTCGTGAGCTGAACGTTCAGGACATTGGGAGTCGGTTTTATGGCAGGAAAATGCGTAGATGCCGATAGATTGACATTCTTTATAAGTTACTTATGTTACCTATGGTTATCTATGAGAACATTGGTAGTGACCTCGCCTTCCGATTCTAAAGTTGTGGGTTCAAATCCGGTAGCGTACCGATGGATTTTTCAGTGTGAAAAATTATGTGCGCTATACCAGTACTCTCAAACGTTGAAGGAAATTATCGTGAGGAAACCCTTAGGCAGCTCCGCACGTATTGACCATGTCTTTCCTGTGGACAAGGCCGACTAAGCTGAGAGGATGGAATAGGTGCTCGGCAAGCATACTCCATCTAAATTCGTCCCGAGGACTACAGCGTCCCGTTTATGAAGGCAAAATTTACCTTAAAGTCTGCATTCGACAAGTCAACAATAGTGCTGAAAATTGAATAGCTGATAATTGTTGACAGAGAAATTATTAGATCGTTTGGTAGGTCTAGTGATTTTTTGAAGTAGCGCTTAGTATATAGTTAGGTAATACCTACCTACACTGTGTTTTAGCGAAGTCGCCCTGATAGTCTGCCCTGATATGGCTAAATTGTGTAGGTACAACCGACCGCGAAAATACACAACAGCGAAGGTTTCAAAAGCTATTAATTAACTAAAACAAGATAAAATTTCGAAACAATATTACCATAGGTAGTAGGTAGGTACCTACCTACTTGTCAAACGCCTTTGCAACTTTGTCTGCTTTGAGTTTTTTTCATCCATCTTCATTTTCCCGCTGAGTCCTCTAAGAGTAGAATTTTGGGAATTCCTCCTCTAAGTTTCCCTATTGGGACGGGCACAATCACACACAAGTGAACAGACCTTGCAGCCACTTCTTATTCAAAGTCCCAAGATGGATATGAACCATGGTGACAGGGTGACCAGCCCATCGCCCATATAGATGGTCCATAATGTCGGAGAGGATACTATCCCTTAGTCGACTTTTACGACATGCTCGGGGAACGGAAGATATATATTTAGGCCCGCTTGCCCAATCTACTCAATTTAGGTAAATTAGTCAGAAGGATAACAGATAAATCTGTCCGAAGGAAGACCATTGCTGAACAAAGATCGGCCCATTTGCACACACCTATCCCATCTTATCGTGCAAGTAATAGCGATCCACAAGGTTACCAACACATCATAGTTAGCTGTTAGAAATCGCTTTGCGCAACATCACCGCTACTAGCTGTTATCCATTAAACCACTGCAGTTATTGCAAACTCTTGTTTCAGCGAATTAATTCAGCGTATCTATCTACATTATATAAAACTCTTTTGTGATATTCAATGCACAGCCTAGAAGTAAGAAAGTTAGTGGATATATTCTTAGTGGCGTAGAATTGCACTAAGAAAATAATTTCCGAAGTTCTTCTCCTAGAGAACGCAACGGGAAAGATGAAGGACAAAGCCGCGGGACGCTCCCCTAGTCCTACTACCAATTTATTTATTTATAATCCTGGTCCCTTTGCCAGCCCCGTCCTTCACTATTCCGAAAAATGAGGAATACCTGTGGCACACTTTGGTCCTATGGGTCCGACATCCGACAATAAAATGAGGAAGA
Organism: Scotopteryx bipunctaria; assembly: GCA_949320045.1. Lineage (NCBI taxonomy): Eukaryota > Metazoa > Arthropoda > Insecta > Lepidoptera > Geometridae > Scotopteryx > Scotopteryx bipunctaria. The sequence goes on from OX439449.1 coordinate 953,520, forward strand.
TGGCACATTCACGATGTTACCATCTTCCTAATTTTTCAGAATTTTAATATCAGTGCTATGATTCCCATAGAAACGCAACACGGACAACGGACCTTAACTGACTTAACCTCCTGAGGTCGTGGCTGTCACGCGGCGCGGCCATGACTCCGGCTAATGTCATGTAACTGGCAGAGGGGAATGAAGGTACCAATTTATCGTCTGTTCCTTGTAGCGGTTTTGAACTGGGAAACTATCTATAGGTATGTGCCTACTAGGAGTACCTATGTTCGCGGCTAAACTCGTTCCCGAACTTAGCAAGAGTTTGAGAACTGAAAACAGTGAAATCAAATCCCGGTTTTTCGATATTGTCGAGAAATGAATAATAGCGTTTCAAACGAAGATTCTTCAGACAAAACATTGATTTATTATTTTAAAATTAGTTGCTCGGCTCTTGATAATTTAAAGTTTTGTAGGAATAATTAATATTTGTGAATATTATTTTTGAGCCAAATAAATACGGTGCTTTCATAGCTTCCATAGATCCGACGTAGATATCTATATACCGATCTATTAGTGACGGTTTTTTATTAGTTTTTGCAAAAAAATATAAACATACAGCAATCAGAGTCTGGAGAAATGCAAAATTAAAATTGAGCCTGCACTTTATGTAACAAGAATTCTTTTTTTTTTAATTTTCAACTTCGGTTACTTAGATAAATTACTCTCCGGTAAGCATAGATGAACGAGAATAGCACAGGACTAGCACAGGTGATGAATGGCACAAACCGGCCATTTGCCTATGCCCATCAGTGGGTAAAGTACTGTGGATGCAGGTGGGGTTCCAGCCTTCAAAAAAAGGCTGGCAACAACACACTTGCAGTTCCTCTGATGTTGCAGGTATGGGCGGCGGTAATCACTTACCATCAGGAGAGCCGCTTGCTTAGGAGCGCCCTTTCCATAAAAAAAGTTATGGTTACTGCCACTTAAAAATCGGCCAAGTGCGTGTCGGACTATGGACTCTCTCACGATCGCAATCGATACATTGCATTGCGTTGGATTTCAAAATCAACCTATCGACATCAATTAGGGTTGTGGGCATGCCCGCCGTGGATCCAACTAACGGTGGATCCGCGCCTGTATGGATGATAATGAAGCAAGTCATTAAAAGCACCTACCTAAGTTCGTCTGAGCTAGTGGCCAACTCTTGTGACGGAGATTTTAGGCCGCCTAAAGGCCTCCGTCGTGGCTTAACGACTTAAAAGCCAGGACCGACAATTTAAACTGCCCTCCGAAGCACGGAAGTGCTCATCGTAACGCCACTTGCGGTCACCCCATATTCATTGAAAATATACAGTTTATCATAGAGATAAAGAAATAATTGTGTAACCCACAACTAAGTAGCAAGCCGGATGCAAACAGTCGTACAGCGCACTAATTAATCTAAGATCGTGTGCAAGTGTCTGTTAATATAATTAGTATACGGTGCAGATATCGTTTGTTTGACGTGACTCGTGACGTTGTAAGATATCTTGATTTATTTGAATTTTAATCAACTTGAATATCACGCACACGAGAATATTCGAACGGGTATTGAAACATAAGTTAGTAATTGTCTTGGCTTCAGGTACCTACCTACCCAGAAACAGATTTCGTAGGTAATCCATTAATAATCTTAATTGTCTAAGATTCCTATATTATTAAACCGCTTTTTCAGCATTTCCGCATTAGGAAGTTTAGGTAGGTACTTAAAACCCTTCTTAAATTCTGTCAAAAGTTAATGTCAACTCTGACAATGTTTTAGAGCAGTGCCATTTATGTTCGTTAGATAGTGATAAATAGTGACAGGAAAATCCTACACTATTTTTCAGCCACAGAAAAGCAAATCACTACCTGTAGTTAAAACCACAGAAGAGCAAAATTCATATAGTACCTATATAACCCTCTCATTTATAGTCTGATTGAACTATTTAAGAGCTTCATTTTGATGTAGTTTTTATTATAATAAAGAATGACTCTTTTTTATAATAAAAACTATTAAAAAGAATGACAATTATTTAGGATTTCTTGGGAAATGGTACAAGGTTTACAAGGAAAGGCGTAAGAGACCGATAGAACTAGGCAAGTAATGTAGACACATAGATAGGCTTTCCAATTGTCAATTTATGCATATCACATTAGAACTTCTAATTGCGGATACGGAAATCGTTGTCTGCGTCTAGGTACATTGCATCCATCCATTTCTTCTATTGAATAATGACAATGTCGTCTCACGTACTCTATTATTTATTACTAATGTCAAATAAACACCACAAATTCAGTACCTAGTTGATTATCTAAGTTACTAACTACGGTACTCGTAAATAAGGAAACGTTTTACAATTAAGGCCCACTTGCAGGAAAATCACCTAAATCTCGATTTTCTTGAATCTAAAATTAGCCCTATTCCTTGACGTTTTTGAGCTTAGTAAAATATCACTACGCTAAACTATAGAGCTAACTCTAGATTTAAGAAAATCGAGATTTAGGTGATTATCCTGTAAGGGCCTAAAAATAATTCACATAAGACTATTATAGTTGTGCACTTTTATCATGTATGACTAGTTCCCATTTTTCATTCGTAATTAATCGTCTGAAAAAGGATTACCTATAAACTAAAGTCACGAAAAAGTTCACTAGTGAATCGAATCTACAATGTTGAATAGGTACCGACCTAACATGTTTCATTAAACATTTGAGTCAAAATGCTCGACATTCTGATTCTTAAAAAATAATACTGACGTGCAAAGGAGTAATACAGTCGGTATATCACATCTTAAATTCATGGTTAGAATTTCAAACAATCAAAAAACCTCTGGCTTAGTTTCAAAGCACATTCCATGATTTTCCAGGAACGATGAAACCAAAGCACGAGTCCCCCAGGAGAACGTACAAAGCGTGCAATTAGTGATGTGCAACGCAGCGGTAGCCCACCGTACCTACCCGCATTTTCAAATTAATTTGCAACTACCCGCATTTACGCGGTATCTTGCCAAATAAAATTGAGCAAAATATAATTTAGTATGCTTATGTAAGTTAATGTACACAAAAGAAAATTAATGAATACTTTCATTTGATTAATACAAAATAGAAATTGACACCACCATAATAGCAGAGAAATGACAAGCACGCATGATGTGAATGAAACATCCTTATTATATTTATTATAATTGTTGATCGGCGTATAATGGTGAACATTAAAAATGTACACGTATTTGTACGTCGATTCATCGTCCAGCGGTTATGGCATTGTGGCTTACATTTAAGGCATGTAAACACGCAGAAGGAATAGCGATTGCAAAAGTCCAGTTAGTGACCGCCACTCGGCCGCTCGCTTCGACTCGCCATAATTTACAACGGATACGCGAACTACGATTCGAAATAGAACTTTGTTAAGACATACCTCAAGAAGCGTTCGTCTTCATAATCGAGTAATAAATCCATTCACAATAAACGGGTAACAAAAACCACTCCAGCACTTTCGGAACACAAAATCGGAACAAAACTATTGAAAAATCTTTACGATTTGTTGTAAAGCGCACACATCCTTTTTAGGGGAACAATAAAAAACTTGCACAATATTTGAACAGATGGTGTAGTATTTATTTTTGTTGACGCGCGAGATTCGTGGAGTACGGCACACGGCCGCCGCGACGGACGTAATCACGACACTAAGCGTGGCCGGAACGGAACGGAAGATAATTTGTTTGGTGCCGAGGCGAGGTACGCGTCTCGGCACCGCCTTCCCTTTCTAACAAGTTTTATTTGTAACAGCGCCATCTAGGCGAACACCCGAGTGTTAGCTAACTGAGTAGAAATAGGGTCCTTATAATCTGAATTTTGATGTGTAGGGTACAAGAAAATCTCGTACTGTCCCACCACTATTTTTCATAGAAACGAAGGCAAGTATTATTTGTAAATGACCTCAATATAGCTTTCTATGTTCGCTATTTTAAATTTTTACTAAACACATAAACTGGCTTTATAAACAGAGGTGGTTGTGGGTGTAACAACAAACAACAAAAAAATTTACACCTATTTTAATTTTGAATTAATTCATTACAATAATCGTGATTTTCACTTACACTACCCTAATGATATTCTACACGACAGTTCAGTTTCCGATTGTTCTGCTGTAACTTTGACATTATTTCCTGAAGTCATGATATTCTTAGGCTGGAATCCCGAAGTGACCCATGAGTCTAGGATTTCAGTACTCGGTAACATGGTCCGTAACATATTCCTAATATAAATGTATGCTTGTGGAGAATATTTATAGATACTAAGAGCGAAATTTTTCATATCATCCGTTTGCCTCATTGGCATGGCTAGAACAAGCCCGGTGGTGTCCTCCTTTATTTTATCTTGGAGTGAGAGTAATATCCTACATTTCTTCTTGCGTTTCTGAGCTAGCACTTTCCGTTTCATTTCTATAATCTCCTTTATTCTTAAGAGAAACCGGTTCTGTCTGTTGTGTACCCTCATGTTGTATTTGAGCTTGTCCTTTAAGCCAACAGCAGTCCGCTGCATTCTCTGGACTTCTGTGAATAGTTTGAGCAATTCAACTTGTTCGTCAGCTTTTTGCTGTTGCTCGTTGGGACCGTTGCTAGGCTTTTTAAGGTCTTCATCCACTTCCATCTCCTCTTCACCCTCTGATGAGTCTTCATCAATGTATTCAACCTAGAAAATAAACAATTATGTTATCAATGTGATCTATTTATTATTACTAGCATACACAATGTGTAGCGGAGCGATATGGCTCCACATGGCTCAACATGACGACCTCAGTAGTATGGCAGACGCTCAGCTAAGACGCAAGAGGCGGGTTTGATTCCCGCTGCGGGAGAAATGTTGCATATTCTGCAAATATTTCTTCCTGCTCTGGGTGTTGTAATATTATGTACATATGTATATTGTAAAGTATGTATTTACAAAAAAAAAACGTATTTATAAGTAGGTTGTCTACATGTTGTCTATCACCCATCTGGTTCCCATAGTACTCGCTTAGTTTGCTATAGTTGTTTAGTTTGGGGCTGGCTAGATGGTGCTGTGTAAAAATGACCACAAATATTGAAAAAATAATGTGTTATTCCAGGTAATAAACTATGTGTATTCAAAGTATATTTGTGATGAACTGCGAAACACACTCACATTATAATACACAAACTTTCGTACTTATCAAGTCATTGTGTTATTAATTAATTGCTTGTCATCTCTGGTTCTTTTATTATTGTGTGAAAAGCAACGGAAAACCTGCATAAAAGGAGCTTCGCTGAAGCGCACTTTAATTCTATTTTTTACCACATTGGTTGAAAATAAAACCGGTCAAGTGCGAGTCGAATTCGCATACGAATGGTTTCGGACCATCATCGTAGGTACATACATGTACATAAAATGTTTCTTATAAATATCAGCTCTTATATGACACCTATTACAGGTGGCCGCACGTTTCCTATTAAAATCAAGCAAAAAAAGAATCCAAAAATGAATCACGTCTTCTCTATGTTTCTTACATGGGGCCCCCTTTTTTTTCTTTATTTTATTGTTATAGCGACATATCGACAATAGAAATACATTATCTGTGAAAACTTCAATTCTCTACCTATTACGGTTCATGAGATACAGCCCGCTGACAGACGGACGGACAGACAACAGAGGCTTGGTAATAGGATCCCGTTGGCACCCTTTGGGTACAGAAACCTAAAACTAGTGACATAAATAGTATTAAAAATGTACCATAAACCAATCCTTCACCTACTTTTACTTTATGCTCACTTCTCTGCTGGACTGGATGTAAAAAAAAACACAGAATGCACCCAGTTGCTTCTCTCCCCGAGCATGTCGTAAAAGTTGACTCATCATCATCATCTTCCTGCCCTTATCCCACTCTATGTGGGGTCGGCACAGCATGATCCTCGGAACATGCAAAAGTCGTAAAAGTTGACTAAGGGATAGTATTCTCTTAAACATGATGGACCATCTATATGGGCGATGGGCTGATCACCTGTCACCATGGTTCATCATATCCATCTATGGAGTTTGAATCAGGAGTGGCTGCAAGTTTTCTTATGATTACTTGTGGCTCTGCCCACCATTAGAGATATGGGCATGCAGCACTTTTATGCTGTGCTTCTTATTTCTTTCATTGTCTAAAATAGGATTAACATTTCTATAGTTTGTCTGTGCTGGGTGTCTTATTTATCTATCTATCAACACACTCGATGCTGGAAAATTGATAGGTCTGATGGAAACCTCAAGCAGCAATACCTCCAGGACATGCCGAGGCAGCTTCTGCGATGGAACGGCCTTGTCCACCAGCACCATCTGATCCTGGTCGTTGCACATGAAGCAGTCCACAGAGAAATGCTGCATGCACATGTATGAGTAATCGGTCGGCATCCAGTTACTGCGGCCCGTGAGGTCTGTCCATATCTGGCGTAGGGACGGCTCCTCCGGAAAACTGGAAGGAATTTTGATGATGGTAGTTTAGAATAAGAATAAAGAAAGTTTATTGCCAAAACGAAAACACAAGATTACAATTTAGAAGTGATAAAATGCACTAGTAAACTTAGGTATCCTAAAATAATTTTCCAGCGAGGCCCAAACTAGACTCGAGAGTCTGTATCTTGGGTCTCAAGAGCACGAATTACCAGAAATAATGTTAAACTACTATTAATCGGTTTAGGTCTAGTTTGAGGCAAAGCTTATTGAAAGGGTCTGTTGTTAAATAAAAAATGTATTCTTATGAGTAAAAAGTGATTATGTAATAAGTAATAAGTGTCATGTAAATGGTACATACAGACATAAAACCACTCCTTTTACATAGGCAACAGAGACCATAGTGGTGGTGTCGGAACTGTGATTGTTGGGTGTTAAATATTTAATGCTTTCTGATTATTACATCTTACCCGAAAAACATCTCCGGTTCCAGGTTTTTGGAGTCTTCACAACCCAGCACTGCACAAGTCTTGGTAATTCCAATATTACTTGTGTTCTGTTTTAATTCTGGAGCTACCATAGCTGAAAAAGCAAAAGAAATATATTGAGAAAACTCTCATACTCATACATAAACAATAATCCCTGTGATTTTACTGAATAGACATAGTGCAATACATATTAGTTAGAAAACTATCAATACAAGAGATAACAAGATATTTTTTGAGAATTCTAAACATGGGCGCCGGCTGCAGGGTGCAAGGGGGTACATACATGTGCACCCCGTCAGGAAAGAAAATACATAGAAAATGTTTTTAATAGGTTACTGTTTGAATAAAAACTGAAGGTGTCTGGGTTACTGTCCAAATTTATTCATCACCTTTGAATTTGACATTACATTTATCTACATAATATACATGAATAATTCTATATTAGTTAATAATGTAGATAATGATGAACCTCCCTGAAAATAATTCTGGCGGCACCCATGATTCTAAATAAGATATAACAAAATACTAGGGCCTATACATTATCAAGAGGTAACAGTTTTCAATAATTGTGGCCAGGATGATTTAAGATAGACCATTTTATTTAGTCTAAAATATTTAAAACTGTTAAAACTATAATCAGGAGAATTTGGCTAGGTCAGTTAGGTACCAACTATTATTATAGTATTTTTTGTGTTGTTAGTTTCTTTCTACCTACCTACTTGTTTGCTTACCAATGGGCGTATTCTTCGCTTTATCACCATGTTCCATGTTCGCTTCTTTCAGCTTGTATCCCAAGCCAGAACTCATAATATAACAAATTGTCCCAAAAACTGAAAATAAACATTAGGTCACGAAACAGGTGGATTTTGTACGTCGAAATTTTGCGTAGCCTCATAGAAAACAGAAATATTTACCGTGTTTAATTCAAAAAAGCGGTATCACCGGGACGCCAACAGCTTCATCAAGTTAATTTAGGTTATTTTCAATCAATGATAGACATTGTTTACATGTAACACAAAATGGATAACTGTGTTCATTATTTAGGATTATCTATTTTCTAAATAAAACGAATTGTTTTCTAAATGCAACAATTTCATCTACGTGTTTTCCGTAATTTTACGAGAACAGTCAAACCTAATCAATCAATCGCATTGACCATCACATCGGCCAACTAAGTATCAGTCAACAAATATTGAATGAAATGAATGTATGAATGAGTTCAATGAATTATTTTATTAGAGAGGTGTCGTTATTATTAACCAAATCAACTAACCGGTTTATTCAACGATTTTAGAATTGCTCAATCAATCGCAAGTTATTTCTTCGATGATAAGTCACATAAAGTTTTTGATTTATAATTATGCACTATATAAACATCTGAGTATTATGTTTTAAAATGAGTTAAATCCAGCCACAAATGACGAAGTTATTCAAGTTTTCTTTTCGGCTATTTCAAAACGCGCGCTCGATGCTGTGCTTGGTATGATGACGTCAGACATCGCTTGCCGCGCGCTCCATCCGTGCAAAATCACTGGTTTGGTTCATATTACTTACCATTTCACTCATTGTCATGGCGTGTATTCTATTATGTTTGATAAGTTTAACTATAATTATATATTAGGCACTCAATGATTAATATAAAACAAGGAAATAATCAAGAAAGTAGTATAATTATTCTTATTAGATAAAGATAACAGGATTTGGCTTAAAGAAAAATGGCTGAGTAGGTAGCTAATTTTATTCATACAGAGGTGGGTTTCGTTTGTATGCCAGGGGTACTTTTTACCCGACTGCGAAAAAGAAGAGAGATATGTTTGAGGTGTATGTGTGTATGTATGTGGGAATATACATCATGTGTATGTGATATCCTTTGACTGAAACTGTAGTCCAACCAAGCAGCTCGACGGATCTCTACATATGAGGTGTCGTTGGATTGTCATTGTAAGTTTATTTTTATTAATAAATAGGGTAGATATATCTACTTCACTAAAATTTGGTACCTAAGTACAAATTCATGATCATCATGATGTGTCACAAAATCTAACAAGTAGGTAGGTACATAGGTAGGTACTCGAACATAGATCCTACTAATATTATGAATCTGAAAGTTGGTAAGGATATTTCATCTTGTCTATATGAATAATAGAGGACAGGTTTACACATGGAACTACCATTATTTGCCTTAAGTAGGTACATTATAAGTAATGTAAAGTTAGATTACTATTACTTATGTAGAGTTACCTAATTGGTCGGGTCATTTGTGACTGATAGTTCATTTCTAGTTATACAGAAATCTTAGCCAATAATCTCCTCATTGCTTTACACCATTCTTATTTTTGCATCTTGCGTCACAAACTCCGCGCTTCGTCGTATAATTTTGTAAAATCTTCTATATTGAGTACATATAGTAATTTGTTCATATCATAAATAATTGAAGAAAACTCATTGATAAATTAACTACTTTGTTGACCAAACAAAACTCGTTACATGACTTTGACGAAAAATCGTCTTATCGCATCTCTATGAATGAGTGAGTAAGCGAACGCAAAATGTTTAGTTCAGTCAGCTCGATCTTTTTCGATCGACCGGATCGACCATACTGCCACCACCACAGATGATTAATACCGGAAGTGGAAATACATAGTGCGTGACTTTTTCCTGGGGCCCTATTCACGATGACCAAAGAAAACGAGCCACGTAACGAGCCAAATGTCATCCATCGTGTCTCTAAACTCTACAGTGCGTCCAACGTAACTTGGCATGCGTGAAGTTAGCTGTTGGACATGCGCAGTGTAGCTTTTTCATACTAAATTGTTTACTGCGCATCGAAACGGCTAACTTCACGCATGCCAAGTTACGTTGGACGTACTGTAAACACAAACGAGACACGCCATGGTGTGAAATCAAAAACTGTATTCTGTATGCCATAAGACTAGTTGTCTACGACCGTGTTTTGGTTTTACGTGATTCGTTCAAAATCAAGCATCCGGTCTTTCGGAAAACAATCGGTTTTAGATTGATTTTATTTTTTTGTTTACAATTTTCATCTCAAGTAAATAAATATTGAATTATAAAATTGCTAAACTCTTTCTAATAATACTTTCGTTATATTTTAAAGTTTAGAGAACAAAAAAAATATATAACGTAAAATAGTTAGCTAGATCAAACCAACCACAACTTGTTTCCGAACGAATTATCAATCAAAATATTGACTGACATATTGCATTGTTTGTTTTGAAAAAAACTTGGATACATATTATAACGGAGTGATAAAAATGGACGTTGTTCTTCGAAGACAACGTATATGCTGGATAGGCTGGATATGCTGGCGCCAGCAACGCCCACACATAAATAGGAGACTGTCAAGGGATTCTGCTGAGCTGGACCCTAAATTTTTTGTGCTATTTTATAAGGTGGCCAAAGAGTGGTTTTGGTATTGTGCGGCGTTCTTGGAGGCAGGCTAGTTAATTCTGGGCCTCAGAGATGTTCTAGCATTACAACAGAAGTCAAAGTAAGTATTGTGTTAGCTAAACTTAATTTATTGAACAATAATAAAATGGTACCTAGGTTAGGTATTAGGTTAGACTGAAACCTACTATATTTACTGTATTTTTCCAGATACTTACAACCCTCGATTTCCTGATCACCAGTAGCTATCAAAAGCCAGTGGGAAACTTTTGGTTAGCACCTGTAAGCCTCTGCATAGAGTAAGCGGTGAATGCCTTGAATGATGCCAACCTACATCAAATTTCCTACCTCCGAACAAGAGAGGAATTAAATCAAACAAGGGTAATATTTTAATCAACTATTTATTTTAGTAGGTATTACATAATAGTTTTTGTGAAAAAACTTTCACTTTCATTATATTAGTAGAATATAATCTTTATTTCCAAAAACATGAAAGTATGTACCTACCTATAAAAACAATAACAATGATTTCTGCCTCGTTTCAGATTTGCAACAGTGGCTTAAAGGCATACCTACTCATTTATATTATGTTAAATAAATCAGAAGTGTGTGTGTGTGTGTGTGTGTTAGTGTTAACGTATGGGTACATGGGGTTGTGTAGGTATAATAAGTAATAATAAATGCATTAAAACCATAAAACACAAAAATACTCACAGCACACATACTATGCATATCTCAAGTTTCACTCAATCCATGCAGCCATTTAGAAGTAAATTATGAGGCACAAGCATCGTCACATCTTCACAAACTTGGTTGTGTAGGTATAATAAGTAATAATAAATGCATTAAAACCATAAAACACAAAAATACTCACAGCACACATACTATACATATCTCAAGTTTCACTCAATCCATGCAGCCATTTAGAAGTAAATTTTGAGGCACAAGCATCGTCACATCTTCACAAACTTTTGCATTCACAATAAAAGAGCTATGTTAAGTTATGTTATTTTAAGTTACATGTGCATATTAAGAAGTTTATTGTACATGTGTAAGCATGACTGTGTGTGTGTTTTAGATAATAAAAAAAAGTAAATAACACCCAACAGTCACATAGTCCTGACCCCACACTAGGATTCCCTGTGTCGTGAGTATCAGAAACTACGAGTACCATGGTACCACAACACCCAGACCCGGAAGAAATATTTACAGATCATGCAAACATTTCTTCCGCAGCGGGAATCGAACCCGCGCCTCTTGCGTCTCTGCCAATTGCCCGCCACGCTACCGAGGCCAATTAAGAAGTTTAGTGTATATGTGTAAGCATGACTGTGTGCGTGTGTTTTAGATTGTTACATTTAAATTGTTATATTTCAGAGCCGCCCACGCACTATGCCAACACGTGGATCAGAAGCAATTGCTGTACGCAATACAGTCTCAGTACATGTCTGGTCCACTGCGCCAGGGCTTCTACGACATCCTCATTGCGATGCATCTCGAGTCGCACGCCACTACCATGTGAGTACACCAGCTTCGCTTGAACAGCATCTGGAAAAGAACAGGATTATGAAATATTAGGTGGCAGCACAGGTAAAGTACGCGCTATCGTTGCGTTTTGAGCTTTACGCTGGTAATTTCAAGCAAACTAAAGCTTTCCAATATTAAAGTATACATACATACATATTATAACGCCGTATCCCTAATGAGGTGGGCAGAGCCACAAGTAAACATAATAAAACTTGCAACCACTTCTGATCCAAACTTCCAAGATGGATATGGCGAACCATGGTGACAGGTGATCAGCCCATCGCCCATATAGGTGGTCCATCATTTTAGAGAAGATCCCTTTGTCGCCTTTTACGACATGCTCGGGGAGAGAAGCATATAGTATAACCCCCGGATACTCAAATGCATCAGAGTTGAGCACATCTCAATCTCAAGTGACGAGTTTTCGACTTCTGTCATTCCGTTCCGTTCCGTTTTGTAATTTAAAGTACTTATCTGTATTCAAATTTAATTATTGAGATCGTAACTTTATTGAAGTGATTGTGTGAACTTTAGTTTCGTTCGTTATTTAATTGCCTGCATGCATGCAGGCAATCTCCCTTAAGCGCAAGCTCATTGACGTATGCATTCTCCCTATCCTCACGTACGGCGCGCAAACTTGGTCTTTGACGGCTCAGCAGAGGTCCACACTCGGGGTTTGCCAGCGAGCGATGGAGCGCAGTATTCTCGGAGTAAAACTCACTGACCGAATACGCAACACCATACTGCGCTCCAAAACAAATCGCTGACGTTGCTCGGAAAGCAGCCACTTTGAAGTGGAACTGGGCAGGGCACGTCTGCCGTATGTCGGATGACCTATGGGCGAAAACCACTACCGAGTGGGCTTCTAATGGTTGTAAACGGCATCGTGGCAGACCAAGACTGAGATGGCGGGACGACTTGGACTCATTCATGAAGGATTGGTCCTCCAAAGCACAGGATAGAGAAAGGTGGAAGGGGGATAGGGAGGCCTTTGCCCTGCAGTGGGACGATATGGGCTAATAATAATAATAATAATGCATGCCCACAATGTCTAAGAATCAAGAAGATAATTATATAACAGACAAGTTCTTACTTTTTTTGCTTGTTTTTGTTTTTTCCAGGGAGGTGTGCAAAAACGAGTTCGTGATCCCCCTGGGACCGAAACTGAAGGCGTTGTACGAAGACCCAGAGATGGGGCACAGCCTCCGCTCGCTGCAAACAGAGAGCGTTCGACCGCAGATGAAGAATGAAGAAAGCAAGCAAACTCACGTGATATCTGTGTAGCTTGCCTAGCGGTAGGCGACCCAGGTGAATGACCTCGGCACGTGCACCGCGACGAAATGGCGGCAAACGCGCGGCGGCCCAGGTGATTGACCTCCGGCTCGGCGTGCCGCAATCCGAACGCGGCGACGCTCGAGCCGCAGAAGTGCTACGCTGCACATTCTGAAATAAAAACAACAACTGCGCGAGCAAACTGTGAGGAAACTATTTACCCCACATCTGTGAAGATATCACGTGAGTTTGCTTGCTTTCGTGTTCGCAGACATTCGGAAGAATATAAATATGTCCCAGGTAGCCGATTTGTAGGGCTCAGTGGGCACGTGTTCTCGTCGGGTTCCGACATAATGGGTAACCTCGAAAAAAAAATCACACTCGGTATAATCGTACGAAGTTATTAGCGTCCAGTACAAATACCAAGTAACTCTTGAATAAACAAGTAGGCAGAACAGATACGTCCCGCTCGGCACGAGCTCTAAAAATAGACTGCCCGCCAGCTCCAACGGCCGCATCCAAGCATGACTCGGCTGTGACGTCACGCTTGCGTTCTGTAGGTAGTGAGTCAGTGTTGCAGTGTGATTGTAGATGGCGCTATAATTAATCTCCGACAAATATGTATCGCCATCTAGCCCCAAACTAAGGTTAACTTAATTTTGTTCTGTTCTGACACATGTAATTTTAACTGTGAATTCCTACGAATAGGTACTGAATGTTGTTATTTCGATAGGTTCTGACACATGTAATTTTAACTGTGAATTCCTACGAATAGGTACTGAATGTTGTTATTTCGATAGAAAATCTTCCAGTCCCAATTTATCTTCACCTCGCAAAACATCTTGTTTCAGAGAGAGTATAACGGAGATCAGCAACTTGTACTCCCCCTACTTCCCGCTGGAGGTGGTCCGTGAGTTCGTGATGCAGGCGTTGGCGGACGCAGTTACAACCAACCAGGTGCACAACCGCGACCATGTGGGCGGCACCAATGAGTACACTCTTCCTGTCAGTACACTCTTTCTGTGAATACACACTTCCTGACAGTACACTCTTCCTGCGAATACCTTCTTCCTGTGAGTACACTCTTCCTGCGAGTATACTTTCCTGACAGTACATTCTTCCTGTTAGTACTTTTCCTGACAATATACTCTTCCTGTGAGTACACTCTTCCTGTAAGTACTTTACCCCTATCATCACGCCAACTCTCATTTTAATAAATAAATATTCATAGGCAACCCTACCCGTTAATCCGATAAGAGTTTATTATTCTTCAGACGTTAAGCTGTAATTAAGTCAAACACATCAAAACAACCTTTTTAAATGTGTTTCAGACCTCTGATCAAACTGGTAGACCGTCTCCTGCTAGTCTGTATGATGAGAGATGAAGACGTTGAGAAGCTCCTCATCATGATCAACCCGGAGACGTTGACAAAGGTAAGTTACAATTCATAAAATTTTTACTGCCTTACCCACAAGTTTCCATTATCTGAAATTCTTTATTGTACACACACGAAACGAAACAAATACACACAAAACATTAAAAAGTACATGTACAAAGGCGAGCTTAACTCTCGAGTTTTCTGCCAGCAAACCTTTGAGGCAAGGGAGAGGCTTTAACATAAGTGGAAGTTATGTGTACAGAGACAGGAAAAAGAAAAACATAAAGATAAGCTTACAAATATAATAAACTAATAAGATATACTACACACAATATAAATATATAAAATAATATATATCTACAAAAATATATACAATATATACATACATATAAATATTATTAAAAAATTAAACATTATTATTTTAAAGATAACATAGAAAATTGAGCTCATTTTCATTTCTTATTATTACACCATCATCATCATCATTTTCCTGCCCTTATCCCACTAGGTGGGGTCGGCACAACATGTTTTCCTCTTCCATCTTCTCCTATCATTCGTCATCTCAGTACTCACTCCTTTCATATGCATGTCCTCTTTCACACAATCCATCCATCTTTTCTTAGGCCTTCCTCTGTCCGTGTATCCATCCACATTCATATTCAGCACTTTCCTTGTAACACGACTTTCTTCCCTCCGCATAACATGCCCACGCTAACCTATTAGGTACTCTATTTTCTTATTATTACACCGATTACCTGAAAGTTTTTAATGATAATATAGACTTTTGCTCACGACTTCGTAGGCGATCTGCAGAGCGATCAGTTGAGGTAACATCGGCATAACCCTGCTTTAAAAAAAAAATTCTATAAATCTTACTTATATTATAAATGCGAAAGTTTGTGAGTTTGGATGTTTGTGCCTCAATCACGCCTAAACGGCTGAACGGATATGTACTGGATTAACATATAGGCTATTTTGCATCTGGGTACTACGCGAGCAAAGACGCGAGAGGCAGCTAGTATAAATATAAATATTTGAGGACATTATCATACAGCACCATCTAGCCCCCAACTAAGCAAAGGGAGCCAGATGGCTGATAGAATACTCCCGCAGCGGGAATCTAACCCACTCAATCAATGCTTGTGGCCACCAGAAACAATAATACCAGCTTGAACTGATTAAATATTATGTACGCATATTTTTCTTGCTTTCAGTCGTTACCAAGAAATCAAGCAGTCAGATTTGCCGAGCGCCGTGGCTGCCAAGAAGACCAGGGAATTCCGCTGTCCGCCCAGAGAACAGATGGAACTCCGTTTTAAGTAAGTGTCTCGTCTTGTTTCAAAGTCGAAGTCTATAGTAGGTAAATAAGCACACAATCTACATCGTCGAAACTAAAATCTTACTTCTTACTTATATTATAAATGCGAAAGTTTGTGAGTTTGGATGTTTGGATGTTTACATTAAGTTAAAAATTTCGGCTCGCTTCGCTCGCATTGGTTTGAAGCTCGCTTATCTCGCTAACTTCTAGAGACTTCTAGAGATGGTTTAAAGCTACATTGAGTTAAAAATTTCGCAGCAAAGATAGCATAGGCAGCAAAGATAGCATAGGCAGCAAAGATCGCATAGGCAGCAAAGATCGCATAGGCAGCAAAGATCGCATAGGCAGCAAAGATCGCATAGGCAGCAAAGATCGCATAGGCAGCAAAGATCGCATAGGCAGCAAAGATCGCATAGGCAGCAAAGATCGCATAGGCAGCAAAGATCGCATAGGCAGCAAAGATCGCATAGGCAGCAAAGATAGCAATATCGAATTAACACATTAAAATATAATGTAACTAACCTAGGTAATGTACATTACCGTCGTACTGATACCTTGTGTTTAGAGTACGTACCTACCCACAGAACACTAATGTATTAATACGATATAGGTACTTACTCAAACACAAGTTATCAGCACGATGTCGAAACACGCAAAGCCTTTTAGCCTTTTAGCTAAGCGCTTTTATACAAATCCTTCGTAAACAACAAGATGGCGGCGATGTCGTACCGGTAGTCGTTCAGTGACTTACATTAAAATCATAAATTGACTTTTATATTAATTTAACTAACATCTAAAATCAGGATATTAATTTACGGAACTTTATACTAAAAAAAAATAAGATAGTTCCTATAATGATTATGTAGATAAAATTAAATATTCGTAGATATTTGTATTCCTGTTTTTTTTAAGACTAATTTTATTTTGAGTAGTTTCTATAAATTATTACCAGAATACGGTTAAAAATTTGTTTAAAAGATTGTGATTTTCTATGCTGTTTTTTAGTAGATATTATATAGTTTATTTATAAAAGACTGATTATAATACTTTGTTTCATAAAAACATCGTTGTCTTATTTTTTCCTATTCCGTCTGATAGGAACCCGCAATTAAAATGGACGCTTTTATCATAAATTGAAAGGTTAATTGAGTAATAGGTAGGACCTACCTGGTAGGTGTTACTAGTTTAGAAAAGAGTAAATGGAGTAAAAGGAGTAAACTTGACTATAAACTTGTCCTAAGCCTCGAGCTCAACTATATACCTACTTGTCTTACCCCCGAATACTCAAACGCGACTCAGAGTTGAGCACGTCTCAACTCACGGTTTTTTGACAGTTTCTGATGATAATCTGTCAAAAAATCGTCATTTGAGACGTGCTCAATTTTGAGATGCGTTTGAGTATTCGGAGGTTAGGCCTTTTACGAAATCTACTAGGTAATTGTGATGTTTTTACAGGCTTCAAGCACATGGACCAGGAAGAAGAATCTTGGAAGGAGAATTGTCCTTGTGGCGAGGAGCTCATCGTCAGGATGAACGAGATCCACGAGAGCCTCATGGTGCATGTGTCTCTCAACGCTCTGCAAGAGCCACTGTCTGAGGTAACTATTACTAATCATAACGTAAATAACATTTGGAATTTCTTGAAAAACATTTATCTATGGAGCGAAAGACTTTAGAGAGAACTAGAAAGAGTTGAAGGTGTGAAAGGTTAATTATAGTTGAAAGAGAACTAGAATAAGTGAAAGTATAATTAAAAAAAAAACTGTCAAGTGCGAGTTGGATCCGCACACGAAAGGTTCAGTACTAGTGCAAAAAAAAAACTAGAATCTACAGTAATTTTTATAATAAAAGTGTTTTATAATAATTTGACGGCCTCGGTGGCGTGGCGGGCGATTGCTCGGCAGAGGCGCAAGAGGCGCGGGTTCGATTTCCGCTGCGGAAGAAATTGCATGTTCTGTAAATATTTCTTCCGGGTCTGGGTGTTGTGGTAGCATGGTACTCGTAGTTTCTGATACCTACCCACGACACAGGGAATCCTAATGTGGGGTCAGGACTATGTATGTGACTGTTGGGTGCTATTTATTTATTTATTGTACAGGCCATAGAAGAACCGGCAAAGAAAACTCCAGAAGAGAAGTTCCGTAAAGTCCTGATCGGCACTATTGTCAGTTGGGCCGAGGAGTCGCAGATCGAGACGCCCAAACTCGTCAGAGAAATGTTCAGGTAATTTTACTCACATCTCTGTTCCAGGTACCAAACAAAAAAAATGTATCTTCGTTGCCATTTATGTTTTACACTATTTATATGTTAATTCATGTAACATGATGAAACTGGCAGATATATTACAGACTCCTAATGATAATAATAATATATTTCTTCCTTCCAGTCTCCTAGTCCGTCAGTACGACGCTGTTGGCGAACTGATCCGTGCTCTCGAGAAGACTTATGTGATAAACGCGAAGACGAAGCTGGATGTAGCGGAGATGTGGATGGGGCTGAGCCAGATCCGCTGCGTGTGCAGATGAGCCAGGAGGAGGAGGAGCTCATGAGGAAGATACTCTGGTGAGCCATCATTCCTATTTAGATCAAGAATATACGTAAGACTAAGTTGGAGGTGCGAAGTTGTAGGTGGGATTGTGCCAGATCCGCGCGCTGCTGCCTGTGCAGATGAGCCAGGAGGAGGAGGAGCTCATGACGAAGAGACTCTAGTGATCCATCATACTAATTAAGATTTAAAAAAGACTGACTTGTCCTTAGAATAGAAGCAAACAAACAATTCCAAACCTATGATTAATAAGACTGAGATATAGTTTGTTTACTTTATTAGATTTGAAACTCATCAGATATTATATCTTATTTCAGGAAACTCGTGAATGACCACACCTTCTTCCAGCTGATTTAATCAGGTATGACTTGTTTACTATAAAACACAACTACTTACCTACATGCTCAGACCAAATAAAAAGAGTAGACGCCGCGCCGCGAACAACAAAAGTGAAGCCACACAAAACCGTGCTCCTGCAAGTAAACATACACGCTCACGCACACACCTACACTAAAACCATGCTCATCGCTCTTAGTACGTCACGAGTCTTATAAAAAAGAATTATGCCTTCCTGTGTAGTGAAAACTTGTAAAAACAGCAGAAAATCACATAAAAAGTCTCAAGGAATCACTTTTCACTTACTGTAAGTACTTCAAATAGCATCGTTTCTTAATTATTATACTATGAATTTAGGTTACTTGGAACACACAACCTTAAAACCTTCGACACACACATAGATAAAATGGCGGCTTCACTTTTGTTGTTCGCGGCGCGGGGTCTTTTCTTTTTATTTGGTCTGAGCCTACATGGTTCAATTTGGGAAAATTGTGTCATAAAAAATGTTGATTTTTTTTAAATATAGAACTCTTTAAATTCACATACAAACATGACCCACAATACAGAGGGACACTAGGATTATGTGTCTTGGGTATCAGAAACTGCGAGTACAGTACAGTCAACGGATCTTGACACTCGTGAAGTTAGCAGTTTGACATGCGCAGTGAAGTTTTTTCATACTGTCTACTGCTCGAAACGGCTAACTTCACGAGTGCCTAGATCCGTTGACCGTACTGTACCACAAATTGCCTGCTTTTTCTTGATAGGCACTTGATATGAATAAGTAAGTAAATAGATACCTATTTTTTTTTTTTTTTTTTTCCCCTGTCTGGGCGCTATGGCCCAGCCCGCGAGCTATCCTGTTGCTATCTAGTGCAACAACCTTCCTTACTTCTTTCTTTCATACTTTTATTTATTACATTCTTTAAATTTTCTAAATTTCCTAGCTTTTCAAAGTTTCCTACATATTCACAATTTTAAACTTTCATTTTGTATGGTATGTATGTTCGTATGAGCTAGTGGCCAACTCTAGTGACGGAGTTTTTAGGCCGCCTAAAAGCCTCCGTCATGGCTTAACGACTTAAAAGCCGGGACCCATAATTTAACGTGCCCTCCGAAGCACGGAGGCACTCAGCTCGCAATGCCACTTACGGTCAATAAACTTAATTTATTGAACAATAATAAAATGGTACCTAGGTTATGTAGGTATTAGGTTAGACTGAAACCTACTATATTTACTGTATTTTTCCAGATACTTACAACGCTCAATTTCCTGATCACCAGTAGCTATCAAAAGCCAGTGGGAAACTTTTGGTTAGCACCTGTAAGCCTCTGCATAGAGTAAGCGGTGAATGCCTTTAATGATGCCAACCTACATCAAATTTCCTACCTCCGAACAAGAGAGGAATTAAATCAAACAAGGGTAATATTTTAATCAACTATTTATTTTAGTAGGTATTACATAATAGTATTTGTGAGAGCATCAGCGAACTAAAATAAATTAACTTTATTAGATTCTTTGAAAAAACATTCACTTTCATTATATTAGTAGAATATAATCTTTATTTCCAAAAACATGAAAGTATGTACTTATAAAAACAATAACAATGATTTCTGCTTCGTTTCAGAAACAGTGGCCTAAAAATAAAAGGCATACCTACTCATGTGCTACATTAGGAGGGGCAGCTCATGACAGTTATATTATGTTAAATAAATGCATTAAAACCATATAAAACACAAAATTACTCAATTTCCTGCCGCCTGCGGCTTCGCTCGCCTATTACCAAGATAAAAAGTAGCTTATGTTATTCCAGCACACATACTATGTATATCCCAAGTTTCACTCAATCCGTGCAGCCATTTAGAAGTAAATTATGAGGCACAAGCATCGTCACATCTTCACAAACTTTTGCATTCACAATAAAAGAGCTATTAGTTAGGTTAGGTTAGTACCTACTACTACTAGCCCCTAGTTCTTTCGAACCCTGTGTGGTGAAAAGATTCAAAGTCTGCCTCAAAAGCTCCTTTTGTGCACTAGGGCTCCGGGTGAATAATATTCTGTACACTAGGGTTAGGTTATTTCACTTATTTACCACATAATTTATTAGGGATATTATTCAAGATTTGGTACCTAGATTATATTATTTATTATACAAATAATCTATTCTGCTATTAAATAGTTTAAAGAAGACTAATTTATTTACATAATTAGTAAAATACAACCTCGTTTTAGCAAAACACGCAATATTGAAGCATGTAATTTTGACAATTCAAAATGAGCCTCGTCTCGCGCCTACTGTCGTTTATGAAATCTGACATTGTCATGTCATGATGCAGAATACGATAACACGGTAATTCCACACGTTTTCCCGCGTCTCGTTTTGTTTGGTCATCGTGAATAACGTCCCTGTATGTTTCTATCCAGTTACGGATCTTGTGCTGGTGCAGTTTGTACTTTAATGAAGTTTTCCTATCAAGCAAACAATCTATGCTGCCATAAACAAAGTCTCGTAGTACAAAACGCGCGTGCGTGCGGTCTGATTCTTCTCTTTGGTCCAGTTGTTTTGGTTGGTCCCTGATGTTTTCTATTGTATTGTCTGTCATTTTCGGAATACGTAATTTTTGACGAGACCTTTGTTGCTATCAATTTGATGAAATTGCATTTGAAAAATGGTTGATCCTATATTCGACTACCAGTTTAGGCTAATCCTAATTGGTGACAGTACTGTGGGAAAAAGCTCATTATTGAAATACTTCACAGACGGGAAGTTCGCGGAGGTAAGGCACTGGCTGTTGTTATTATGTTATTTTCGGTGGGCACAAATTGATAAATTGCGCATTATTTTTTAGCTGTCAGACCCTACCGTTGGCGTGGACTTCTTTGCGAGAATAATCGAGGTTCAAGATGGTACTAGGATCAAATTACAGCTCTGGGACACGGCTGGTCAAGAGAGATTTAGATCAATCACAAAGTCTTACTACAGAAATTCAGTGGGTGCTTTATTAGTGTACGACGTGTGTAATAGATCAAGTTTTGAACACATACCTCTATGGATGATGGAGGCAAAACGCCACATAGAACCCCACCGCCCTGTGTTCGCTCTAGTCGGGTGCAAAATAGACCTTGTAGGAACAGAATCTAAGAATGGGGCCAGAAGAGAAGTCTCCTGTGAAGAAGCTAGGATGTTTGCTGAGGAAAATGGTAAATTATTGTTCAACTCTAAAAAAATCCTGTAGTTCCAATGTTTTAAGAGTATAGTACTATTTACATAATTCAATGTCATTTGTGAAACATGTTTAGATAGAACCTTGAAGATTGATGTAAATATTGCAACATATTCTTAGTTTGATTACTTGTGTGTTCATATCCTGCTCACATGCACTCTTTCTAGGTTTGCATCATGTTGAAACATCAGCCAAATCTGGCCAGAATGTGGAAGAGGCATTTGTGCTGGTAGCTCAAGAGGTATACAATCGGATCCAGACTGGAGAGTATAAGGTAGAAGACGGCTGGGATGGCATCAAAACTGGCTTCAACCGACCCAACGGTATGGACTTCAACCTCTTAGAAGCAGAAACGGTTCAGTCTACTTGTTGCTAGGTAAATATTTCATGTATATAAAGAGTAAGTGCAGTTATGCTAAGGTTTGGTAAAAAATTTAACTAACCATTGATTTTAAGTTATATTTTGACAGAGTTCTAAGACTACTCCTATCAAAATTTTATTGTGAAGCTGATAAAATAAACAGAGAATCCAAGAAAATATAAATGCTGATAATATTCTAGCTGTATCAGATAATAATTGTTGTAAATATTGTAAAATAACCAAGAGTTAGTTAACATCTTAGTTAACAGGACATCACAAGATTTGGGTCATTATTGTGATGTTAAAACAATGATTAGAATTGACGAACCAAAGAATTTAAAATGTAAAAATAATTAATTGAACAATTCATATTGTCATCATTCTAGTGAATTTGACCTTTGAACCGCTGTGCAGACATCATTTAGGTATGAATCACATAAATTACTCATGTAATTTAAATTATATATTTTATGAGGGATATTGGACGTTATTGTATTATTTGCTAATTTTATTGTAGAATAACCAGTCTAAATTAATCACAAATAAATACTTAATCTAAAAAACAGTGCCAGTTTTATTTAGAATTAGGACCTAATTAATAGCTTGCTTTTTAATCAGAAAATTTAATATGAAATTAAAAGTGCCTTTAAGACAAAGGAATTGAATGGCATTTTAAATTTTGGCATTCTGAAGGTCCAACATCCCTATCTAAGCTATTCACATTTTTTAATACAATAAATCTAAAAATATTTTATCTAAATAAGTTAATGGTAAAATTAAGTACCTGCAACACCAATTTGTAATCAAATATTATTAATTAAATGAAACTAGGTATTCTAATGAAAACTGATAATAGTTACGTCTTAACTCCTTATAAATTTATATAAAAGTTGCACACAGATAGGTAGCTAACAAGTTGAGGCCGCTTGAATTCTACTTGGGACTTTAAAACCCTTTACTAAGCCCCAAGTCTTGAGGAAAGTAGAACCTCAAAGGCTTGACAGACTTGGAAACCCAAAAATTGTGTGCGATAATTTGCCGTCCAACTGCTGTAGAATGTACCTATGTACTTTTAGACTGAAATTATTATCAGTTTTGGTATTTGCCTGTGTAACTTAGGTTAATATAGAGTAAGTTTTATTCATAAATTGTTTTGTTTTCACTCTTGTTGTTCTTTATAGATTATCTAATGTCTGACACCAAATCTATACCTACACTTATGTACTAGGTACCTACTTGCCTGCATAGGCTGATCAATACTACACGTAAGTGTATTAAAAATCTTCTGTATATTTTTTAATGATTCAAAGTAGAACACCTTATTACCTGCCTGTCTTGTAAATTTTATTTTGTACAATCAATTTTTATAATTACAGAATGTAATGTAACTTATAAATTAGCTGTTATTATTATTATTATTATTATTATTATTATAATGCTTAATAATTATTATGGATTAAAGTTTTGTTAAAATAAGAAAATCTTTTAAGTACCATAGAGAGACCATAGAGTAACTTATATTACGGGGTCAGTACTCAGCTAATGGAGAGTTACCCAAATTACCAAAACGATGACATAATCGTCGTAGTAGGTCTTGTGGGGATGGTGGTGGTACCCACTGTAGTAACTACTAGCTGCCGCCCGTGGCTTCACTCACGTGGTACCTGGCTGGATATAAAATAGCCTATGTTGTTATTTCAGCACACAGACTACGTATATTCCAAGTTTCATTCAAATCCGTTCAGCCTTTACGGCGTCATTGAGGCACAAACTTTCGCATTTATAATATTAGTAGGATACATTTTGAATTTATTTATTAGGAAATATTAGGTCAGACTTTTGGGTCATCATCAGTCTATCTGTAGATTGGTTGGGTCAGGTCAAGTCACAGATAATTATAATACTATACGTCAACCAGAGTTGGGTTGCATGCTGTTGCGTGCTTGTGCCAGGGTCACTTTTTATCCGACTGCGAAGAAGGGAGATGTATTGGAAGTATGGGCAGATTGATACGATTATTTTTTCAAAGGTTAAAATGGTGGCAGTCTCTAAAAATTTGAATAAGATCGATTTAGTTGCAATCTGTGTTTAACTTATTAAGACTAGTAATTTAATAGTTGTAAGCTTTTTTAAAAGTCCGACTTCGTATCAATCTTCTCCGGGGTAATTTGATACATGCCGGGGGCACATTGATAATTGACTATTAAATGTGCCTTTAAACCTATGAAACAATATTTTTTTTTTTTTAGTATCTGTTATAGTTATAATAACAGCGGCATTTGGCAGGAACAATATTAAAAATTATGTACATTATTATTATTTTTTTAATTGACTTCACACTTCATTTTTAACTAAATAAACCCTCAGAATAAACCATACATGTACATGTGTCATGTTATTCAAGGTCAAAGGTCACAAAAGTCGGTTTTTCGCGAATAACTAGGTTTCTTTATCTCCAATGATGAAATTGTAGAGCATCAAAATTAGAGCGACAAACAAAACATTTTTCATGCGCTCAACCGTTTTTGAAATAGGGGGCGGACTGGATAGTAATACCAAAATATGCCTACCGTAATAATGAACAGGTAGGTAAGTAAAATACCTAATTGATAGGTAGAGTCCTTTTCACGAAAGAAGTCCCACGGAAATTGGCGGTTCTAAATGAATTCTACGGCAATTTCCGTTGCACGAAGACTACAGCGCAGTGCCTCCGTAGCGTAGACAGACTCTGTCTACGCTCCGTAGGACTCTAACTAGATGAAAAGACTCGGACCCTAGTCGAAAAACCGAAAATGAAAATGACACTAACTTATTTTGATCAATGTCAAACGAATTTTGATTGTCACTCACTTGTCAGTTCATTTCTTGTTCTGAGGTTCATTTACTTTCTGTTGTCATTCATCGAACGGCAACGGACATTTTAATCGTATTGGTTGCTTGTATTTTCTGGAATTTGTGCCCCCTGTTTTGTTTATAAACGCATTTTGTTATCTTTCTGATAGCTTCAGTACTGCAACTATGTCTTCTAACCGGTCCAAAACATCAATACTCGACAAACCACTGAGCAAGGGAAAAGGTGAAGTTTCATTAGCACTCTACGCCCTTCTGTTTTCTGAAATCGTCCAATACTGCCAGAATAAATCACATTCTATTCAAGAACTACAAAATAAGTAAGTTTTTAATACTTAGAAATCGTTTTAAAGCTTACTTCCAATACTTATTTTCTTTTCTTTGTAGACTATCAGACATTGGCCAGGATGTGGGCACAAGGATACTGGATCTATACTTTGTCAGGGAACGGAACAGCAAACGAGAAATCAAGCTTCTCAACATGCTTCTTTTTGTGAAATCTACTCTTTGGAAGGTAAACTCAATAATACTCTTTTTACTACTGCCCAGAGAGTAAGGCTTAAAAGCTAAGGGCCTATCAACTAAAATGTGAATATGTACTTTGCAGGTGCTATTTGGAAAAGAGGCTGATAAACTAGAGCATGCTAATGATGATGAACGAACCTACTACATCATAGAAAAGGATGCTGTGGTAAGTTTTGTACTCTCATTCTATGACTGACCATCAATCTATGTATACACATAAGTTCTATTAAAAAATAAGCTTTTACATACATTATAATAATTATTGTCATGCCCATATCCCTAATGTGGTGGGCTGAGCCACAAGTAAATGAAAATTTGCAGCCACTTCTGATTTAAAATCCTTAGATAGAAATGGTGAACTATGGTGACAGGTGATCAGCCCATCGCCCATATAGGTAGTCCATCATTTTGAAGAGTACACTATCTCTTAGTCGACTTTTACAACATACTTGGGGAGACAAGCAGCTGGACGCATACTATATTTTTTCTTCACTCCCAATCCAGTAGAGAAGTATATGCATGTGTATATGAATTGTGTTAATTTGCAGGTGAACAAATTCATAAGTGTGCCGAAAGACAAGGGGTCATTGAACTGTGCTACATTCAATGCTGGCATTATTGAAGCTGTACTAACCAAAGGGGGATTTGTAAGTACCTATATTGTTATTGATTTAGATTTAGTTTGTAAAAAGTGTTAAATTAGAATTCCAAGGTAGGTAGGTTCAAGACACAATAATGAAGTTTGTACAGTTAACTCCAAAAAGATCTAAATAAATAAATATTTATAGACATATTTATACCTAATCTTAGAAATAATGTAGTTTTTACATTGTTTGTTTCAGCCTGCTAAGGTGACTGCTCACTGGCATAAGGGAACAACCTACATGGTCAAGTTTGATGATTCTGTCATCACTAGGGACAAATCATTGGATGACCGATAAATTATTTTATGATTTGCTTGAACTGCATGATGTGATGTGTGGTTACAGAAAGTTAGTTATTATTAGCTAAACTGCTAAAATAAAAATAATTATTTTTACTATGTAAATAATTTTATTGAACAGAATAAACAAATAGGCAGGTCTTCTGACTACAATAATATCAGATACACAACTAAATATAAAATAAAATACTTTGTATTATTTGCAGAAATAAAAAGAAAAGTTGTTCTCACATAACATAAGCTCACAATTGTTATACGAATTTAAATAATCTATCCTTATACCTGACCTTTCCACATCTAATGTCCTTCTCCAGCTTAGTGCGTGTTTTCCATATTATATAACCAAAAGCAGTCACGGGCACCACAAAAGACAATACAGCAAAACTGATAGTTCTCATATTCGGTTGAAAGTGCTCCAGCTGACTCACTTTCATTGACATAAATCTTTGTATGGCTGGGTCAAACTGAAAAACACTGTTCTATTCTACAACCTTCCAAATTATAAAGAGGGGCAACCTTCAAGACCTCAGGTATAGGTAGCCCAGAATGGAGGTAGTTATAATTATTGCCATCAGCATTGGCCTTTACATATATATATCTATTGCAGATTATTTAGAAGGCATTAGGTTATAGAACAATAAGAACTAGAGCACTTATTTTCATGACCCAAAAGGCCTATGGGGGAGTGACAGCCTCAACCACATTTCCTACAAATAAAAGACCCAGTGATGCTAACTAATTAATGTTAGGGGAACAAAAATCTGGACTGACATCCCGCAGTGGGTTGTATTGTGCATTATCCCTCTGCTAACTGCCCCCGTGATGCAAGAATCTTCAGCAGTTTGAACTAAACAGGTTCCTGAAAAATACTCAGGTATGGTTTTATTTAGCTAAATCTAAAAAGATTGGGATGTAGACAAATAACAAGCCAACTTACCACATAGCCAGCCTCCAAAGAGTTTTGACAAGGATCTGTTCTAAGCCTCATAAATTCTTTCCTCATCCTGGCTCGTCGTTCTATTTGAGCCAGTATGATTTTACATTCAAGATCAGAGAATCCATATCCATCGGAAGACATTGTAAAGGAATTGATTAAATTTATTTATTCACTTCAAAACATTTATTTTTGATAGAATGAATTAATGATTGCTTGTTGAGCAGAATTAATTTGAAGCTATACATCAAAAACTCTGACAGCCAGGTAGGTACCTAAAAGTTTTTATGCAAAGTATGTACTCGGGTACATAAAAAGTTTGAAAATAAATATTTAATTGTAAGTTAAATAAAAGAAATTGATAATATGTAATTGTACATAATATTTTATTAATTTAATCACCAGCTCTATTCCAAATTGCTACAGTTTAAAGAGTTGAACTAAATCTAAACAAATTTGAAAAGCCTGTCTTTGTATTTGAGCTCCCCACTTCTGATTTTAGCCTCACGGGCTTGGCGGTCCTTCCAGATAATGTAGCCGAACGTAGCCATGGGTAAAATTATAGCACAAATTCCAAACAGACTGGTTCTCCTGTTCGCTTCAAAGAACTCAAATTGGCTGACTTTCATAGACATGAACCTTTGAATTGCTGAGTCGAACTGAAAAAAGTAAGTAGGTATATAAATGTATACTTAGTATATTTGTATGCACCTACATAAAATAATTAAATTAAATTTATGTAGCTAATATCACATTTTTCTCGATAAATAAGCAAATTACGTAATGTACTTACAACATAGCCAGCTTCACTAGCATTTTTAAAAGGGTTAGTCCTCTGTTTTTGGAATTCCTCCCTCATCGCAACACGCCTAGAGGCCTGCTGCTTGATGAGGTTTAGTTCCGCATCGGATATTCCATAATTATTGGTCATTTTGCCCAATAATTTGGTATGTTTTTGTTAGATTTCAAGCAAGACAAGAGCACTAGGTACTAGTTCCATTAATGTGAATGTTTGCTGTCATTGTCAGTGAGCGAGGGGAGTACAATAAAATTCTGACTTTGACTTTTGCCTAATCGATTCAAGGATACGTAGGTACGATTAAAACTCAGATTATAGTAAAAAAGTAGGTACATCACTATCATCAAGTTTTTTGACTAAAAAATTATCAATATATTTAAACACAGAAAAAAATTGACAGCTAATACAAATACAATTAACAAAAAATAAAAGAAATAGTCGGGCTATCTGAAGGCCGGCTGTTGTAATAGCTCACCTGATCCAGCTTATCAAAGGGTGGGATTTCTCTGTCTACGGGTGGG
Source organism: Scotopteryx bipunctaria (assembly GCA_949320045.1). Lineage (NCBI taxonomy): Eukaryota > Metazoa > Arthropoda > Insecta > Lepidoptera > Geometridae > Scotopteryx > Scotopteryx bipunctaria. Next base: position 982,404 of record OX439449.1, read on the forward strand.
AGCATATCCGGATTGCGCATAGCTTCGACATTGAGCTTCGACATGACAAAAATTAATAAAAAATACCACAGATAACAAACCTAGTAAACGAACGTAGCTATTTTTCTTCTGTGGTGCATAGAACGTTTTCCGTCGTCCATCTTTTTCGTTTCTCTTGTTGTCGTTGTCAGTTCGGCGAGTTTTGTAAAAACCGCAACCATGGGTCGTATGCACGCACCTGGGTAATTTTTAGTGCTAAATACTATTGTTAAGTGTGTTTTTGATCATGTGGATTAATTATATGTTAAGGACATAAACTTGTGTTGGAAACATAACCTATTCCTTGTGGCAGTCACCACATGGCCAATGTTTCAAGCGTGGATTTTATGTTTTCAGTAAGGGTATTTCCCAGTCGGCACTGCCCTACCGACGCAGTGTCCCCACATGGCTTAAACTGACCGCTGATGATGTAAAGGAACAGATTTTCAAACTTGGCAAGAAAGGCCTAACTCCCTCCCAAATTGGTAAGTCTTGAGTTCTCTATACATGCGACTTTTGGGTTCCTTTCGCCGGGTAATGTAGTCACAGGGTAACAATTTTACAAACTTGGCTAACTCAAACCTTTTAATGAAAATCAAAGAAAGAACCATATTATAGTAAACTAGCTGCCGCCCGCGGCTTCGTTCGCTTGGTACCTGGATAAAAAATAGCCTATATGTTAATCCAGCACATGTACTATGTATATTCCAAGTTTCATTCAAATCCGTTCAGTCGTTTAGGCATGATTGGGGCACAAACATCCTCACACAAACTTTATTGTTTATAATATTATAGTAGGATTGCTGAAACCAGTTCTGCAATTCACCTGTTACTTGACAATCTGGATCAGCAGCTCAATTATTATCCCTATTTGCATTTGTGTATTGTTACATCATGCTAACTTTAGTCACCCACCCATGGACATACCAAATTCTAATAGGTATGAACCTTTATTGTTGTCTTCAGTATGTTTAAAAAAACCTTGTCTTTTCAAGAAGTCTTTCATGCTCTTTCCGACCTTAGCATAATTAGTTCTGTTGCTCATAAAAATATCAGCATCAAGAAGCAACTTTTACCTTCACAAACGGGATACTGTAGTTCCCGGGACAAATTAAGATGGAGTAGGCTTGCCCAGCACCTATTCCATCCTCTCAGCTTAGTCGGCCTTGTCCACAGGAAAGACATAGTCAAAATGGTGCAGAGCTTACTAAGAAAAATTTATCAGCGCTATACAAGTACTCAATTTCTAATTAAAATAAAATTACATGAAAGTATTGTGTAGTTCTTTAAATTGTTCACACTAGTCTCAATCTTACTCACTGGTATCAGGAAGCAGCATCACTGCAGTGTACAATCACATACTCCTTTTATCATCAGTATCAAGGTGTGATAGTAATCTAATCAATGGACTTTCCTCTTCCAGGTGTAATGCTCAGGGATTCCTATGGAGTGGCGCAGGTCAGATTTGTGACCGGCAAGAAGATCCTCCGTATCATGAAGGCTATGGGACTTGCCCCTGACCTACCTGAGGACCTCTACTACCTGATCAAGAAAGCTGTGGCCATGAGGAAGCACTTGGAACGTAACAGGTAATATTTTTTGAAAAATCACCATGATTATAAGTAGATAATAATGATTGAGTGAAATGGTGTCAAATAAATTTTCTTCTATCTGACAGTGCAATAAGATACAATATTTCCTCTCAATTTCTTAGTAACCAGTTTTTAAATATGTTTATAAAATAAGACCAGTTTTATAGTATCTATTGTGACAAACGCATACAGTCTGAGGTGTCCTATGAGGGTTTCAAGGTCAATTTACTTTTGACCACATTTTCTCTACAAAGCTGTTTTATAGAATGTTTTTGAATCTGTCTAATATAACAGCTGTCCCCCATCAGCATGAGGACTAATAATATTTTGAGAATGAAGCTGGATATTATAATTTCAGGAAAGACAAGGACAGCAAGTTCCGTCTGATTCTCGTCGAGTCCAGGATCCACAGGCTAGCCCGCTACTACAAAACAAAGAGTGTGCTTCCCCCCAACTGGAAGTATGAATCCAGCACCGCATCTGCTCTGGTGGCTTAATTTTAAAATAAAATCTATAAGCTATCTCTTTGTTTTACTTTGTCATCTTTTTTTTACCCAACTGCAAAAGAGGGTAATGTGTTTGGGATGTATGTATGTCGATTCCTTTGGCTGAAGCTGTAGTCCAAACGGCTAGATGGATTTTGACAAATGAGGTGTTGTTGGATTTGTCTGGACGGCAACACCGCCATAGTATACGAAGTGCCAAAAAATCCAACATGGCGGCTATAAGAAGCCATTTTCAATTTATTATTTTGGGTAGGTACCTCTGTAGCTGAAACAGTTGGATGGATTTTGACAAATTATATGGCTTCTGGTAAAGGCTATACCTATGCTAATACTTTTTACTTTAGTTTTTACCAGAATTATAACTTGGTAGGTTGTTAACAAAACTTGTGGAGTTAGGATTGATGGGACAAGAGTGAAACAAAAAATGTAAAAACAATGATTTATTGAATTACAAAAAAGAAGAATCATAGGTTTAGTTTAGATCTAGAAATACCAAAGAACTTAAGTTTTGAGAAACTATTTATTAAATCACCAAATTACTACAATTTTTTGTTTACATAAGCTTATTCCTTTTTTCATTATTTTGTAAATAATCTATATAACTAAATAAAAATAATACATCGCTAATATTACACATAAGGATTCCAATTACTTCCATCCTCTGGATGCAAACTATTTGTTATCAGTAACACAACATCCACAATCCACCAGATCCCTAACCCTCCCAGTGTTAGCAGCTTGCCAACGGCTGTTCCAGTTTGACCCAGGCAAAACCGGTCCATGCCAAGGAAACCTAGTAGTATACTGTAGATGAGTGTTGTTGTGAAGTAGTGGCCAGAGTATCGTATACATGGAAATCCATCGCGCAAGAAGCTTCGAGGTTCCATGCACTCAATTCCATCCAGCGCTTTGCATTGCACCCTTGTTCTCTCCACTTTTTCGTACCTCACCCCGCCAAATTTCACGCAGCCGTGTCCAATAGCCTCCTTTGCAGACTGGTTCCCCTTATGGTCGATAGGCTCATCGCATTCCAGAAATTCTAAAGGGAGGAAAGAGCATTTGACTAGAGGGCCGAGAGGTCGGTACTGTGGATCTTCTGATGATATTGTGGGCAGGTCTGATGAGATTATTGATAGAACAATAAATGCGTAACCTATGGGTTGCATTATTTTTCCTTTTTATGGAAAACATACAAATTCCTTGAGATTTTCACAAAAACAAACAAGAAAGCAAACAAATCAAATTATCACAAATGAACGATAGCATTGGCATTTACAAGAGTTGATAGACGACATTGACATAATTTAAGACACGACACGACAGAGCTTTTTACTTTCCCCATTCCTTGCCCCATTCCAAGCTCGTTCAAAAACGCAAGCTTAGAAACAGTTTTCATACAAACATTAAATTCAATCAATGTCATGTTTGATTTTGACATCATTAATTTTATGATCTATTTCTATCCTGCTTGACAATTTTTGTTTCCTCTTGTTGGTTGAATGAATTTGGAATTTCCAAAAATGAATTGAATTTTCATTTTTTTACATACAATTTCATAATCAAAACTATTAGGTAATCAAATTATGGAGGTATTCAACAAATTCTACTCCTCTGTGAGCAACACAGTGTCCCAGCTATCCGGCGTCCTGCCCGGAAACCCTGTCACGAGGGAGTTCGAAGCTACTCAATTCATAGCCAGTGCTGGTCCAGGTAAACAAAATACCTTAATCCTCAGTTCCGGATGGCTAATTCTTCTAAGTCACCTGCAGCTGTGTTATAAAGCTTGTGAACATATGGGAACAAGATGTTTTTATAATTCTCAAAGTTATTTGATTTGTAGTATAGGTATCATTGATTTGTAGATTCTATTTTTTGTTACCTTCTATTTCAATTCAACATGTTCACAGGATTATTATGGAAAATCTACAAAGGCTACAAAAAGTCCACCAAGCAAGAAGCTTCAATATTTGTCTTAGAGAAGAAACATCTAGAAAGATGGTTAAAAGCAGATCGGGATATAATGCTGGAGACACTCAAACGAGGAATTGTGCAGCTGACGAAGCTGCGGCACCCTCAAATACTGACAGTCCAACACAGCCTTGAAGAAAGTAGAGAGAGCTTGGCTTTTGCAACGGAACCAGTATTTGCAAGCTTAGCTAACATTTTAGGCAACACAGAAAATATGCCACAGCCGTTACCCAACCACATTGCCAACTACAAACTCTTTGAACTTGAGATAAAGTATGGATTGATGCAAGTTGCTGAAGGATTAGCGTTCTTACACAATGATGTTAAATTACTCCATCACAACATATCTCCCGAATCAATTATAGTGAACCAACAAGGTGCATGGAAGATATTTGGTTTTGATTTCTGTATCGCAAACCAGAGTTCACCCGGGGCTGCTCCGTTTTGGCCTTTTACCGAATACTGTCAAGCGATGCCACCTTTAACTCAACCTGTCTTAGACTATCTGGCTCCTGAATATATACTCTCTGCCACACATTCACCAGCCAGTGATATTTTCTCACTCGGAATGGTGATATATGCTTTGCATAGTACAGGGCATCAGACTCTAGGGAACATTGGCAATGATTATATGAAGTTTAAGAGATATGTGAATGAGTTGAGGAATCTGCCACCATCACGATTGTCCTGTGTGGCTGATGGATTGAAGGAGTATGTCAAACTGATGCTGAATGTAACTCCTGAGTTGAGGCCGGATCCACATCAATTTTTAAAGGTAAGTTTTGTATTAACTCTATATACATATAGATAGAAAGAAAGAAACTATTTATTTGGTTCGCAAATGATAAATCACACAAAATATCTTTTAAACAACTGGATTTAAACCCACATTCATAAGATTGGAATGTGGGTTCACTAGACCACCAGTGATCTTAACACTTGTAGTATCTTTCTTAACAGCTCATCTTTTTCAGATACCATACTTTGAAGATGTTGGCGTTAAAACACTCAACTACTTAGATTCCCTATTCCAATGGGACAATTTACAGAAATCTCAGTTCTACAAAGGCCTACCACAGATAATACAAAAGATGCCACATCGTATCTGCATATACAGAATCCTTCCATGTCTAACCAAGGAGTTTGTGAATCCTCCAATGGTCCCTTTTGTCCTACCCAATGTGCTACTGATTGCTGAAAACTCCTCAAAAGAAGAATACATAAAATACATTCTACCTGTTCTGAAACCTGTGATGTTAATACAAGATCCGATTCAAATACTTCTAATATTCATGCAAAAGATGGAGTTGTTGCTTAAGTTGACGCCGGGAGAAGAAGTTAAGACAGATATCCTTCCGATGTTGTACCGAGCATTGGAATCGGATGCTCAGCAGATCCAAGAGCTGTGTCTATCAGTGTTGCCAACTTTTGCATCTCTGATAGATTATCCCGCGATGAAAAACGCTCTTATGCCTCGAATAAAGAAGTTATGTATGAGCACGAACTATATCTCTGTTAGGGTGAACTGTTTGCTTTGTCTCGGCAAGCTTTTGGAGCACTTGGATAAGTGGTTGGTGCTGGATGAGATTATACCATTCCTGCCGCAGATACCGTCGAGGGAGCCTGCGGTTTTGATGGGGATTTTAGGTGAGACTCTTAATTACGACCTCGGTGTCGTGGTGGCTCTGTTTGGCTGACGCGAGCGATGCGTGTTCTCCCGCGGCGGGAGAAACGTTTGCATGTTTAATTAAAGTTTATAACAGAACCTCATACCAAATAAAAAGAAAAGGCGCCGCGCCGCGAACAACAAAAGTGAAGCCACACAAAACCGTGCTCCTGCAAGTAAACATACACGCTCACGCACACACCTACATTAAAACCATGCTCATCGCTCTCGAGTCGTCGTCTAGTAAACATAAAATTTAAAAATAGAACTATGCCTTCCTGTGTAGTGAAAACTTGTAAAAACAGCAGCAAATCACATAAAAAGTCTCACGGAATCACTTTTCACTTGTAAGTACTTCAAATAACATCGTTTCTTAATTATTATACTGTGAATTTTAGGTTACTTGGAACACAAAACCTCAAAACCTACGACACACACATAGATAAAAAGGTGGCTTCACTTTTGTTGTTCGCGGCGCGGTGTCTTTTCTTTTTATTTGGTCTGAGAACAGAGCTTAAAAGCGAAGCGTACCTTTTTCATTTTTCTGGCGTTTCGAACACGTTGCAGAGATAGATATATTGTTACTTTTCCAGGAATCTATAAGCTAGCTCTAAGCCACAAGAAGCTAGGCATCACAAAGGAAGTGATGGCGACCAAAGTCCTTCCGTTCCTCATTCCACTGTGTGTGGAGAATGGACTTACGTTGAACCAGTTCAACGCGTTGGTGTCTCTCGTCAAACAGATGATATCTAAAGTTGAAACTGAGCACAGAGCCAAGCTGGAGCAACTCAACTCTATACAGAACGAGTCTAAGTAAGTTTAAACTCATCGCTCTGAGCTGTGGCTAACAAAGTTATTCCAGAATATATATCTTGCTAAATAAAATGTGTTCAGTCTTGTACAGTTTCACGGAATAGTTTAGATTTTAGGGTGCCAACGGGACCCTATTACCAAGACTCCGCCGTCCATCTGTCTGTTAACGGGCTGTATTTTATGAACCATAATAGGTAGAGAGTTGAAATTTGTGTGTATTTCTATTGCTGCTATAACAACAAATAATAAAATAAAAAGGGGACCCCATACAAGAGACCTTTTTTAAACCTTTGTAATCAATCATCAAAGCTGCCTATTTAAAAAGTACATTTACAATGGTACGGAACCATTGTGTACGAATTCGACTCGCACTTGACCAGTTTATTATCCCACTCATTTATTTAACCCACTTCATTCCACTACCTGTGCAAAGGTCTCCCCCATTGATTTCTTTTTTCATGGGCTTTTCTCCCACCACCCTCTTCACCGAGCTCATCCCGCCAAAGATTGTGATGTTGTTAATCGTGATTTCCCCAGGGTAATGGAGCACGCCCTATCGCCTCCGGACGCGCTGGTGCCCGCGCCGGCTCCTAACGACATCGACTCCATGTTTTCGGGACTCGGGCTCGACACTTTCGCATTCAACAAGCAGGAGAAAGCTGCTCCCGCATCAGCTCCGGCAGCTGTAGAAATAGCGGCCTCTCTGACCATGGAGGACAAGCAGAGGTAACATTCTATTATGTAATGAAGAGTCGAAATCAGATAAATAATAAATATTTGTGAACATTTCACACAGCGCCATCTAGCCTCAAACTAAGCAAAGCTTGTATTACGGGAACCAAATGGCTGATAGAATACTTATAATACTTTTTTTGTAAACACATACTTATAATTAATACACCACCCGGAAGAAATATTTGCAGAACATTCAAACGTTTCTCCCGTAGCGAGAATCGAACTCGCGCTTCTTGCGTCTCGGTCTGCCGAGCACTCGCCCGCCACGCCATCGAGGTCGCCAAACAACAAGATGTATATATGTATGTATGTTCGTATGAGCCAGTGGTCAACTCTAGTGACGGAGTTTTTAAGCCGCCCAAAGGTCGCGGCTTAACGACTTAAAAGCCGTTAATTGTTTATCGTGCCCTCCGAAGCACGGGAGCGCTCAGCTCTTAATGCCACTTGCGGTCAAATACCAAATATTAAAACTTTGCCTTAAAAAATATTCCACTTAATTCCAATTCAGACAAAGTAATATGCATACTCACCTTTAGTCCCACGATTTTGTTTGTAGACCAAGCTCTCATACAAGTTTTATTCTTTCGTTTTCAGGATAGCGCAGCAGCAAGAAACAGCAAGAAATTTGTCAAAACAGCCGCGGCCGACCGCCATTCCTGCGCCGCCAAAGACTATTTCAAAGACAACAGACTTAACATCAACACTGCTGCAGTCAAATCTTTCCGCCCTCAGTCAGAAACCAACGAACGCAACACGGGATAATGTTATGACTCCGTATGGTAACATGGGCAGTAGTAACATGGGTAGCAGTAACATGGCTGGTAGTAACATGGGTAGCAGTAACATGACTGGTAGTAACATGACTAGTCCGAACATGTCCTACAACACTCCTGCTATGTCCGTTAACATGAGCTATAATTCCTCAATGAATAATATGCCTTTTAATCCGAGTAGTAGCTTCGTAAATCAGTCTCAAAATGCGTCATTGCCTTTTGACAATCAACTCGCATTGCCGCCTACGACTTGGTCCAACTCTGGCAATAACGCGAGTAACTTCAATAATAAATGGACGAATCAAAACTCGAATGTGAAACAGGATTGGTCGGCGTTTGAATCTCTGCTGCCCAGCAGTAGTAACAATAATGAAAGTAAGAAGGTTAATGAGAACGAAATGATGGATCTTTTGAGCTGAGTGGTTTCAGTGGGAAAGAGATGGGAGATAAGAGAAAGAGACGCAGAATGTACGTATTTTTAATTTTTATTATTTTTGATCAGTTCTGAATTTTGTAGTATCATAGAAATGCATTTTTACATGTAATGTTTGTGTTGTCATCAATTAGTATGTAAATACTGGGATTTTCTGTATTTTTATTAACTGTATTTTATTTGCTGAATTTGTAGGTATTATTGTATATTCTGTGATAAGAAGTATTTGGGAACTATGGCTTGAAATGGATGAATTATTATGGTATTTAAATACATTCCTCTTAGATAAGCATGAAATAAGGGTATGTAATCAGTTTCATCATGGTTATTTATAAAATCTTTAATTAAATTAGCTTAGAATAGAATTTATTAATTAGTTGGCAAACTTGGTAACACAAATTAAATCTAATTTCTTAAATTATTTTTAAAATCTTATAATGACTGCTTGTTATAAAACATATAGTTTGTTAGCCTGGCAACATGTATTAGCATATTTTACTGACTCATACAGAAATAAAGTGATCTCTTAAAAATATATATATATATCTTTATTTCATTTACATAGGTACTTGATTTCATCATTATAAAAATATCTATAAACACTTGCCTCTCAACTTACAAAACAATTTTTTTTTTCTTTTTTTCGTGGATAGAAAGTAATTCTTCGTCTGGAAGTCATGGAATTCTTTTTGAAATCTTTGTTTTTTTTTAATAACCTATAGTGTCCCACTCCTGGGCAAAGGTCTCCCCCTCATTTTCCATATGTTTCGCTCCAAAGCTATAGTTTCCCATTGTGGCTCGAATGTATCCAGATCGTCTCGCCATCTTTTCTTGTGTCTACCGCGTTGTCTTCGACTGTGCTCGGGCGCCCACTGAGTGACAAGTTTTGCCCAACAATCTGGATGCATTCGAGTCATATGGCCTGCCTAGTCCCACTTCAAGCGTGCAGTCTTCTTACCTACATCCGCAATGCCTTCGATCGGATTTCGGACCCTGTCCGTTCTTTTGATCCCCAAGACTGCGCTCCATTGCTCTTTGGCTAATCTTGAGGCCTAATTTTTGTGATTTGGTCAAAGACCATGTGTGAGCGCAGGAGGTCAATAAGGATACAAGTGTCGATGAGTTTTCGCATTAAGGATATTGGAAGGTTGCTCTTCATGTGCTGCTTCTTGGACCAAGTAGCTCCTCCATGCGTTCTCAATGCGGCGACTTATTTATGTCTTGCCTGTATTTGAAAGAGACTATTTGGCCTAGGAAGATATACTCCTCGACATATTGTATTACCTGCCCATCAACGGTGACCCTACGTTTCGTGCTATTCGACATGACTTGAGTCTTTGACCGATTCATAACCACCATACCCACCTCAAGGCTTGCCGTGCTTAAGTTTTGTAGCATTACTTGGAGCTCCAGTGCTAAGCATGCAAAAAGTACGATGTCTTCAGAGCAGGTTCTTAAGGGTTTCGTCTGTTAGTTTTCAAATCAAATCAAAACGTTCACCCACTCGTTTCGTATTGCCTCATATACCACGAGGCTGTGTTGTACAGTCGTTAAAACTATCTCAGCCAGAAATACTATAGCATAATAGGTACTACCTTCGTCTCCTAAACGAAGAAGCAAAATAAACAGCAGCGGTCACAGATTGCAGCAAGCTGGCAATCAGAAAGCACGTCTTATACTCATAGTTGAAGACCAAAGACCATACCAGGATGAAAATCGCTACAATTGTATTAGACCCTGTCATAGTTGCAGTAGTATCGAACTCATTGAGAGTACTGTTGTAGATTGGCAGTTGGAGGATGTGACATGCAGCTGTGGCGAAGCTGGAGAACATGCACCACACTACCAGTAAGCTCTTGTTGGCAGTTAGGGTGATACCTGAAACGGATAAAAAATTTTGGTCTTTCGAGCCGGGTAACCTTATCAAAATGTATGATTGACAAATACTACAAGACGCGGTATTAGTAACAGATGTTCTTCTAAAAACTGATTAGGTATGTTGCTGTCTGAATAAGACATTTGTTTGACTAATGACGATATTTGTGGCGTGGTGGGCCTTTTGCTACGCGAAAGGGTGGGTTCGAGGTGGGATCGAGGGAATCGATCCCGCTCCAGAAATGTTTGCATGTTCGCAAATTTATCTTTCGGATCTGGGTGTTGTGTACACAGGGAAACCTAGTGTGGAATCAGAACTATGTAGTTATGTGACTGGGTGTTATTTATAGGAAACGCTTAATGGTACACTGATTGGAAACCATAACTTGAAGGTCTTGTATGCCCTTAACTCTCTGGTCATTGTCATAATGCAGGGTAATGATAGAGAAAGTCAAAAAATGAAAGCTTACCGTAAAAGCCAATAGCTCCAGTAATGCAGAACGCGGCGCAAAGCCGCTCCTTCTCATTGATGGACTTGGGGAGCACTACGCATAACATTATGAAGCACAACGCTGACCCGTGTGCTACCGCTACCACGCACGATACCTGGCGGAAACAAATGTCTATTAACCTTGTCTTTGAATAATGGGGCTACCGCAGGGACTTCATCTAGGACTGCTCGTGTACAGTCTTTACACGGAAGACATACTAATTGTAATATGTTTGTGTAGGAATATCGGATTTAGAGGGAAGAGACTTATTCAAATAAGTAAACTTACCGACCAAATGTTCAATGTAGGGTTTTGCTCCCAAACCAATGGTGGAAACACCACTCCTAATATCAGTATCGAGAATGTTGTAGTCAAATGCAATAGCGCATACATATAGAAGTTTAGATCCATTAGCATGTTCGCGATCGTTATAAAATTCTTTCTCAACGATGCAGTTCTCCTGGCAGTGCCTGGTGTCACTTCTGCTGCGAAAACTATGTTGTTCTGAGGAGCGTTTACTGTCGTCTCTCTGTACAGCGGCTGTGGATCCCGCCCGTCTCTATCTATACTCTCAAGTTCTTGGTAAGCACTGATTCTGTTATAGTTTGAGACGTCAAGTGAACCAAAATCTGATGAGAATCTGTTAGGAGTGAAGTCAGAAGAGAAGCGATTTGAGATATCACCGGCGGTCATCGCACTGAAGTCTGATGAAAACCTGTGAGTAGTCTTTTCCCTGTATTGTACTGCGGGGTCTATAATCTCTTTGGCGTTTTGTCTCGAGTTGAACACAACCACATCATTCCCGTCTTCGTCATTCGCAGTTCCGGCCGCCATTTCAACGTTCACAGTTATGCTTTGGACTTGTCCAGGAGGATTTTGATTTGCATTCGAAAATATGACTTCATCTTCATCTTCTACTGCATCACGGAGCATATTGTAAGTGTGTCTTATTACTTTTTCTATATAAATCGGTCTAGTATACGAGGCTAGGAATAAACAGTTCTGCATGATGATTGCCCCATAGATCATGACGACAACATCACCAGTGTAAATGGTGCAGAGGTATCCTATCAAAATTGGTATGACGCAGTTTCCTACAGAGGGTGCCATTCTAACTATTCTTTGAGCCATCGTGAGCTTTTCACGGAAGTAATGTGTGATGATGATGTCTGTTTGCTGACCTGTCAAGGCGCAGCCCGCACCTGAAACAAATGAAATCAATACCCTGTTATCCGTTCGTGAGAAAGCATTATACCTATTCATAACCATGATTCATATTTTCACCTGTGTAAACTACATACATTACTAATATAGGTAACTACTCAAAGATATTATGTTATGTGTAAAGATAATAACGCATTGTTCTGTAAAAGGCGTTAAGATCACGCAACAGTTGGATTTGTAACGTACCACCAACTTAAAATGCTTTTAGGAGTGTCACAGGGAGCAATGCTTAGACCAACTCTCTTTATCCTCCAAACAATAAATATTGGCTTGTTAAATACAAGGCTATATCTGTTTTGAATAACAAAACATAGTTAGGTATTTATGTAAACGAGAATCTTCCTAGTTATGTTAAATCACTGAGATTCATTAATTTGATATTATTATAGTTAGGTAGGTAGGTACCTACCTACGAGCACAACCTACCTACCTAAAACTCATTAGAACAAATGACTGACCTCTAACGAGCACAAACAAAGGAATTGTAAATCACTCACCTACAAATATTCCGGAGAATATGTTTTTAATGTGATCATTACTGTCAGCGTCGGTGGAATAGCTGGAGAGGAGAATACCAGCCACCGTCAGGCAGAGCCCTGACAGCGCCATGAACCGGGGCATGTGGAACACCTTCACCATGGCTCTGCACCAGGATTCCAGCAGCAGTCTCATTATCACCATCATGACTGGCACCATCACTATGTCGATATCCCACATTTTCATATACACGTCCGGTTCGTGGCCTTCCTCTCGTATCGACTTCAAAATGATCAGTCCATATAGAGAGAGCAACGCAGGCACGGTGATGTTGTATATCACAGCCGATGTGACGATAAGCCAGCCATAGCCACCATCGGGAGGGGACGGCCCTATCTCAGGGTGTGATGCCACAACCCTGTCCAAGTGTAAATCTTCCACTGTGCTCTCGCTCCTCTCGGTTCGCCTCCTACTTGGATTTTCATGATTTTCCATATTTTTTCACACAATAAACAACTTCATGTTAAACGTTCACTATTCGATGAGCTATCTACGAAATGGGTGTGTTATCTTATCATTATCTATCTGCTCGCGTAATCTCTTGTTCTATATTTTTAAAATCACCGCCATTCAGCAAGACTTAAATTAATAGGTACCGTGCAAGAACTCAATGTTTAGTTTATGTGTTAAGTTTTGAAAGAATAAATATGTTCTAGTTTTCTACTTCAGAAAATACCAGAATATTAAAAAGAAAATTGTCTCACAAATTAATTTGCACTTTTACAGAATCCGTTCTCAAGACTTGTTAATTTCTGAACGAAATGAACACCGTTCATTTCTAAAATATTATAGTGGTAAATTGAAAGTTCGAAAGCAACGATAACATCATAAAGTGAGACGTGAGACCCCTATACGTAGAGTACATGAAAGAGATAGTTGATGGTCTCACGTCTTTTGAATTTAGTAGTGTAGTAGCAAATAAATTCGTTTGGTTGGTCGCGAAGACGCTCTACTATTAATTTTTTAGGAATATAATCAACAATGCAAAGGTATTCTACTAATTTTGTCGTAAAACAGCAAACATGTGATCTGAACGATAAATTTCAGTGATAAAAGTGAAACATTCCTGTGTGAGAAATTGTTTTCGGTAGTGTTCACAGTTCCGTGAAGAGGGAAGCATTTTAATTGCCCGTGATTTGATATGATTACGGTGGAATTGCAGGGTTAGTCGGGTGTTAGCTGATGGATGAGCTCAGGGGACGGTGTGGGCTTTCTAATTATGGAGACTGAATCCGTGCGCTCAGAATTGAGTAGCCGATCCAGGCGTAGCTCCAGGCACAGATCTCACACACATCGCAGCACCCGGTGAGTCCTGCGGCATTAATGATCCAAGGAACCGTACTACCGCAGCTCACAGGTTCCCGTACAAGTTATGGCCCTACTTTGTAGTTTCACTCATTAGTACTTGTAAATGTTATTACCTCCATATTTCATTTCCTGTTATGCCTTAGTAAGTCACTTTGTTATTACTAAGTCATAGTTTGTAATTAGACTGTTTCTCCTGCTCTTAACTTTTAATGAAGCTGAGCTTAAGCTGTATATTAGTCAGTTTAGTATGGTTATTCCTACAAGAATCTTGTTCAATCTTTTTGATGGAGGTATCTGCTATGTTTAAAAATAATTGTCATCATTGCAGAAGTACCAAATCACAGAGAAAGGATTGCACAGATAGCACAATGGCACCGTTCCAGACAAGTGTGAACATCAACCCAGAAATAGGCCGGGATGGTCAGGAAGTAATTGAAGTACAGATCCTGCCTCAGGATGAGAACTGGGGTGAAAATACAACTGCTGTGACAGGCAATACTTCAGAAGGCTCGCAATCTATGGAGGATGTCAGTAACTGGCCTATTGAGAATGATAATGGAATTGGTTTTGTCTGTTCCCGATACTTCGGCACCACTGTGGCATTGGGATTGGCGTTTGTTTCCTTTGTCAGTCCATTAGCAATGGTGGTGCTCCCTAAAATAGGATTTTTCCCTGGATTGACAGATAATATAGCAATCCAACCAAGTCAAAGAATTCTGCTGCTAGCCTGCACAGCTGAATGTAAAGGAATAATGCTGTCTCTAGCTTTCAAACTAGTTCTACTTGCGATTGGTGTCTGGGCAGTATTTCTGCGACCAAGAAACGCTATTCTACCTAGAATATTTGTCTTCAGAGCGATGACCTTAGTTATACTAGCAGTGTGTATATTTTCATACTGGTTATTTTATATTGTACAGATAACGGAGGCGACCAAAGCCTTAGCAGTAGGGGAAGAGGCTATAGATTATAATTCCTTAGTGTCTTATGTATCAAGCTTTGCTGATACCTTACTTTTCATACATTATATTGCCGTGATACTGATGGAGATCAGGCATTTGGAGCCAGTGTATTATATTAAGATTGTGCGGAGCCCTGATGGTGAAAGCAGGTCTTATACAATCGGGCAGTTAAGCATACAAAGAGCAGCAGTGTGGGTGCTACAGAAGTATTACACAGAGTTTCCAATATACAACCCCTACTTGGAGAAGATACCTATTTCTAAGTCACAGCGACAAGCAAAGTCCAGTATCAAGTTCTATGAAGTGGATGGATCCAACACTAATCCTACAAATGGACAACCAAGGTGAGTTGATAATTGTGTATATTTTACCCTGTAGCTATGTGTGTAGAGATGTGGTTTATCAGAAGAATACAAATGTGAGTCCTTGTTGCATTTCTCAGTTTTATCCTCCAACAATGTCTTGGATGATGAAATATTAGTATCAACGATCTAGTACTCTTCGATTTTTCAAGGAGTTTAACTTGCCGATGTTGGGTCACAGACCCACCTGTGTTTTGGTAACAAAATTAATATTTTTAGATTCATTTGATGTGTCGAATGGCCAGTCGAGACGCGAGCTGTGCAATGCATTTTTCAACATTTATCTCACAGTGAAAAAAATGTTTGCATGTTTTAAAAATATATTATCCGGGTGTTGAGTACTACGTTATTGTGTGTAGTACCTGTGTCAGGTTTGTTTGTATGACTATTGATTTTTATATGTGTGAGTGGCATGAAAAGTCGAGCCAAGCCAATTCTTATTCTACTTATTGGTGGGTGAACAAAGATCTGCATTGACTGATTGTGGTGTTGACGTCTCGCGTTGGGATGTACTCAGGCGAACCTTCAGGTTTTACCTTATCTTTAATTATCTTTAGGTCAACGGCAGGCTCTTGCACGGGCAGCGCGGGGAGGCGGCGCGACTCCGGGTCGGCACACAACGAGCGGTACTATGAAGAGGCGGAGCGCGAGCGGCGCGTGCGCAAGCGACGCGCGCGCCTGCTCACGGCCTGCGAGGACGCCTTCGCGCACGTGCGCCGCGTGAGGGTCTCCAGTGCTAATGGTATTACAACATATTTCAACTAGCGGTCTGCGAGGACGTGAGTACTGCTCCTCACGGCCTGTGAGGACGTGAGTACGGCTTCTCACGGCCTGCGAGGACGTGACTACTGCTCCTCACGGCCTGCGAGGACGTGATTACTGCTCCTCACGGCCTGCGACAATATGCATGGACCCCCTTATCATACAATACATATTATCACACCCGTATTCCTAACGGGGTGGGCAGAGTCACAAGTAATCATGAGAAAACTTTCAGCCAATATATATCATAAATGTTTTTTTAGAAAGATTTAAAAAGAACTGACTACAAGCTTTCATAATGTCTAAATTATAAGGAAATTTCAAGTTCCATAGTGAAAAGAGACAGGACTGCCAAATAATGAAACCCTGCGTTTTTGCAGGGGGAGCGCTGGGTCCCAGGGAGGCGGCTCAGGCCGTGTTTCCTTCTCTCGCCCGCGCGCTACAGAAGTACCTGCGGGCCACGCGGCAGCAGCCGAGACATTCCGCTGATTCCGTGAGTTTTATCTCTTATAAATCATCATCATCATTTACAGCCCGTTTTTGCCCACTGCTGGGCATAGGCTTCCAACACAGTCCTGTGCTAGCCTCATCCATCTACAGCTAACGATATTGACTATATAGTCTGCCACTCTCGCCGCCGGACACATGCCTCGGCCACCATTCAGCTGTCCTTACTCCACCTTACTTTTTCATTTGAGTTCTATAATGCGGTTTCTCTCTTATTAACTTAGTAACAGCTAAACTGGTTTGAATGAAACTGGACTACTTTTTATACAGAACTAACTGACCCCGCGAACTTCGTACCGCCTTAAAATTAATAAAATGTGTTCAGTTATCAGCTGAGTTATATTTAACTATAATTTTATTTATTTTATCAAATTTTCAAAGGTTTTGTTGTTATTCTGCTATTTAGGGCGGAGACGAATCCAACAAATTAAAAAACGTGAAAATCGGTCCTGTCTTTCTCGAGTTATAAATGGTGTAACTAACACGCGACTTTGTTTGATAAATCGAGTGAAGCCGCGGACGGAACCTAGTAAGTTATATTAAATATAATAATAATAAATAACACCCAACAGTCACATACATAGTCCTGACCCCACACTAGGATTCCCTGTGTCGTGGGTATCAGAAACTACGAGTGGTACCATGGCACCACAACACCCAGACGCGGAAGAAATATTTGCAGAACATGCAAACATTTAATCCGCAGCGGGAATCGAACCCGCGCCTCTTGCGTCTCTGCCGAGCAACCGCCCGCTACGCCAGCGCGACCGTCGGATATTATTCCTACACAAATAAAATCGCGCGGGTACAGATAGTTTTTTGTAAGAAGGATGTGTATTGTGTTTAGAATCAAGAGAATTAAATATTTTAAATTCAAACTCAATCCTTTAGTAAGTACGTTTGATGCTTATCAGGTGATTTGAAGGGGCTACTCCTCAGAAGAACGGGTTATGAATAATAATGAGTTTAAACTATTTCTGGCTAAACACAGAATTCACTTGAATGCTTTTAAATCCTGTTTCACGTAAAGTTAGTAATGTTTGCACCCATAGCTTTAAATACGGCTTTATATTTGTTATACTTATATTATAAATGCGTAAGTTTGTAAGGATGTGTGAATGTGACGATGTATGTTTGTGCCTCAATCACATCTAAACGACTGAACGGATTTGAATGAAACTTGGAATATACATAGTATGTGTGCTGGAATAACATATAGGCTACTTTTTGTCCGGATATCGCGCGAGCGAAGCCGCTGGCGAAAGCTAGTTTGTTATAAAATTTCAAAAGCCAACATCAGTATTGGACACACTTTCTCCGATTTGTACAATATACCTGGTAGTTTTTTGTGATGCACAGTTTTTGACTATGATGAGAAATAAAAAAGCAAACAGAAAAATACACACGCGCAGCATACGCAAACCCTCGGCGCGAGTCTGGTCTCTATTGACCTCGACCTACTAGAAGTCCATTGCTGGACCATCATCATCATCATCTTCCTGCCCTTATCCCACTCTATCTGGGGTCGGCACAGCATGATGCTTGGATTATGCTGTAAGAGTTTTGGCTAAGGTGTTTTATGACCGGCCGCCTGCCTGACGTCAACCCGCCTTGGGAATACTTGCTTATTGTATCTCATCATGTTGGAGAATACTATCCCTTAGTCGACTTTTACGACATGCTTGGGGAGAGAAGCAGCTCCATTGCTGGACCATGTCCTCTCCAATGTACTTCCAGAATGAACCATTCTGTTGAGGCTGCTCCATTCACCGAGTCACATTAGACCGGTCTTGTAATACTTTTAAACACACTAGGTTATATAAATTCCAGGTGCTAGCACATCTCGCGCGCTGCCTGTCCCAGGACGCGTCTCCCCGCGCGTTCCTGGAGCCGTTCCTGGTGGAGGGCCCGGTGCTGGCGGCGGAGCAGGAGGCGCGCCCGCTGCAGCGCTGGGCGCTCGTCGCGGACGACCTGCTGGCGAGGCCCCTGCATCACGACGTGCAGTTCCAGTTGAGACAGGGTGAGTTAACGTCTGTTTCCAGCTGAGACATTGTGAGATAACGTGTGCGCTATACCAGTACTCTCAAACGGTGAAGGAAAACATTATAAGGAAACCGCCATGTCGTAGAACCTAAAAAGTTCGAAAACATGCCTCAAGTGCACGAAAGGAGCCTTTGAGGCGTACTTTAATCCGCTCATCACATTTGTTCGAAAGAACAAGTGACACGACAAGAAGAAGCAAAAAAGAGAAGACAAGCTTGACCTCTCGCTCAGACAAGTTTAAATTCACTATGTCAAAATGTAAGAAAAAAATATTTTCTTATTCAGTTGACAAAATACAAAATCGTTTATTTATGTAACTTACTAGATGTCCTACTAATATTATTAATGCGAAAGTTTGTGAGGGTGTGTGGATGTGACGATGTATATTTGTGCCTCAATCACGCCCAAACAGCTGAACGGTTTTGAATGAAACTTGGAATATACATGATATGTGAGCGGGAATAACATATAGGCTACTTTTTATCCGGGTACAATGCGAGCGAAGCCGCGGGCGGCAGCTAGTACACAATAAAATTCATTCACTAGCCCCACACTAGGATTCCCTGTGTTGTGGAAGCTAGTCAAGCTAGGAACAAAAAGAAGCAAACATTGAGACAGCAATTTTATTATTCCAGGTGATATCTCCCTAAGCTGTTCCATCCGCGCGCTGCCCAAGTTCAACCTGTCTGAAGAGGTGGTGGACCCCAAGAGTAACCGCTTCGTTCTGCGGCTGAACAGCGAGACGTCCGTCTGACACGAGGACTTCCCGGGAAGGGAATATAGGTATGTGTGACGGACTGTACACTAAATCAAAAATTTACTACTTGAGGAAGAACGTGAATTGATTCAGGCGTTACTTTGTGGAAGCCCATTTTATAATACTAAATGGACACCACTTTATCCGGACTTTATAGAACTAAGTATAAGGCGGAGTATATACTAGATAATTTACCCTTCGATCGAATAGAGACGAATATAATGTATGAAGAGTTCGATTGTTTGCTGTATGTCGGTTTTTGGGTGGTTTATTATTATTGCAGCAGAAGTAACTGATGGCAGTTTTTTATATTCCAAATAAAGGAATTTATAGATATCGGTCAAGTCTAATACCTAAAACATTGAAAAACTCGACGTTTTGAGTAATTTTATAACCAACATGTTTTGTAAAATCAATTTGGTAACATGACGGCAGATTCAATCAAATGACTTAAGTATTTACGATATACGCCCAAAAAGTAACATTGGCTGATTGGGACCCTGTAATTTATTTAAAAGTCTCCGCTCTCTTTTCTTTCTATAACCGTCACCGTCCCGGAGAACACTGGTAGTCTAGTGGTAGCGATATCAGCGATCCTAAGGCCGTGGGTTCGATCCAGTTGTGCACCGATAGATAGTTCTGTCCGAAAAATTTATGTGCGCTATACCAGTAGGTACTCTTAAACGGTGAAGGAAATCATGTGTCAAGTGCACGAAAGCAGCCTTTGAGGCGCACTTTAAATCATTTCACCACACTACACCGGTTCGAAAGAACTGGTGACACGATTAGGAGTCTTACCGTACCGGCACAAAAAAACAAACTTTTGCAACTACCGATCCGATTTTGAAAAGGAGAAGTGAGCGGAGACCTTAAAAGTGAGGTTGAATCTTACATGAATACTTAAAGTTTTGGAAGTACCAAAATGCTTAGCTTTAGTAGTGAATTGATAAAGGTTAGTTAAACTTTTATATCTGTATTTTAGGTTATGAGTATAGAATCAATTTTTGATATTTATAACAAAGGCTTTGTAATATACATGACATTTTAAAAAGTGTTTGGTAGTTTTCGTTCATGATCTTGAATCTCTGTGCAATTGAATCATCTATTAGTTCGTTCGTTGAAGTCAAGCAACGTGCGCGGTCACAATTTGGATGGGTGACCGCAACTGGCATTACTTGCTGAGCGCTTCCGCGCTTCGGAGGGCACGTTAAGTTGTCGGTCCCGGCTTTTAAGTCGTTAAGCCATGACGGAGGCCTTTAGGCGGCCTTAAAACTCCGTCATAAGAGTTGGCCACTAGCTCATACGAACTTACTTACTTTATCATTAGTTTTAAGTTCAACACATTTTGGAGCCACTTTAAAAGACTAGACTGCATTTAGTAATATTTTACATGTTATGTATATGTTTAATTTTAAGTATAGTTTTACACACTACTATGTACATTTTTGTGTCATATTTTAGGATATTTATTATAATTTTAGAAAACAGAAGTGTATTAATTAAAAATATATTTTAGTTTAAATAACATTATTACTGACCATATTTCATTGGTTGTTCACCCTTATGCTACATTATCGAGCTTCGGCGCATAGATCGGTGTAGCCACAGAATAAATGAGTATGTAAAACATGAAGCTTCGCCGAAGTTTTGATAATGTAGCAACAAAGTTATAGATAATAAGATGTAAAATTGTGTGAGATAATTTACATTAAAAATAATAAATTAAAGAAGGCGGCTTTATATAAATTCAAAGTTTCCGATTTAGTACTTATGAATTTATTTTTAGATAGGAAAAGTTTTTGTTACAATCTATTGTATTGTATAGACAATTCACGCTCTGTCTCTGAGGTTTAGATATCCTATCCTACTATCCTTTAATATTATAAAGATAAAAGTTTGGGCATGGGTTTGTGTTTGAATCACACTCACGATTTGGAAGTAAGTACATAGCAGGTGGCCTAGAATTGAATATTACTTTAATTCTTATTTATTTATTTATTTATTCATTAATAAGTACGATTACAGAACCAATTACACAAATTAAAATTTACATTTTACACAAAAAAGACAGAAAAAAATGAATTAAATACAAGTTATGTTCCTAATTAAAAATTATCATCTAAACAAAAATAAATAACAATAATTACCAATTGGATTCTAATAAAAATATAAATACACATAAAAATTTTGACTCATTCATTCATCAAAAGTCTTCTGTTAATTATTTTTTATTTCTCCGAACTAGCTATTGCCTGCAACATTGCATTGTTTGTGATTTAGGCATGAAAAGGTAACAGACAGACAGAGTTAGTTACTTTTGCATTTATAATATGAGTATGGATAATAAGGATGATGAATTGACTTTACAATATTGTAAGTACTTACTGTACATAATTAAACATAAATGCTTAAACCAGCTCCAAGACTGCTCGTTAATAATTTAGGAAACAAGAATGGTTGTGTGATGTTCAGTATACAATGATATGTCGCTATATTGACCAAAGAACGCTTGAAAATCTTGAAATCATCTATTGTAACATATCATAAGGGGTTTGAACGCATTGCTTTATGAATTATAAAAATAAGATTAAAGATAAAGGCAAGATCATCAATACATAAACTTAAACTATCGATTTGGATGACTGTCAGTTGTAAAATATATTAGTTTACTTACAACTTTACTTGAACTCTAGATCTAGATAAAAAAAGTTGAAACGGGGCCGCATTGACACAACAACATAAATATTTTGGGTAGTTCCCATATGTTCTATGGAAAATGACATCATCGGACAGGATAAGTTATTATTTTCTTATCTTGTTCTATCGAACATGTAATAATTTTATTTCTCAAATTGTTCTACTCGTATAGGACAAGGTAAATAAGACCTCTTTACGATTATCTTATCATTCTTGCTACGAATATCCATTCTTTCGATTATTCGGATTCTTTTGTAGGATTATTTTACCGAGGCAGATGTTTGATCAATGGTGTCAATTATGTCATGGAAGATTTCGGGAAAATCTGATTCCTATTTTGTTCTATGGCATGAAACTCGGATGTAAAGCTAGTATGTAGTTCTATGGAAAAATTGGGAAGAAAATGACATTTTGTACGATGACGTCTTGTTCCATAGAACAAATGGGAACTACCCAACATTTTTAAAACATAAATTTGTGGTTTATTCCCCATTGGGGTATTCGTCCACCATTCCATAACCGGACTGTCTTCGTAGGCACTTTTGAGTTTGCTTTACGATCCCGATATGGAACGTGGTAGTGGGGATAGACCCTTAGAAGTCTACGTCGCGGCTCTGATTTGAAACTAAGTGCTCAATATTCACAGCCTTTTGTATAATGCTTGTGCCTGCTTAGCGTAAGAAAGTGTGAGTGAGTTTTATATAGTATTTATGACAAGCACAAAATAATGTATCTCGAATAGAATATAAGGGTGTCCCCTGTGTACCGTTTTATAACCGGATCGTCACAGTCCCGGCAGTAAAATATGCAGCTACTCCTGATTCAAAGTCCCAAGATGGATATGGTGAACCATGGTGATAGGTGATCAGCCCATCGCCAATATAGATGGTCCATCATGTTGGAGAGGATACTATCCCCTAGTCGACTTTTACGACATGCTCGGGGAGAGAAGCAGCTGGACGCATTCTATGTTTTTTTGCTCCCAGTCCAGCAGAGAAGTAAGACATGAAAAACAAAGTATACTTAAAGTAATGTTTTAGGTATATAGTTATATTAAGTATATAACAAAGTATTTTTGTTTTAAGTATACTTTGGACGTGATCTGTGACGGTTCAGTTATGGAACGGGGAAGTGGGCGGAGACCCTAAGAGTGACTGGAATGGTATCAAGGAAATAACATGAACTTTTGTTCAAATAAGTGTTAAAAATAGTAATATCTACCTATTCCTTTGCACTAAGTGAATTTCATTCTTTAAGGTATTTTAGTATGAAATGACTAGTTTGTGTGACGGGAAAGTACTGGACGAATGGATACAGCTAATGAAATAGTAGTGTTTACAAGTTATTGTGTTTTTAGAACTATTTTTCTACAAAATTTGTTCTAAGTACATTAAAAAATCTCGCATATCATAAATAACACGGACTCGGTGGCGTGGCGGGCGATTGCTCATCTTAGACGCAAGAAGCGCGGGCTCAATTCCCGTGAGAAATGTTTGCATGTTCTTCAAGTATTTCTTCCGGGTCTGGGTGTTGTGGTGCCATGGTACTCGTAGTTTCTGATACCCACGGCAAAGAGAGTCCTAGATATAAAATAAAACGCAACAATTTGTAAACAATACAAACTATTTTATTGTTGAAACTTAAATACTCAATAAGCACAAATCGTTGCCTAAATAAAATAATGCACAATTTTTGTAATCTTTGTAAAACAATTGTACACTTTTGTATTTTCTAAATACATTTAAAATGAATTTTGTACACAAGTGTTTTTTTATTTATGACTAGTTGAATCTCCCCCGACTTTGTTCACGTTGAGTTTTTTGTAACAAACTTCATCTTTACGCTGCGCTCTAGGAGTTGGATTTGGGAACGTCCTTAGTCCGCCCCTATACCATTACAGGAAGATATCAAGTTTCATGCTTTTGCATGCATTGATAGTCAGTCAGTCGCTTCTCTGTTGGACCGGGAGTAAGGAAAAAATAGAATGCCTTCCAGCTTCTCTCCCCAAGCATGTCGTAAAAGTCGACTAAGATATAGATCCTCCATAATGGACCATCTATATGGGCGATGGGCTGATCACCTGTCACTATAAGGTTAACCAGATAGATAAATTTATTTTCATGAATTTTTAACAAACATTGGTTAATAGTGTTTGTAATAATGTAAGGTTTATCTGAACACTATGGTTCTCATTGACAAAATCTATACTAATATTATAAAGCTGCAGAGTTTGTTTGTTTGTTTGTTTGAACGCGCTAATCTCTGGAACTACTGGTCCGATTTGAATGATTCTTTCAGTGTTGGGTAGTCCATTTATCGAGGAAGGCTATAGGCTATGTTTTATTTTTTTCAAAATTAGGGATCCGTAATAAAATTGCTATTTTGTAACACAAGGTGTAAAATCGAAAACCTATTTTTGCGTGCGCTGCAAAAACTATTGACAATAGAACAAAATGATGTACTACGGGTTTGTAGATCCCATTAAGACCTACAAAAAAGTCCGCGAGAACATATATCTAGCTATCATGGTTTAATCACAATAACCGATTTTGTGTTCAAAATAATTATTAAATCGTCTGAAGAAAAAAAACTACGTTAAATATGTATCGTAATATTAATCTTTATCGAAATTAAGCATTATGTTATCAAGAGTATTTATGTAAAAGTAAAATACTTTTTGTTTCATCTCAATCGGATATTTCGTTTAAAAGTTATCACGTGTGTAAAATGTTAAGAGTTGGTACCTATTAATGAGTTATGGGCCATAGAGTTTTTTATCAACATAAAATCCTGTAATAATCTTTTTGAAATATATTTGTTGATGATTGTAAGTATAAGATCTTTGAAGAGTACCTATAATAAATACATTTCTAAAATAACTCTGCTAAGGAAATCCACGCGCGCTTGATGCAAGCAAGACGAGACGCTGGCGGCGCGGCGGCGGGCGAGACGAGGAAGCCGCGCTTGCTGGCCGCCTGTGAGAAAAACGCGGGTGAAACCGCGGAGCACAGCTAGTAACAAATAAAAAGTTCGAGTAGAAAACAATAACACAATAACAAGATATAATTAGGAGCGACCGTGCATAGCGGTAACAATAGGTCTCATTCAAACGAACGTCTTTACAAAAAAAAACCACTCAATCCATCTTAAGACTTTTAAATAAAGCAGTGGCTGCAAGTTTTCTTATGATTACTTGTGGCTCTGCCCACCACGGATTACGGGCGTGATGTTATGTGTACGTCAATCTGTCAGTAAGTTTTATATATTCAGATTTGATTGTACTATGAATGGCCTAGAAAGATAGCCAGCTTAATTCAACTAATGCATTCGTTCGATTAGTCACTACTGCCTTTGTACCTACTCGTATATCTACAGGTTAAAGGTATTTAATGATTTTACATTACAATGTATCGTAAACATCAGTTCTTAGGTATATTTTATCACAATCATTATTATATTACGCGGCTGATTTTGTAAGCGTGTCGCTTCGTCTCTTTCAACAATTCCCTTTCATAAAGGGTCGGGCGGCGACAGCAATTTACAAAATAAAGCTTCAGTGTCTAATATCGAGAGTTTTTCCAGACTACTCTATAGCGTCAGTAGTAAAAGAACCTGTCAAGTGACAGTCGAATTGGCACACGAAGAGTTCCGTACCATCATACATGTACATATTTGATATTATAGCGGCAGAAATACCTACACACTGAAACGTCCAACTCTACCTATTACGGTTCATGAGATACAGCCCGTTGACAGACGGATGGACGGAAAGCGGAGGCTTAATAATAGGGTCCCGTTGGCACCCTTCGGGTACGGAACCCTAAAATAACATTATCAGCACTTGTCCAATTCAGAATAGATAGGTACCTACTCACCTCACCCCGCCCAGAATTTCATAGATTGTTCGTAGAACAAGTTTTCATATAGATGTAGGCTTACAGAACCTATACGATCACTCAGCTTAGTCAGCCTTATCCACAGGCAACACATGGTCAACACGTGCGCAGCTGACTAAGCCGCGATTTCAAATTTTATCTACGTTCTTCACTTGCTACACATTTTTTACTAAGTCATTAGCGAGTGTTCTGGAAAAAGTCATAAAGCTGGCTTGTTCAGTTTAAAAATCACCAACCCCTCGTAATGGAACAGACATGGGTAACATGCTATACGCCGTAGACGGTGCATACATAGTCCTGAGGATATTATTCCGTTTGTAATACTTGGGCACGAAGACAAAGAACCATACTGCTATGACGGCGAGTATGGTGCAAAGGGCGATAGCGGCCATGCCGGCCGCCGCGTAGTGTCTGTCCACGGGACATTGGAAGTATTTCTCGTTAAGTGTGAAGATTCGAGCGTTGTAAAGCGGCTTTGGGGTTAGGCATCTGAAACAGGGTGATGTGTTACTACATGGCCAAACCGTTTATGACGTTCATTGAGATGAATCGTACAGGTATCTATAACAGGTACCCACAGGAGAGCACTGGTGGTCTAGTTGGTAGTGACCCCGCCTTCGATCTAAGGTCGTGAGTTCAAATCCGGTCGTGTACCAATGGATTTTTCTGTACGAAAAAATTATGTGCGCTTCTGATCCTAAGGCAGGTTCAAACTTAGTTTTGCATCAATGGATTTTTCACTTTGAAAATGTTTATGTGCGCTATACCAGTACTCTCAAGTGGCGTTGGAAAACATCGCGAGGAAACCAGTGGCTTAGTCTGCTCCGCACGTATTGACCTTTTCTTTCCTGTGGACAAGGCCGACTAAGCTGAGAGGATGTTATACCTAGGTGCTGGGCAAGCCTACTCCATCTAAATTCGTCCTGGGCACTACATCATCCTGTTAGTGTAAGCAAAAGTTGCCTCTTGACGCTGTATAAATCATTATAGATGGCAGTTTAGATATTTTGGTTACCTACCTACACAGGAAGTTTTGTCAAAACTGGTATAGGTTCCAATTTCTTTGCCTACCACACCTAAGTTTTTCCTATATTTAACTTTAAAATACGAAAATCCAATAGTAGGTATTCACCAAAACACAGGTAGCTCTT
This sequence comes from Scotopteryx bipunctaria, assembly GCA_949320045.1. Taxonomy (NCBI): domain Eukaryota; kingdom Metazoa; phylum Arthropoda; class Insecta; order Lepidoptera; family Geometridae; genus Scotopteryx; species Scotopteryx bipunctaria. The sequence continues at coordinate 1,009,477 of OX439449.1, forward strand.
ACATCACTGTACATACCCATGTATGTGTCATGTAAACAATCGAATTAAATTGATAAGAGTTTGTTTATTTGGGACAATAATAGCGTGACCTTCAGACGTTTGTTTGGCGGTCCATGAACCCATAAACACAGGTATACGAAATAACCTTTGTAGTGTGTAGTCTGTACTATTACTATGAAGAGGTAGGTTGTAAGTTTGTTAGTTTGTAAGAGGCAAACTCTGAAGTTAGGTACTGATCCGATTTTCGTAATTCTTTCACTGCTAACACTGTTTGATCACGCTAAACCTTCTTAAGCTAGCTGATCTGTTCAAGGTTTAGTGTATAAGTCCTTTTACCATCTAGGTATAGTACCTAAGTACCTAGATGATTTATAGGTATCTACAGTGTTAGGACCATTTTTCCCTTCACAAACGGGACGAATGCCCTGGACGAACTTGCCCAGCACCTATTCCATCCTCTCAGCTTAGTCGGCCTTGTCCACAGGAAAGACATGCTAATACCTGCGGAGCTGACTAAGCCGCGGGTTTTCTCACGATGTTTTCCTTCACCATTTGAGAGTACTGGTAGGCATAGCGTAGGTACATAAATTTTTCGCACAGAAAAATCCATTGGTAGGCACACGACCGAATTTGAACCCACGACCAACTAGACCACCAGTGCTCTCACTGTGCACTCAAGGTTAAGTGAAGTAATATTTAAACAATATGAACAATAGCTAGGTATATTTACCTGAAGTGATCATTTTCCTTGTCGGGTATCTGTAAAGTCTTGACCCAAACGAGATTGCAGTCACAATTCCATCGGTTACCTTGAAGATCTAGATGTATCAGTCGCTCGAATGGCACTAGGAGATCTTTATCCAATCTCCATAACCTTGAGTTCTTCAAAGATAAGCTTTCCAGAAGAAAATCATCAGCATCATCAAGTACTTCCCTTCCAAACGCCATCGGACTGAATTCAGTTAAATTCTGATTTCTTTCCAATTCCAGATGCAACAAGGATGGTAGAGATTTGAACGCGTATGCCGGGACTTCTTTTATAGCAATGTTATTCAGTTTCAAAACCTTTAAAGCTGGTGTATCATTGAAATCTTCCTCCTCAATCTCGGTTATAGGATTATCAGACAAGTCGAGATATTCCAACGTGAATGGCAGCTCAAAAACATCTGTTAGATTGTTGTCTGATATTATCAGTTTCCGTATATCGTAAGCGTCAACAAAGAAATTATCTGGGACGGTGGTGTTCAGACCGATCCTAGATATGCTAAGGTTTTTTATCTTGTGTGTCAGTCCGAATCCGCTGCGATCGAATAGATTAGATTCTTTTAATCTCGGACCGATGTTATTGTTGTCTAGGATCACCTCTTGCAAGTTGTTTAGAGAATGAAACGTTAGTTTTGAGAACGTTGTGAACTTATTATTCGCCAAATTTAAATATTCTAACTTCTTCATATTCCTAAATACTCCTTTATCGATATGTTCCAGTAAGTTCTGACTCAAATCTAATCGTCTCAACTCTGGTAGTTTTAACGCGTCAGTTGATATTTCTGTAATCACATTGCAGTTTAAAAATAGTACTTGCATGGTTGTAGATTCCAGTATCGTGTTTGGCTCGATGCGTGACAGATTGCTTGACGATAAGTCGAGTGAATGAATCGTATTCTGCACTGTATGATTAAATTTTAATAAACCTACATTGTATGAGCAATCGACGATTTCCCCTTGAAAATCGCCCGCATTTTTACTATTGTACCCACAGATACAAGTATCACAAATATCACTGTTCACTTTTAAAACTAGCGCGCAAATAATGAGTACTATAATGTACATTTTTCTGAACACGACTTGTCGGTATAACTGCGTTGTGTGAATGCGTTATCAACGGTCGCGAAGATATAATCTTTATCAGCGATAAATTGATTGTTGGTCATTTCACTTTCTTACTAGACTGTCTTAGATTAAATTAAACATACCAATACCTACACTCTTGAAACAATATCCGAGTTTCACTAGGCACAACGTATTAGTTCTAAAGTGTTCCACCCGCACAGATGCAACACCGTGTTTACGTTAGTCATTATTTTCTATAGAGACATGATGTAATCTATGAATACATAGTCAATTTTCCTTCTAAAGTCTCATTCACACAGAAAGCAGGTTGCAGGTCCTGTCCGCTATATATCGGCAAAAATTTTCTCTAAGTTTTTTTATCATGCAAAATTTTCAAAGTACCTACCTACTTACTTGGAAAGCGATCGAGCTAATGAGGCATATAATTTTTTCATGTTTTTTGAAGTTTCAAGAAATTATAATCGAAATATTTGAATCTAAAACACCAAAATCGTTAAACAGGATCCCATAGAATCAATATGACAAAAGTAGACCGTTATAGGTACCTTTAACTGTGATGGATTTTATTGAACTTTAATTGAATTAGAAGTAGGTATAAGTTTTCTTATGATTGAGATATGGATACGGGCGTGATATGATAATGTATGATATCATTGATTTTGTTTGTGCATACATACCTATTATCAGGCCCTTATCCCTAATGGGGTGGGCAGAGCCACAAGTAAACGCAAGAAAATTTTCAGCCACTTCTGATTTGGTCCTAAGATAGATTTGAATGAAGATGGTTGTATATGTAATAATTGTATTATAAAAAAAACTATCTTTATTTACGAAGTTTAACCGGTAAAGCGGTACCTGCCTAAAGCAGCTTTTCACGTAACTGCATCCTAGCGATATCGTCACGAGACATGATATGTAGGTGTTACCGTTATCAACATTGACCAACACGCGGATAATATCTATTTACAAATTGAAAGCATTTTTCATGTACGTTGAGTTTATTGTTTGATAAAAAATGGGTAGGGTGAGGTGGCTTTATATAGAATGAAATGAAACAAATATAATTAGATAAGTTGTTTATTTGATTATAAAAGTATTTAACACTAACCGTTTCATTTTTATAGTGTAAAAAAATACCTATTACCTACCTCATAACATATATATTGTCACGCCTGTATCCCCAATGGGGTGGGCAGAGCCACAAGTAAACATAAGAAAACTTGCAGCCACTTCTGATTTAGTCCTAAGATGGATATGGTGAACCATGGTGACCGGTGATCAGCCAATCGCCCATATAGGTGGTCCATCATGTTGGACAGGATACTATCCCTTAGTCGACTTTTACGACATGCTCGGGGAGAGAAGCAGCAAAGCATTCTATGCTTTTTCTTTACTTCCAGTCCAGCAGAGACAACCAAAATGTTAGAAGTTGTAATTACACTCTTACATACAATGTATTTTATTATAATTTTCAAACTCTCAAAGTCATTGTTAAGCTGGGTGCAGTTTCTTTTAGATGAATTAAAATTTAAAATTGATTAGAATCTTCCTGTGCGATTCGCTTGCGTGTTTCCCTTGGCGGTCAGTTCTTCGTGAGCCTGTTAACAAAACATTTGCATTTATTTCAACTTCTCATCACATCATCATCATTAGCCTAAGGAAGTCCGTTGCGTCGACAGTATGGGGAAATCCGAGGTCATAAGGAATGGAGGAAAACTTTCTTAATCAGAGTAGTCATGACGGCCTCGGTGGCGTGGCGGGCGATTGCTCGTCAGAGACGCAAGAGGCGCGGGTTCGATTCCCGCTGCGGAAGAAATGTTTGTAAGTTCTGCAAATATTTCTTCCGGGTCTGGGTGTTGTGGTACCATGGTACTCGTAGTTTCTGATACCCACAGGGAATCCTAGTGTGGGGTCAGGACTATGTATGTAACTGTTGGGTGTCTAATAAAGTAAAAATAAAGTAGTAAAGTCATATCTTCTGCTGGGCTGAGAAGTCATACCTCCTGGGCTGAGAAGTCACTTTTGCTGGGCTGAGAAGTTATAGATTTTCTGTGCTGAGACATTACCTTGATGACTAATGATGTTCTAGGCCCAGTGTTCCACAATTCACCCTTCTCGTCGACGAAGGCGGCGTCCACTGCGACCGTGTACAGTCCAGCAGTGGGCACGCTGATCAGCTGTTGTGCCGAGAAGAAGTCGCGGACCGGCGTCACCGTCTGCACGGCGGTTAAGATCGGCGGGACGTTCGTTAGCTCTACAGTCTGGAATAAAAAATGTATTATTTAAATTACAATTTCGTGAACAGATAGCTTCTCTTTGCCAATTTGTTCACAAAATTGTAATTTAAATAATCAGGATACGTTTTTATTAGGTTTTTGTCGACGTTTTAGGTTAGATTTTTGTTTACCTTTATTATACATCGAATTTGACTAGAGTATATAATAGTTTACTACTCTATAAAAAATATTAATCGTTTTAAAGTATTGCTATATTTATATAAGAAGTCATGTTACAAGACGAGTGATGAATGTGGATGGATATACTGCTAGAGAAAGGCCAAGGAAAAGATGGATGGATTGTGTGAAAGAGGATATGCGTGTGAAAGGAGTGAGTGCGGAGATGACGAGTGATAGGAGGAAATGGAGGAGGGAAACATGGTGTGCCGACCCCACCTAGTGGGATAAGGGCAAGAAAAATGATGATGATATAAGAAGGCGTCGGGCCTGAACAGTATATTAAAAGTTTACCTTCTCATTGGTTCTCGGATGTGGAGTTGCAGTCATGGTAATCTGTACTCCCTTCACTTGCCGCGGCTTCTGGCGTTTACTGCAACATAAGGTGCATCAATCTTACTAATATTATAAATGCGAAAGTTTGTGAGGATGTGAGGATGTATGGATGTGTGTGTGGATGTGAGGATGTATGGATGTGTGTGTGGATGTGACGATGTATGTTTGTGCCTCAATCACGCCGTAACGGCCGAACGTATTTGAATGAAACTTGGAATACACATAGTATGTGCTGGAATAACACTTCTCTGCTGGACTGGGAGGAAAGAAAAAGCATAGAATGTGTCCAGCTGCTTCTCTCCCCGAGAATGTCGTAAAAGTCGACTAAGGGATAGTATCCTCCAACATGATGAGATACAATGAGCAAGTATTCCCAAGGAGGGTCGGCAAGACGTCAGGCAGGCGGCCGGTCATAAAACACCTTAGCCAAAACTCTTACACCATGATTCAAGGAACATGCTGTGCCGACCCCACTTAGAGTTCGATAAGGGCAGGAAGATGATGATGAGTTATGTTACTTGGCGGGGGCGGGCGCTCGCAGCACGCCCTCCAGCTTGACGGCGAGGCGGTGCGGCAGCGGCAGCGGCGCGGGCTGCTCGCCGCTCGGCCACACCGACACCCGGCACGCGGCGCAGCACGCGCGCCCCGCCAGCACGCCGCGCGCCCACAGCGCCGGCGCCGCGCAGCACGCGCGCACCGCCGCCACCACCGCCTCCGAGTGCTGCAACACCACACCGCACCACACTTGACAACGGAACACCAAGCTGCCGGAAGGCAGCTCACACTTGTCAACAGAACTCCAAGCTGCCGGAAGGCAGCTCACACTTGTCAACAGAACTCCAAGCTGCCGGAAGGCAGCTCACTTTTACCGGACCGAAAGGACCGGTTGTGAACCTTCGAGCATAGGATCGGAAGGCGGGGTCACTACCGAGTAGACCACCAGTATGTATGTATGTTCGTATGAGCTAGTGGCCAACTCTAGTGACGGAGTTTTTAGGCCGCCTAAAGGCCTCCGTCATGGCTTAACGACTTAAAAGCCGGGACCGACTGTTTAACGTGCCGGAAGCGCTCAGCTCGTAATGCCACTTGCGGTCACCCATTCCGCTTTGTGACCGCGCATATCGTTGCTTAACTTCAACGACCAAGAACGCCTAAGCAAGCTGCGCCAGCTTCACCAATGTTTCATCCCACTCACCCGGTGCGTGATGCTGGGGCCGGTGGTGGGGTTGTCGAACAGCTTGGCCTCTATCTCCGCGAGCGCGTCGCTGGCGCACAGCGCGATGCGTTCCTCCAAGGAGCGCGCGGCGGGCGCCTTGCTGGTCGGCTCCTGCCGTTCTTGCGTCGGAGACGTGATGCGCTCCAGCAGCTGCGAGAGCTGGTTGTATGTGTGCTGAGAACTGCTCGTTGGTTAAGAAGTATTAAAGAAAAATTTGGATACAGAGAAAACTGTTTTGTTTTTGTTAAAAAAATAAAAAAGTTTCGACATAAACGATAAAGGACGGCACGTGTCTTGTGTGCTTTGATGAAATTTTGACATTTGACTTATGACAATTTGAGACGAGATGGTGACGTTAGACCCTATAATCATTAATTTCCCTGCCCTTATCCCACTTTATGTGGGGTCGCCACATTTATTCCTCTTCCATTACCCTCTGTCAGAAGTCATCTCAACGCTCACTCCTTTCTTACTCATGTCCTCTTCCACACAGTCCATCCATCTTTTCTTTGGCCTACCTCTACCCACATATCCTTCCACATTCATATCTAACACTCTTTTCCTCACATGACATTCTGCCCTTCCCATGACATGTCCATACCACGCTAACCTATTGCTCCTTAACTTATCCGTCACTGGCGCTACCTGCAGGCTCCTAGGGACCTAGACTCTATGTTACGTTAAGTAGAAACGTCGATGATCGAATGTAGCAGTAGTAGCTCAGTAGCGTTGAAAAGGATACATATAGAAGTGTCTGAGGGTAGAATCGTCGGCGTGGAAGGCGGTGCGAGCCAGCGCCTCGTAGCGCTGCGCCACGCTTTGTAACGCACGCGCCGCCTTGCGCAAGGCGGCTGCGCACGCGCCGGCCTTCGCAGCCGGGTCCCGAGCCGCCTGGAGGGATACATGATCATCACTACATAGTATAAAACAAAGTCGCTCCCCGCTGTCCGTCCCTACGTATGCTTAGATCTTTAAAACGCCAGTGCCATCAGACTACCTACAATATCGAAGCTTTCGATACCGCGTCGAGGGTTCCCTTTCAAACCTCTCACGCCCTCTCTTGTTCCCGCTGTACACCCCGTATCCGTCAAGTGGAGATCACCCTATTCGCTGATGAACAACTCGAAATGTGAATAAGGCTGCAGCGTGCCCTCAATAACCTAGGTGCATGGCGCCATCAGCAAGCCTCCCCCCGCAGCCCGCACCACCTCCCTCGACTCTATATATACCTGTGCGTGCGCGTGAGCGATCGCAGGCGGCGGCTGCGTGCAGAGCGCGCGGGCGGCGCTGGCGGCGCGGGCCAGCGCCATGAGCGCGGCGGCGCGGAGGGCGAGCCAGGCGGGCGCGGGCGCGGTGCACGCGCCGCAGCCCCCGCACCCCGCGGCGCACCACCCCGCCCCGCCGCAGCCCCCCGCCCAGCCGCGCGCGCTCTCCCACCGCGCGCTCGCCGTCTCCAGACCTGTTATACCTGGAAACCAGCGGCCCTCAGAAACTTCAAGTGACAAGTTCACCAAACAAAACCACACTTATTACTATATAAAAGACTGGAGGGTGCATACCTTATAGCATGTACACTAAGAAAGGATTTTTGAAGTTGCAGTGGAATTTAGAGGTGTCAAGGCTGTTCAAACACGAGATGCACCCTCAAGAGTGCTACGCGAGTGGAACCGCGGGCGTGTCAAGTGCACGAAAAGACCTTTCACAGTGGTTCGAAAGAAGTAGTGACACGACAAGTACCTTCTTCCAGCAGTATGGCGTCTGCGTCGGCCGCGCGGTGCAGCGCGGTGAGCCACCGCTGAGCCGCCTCCGAGGCCGCCACGCTCTGCAGCTGCCACAGGATGTACGCCCCCAGGCTCACGTGCCCGTACCTGCAACCAAATATTCAAGGACATCTAAGTTTTCATAAATAAAAAAACCTTTATTCTACTACTTTATCTTCATTGCATAATCATTTTATTATCTGACGGCCTCGGTGGCGTGGCGGGCGATTGCTCGGCAGAGACGCAAGAGGCGCGGGTTCAATCTCGCTGCGGAAGAAATGTTTGCATGTTCTGCCAATATTTCTTCCGGGTCTGGGTGTTGTGGTACCATGGTACTCGTAGTTTCTGATACCCACGACACAGGGGATCCTAGTGTGGGGTCAGGACTATGTATGTGACTGTTAGGTGTTATTTATTTATGGAGTTGTACAAGAGACAAATACCTCACAATCTTCACCGCCCAACTTTGTCGTCAACGAAAAGGTCCAAGCGTGTATATAATGTTAGTTTAGTTTAATTTTACTTCGTTTTTCTATTTAAGTTTCTATCCTTGGTTGCCTGGCAGAGATCGCTTCTAGCGATAAGGCCGCCAATTGTTTATACCATTATTTTTATAACTTCCATGTTTTTTCTTTAAAAAAACAAAGATGTAGGGTCTGTAACCTAGTATCTTGTAGGTTCGTTGAGTAAAATAGTCAGTTAAAGGTTCTAAAGAACTAAAGAATTTGTGCGGTTTGCACAAACCGTACAGTATACAATAAAGTGTTATCATATCTTATGTTACCTGAGTGCTGCGCGAGCCACTCTGTACCGCACCCAGCCGTCGGCGGCGTCGATGTCGCGCAGCAGGTGTTGCTGCCAGGCGGGCGACAGCTTACCTGAGTGCTGCGCGAGCCACTCTGTACCGCACCCAGCCGTCGGCGGCGTCGATGTCGCGCAGCAGGTGTTGCTGCCAGGCGGGCGACAGCTTACCTGAGTGCTGCGCGAGCCACTCTGTACCGCACCCAGCCGTCGGCGGCGTCGATGTCGCGCAGCAGGTGTTGCTGCCAGGCGGGCGACAGCTTACCTGAGTGCTGCGCGAGCCACTCTGTACCGCACCCAGCCGTCGGCGGCGTCGATGTCGCGCAGCAGGTGTTGCTGCCAGGCGGGCGACAGCTTACCTGAGTGCTGCGCGAGCCACTCTGTACCGCACCCAGCCGTCGGCGGCGTCGATGTCGCGCAGCAGGTGTTGCTGCCAGGCGGGCGACAGCTTACCTGAGTGCTGCGCGAGCCACTCTGTACCGCACCCAGCCGTCGGCGGCGTCGATGTCGCGCAGCAGGTGTTGCTGCCAGGCGGGCGACAGCTTACCTGAGTGCTGCGCGAGCCACTCTGTACCGCACCCAGCCGTCGGCGGCGTCGATGTCGCGCAGCAGGTGTTGCTGCCAGGCGGGCGACAGCTTACCTGAGTGCTGCGCGAGCCACTCTGTACCGCACCCAGCCGTCGGCGGCGTCGATGTCGCGCAGCAGGTGTTGCTGCCAGGCGGGCGACAGCTTACCTGAGTGCTGCGCGAGCCACTCTGTACCGCACCCAGCCGTCGGCGGCGTCGATGTCGCGCAGCAGGTGTTGCTGCCAGGCGGGCGACAGCTTACCTGAGTGCTGCGCGAGCCACTCTGTACCGCACCCAGCCGTCGGCGGCGTCGATGTCGCGCAGCAGGTGTTGCTGCCAGGCGGGCGACAGCTTGCCGCGCAGCGCGGCCGCCGCGCGCTCCTGCAGGAGCACTGTGCAGGCGAGCACGAGGGCCGTGCCGTCGTCCGAAGGATTCTCTATGCAGCCTTGGCTGGAACAGAATATAGACTTACCCCCGAATACTCAAACGCATCTCAGAGTTGAGCACGTCTCAAGTGACGAGTTTTTGACAGATTTTCATCAAAAACTGTCGCTTTGAGACTTGCTCAAGTCTGAGTCGCGTTTAAGTATTCGGGGGTTAATCAGAGATACTATATCCTACTATAATGTGAATGTTTGTGAGGATGTTTGTATGTTTGTGCCTCAATCACGCCCAAAGGACTGAACGGATTTGAATGAAACTTTGAATATACATAGTACATGTGCTGGATTAACATATAGGTAATTTTTTATCCGCGTACCACGCGAGTGAACCCGCGGCCGGCAGTTAGTATATAAGTATTTTATCAGTCATCCGGTGCCCACAGTACAAGCTTTGCTTAGTTTAAGGCTAGATGGCGCTGTGTGAAATGTCCACAAATATTTATTTATTATTTAAAAGTCTGATGACAAAGGCTCACTTCACTGCTACACACTAGTCACTGCAGTATCGTCAGGGAAAACTCCTCTTATTATAGGACTATGGATGTGATTGTTGGGTGTTATTTTATTTATTTATAGGTACCGTTGCATGTCGGCTATGACTTCTCTCGGCGGCTGCACAGCCCTGGGCGGGCAGTGCGGCGCCCCCGCCAGCGCCGCCAGCGCCTCCAGCAGCGCGGCGCCGCGCGGGCCGGCTGCGCCAGCGCGGCTCGCGCTGCGCCAGTTGATGCCGCGCAGCTGAGAACTGACTACCACGCCGGTGCGGGCCGTGTACGAAACCGGCTCAGCAGTGCTCAGCTTCACCTGTAACAACGCCCTTATTTAGACACAATTTACTTCTCTGCAGATAGATTATTATTATATAGGCTTTATTACTAAATAGATAATATAATAGTAAAGTCGACTAAGGGATAGTATCCTCCAAATAAGCAAGTATTCCCAAGGAGGGTTGACGTCAGGCAGGCGGCCGGTCATAAAACACCTTAGCCAAAACTCAATGATCCTAGGAGCATGCTGTGTCGACCCCATATAAAGTGGTAGAAGAGGGCGCGAGCGAAGTCGCGGGAGGAAGCTAGTAAAACATATTTTCCGAAACTTTACTTCTTTAAAATTTAAACTTTAAAATGAGATCTTCAAACCATACTCAATATATCTAAATAATAGGAGCACAAAACTGATGAAGATTTTCACCAGGCACTGCAGCGCGACTCTTAGCGGCTTGAGATTGTCGCCTGCCTCCGCGCCGGTCGCGATCACCAGCGACTCTAGCGACAACATCAGCTCCGACCCTTCCACTGGCAGACTCTCCTCGTAGCTGAGGATAAAAATGTATACTAATTATAAATTTTGTTCCCGACAATATTATTGTTCAGCGGCGCCGAACACGCTGGTCATTCAAGTAATTTCGTTTAAACTAGTGGCCAGCTCTTGTGACAGAGTTTTTTGGCTGCCTAAAGGCCTCCGTTTAAGTTAAGATTCTTCTAGGCCATGGAATAAACGAGTTTTTGAATGGAAACGTATCGCGGTACGCCCTCCGGCTAGTAACGATCTGCTGCTGGCTGCTGGCAGAGACAGGATGCGTCAAGCCAAAGATAGGGCGTGAAGGCGCTCATTAGGGAGGCCTATGCCCAGCAATGGACTGCTATAGGCTGATGATGAGGTATGGGTGGTTCTCTCACCAGTGTACAACGATGGTGGTGAGGATGTGAGCGGCGGTGGCGGCCTGCGTGAGGTCGGTGCTGAAGGCCACTTCGCTGCAGTACCGCCGCAGGGCACTCGTAGTGCCGGCCTGCGGCGAGCCGGCCGCGGCGCAGATAGCCGGGCATTCCACTAGCGCCTGCCAACAGATAACATGCTGGTAACATAAAATGTAATAATAACATTATGAACAATGTTATACTGTTTTTAATGTGAATGTTACAATGTACAATGTTGTCTTAAACAAACAGTTACAAGATACAAAGATGACGGGTGGTAAAACGCGAGCGAAGTCGCGGGCGGTAGCTAGTTCTCTCATATAATGACAAAGAAAATCTAATATAATTCAATTTTCTTTTTTTAATTTATGTTTGAAAAAAATAAGCACATAATTATGTACTTTCAACCTCATCAGATGTAATTTCAGAAAGCTGCACTATTTGTGTGCTATTAGCAATATAATGTATGTAATGGAGTTAAAAAGTAGTTTCATGTGATCTATGTGTTGTATAGATAACAGCTTCAACCTGCATGACTTTCTCCCGAAGAGAGGCATGTTCTCTATGGGAGACCAGGCGCTCGATGCAGGCGGGGCTCCACAGCGCCGCGTGGCGCGCCAGATGGAACAACCCGGAGAGCGCCGCGCGCCGTACTAGCGCCCTAGGGTCGTCTGACGCTATGCTTAGAAGGAGTTCCACCTAAAAAGTAATGTTTGTACGTATTTAGTTTCAGAAGCGTGAAGGAAATCATCGTGAGAAAACCTTAGTAGTTTGGTTAGACATTCTTGATTGATCGTTGAAGTTAAGCAACGTTGTGCGCGGTCATAATTTGGATTGGTGACCGCAAGGGCCATTACAAGCTGATCGCTTCTGTGCTTTGGAGGGCACGTTAAATTGCCGGTCCCGGCTTTTAAGTCCTTAAGCCATGACGGAGGCCTTTAGGCGGCCTAAAAAACTCCCGTCTCAAGAGTTGGCCACAGAACTTACTTCATCTGTTGGTTTCTGCCCAAATGCCAGACAGTATACAGGCTAGGTAAAATAACTGTATGTCTCGTTAAATGGGCACTTACTTGGTCTGGCACATGCACCACAGTGTCAGCTGCTATGTGTGTGAGAGCACTGATGGCAGCCCTCACCAAGTTAGTTGACGGGTACTTTTCCAATAGTAAATGTAGAAGTTTCAGCACTCCTTGTGCTCGGACAGCTAGAAAGAATAAAAAAAACATTTTGGGCAGACTGGTTCTCGAGTGAAGACCGCATTTCGGCAAATGTAGTGTAGGGCGCCTTGTAGCTAGGTGGGCCGATGATATTCGTAAGGTAGTGAGCAGCGATTCGAGGAAGAGAGCTGAAGAGTGGCTCAGTGGCGTGCGTGGGAGAGGCCTATGTCCAGCAGTGAACTGATGTGGACTGAGAGTCAAGATACTACTAAAATTGCATACTTACTTTACAACATACTTTTCAGGCAGCAATATATGTCAAATATACTTATTTATTCCTCCAGTATTATTGAACTATTTTTTGAGATATCTTGTTAGGAACTTACCACCGCCGTGGACCGTCCTGAGTGCTCGCACAAGCTTGACTCTTCGATCGGCAGCAGTGCTCTCACACTCCACCATTTCAGACAGTTTGTTGGACATTGCCACTGCAAATGCACTGAAAAACCACAGAACAGGAGTAAAAGTTGATGTTGATGATGTTGATGATGTTCAGGCAAACTGGAGATACAATTGATGTAAACAAACAGTGCATACCTCACTTAAAACTTACTTCTTCATTACATTTTAACTTTTAAGGAAAAACTTATTTTTGTTGTGAGAAGTGATTTCATCGTAATAAAATAAAATATGCGACGGTTTGTTTACATAAATTACATCTTAGGCTCAAATATAGTTGTGTCATTAGTTATTTTAAAGCAGTGTGGTGAAAGGAATTAAAGTGACTCAAAGGCTCCTTAGCAGTAGTTATACTATAATTTTATTGTTGTGTAAAGTAGCATAATTTCAACAGAACTTACTTAGAATGAGCTGCAAATCTAGTGGTTGCGTAGATAGCAGCATCAACTTCCACATTGTCATGGCTGTCCAGGCCTCTTCGAATGGCGTGATGGACATTCTGCCTCTCAGGTATAATCCCCGCAACTGCACCGAGGGTCCTCAACGCCAAAGCCCTCGCCACTGGGTCGTTTGAATGTAATACGCTAAAAACTCGCCTCAAAAACTCATCCACGTTCAATATCTTATCCAAGTGCTTCTCACTCTGCTGGCAAACACGAAGCACCCACAGCCGCAAGAAATTGTTGCCCATTCGAAAAACATCGGCCAACTTCAGAAATGACGAGTTGATTAGAATAGGAAAAGGGTACTTTTCGAACAAGCGCGGGAAGCGGACTATAGCTTCGCACTGTTCTCCAACTTTTCCTGACCTCAGTCCTGAAAAAAATAAGATACTTTTATAGGTAGTTATTTATGTTTGTTGTTGAGGTTATAAAGATTTGTTTACCTTTATCTAATTCAGTCAGAGCCGAGTTAGCGTCTTGTTCGGGTTCACCAGAATTATCATTGAAAGTATTCATTCTGACACCAATCATAGTAAGATCAGCGATTTAATTTTTGTGTTTTCTTTCATGTACACAAAACGTAAACAAAGAGACGTCCGCTTTCCTCTCCTTCTCTTCCAGACAGAACAGACAGATCTGACAGATACAAATTATTGACACAGTTGACAGTATTTGATTGACAGTGGCATTTGTAAGTGACAGCTCGGGCGATATGGGAAACAAGGAAACGGTACTATCTCAGACTCGGTGTATTTATTGTTCCGAGCGGTCTCCCTTTATTAAAAGTTACCTACTATAAGCTCGGTTGCAGCGCAGCAAGTCTCGGTACATAACTCAGTAGGATAGGTATATAGAAGAGGTAAGTACCTTTATGGAAACTTTCGGATGATTCCGCCATATATCCAACATGTAGTAAAATAAGACCGGTCGAGTGTGATTCATCTTGCAAGCCCAAGACTTCCGAACATTCAGATTTGGCCCAATTTTGGTTCAAAGACCTAAAAATCAAACACAAGGAGTGGTACTGAGATGATGTGGTAGGAGAAGATGGAAGAGGGAAACATCTTGTGCCAACCCCACCTATGGGAAGGAAAATGATGACGTGAACTACAGAAAGCCATCATGGCCGGAATTAGTTCACTTCATAAAATATAGATGTCACTATTTTAAAATCTAGGCATAGTTAATTTTAATTCCAAATATTGGGCTTTGTTCTTTTAAAAAAGTTCTAACCACATTGTTTAAGTAGTTAATATGGATTTCAGTAAAATAACTAATATTATGGAGGTACAATCTGTACATCGTCGTCACGTCGAGCATCAAAATACCTCGAGTCATTTTCTGAACTACCTACGTGTAACAAATTACCGAGCTATTTTATTACATTTAACTAAAACGATATCCTCTGTATTTAGCTAACTCCCGGCTCAGTTGACAAAGGTAAATTCACAGGGGCAAATTACACCGTGTAACAGTAGCCGTGTATGCCGCCATTACCTACTGGAATTACGAAATGGCGGATTGGCGGGAACCTGTCATTAGGATCGTGCTAAATTGGGTAGGTTTGTTTCGGAGAGGTGAGAATATTCTAGGTGTAGGTACACACTCGTACAAAAGTCTGGTCTTGGTAAGACTGGCTACTGAAGGAACTTACAATCATCATCATCATTTCAGCCTGATATCACCCACCTTTATATTTTGCAAGCCTTGTTGGTCCTGTGCGTTTCATATCGTGAAGGAACTTATTTGTCGTTATTCCTAGATATAGGTACCGGCGATCGATGAAGAAAAATTGAAGGTGGATAAAAACAAAAGTTCACCACAAGTTAAGAAAGATACCTTTAATATTTTAAGAGGTTGTGCAAGCTATAGACGACTAGACAAAAGCTTCCTTTATTATCGACTCATTACCAGACTGATCCTCCTTCCGGGTTGAACAAAGACGTGTTTTGCCAATACTTATTAAAAAAAAAGTAATTTCCTTTGTACGAAACACGCAAGATATCGACGCCGGACGTGCTACGGCTAATCCTCGGTGAGTATTAACCTCATTTGACACAGAGAATTTCTATGAAATCTGTGTTTATTTAACCAAAACCACCCTCTAAAAGCTAAATACCTTAAAGTGATCAACATAAAGTTCAAATTGCTCCAACAAAAGACATCAACGCGTGCATTTTTTATTCGACAGCTTCTGTTGTGGATCAGAAAAGCTCTCATTCATTGAAAATAATAGTTCAGGGGATTAAGGATTATGAGTATTTAAGTTGGTGGGTATTAGTGGAGTAATGACGATAAGATATGGAGCCATATGAATCACCTATTTGGGAAGATTTACTATGACTTTTGCATGGGTTTTTGAGGCATTGTCATTTAGAAGAATGTGTTTAGGATCGTGGTTTGGGATTATTTAAATGGTCCAAAGATAATAGAGATAATATTTTGCATCTCTGGTTTGACATTTGTAGGAATTATGTTAGGTATTACCTTAGTTTTTCTTAGTTGATTATAAAAATAATGGTTGAGGTAGGAAAGCCTAATATTTATTACGGCATTACAGGTGACAGTAAAATTATAAGATATGACAATGTGTTCAAAATAGGTACTTTTTACCTATCTTATTTTCTATGTGTACTAAACTGTATCACACCATTATCATATCTAAAGGCAGAACCCTCGAAACAATATGTTTATTCATCGCCAGTATAAGTATTCTACCACTAATGATATCACCATCACAAATATTTGTCTCGGACAATCCGCGATTTGCGCTAATCCCGACGCATGTAGACAGGCGCACAATGAGCCCCGGGATCCGGGATATTCCCGGGAATAAACTGACAATGACAGTGGTACAATGGTCGCCCTATCTTTATTTACTCGGAATAATACACAAATAATAAATAGTGTATGTTTTTGTGTGCAGCCGTTGGTGTCAAAATTGACGCCGTTCGATGTGTGGTGCCACCAAGGTTTTTGAATAATTTTAGGATAAGTAATAAAATTATACACATGTATTTGGAGTTAAGAAACAGTTTTTTTTCTTGTTTATGGGTTTCCCCTTTCCCCCTTGTCTCTATCAAAA
Source organism: Scotopteryx bipunctaria (assembly GCA_949320045.1). Taxonomy (NCBI): domain Eukaryota; kingdom Metazoa; phylum Arthropoda; class Insecta; order Lepidoptera; family Geometridae; genus Scotopteryx; species Scotopteryx bipunctaria. The sequence goes on from OX439449.1 coordinate 1,025,743, forward strand.
TAAAAGCACAGGTTCTGTCAGAATATAAAAAAATTACCGCTTGTTGGGATTTTCACGCACCTACGAATTTATTAACTTTCTCGTTTTTTTTATTAATGAATGTTTTAATAAAAACACGAAAGTTATTTTAGTAAATTGCATATTCCCTACTAAGGTATATCAATAAAAACATAGGTATGAACGACTACAGTGCAGCATTATAATAGTAACTTTTATAAATTCATTCCAATTCGTCAACGCATTTCACGCTGAAGTCTTGACAAAGCGCAACTTTGATCCTGCTTACTTACGAAATCTCAGCTACCCTACATAAATCCAAAAGTGGGGATTATTCCAAGATATCGATCTTTCAACGATACCACAATGCGATCACACGTCACCTACCAGCATGCGCCCGCGCCATTTGTCGACGACGCCACAAAAGCGGATTACCTCACGATGTTTTCATTAAACACCTTATAAAAATACTAGTGGGACACCCCGTGACTTTGTCAGCGTTGAGTTTATTTTTTTAGGTACATAAATTTCATCTACCCTCTGCGACCTCTAGGGGCCGAATTTCGAAAATTTATATTTAAGTCGAGGAGTTTATCAAAGTTTCATGCTTCAAAAACGGTTTCGGTTGCGTGTTGGTTCAGTCTGTCAGTCAGTCAGTGAAGCGCTCGTGGCGTAGCTGGCTTAGACGTTCTTGATCGATCGTTAAAGTTAAGCAACGATATGTGCGGTCACAATTTGGGATAGGTGACCGCAAGTGGCATTACGAGCTGAGCGCTTCCGTGCTTAAGAGGGAACGTTAAATAGTCGGCCCAGGCTTTTAAGTTGCTAAGCCCTGACGGAGGCCTTTAGGCGGCCTAAAAACTCCGTCACTAAGAGTTGGCCACTACCTCATACGAACATACATAGTCAGCGAGTCAGTCAGTCAATAGCGTAAGAGCCTGTCCAGAAAGCGCGATTTACGCGCGTGTCCATTCGCGCGTAGGCACTCGCGCGTTCTCGAGTTACTAGAGCTACATACATTCCGTCCAGATGCTCTCGCGCGTTACCTTACACGCGCGTAAAACGCTTGCAATGAGCGGGACTCTCGACTCGCTCGTTTTACGCGCGTACGCCGCGCGAGTCGAGATACTCCGGCGCCATTGCAGCGTCCAGTACTACGCGCGTGTCCGTGGCGAGTGGACGTATTTGGTTAAATATACGTATTTGGTAAAATATTACCTCAAAGTAATCACGAGTTTTTCTTCTGCAGAAACAGTATCCCGTACCACATAATTTTGACATGGAGTCAAATCTTCTTTGATCATTTCTAGTAAATCATCAAACGATGCTACTGACATCCGAAAGTAGTTAAAAAACATTTCACTATATTCTCTGAGTTTTGGGTATAAAGTTATAAACATACTATGCGTCATTCTGTCACGTAGAATGGGATGCACGTTAAATCGTCGACTTTCTCTTCGTTTACGACGTCTCCATCGACGGTATGCAAGCCACAACACAACCGCTGTATCCGAGTTCATGTTTATAACTGACCAAATCCGTCTCATCACATGCGCGCGTGAAAACGCCGCATCTGGACGCAATACAAATCAAAACGCGCGAGTGGACTCGCGCGTAAATCGCGCTTTCTGGACAGGCTCTTAAATATACGTATTTGGTAAAATATTACCTCAAAGTAATCACGAGTTTTTCTTCTGCAGAAACAGTATCCCGTACCACATAATTTTGACATGGAGTCAAATCTTCTTTGATCATTTCTAGTAAATCATCAAACGATGCTACTGACATCCGAAAGTAGTTAAAAAACATTTCACTATATTCTCTGAGTTTTGGGTATAAAGTTATAAACATACTATGCGTCATTCTGTCACGTAGAATGGGATGCACGTTAAATCGTCGACTTTCTCTTCGTTTACGACGTCTCCATCGACGGTATGCAAGCCACAACACAACCGCTGTATCCGAGTTCATGTTTATAACTGACCAAATCCGTCTCATCACATGCGCGCATGAAAACGCCGCATCTGGACGCAATACAAATCAAAACGCGCGAGTGGACTCGCGCGTAAATCGCGCTTTCTGGACAGGCTCTTAAATATACGTATTTGGTAAAATATTACCTCAAAGTAATCACGAGTTTTTCTTCTGCAGAAACAGTATCCCGTACCACATAATTTTGACATGGAGTCAAATCTTCTTTGATCATTTCTAGTAAATCATCAAACGATGCTACTGACATCCGAAAGTAGTTAAAAAACATTTCACTATATTCTCTGAGTTTTGGGTATAAAGTTATAAACATACTATGCGTCATTCTGTCACGTAGAATGGGATGCACGTTAAATCGTCGACTTTCTCTTCGTTTACGACGTCTCCATCGACGGTATGCAAGCCACAACACAACCGCTGTATCCGAGTTCATGTTTATAACTGACCAAATCCGTCTCATCACATGCGCGCATGAAAACGCCGCATCTGGACGCAATACAAATCAAAACGCGCGAGTGGACTCGCGCGTAAATCGCGCTTTCTGGACAGGCTCTAAGAGTTTTATATATTTACACTAGGTACACAACGATCCATTAAACGTTATGGCGACCAGCTAACAGCTGTGAACTAGTGTTGTAAATTGACGAAGCGTGATGTTATAACGACTCAACACTTCTGAAGATTTGGAGCAATCTGATTTGAAATCTAGCGGTGTGGGCTGGATACTTTTAACGTGTTGCGAAAGCGAGCTACTAAATGATTGTGTAGGTAAGTACTTCGATGATTGCATTGCATAAAGATGGGTATCTTATCCTATTTCCTATTACTAATCCATCCTACTAATATTTATTGGTTCTGTGACACTAATTCTGTTTCGTAGAGGGTGCTACGAAGCTCTACGATATTTTAGTGTCACCATAAACATGACCAAATAAATTAAAGTCTAGTGATTCCCAGTTCAGTGGGATAATAAAGGTAGTGAATAAATAAAACCGTTCAAGTGCGAGTCGAATTCGCACACAAAGGGTTCCGTACCATCGTCTATGTTTCATAAACGCCACCCTATTCAAATCAAGCAAAATATGCAAAACGAAAAGCGAACCCGTTAATTTTTAATTTTATTATTATTTTTACACAAAATAGTAAATTTTAGATCGTTTGAAAAATAAATACACAAAAATACTACAAAAAAATGTGCAAAAAGTTACTTAACTTCAATGATTGATAAAAATCGATTAAGAACGTTTTTTCCTTGTATGGAGGGGGGTCCTCTTTTAGTTTATTTTTATTATTTGTTGTTATAGCGGCGATAAAAATTCATACTCTGTGAAAATTTCAACTCTCTACCTATTACGGTTCATGAGATACAGCCCACTGATGGACGAACAGCGGAGGCTTAGTAATAGGGTCCCGTTGGCACCCTTCGGGTACGGAACCCTAAAAAGTGCATTACACAAGAGAAGGGCTTCAAACGTGCCTAATCAGCTTGCTTCCCAAGAACTTCAATAACTCCACTGATACAATGGAAGACACTTTTCAATTGTGTCTATTGTCTGGGATACCTTGTAGACATTTTTAAGAATGTCATGTAAACAAATTACGGAAGTTTGTTGCATACTTACAAAATTGCTTTGTGAATGGAAAAGTAGGTGAAGAATAAAAAATATGTATGTACAATGTTTTTTTTTGCCTAGGTAAATATTTGACTATTCTTATGTGAAAAAGGTGTAAAATAAAACCGGTCATGTGCGAGTCGAATTTGCACACGAAGGGTTCCATTCCATCGTACTTTAAAAAAATATTCTTGTATAGATCCTCCTTAATTCATTATTTGTGGTTATAGCGGCAATATAACTAAACGCTATGAAAATTTCAACTCTACCTATTACAGTTCATGCTCAGACTATACAGATTTTTATAATGATGTAGAAAAATATCGAGTGATTTATCTGAAAATATTGAAATGCGATTAGATCTGAGAGAATATCGACTATGCAATTATGCATATCGTCAATGGAAAGGGGAAAACGCCAAAACGTCAAAATTGAACTTCGACGACGTCATTAGCGTTTTTTTCTCGAAAATTTCGCTTTGGCCCTTTAGCGATTTTTTTCTCTTTCTAGTCACCATTGGATGTTTTTTTAATTTATTTTATTAATTTAGCGCTTTGCGATCACATCAACTAGGTATATAAAACAAACAAACATAAACAATGTAAAAGTTAATCCTTAACTAACTATATGTCCGCTGTGTGAACCTTTTCTTGCACAAGCAACGCTTCAAAAGATAATGACTTCGCGCGCAAACTTTGACAATGCCATTGTATCTACAATTTTGATTAAAACAGTATTCTATAATTCTAGGTAACTTTTAAAAGCAGAACTTACGTTCACATGTCAACTACGATGAAAAATGTGTGTTCCTACTTCTCAATAGCACTTCGTATTAAATGTTATCGTGAACGTGATCTCGATAGGACACGCACTGTGGTTCGTGTAACTATGTAACTACAGTTTTGTTACATTCATCTACTGGTATAATACTAGTAGATGTGCTAGCAATTTATTTTAGTTTTGTAAAGAACAATTACCTACCGTTAAATACAGCTAGGTATTTTTGGGGCCTCGAATCAGAGCATCGAATAATTTAATCTTTATTGCTCTACGGAATAATAGTACTAGTTACATATTTTACAACTGGTAACCTTTATTACCACCAGTTCTTATGCGCCTATAATCCTACTAACTAGAGTCCAACTAATGATAATAAATCAGAAAGGAGATATTTCACAAATGTATGGGACCTAGGCCGTCGGTGTACATTTGTATAAACATAGCTAAATATATGTAAAACCTTTTCCCATTGACATTTTTGTATTATTTCCTTTATATCAGGCATGTCCCTAAAATGCCTAACATATATTGCTAATATCACGAACGGCAATACAAAACATAAAACAGTATAAAATAGAGACTTTGACAAGTATGTTAGACGAGTATAAGAAAAGGACAGCAATACTTAAGTAGGTACTGTCAAATGCTTAGTGTATTTATTGTTCTGAGGTATTTATTGTTCCGAGTTAAAAATACACCACAGAATCGACTCCACTATATGAAAGTGGTAGCCTGTAGTAGCATATTCTAATTCTTCTTGTACAATTTTTTTATCTACTATCAGACACATCTTTAAAACCCAAAATGGTTCGGTCTAATTCCTCCAGACAAGGGCCATTGTGATCGAATCATGAACCAGCATCACATTACTTGTAAACTGAGCATACCCACATAAGTATAGGAATCTCAATTATTTGTGGCCACGGGCCCTGTAACTCTCAGGTTACAGTATTGTGGAATTGAACATTTACCTGCAGAACAGATATAATCAGATTATTTAATATCCTGATCAATGTAGATAGTTTTAAAAATAGTTTTTGAACAAATAAAATATCTTATTTTTTTCGAAATGAATAGCTTCAAAAGCAAATTCAATGCGGATGAAATCGCGGGAAACAGCTATTCATTACAATACAGTAACTTAGGTATGTCTTTCCTTAGATGTAATCTACCTTTCCGACTTTTATAATCTGTTTAGCAGTTTTATTGCAGTAGACTTGCAAATACCAAGCCAGAAATAATTATTTGAACTATTAGAACTTTGAATTCGGTTTTTAAAGACGTGTCGAAGACAGTTTCATGTTGAATTTTGCGAAAAAACGTCAGGAATTATAACTTTCGAGCTGATGGTAAATAAAGTCTCTGCTCTATAACGGCCGACAGACTTATTGTACTAAATCTCCAACTGTGTATCATTTGAAAACTTCGCACCCTACATCTGTCAACTAGAAATAAAATGTAATATCGGCCATTTTGCCGGAAACCTGCCTACCCCCGGCACTGTTCCATTGTCACTCGTAATTATGTAGCGGGACGCCATATTGTCGTGGGGTGTGAAAGTTACTTTTAAATATGATATTTTAGTAATGTGATTCGGGAATGTATGACGGGGGGCGAAATTGGGTTATACTCTTTTGTTGTTAGCTTTCATTGACTTTTTCTTCACTGGCGGCCCTGAGGTATGATTGTGGTCTTTAGTAAAGATTCTTTAACCTTTATGTGCAAATTAGACCACTAATTTTAAACCAGATTTTGGGAACAGACAAGGCCAATACCTACGACAACAATGTAAGCTTTATTTAAAAATGTATATAATTTTAAATATGTCCAGTAAATCATTCTAATTTGTAAATCTTAAAGAATATTTCAACAAAATGTCAACTTGCATAATGAAAGTGATGTTAGATAATGTGAGTTTTAGATAATCCCGCAGATATCGAAGACGGAAACAGGAGATTTTTAGGGTTCCGTGGGTAATTCGTTAATTTATTTAAACTCTGTAAATCGATGCCCGATCGTTAGCTAAACAAGCGGCGTCGGGTTACCTACTAACGCAGTTATTTCGCCCAATTACCCCCATTAGAGGATAATTCCGGAACAAACCGGTTTAGTTGATGTAAAACCGCTTTTAACTAGTTTTGGGGGAGGAAAACTCGCTTTAGGAAGGTGTTCTATCATTTCGGAATGTAACTAGTAGCTATGTCATCGGCGGTAAGATTAAAAATATCGGTTAAGAATCTACCTACCGTAATCCTTTCATTACACTGGTTTTTTGCCAGTCTTACGAGCTCGCCATAAAATGACACGCAATTAAATGTGCATACGTTAACCATGTTAGTAATTAGATTTTACAGTACATAGGGCATGTAAGGGGTGCCGTTCTGCTGTGTCAATTTTGGCACTCTCAAATCAGGAGTGAAGTGAATTTTAAGTGTGCTTCACCCTCGATTGCGTAGTCATTTACCATCAGGGGAGATGTCGGTCTAAAGGTCCTCCATTTTTTGGGGAAATTGTTTCTACATTCGTTTCATCTTGTGCCTTTTATTTTTATGGCCTTTTTATCACCTCAGCGCGATATTGATGCGCGTTATAAACAATTCATACAAAGCGTAAACATCACTAATATTAGACTGGTATAATGGAAATTAAACGAAATTATAATAGTAATTTATTTATTTCAGACTCACAGATCCAGAGTTATTACACAAAACAAAACAAAATACATTTTTTTTCCATAAAAAATGTATAGCCCTTTTCGACATAACAACGTTGCTATGGCAGTGAACGATACGACGTCCATTAGTAGAATATTGGAACCGGGCTATATAAATGATGCTTGTAATGTGACGACCTCTGTGGCGTGGCGGGCGAGTGCTCGGCTGAGACGCAAGAGGCGTGGGTTCGATTCCCGCTGCAGAAGAAATGTTTGCTTGCAGGTTTTTTTTTAGTTAGTATTTTTGACAAAATTTGCTTTAGGTAAAATTTCACCCATAGACCATCTTGGTACCTCTTACCTGGTAACTCTTAGAGGCATTTACGCCTAGTTTGGGCCTCGCCGACAATTGACTTTTAAAAATGTAATCTCGTGTATCAATTGAATACGAAAAAAAAAATGTTCTGCCAATATTTCTTCTGAGTCTGGGTGTTATAATTATTATGTATTATAAGTGTGTATTTACAAAAAAAAGTAAGTATTCTATCAGCCATCTGGTGTCCATAGTACCTACAAGCTTTGCTTAGTTTGGGGCTAGATGGTGCTGTGTGAAATGTCCTCAAATATTATTATTATCTTACTTATATTATAAATGCGAAAGTTTGTGAGGATGTTTGAATGTTTAGATGTTTGTGCCTCAATCACGACTAAACGGCTGAACAGATTTTAATGAAACTTGGAATATACTTAGTAAATGTACTGGATTAACATTTAGGCTATTTTATATCCGGGTACCATTCGAGCGAAGCCGCGGGTGGCAGCTAGTATTATATAATGTATCATAGCCGACTGAGCTGTTACCTGCAGCTGACAACGGGAGGCGTCGGCGCGTGGTAATGGACGACGATCCGCTTAGGACGTGTCCAAGGCGTCCGAGCGAGATGTGACTCGGAGCGTAAGCTGTGGACCGAAGCGATTAATCTACACTCATCAGCAAAAAAATCGACTCAAACTGCACGCTTGCGTTCAAAAATCTGTAGCGCAAAATGTAGTAGGGGTGAGGGGGGGGGGGGGTGCATTGAATCACTTTTTATTTACAAAGCCTTAACTCTATTAATATTACCGTTTGCTACGGCCTTTAGATAGCCCGACTGTTTCTTTTGTATTTTGTAAATTATATTTGTAATAGTTGTAAGTTTCTTTCTGTTAATAAAGTTATTCTTGTTAATTAATACTAAGGTTGGTTTTTACTTGCTTTGTGCCAAACGTAGGTTGGTGTTTTAGCTACAATATTGTGTGATAAAATCGTCAATATAAAAAGCGTGAGTTATTAGGTTTTTACAAAAACTTGGAAAGTTATCCACTGTGCCCCGTGATAGGGGCACAATGATAGACTGGGGGTACTAAGGATCACAATGGGGTGCAGTGGATAGTTGCCTTCATTTCTCAAGTAGTTATTGTAGGGGCACTATGAATCTAAAGCAACATGAAACACCAAGAACCTGAGCAAAAAAATCGACTCGTAACTGCACGCTTGCGTTCAAAAATCTGTAGCGCAAAATCTAGTAGGTACTCGTAATTTATTTTTGTTTGTAAAAACGTAAACGAGATCTTATCTTCGAAACGATGTATAATATGGTGACAATTCTCGCATGCATTAACAAAGTACTGTGATTTGTGAACAACCTTTTTGCGCTTGTTTACAATAGCGCTCATTAAGGGCTACCAGATGTGGCTGTAGATGTGCTACTGATTATTTACCTACTAGACCACTAGTAACGATGCAGTTATGCAGTGTATCAGCATGCATCGATGAGCAGTCAGCTGTTGTCTTCAGCTGACAACGGGAGACGTTAGCGCGTGGTAATGGACGACGATCTGCTTAGGACTTGTCCTGAGGTGTCCGAGCGTGATGTGACCCGGCACGCAAGGTGTGAGCTGAAGCGAGTAAACTAACCCCCGAATACTCAAACGTGACTCAGTTGAGTACGTCTCAAGTCACGGTTTTTTGACAGTTTTTGATGAAAATCTGTCAAAAACTCGCCAATTGAGATGCGTTTGAGTATTCGGGGGGTAAATGTCATATTTCAATTTAATATCTTTACTTTAGGCGTAAAAGAGTAACAAATATCCATACGTCCATACATACAAACTTTCGTGTTTATAATATTAGTACTTAGGACGAGTAATAAGCGGACATAGCCCATGTCTACCAATCCCGTATTCACAGGTAAATAAATAAATAACACCCAACAGTCACATACATAGTCCTGACCCCACACTAGGATTCCCTGTGTCGTGGGTATCAGAAACTACGAGTACCATGGTACCACGACACCCAGACCCGGAAGAAATATTTACAGATCATGCAAACATTTCTTCCGCAGCGGGAATCGAACCCGCGCCTCTTGCGTCTCTGCCGAGCAATAGCCCGCCACGCGACCGAGGCCATCGGTGGTGAGGAGTCGTTGAATCTTACAACTGTCACCAAGGCACTTGAAGCCCGCCACAGCCTATGTCTTAGCAGCAAGCATGCCAGTATGCTTACTGGCATGCTCATACCTGCATTGTTTGACACCTTTTAACGGCTTACCTCAGATCATCTCTACTTATCTTTGCATAAATGCACTTATTGTCCGAATGACACTGGAAGATTTTTCACACAGATGATGGGGCACAATACAGCTAAGCATGCAAAGTTTTGGCATGTTTATGTGCATTTTAAAGTAGGTTCGTATTCGAAGAGCTCACCCGGATTCGTCGTCCGTTACTAGAATATTGGGACCGGGCATAGATCAATTAATAATCGTATGTCGGCGAGGCAGCTTATAAACTTTTTACGCTCGTTCTAAAACGGATTTTTGGAATAAACCCGCACACATCCATTACAAAATCCCAGCAGATTAATTAAACCCTCTGCTTGTTTACATTCGGTTGCGATAATCACCCTCGTGGATCTGTCAATCAACTGGCTAAGCGGATTGGCCACACCGCTGCTTCCCACTCACAGCTTGACTTTGGTAATCTTTCGTCGTAGTATGGGTAAAGAAGTTTTGGATAAGAAATTAATCAATATTCCGATAAAAATTAAGTAAAATAAATAGATATTTATGGACATTTCACACAGCGTCATCTAGCCCCAAACTAAGCAAAGCTTGTACTATGGAAACCAGATGGCTAATTGTTAATTATAATTAATTGTAGGTTTAAATCAATAAGGAATCCTATTATTGTTATTTTTCAGGATTTTTCCGGTCGCAGATGACCATTGACAGAGGTAAGCGCAGAGGGCGTAACAAGAAGAAGGAACATTCTTAAAAAAATTACCTATGAGGTTTCTTAGATGTTCATAGAATCATACTAAGTAGATCAACCGAGCGAACCACACGAATCTCGGTATGAGTTGAATGTTGAAACTGTTGGTTTATTAACATCAACGGTAGGTAGGTACTTGATATCCCATTCTTCTAAACAGTGAAGTAACATAATTTAGGGCTAGTTAAATAAAAATAATAAAGACTGAAAAGGAGCGTAAATTTAATATGTATGTATGTATGTTCGTATGAGCTAGTGGCCAACTCTAGTGACGGAGTTTTTAGGCCGCCTAAAGGTCTCCGCCATGGCTTAACGACTTAAAAGCCGGGACCGACTGTTTAACGTGCCCTCCGAAGCAGGTAAGCGGTCAGCTCGTAATGCCACTTACGGTCACCCATCTCAATTTGTGACCGCGCATATCGTTGCTTAACTTTAACGATCAATCAAGAACGGCTAAGCAAGCTACGACACGAGCGCTTCTAAATACCTAATATATAAATTTAATAAATATAATGTAACTTCGAATTCAAACATTGTGTAGGTAGGTATTCCGACTTTCTAGTGAAGGAAACATCTTCGAATGTGTAGAATATGAGTAAGTTTTATTCTTTATTGAGTTCACAATCCATTTTGCAGTTTACAATTAAACTTGGGGAGCAAGTAATCGGCTGTGGGAGTGCGGTGGGCTCATCGGGTTACTAAAATAATGTTTATATTTGCTTTCAGCTTATTTTTAGGGGAATAAAGCTCACATACTGGATTTGTTAGATTATATTGATAGCTTCCGTCCGCGGCTTCACTCGTGTTGTATCAGAGTAAGATGTAACCTATTAGGTGTATTATTTTTAGGTCGTGAACTATATAGGTACTTATATTTTAGTTTTATTTAAATTATTTCAGCCGTTATGTATCTATGCGTGATTCAGCCACCAACATCCAAACGTATTCACAATTTTTCGGAGTTAGTAGCATTTAAATAATTTGAGAAGTAATGCTAAAAGTTTTAAAAATTCACAATTCAATCGTACTTTCAAACGGACACTGACTGAATAAACAAGTAGTATTTAGGTATTAAAATCAAAATAAACCTGACTGCGTAGTTTATATGGGTGATGTGGTCGCAAAGCGACAAAGCCCTTAAATAAATTTAAAAAAAAGTAGCATAGTACATTTTTGACACTTTATCGACGAATATATTTATAGACGAATCCGTCGAAACCTCATTTTGTCAAGGTTTGGACTACAGATTCAGCCAAAGGAATGCACATTCATACAATACACGAAGGTGGGTAAAAGTTGTATGTATGTACATACAACTTTTACCCACCTTCGCAGTTGGGTAAAAAAAATTAAATTCTCATACCCCGAATACTCAAACGCGGCTCAGAGTTGAGCACGTCTCAACTCACGGTTTTTTGACAGTTTCTGATGAAAATCTGTCAAAAAATCGTCACTTGAAATGTACTCAACTCTGAGATGCGTTTGAGTATTTTGGGGATAATTATTTAAACTCCAATTATGTAGGTACCCTACATTTTTTGAAATAAGAATACCACTTCGCATTCGAACACAAAATTAAATAGGTAGATTTTACATATTTGCCTAGGTATATGAATAATTGAAATGGAAAATGTAGTATGGTGTAAATAAAATGTAGTGTGTGGTGTTGTTACAAGACATTAGGCTTATTGAATGTTAATGCAACAGGGGCTACATACGGGGTGTAGCTGACATGTTTCCATTATCACTAACTTTATTTGCAAACGATTTCTGGGAAGGAACAGTTGCGATATTTTAATTTTATTATTTCTTTGTCTCTTAAGAAAACTTATCTTTATTAACAGAAAGAAACTTACAACTATTACAAATATAATTTACAAAATACAAAAGAAACAGTCGGGCTATCTAAAGGCCGTTGCAAACGGTCTATAGATAGCTCACCTAATCCAGCTCATCAGACGGTGGAAGCGTGCCCAAGACACTGGCCGCATTGCCACGCTGAATGGCAATACTGATAATATTTTATTATTTCTTAAAATTCACAAAATAAAAAAAACAATCTAATTAGCGTAAACTTATCTGATGGCCTCGGTGGTGTGGCGGGCGGGCGAGAGCTGAGAAGCAAGAGGCGCGGGTTCGATTCCCGCTACGGGAGAAATGTTTGCATGTTCTGGAAATATTTCTTCTGGGTCTGGGTGTTGTAGTATTATGTATAATAAGCATGTATTTACAAAAAAAAAATTGGTAATGAGCGAGTCGTCCGTTAGTGTGGTAATAAGAAATCGGCTAATAGTCGTGTGTGAATGGAGCCACACCCTCCGGATTATGGTTACGACGTCAAATAGCGTATGCGCTGGTTTATTTTGCTCTTGTTAATGCTTTTAACTAATGCGGTGAAAAGTGTGGTCTCGGGGCCTGAACACAACATTTTACAAATTTTACATCTGGATGTGAGGATATTTGGCGCCTAAACACGGAGTAACAGATGAACAGATTGGCATGCAACTTGATTAAAGAATAGAATAGGATTTTATTTGCAATGTGCACGTTTGCAACATGTTTTTACTCCATCGACGAATATTTAAATAGTTCTTGACACTAAATTATGTATAATTTTGACATTTTAATATTTTGACATTCTTAAATTGATTTTAGCATTACAATTTATTAGGACTTAACAATCGAATTTAATTTATTAACATTTATTTTTAATTTATTAACATTATCATATTTGCATGCCATAGACTTTGGTAGGACATAAATTGGACTGATTTATTTTTAAGACCATTATTATTTAAACACATGTGTTCAAGCAAATAAATGTCATTTATCATTTATCATTTAACGACATAAATCTACACTTAGTAGGTAGTTAGCTATTTATAAACTATATTCTAGGTTGCTACAAAACGGACCCTAACTCAGCATTATGCAGTTTGTTAAAATAAACCGCGCTGGTCTTCCATTATGACCGACTCTACAGAGCGGACATGACAAAAAAATAACAAAGTACCGATACATGCAAAAGTTACAAAGATTATAAAGATAAATTAATAATATACATTAATCTTCTTCCTTTTTTATGGATAGGGGGCAAATGAGCAAGCGGGTCACTTGATGGTAAGTGATTACCGCCGCCCACGGACACCTGCAGCATCAGAGAAGCTGCAAGCTCGTTGCCAGCCTAACGCCCGAATACTCAAACGCGACTCAGAGTTGAGTCAGTTCAGTCACGGTTTTTTGACAGTTTTTGATGAAAATCGGTCAAAAACTCGTCACTTGAATCGTGCTTAACTCTGAGATGCGTTTGAGTATTCAGGGGTTAGTTCTTCTTTTCGTATCACTAGTTTTTTCAAACCAGTGTAGTGAAAGGACTTAAAGTGCGCCTCGAAGGCTTCTTTTGTGCACTTGACACACTTGTTTCCCATCGTTTGAGAGTGGTATAACGCACATAAATTTTCTAACAGAAAATTCGTTGGTGCCCGGCCGGATTCGAACTCAAGATCTTAGGATTTAAAAGTAAGCTGTAATATACATTAGTAATATTTATTTATTACCTAGGCTACTTTTCAGTTTTCATCACAACGAATCCCCGGTCCATTTTTAAAGCAAACTGGGCCATGTTTAGGCCTAGGTACATCATTTAATTTTGCATAAATATCTTTTAGCATACCATCCTCAGTCTCCATAAACCCCAGGAGTTGTGTAACATGAAGTTACTCTGACCGCAAGTCAGTCTGCGTCACATAAACTGATCACCGGTGATGTACGCTGACGGCTGGTAATGCCGATGGAATCGCTCTTTGTTCCCCGACCATCGACCACCGCGAGCCAGACAGTCGTCAGACATTTAGGCTTGAGAAACGCTAGAAAAAACTTTGAAGTCTAAGGATATCGTACTCTTTTTTTGGCATTTAAAGGTAAGCCTTTAGTACTGCCCTCCTAATGAAGTCCTCCTCATAACGCAGTTACTAACTTTTTTGACAAAAAATAAATAAATAAGTAACACCCAACAGTCACATGCATAGTCCTGACCCCCACACTAGGATCCCCTGTGTCGTGGGTATCAGAAACTACGAGTACCATGGTACCACAACACCCAGACCCGGAAGAAATGTTTGCAGAACATGCAAACATTTCTTCCGCAGCGGGATTGAATCCGCGCCTTTTGCGTCTCTGCCGAGCAATCGCCCGCCACGCCACTGAGGCCGTTTGCAATTATAAAGAAGCAACTAACAGTGAATTTCTTCTGTTTCTGAATGGGAAACATAAGTGTTTTTTGTTAAGCGAATAGTACCCAGCTTATCAGCCATTGAAGCCCACTGGAGGCAGGAAGACCGATATACCCGTGCGCTGCATTCCGTACCTATCGGTACGCGCGTAAAACACTAAATTGCTTTCGGTAAACTGCCGTCGAACAAAGGAGCTGGCAACATTACATGAGGCTCAGGTTGTGAGAGGATGAAGGCTTTGATTATATAAATAGTAATATTTTTATTTAATTTTTTTTTGCAGAAAGAAACTTATAACTAATACAAATATAATTTACAAAATACAAAAGGAACAATCGGGCTATCTAAAGGCAAACGGTCTATAGATAGCTCACCTGATCCAGCTCATCGTACGGTGGAAGCGTTTTTATGCATACCTGCATAAAGGTAGATAGGTATAGTAAAAAAATAGGGTCACTTTTAGGCTAGTTGGTATCCCTAAATACACACACATTCTCATTTTTTAGATTATCCGTACGTCACGCACATTAAACGTATTTTGGCTCCGTTTTTTGCGTGATGTGCTTTTGGCAATGCTCAATCTAGACAGGTATATAATCAAAGACTTCTTACTTCTACACTAATATTATAAAGAGGAAAACTTTGTTTGTTTGTTTGTACTGAATAGGCTCAAAAACTACTGGACCGATTTTAAAAATTCTTTCACCATTCGAAAGCTACATTATCCACGAGTAACATAGGCTATATTTTATTTTGGAAAAAAATAGGGTTCCGTAAGATATTTGGGTTTTTCGGACACAAGGTGTAAAAAATCAACCAGAAAAGTTACTTATTTTGCGTACGCTGCCTAAACTATAAAAGATAGAACCATAAAATGTTCTAATTAATTGTAGATCTTATAAATATCTACAAAAAAGTCCGCGACACACTATACCCATCTATGTCGAGTGAGGCACAGCAACCATTTTTTTATTTAAAAATCTTGAATTTTTTTTGGACTACATTTAAACGCGTTTATTTTACTCATGCTATTAATCCTTATCAAAATAAATGATTTCATCACTAAGAACAGTTTATGGAGATAATATTTGGTCTTTGAATGATTAAAATTGGACGTTTGGTTTTGAAGTTATGGCGAAATTAAAATATTACGATTTCTGCTGCACGACCGCTGCGTAGGGAGCCGACCTCGCGACTGACCGTGTCTTTCCTGGGTAGGCTTTTTGCAGCGGTAACCGACATCCACGCGGGCGGAGCCGCGGGCGACCGCTAGTATATTATAAAGACGAATGTTTGAGGATGTGACGATGTATGTTTGTGCCTCAATCACGCGATAACAGCTCAACGGATTTGAATGAAACTTGGAATATACATACATTTGTGTGCTGCAATTACATGTAGGGTATTTTATACCCGGGTACCACGTGAGCGAAGCCACGAGCGGCAGCTAGTTATATCTAAAGGCCTTTGTACGGTTTGTGCAAACCGCACAAATTCCAACATGTTCTCGTTCTTTTGCCAATGCAGGGCAGTTGCAATCAATCAACGACACCACGTCGTAGCGTACCTACTATCGCTAACGTAACTCATACATAACCAAACTGAACGAATAAACGGTGAACCTTTAACGAATTATTTTACTCAACGAACCTTATAAGATACTAGGGTCCAGACCCTACATCTTTGAGGGTTCGTTAACCCGCTATGCTCCCGGCTCGGCCCACACAGCATCCTGCATCAAAACGCTGCGTAACTGCGGAAGGCTGCCGCCTTTGTGGGTGTTCTCACAATGGCTAGACGTGGACAATACACCATTCACATGGATATTGGACACTACGTGCAAATTGATGGCCTAGTAACGAATAAATATCCAACAGAAGCATACATTGTTCTCACCTAAAAAGGGTTCTCTGTGTAGAATATCCAGACCCGGAAGAAACATTTGCAGAACTTGTAAACCTTTCTTCCGCCGCGGAAATTGAACCCACACGCTTATCGGCCGGGATCTAGAACTAGGTCAGCAAATGCATGAAATAAACCTCTACTCCTTCTCTCTTGTTCTTGTGTGAAACCTTAGTAAAAATACAGTGTCAACGAACCAATGAGAAATCCATTAGTACATTATTGTTGCTGAGATGCAATATAATGCAAATGACTGCCTACAATATAGATATCGTAGTAGGTAGAATATGAGAATATCTATCTAGATGTTCTCAGATAGACGCGCAAATATTCAAACCTCGATAGGGCTTATATGTATTTGAGCCTTTTGGGGTTGAGACCCTAGGTCCGTGGGGCCGGGTGCTCACCGCGTTTTCATATTTCTTTCAGGGCGTCTAGCGTCTGGTCGAAGCGGTGCGCGATCCAAGAGCTGGTTCTTATTTGGCTCAACGGATCAGTAGCATGCCATTCAGCGTAGCAATGCGGCCAGCGTCTTGGGCGCGTTTCCACCACGCTGGATCAGGTGAGATCTATCTTTAGACCGTTTGCAACGACCTTTAGATAGCTCGACTGTCTATTTTTTATTTTGTAAACTATATTTGTATTAGTTGTAAGTTTCTTCCTGTTAAAAAATGATTTGTCGATAGGTATAACGGATGGTTTACTGCATCACCTGTTATTGTCTGGCTGTAAAACATGCTCATCATGTCCTAGAATTATAATAAAATAGTTTTACTCTGGTAATTTCATGTGTGATTACCTTTAACCCTTTCCAGCCCGCTCGAGGCCTAACTAACCATGCTGAAGGGTTGGTCTCTGTGATCATTTCGCTCTCATTTCTGCCATTCTTGTCCAACGATGCGGTCACCGGTTAAATTTATTGATAGCTTTGACTCCGTAATTTGCTTTGAAATCGAAAATCACATTAAATTTTGTTAGAATTTGTCGTTTTATTAGTTTTGTGAAACTGGCAGAATGAAAATACCTAAGTATATTTTTTTATTCAACATTTCATCTACGCTTTATTTTTAATGTTTAACTAAATTAATAGTGTTAATATAATGGTCTCCTAGTAGAAGTCTGAACATAGGTATTTTATTTTCTGTGATCACGACGATCAAGGAAGTTTCAGTGACACCAAAGAATATTGAACTCGTTGCCTCTTTGATATTCTAAAACAAAGAAAAGGTTCACTAGATAAATAAGTATTTGACCTACAACTATGTTTCTACTGAGACGTGAATGCAGTAATTCTATATTCTTAGTTCTCTGAAAACCTATAAGCAATAGATATAATTTACGACAAATCGCTTCGCACTCGGCTATTACTCAGTCATGAGAATGATCAATTCCCATCGAAGTTTTAACCCTTCACAAATCATTCTCGCTAAGCGAGTGTCAAGCCGCTAGCGATACCTCGCGACCATAAACAGCACGTCATGACGTATCACGCATTGTCTGTCACACCAGATTACTGCGGGCGGGCCTAACGTACCCACCGCAGAGTTTTAGGGTTAACTCCACTACGTAAGGTTCTAAATCGCACGGAAAATAGCTTACGGATGGTAAATGCTGTGACTATGTTGCGACACAGTAGCTTCACAGATTTTACTTTCAAATTCACAAATGCAAAATAGCATATTGTATTCGCTGCGGTGAGTCGTTTCAGCGTGTTTTATTATTTCGTTGCTCAACGACCGAGAGTCCGATGTCTGTGTCACTACACTTTACAAACGATGTAAAATGAACTTTGTTGCTACGGGATTTAAATTCAAAATGGCGACGATGCTCTATTTTAAAATAGCACGTTACGCTGGGCTTAAAATATCTAAGAATGAATTCTTTTTATGCCAGAGTTAGTTTTTCTAAAAGGTTAAAAAATCCAATTCGAGTTTGAATTCATATTCTTAAGTTCATTTTCAGAAATATTATGGATCAAACATTATTATTAATTTATACAAACACATTATATTATTGCATATAAATGTAATTTTACGAACTTCCTCTGTCACGAATGAAAGCAATATTTTTAATTAAGTACCTAGTTAAGGTAGGTGGGTAATTTTTTATAAATTTTGAATTTTGTAGTGTTCGGAAGTGAAACTTTTTCATAGTTGATGCTATTACATATTCTGTGGTTGAACTCTTCATTCTCCTGTGTGGGATTCGGCTTGCGAAATTTGAACCGAACAATGAGATGTTTAGGCATTGTAAGGAGACAATGATCACTTCTATGATGCTGGAGAGCTAAATGTGCTGAAGTAATACTTTTCTAGAAAGCCATTCTACCTTCTAGGCTTTTTTATACCCCTACAATGTAGCTTGCATAAGCATAGTTTGGCTTGGCATATCCAAAAAGCTTGACTTAACTATCTAAACGTATATTGCCACCTAGAGTGAAAACTTTTGGAGTTTTAGAGAATTACTGGCTTCCACCTGCGGCTTCGCTCGCGTGGTACCCGGATAAAAAGTAGCCTATATGTTATTCCAGCACACATAGTATGTATGTTCCAAGTTTCATTAAAATCCGTTCAGCCGTTACGGAGTGATTGAGGCACAAACATCATCCTCACATCGACATATCCTCACAAACTTTCGCATTTATAATGTTAGTAGGATATTTGTTAAAATGTAGTATATTGTACTTAAAGAATTGTTTTGAATTTGTACATAACTATGTGTTTGAAATAAAGAAAAAAAACCAAGTATGTGATGGACCGATGACATTGTCAACCTCACAGGTGATCAGTCTTTATCCAGTGAACTTCTATAAGTTAGTATAAAGACCAGTAATTAGGTTTTATAACTAAATCCAGAGTATGTTTGGACCACAGCTCAAGAAGTCATGACTCATTACGTGATTTAAGTTAGCAAAGCTCTCATTTTGTTTTTAAATGCAGTGCTAATGCGTGCCAGTGTATAAAGTCCAGTCCTTCTTGTAACTTCGAAGCTCCGAAGATTGCCGTTTACGAGCTACTGGGGATACGCAACATTTTATCTTTGGCACGGACACTTTAACGGACGGTTAAAAACGATAGTTTAAACTCTAAAATACTACCCAATTACTGTGATGGATGTTCTATAAACCATTAGCGGATTAAGATAAAAAATTTCGACTACATTAAAAAAGAAACTAAGTAAAGCTTCTTCGTTTTATAAATCAACGAATCTACGAAAAAAGTCCGACGAGTTCCATTCCCGTCTCGACCCCAAAAGGCTGTCCGAATTCGTCCTCAGACATTGTCATTTATTTGCTTCAAACCCCATTTATCGGAAACTACAATAGGAAAATATGCCTTCAGATAAATCATAGTAATGGCCCAGGCGAAGCAATCGCGAGATGACGAGACCACACCCCCAGAAGATTTTATATCATCCAAACAAAGCTACCCCCCTCTCCTATCGATCGGGGAGGCTGGGGGAGGGTATTACCGAACAGAAGGCTTCGCCGGAACACGATACGAATATCACACCGGGGGAGGCTGGGGTGTATGGCCACTTTCGAGTTGCTACATTTAATTTTGTACGCTGTTGTGGGTTTGTATATCTTCCAGCGACTGCGGTTAGATGAGGTAGTCAGGTATGTGGAAAATTTTACAGTAACTTACTGAAATAAGACGTATGGTTTAAAACCATAGCCGTTTAAGTTCGGCTTTATGAAGAGTCAACAAAATTGCTCATATCTTCTCGAAACTTTGTACTTATAAGTAGGAAATCAAATTAGTTCGATATTATTTTACTATGCCTGTAATTTTATTCGGATAACATCTTTCACTTCAGAAGTTTCTATGAAACTTTTCACTCAAAACTCTACCTGGAATTACTAACCACGGCTCTTGATTTAAGTAAATGATCGTAAATTAAAATACTTTAGTTGTAACTCTAGATGGAAGGAAAGGATGGAGGGAAGATTATTTTAATTTACAACCTACCTCACTAAAGTGTGTCTTTGGTAGGAAGGTGATTTTTAAACTATGTATGTTCATACAAAAGAATACATAGGTACTTAACTACCTACCTACTATTGTAAGTATACTATTTACCTACCTACATATAAAAAATAGAATCCATGAATCTTACTAATATTATAAATGTGAAAGTTTATGAGGATGTGAGGATGTGTGGATGTGAGGATGTATGTTCGTGCCTCAATCACGCCGTAATGGCTTATCGGATTTTAATGAAACTTGGAATATACGTAGAATAATATAGGTATAGGTTACTTTTTGTCCGGATACCGCGCGAGCGAAGCCGCGGGCGAAAGCTAGTAGAATATAAATCAAAGTAGTTTACGACAAGAAAAAACTAAAAACTAATATTCCGTGCTAATTAGGTATACTCGCTCTATTTAATGGCATAAATAAATAGACTTCTTCGTCTATAACCAACCTTTAATCCAGTGGTGTATAACCTTTTTCAGTTGTATAAAACGTATTTCACGCGGGATTAGAACGAACGGATGCGGTAATCAAATCGAAAGCCTCTCCGAGCAGCCTGGAAAAATGCAAATTGCGGGCAAATCTCTTGAAACAACTCAATCCCGGCTTTGCGGGGTTCTACTACGTGTGCCAAATGTTTATATCCCGGGAATCAAACGTGCCAGTTTTTTTTCAGCAATTTTGAGGCAAGTGACTGGCAAGAGTAGAGCATAAAATAATGTTTTTTTTAATAAATCCATACTATCACGCCCATATGGTGTGGACAGAGCCACAAATTAACATAAGAAAACTTGCAGCCACTTCTGATTTAAAGTCCTAAGATGGATATGGAGAACCATGGTGACAGGTGATCAGCTCATCGCCTATATAGATGGTCCATCAATTTGGAGATGACAGTCGACTTTTTAGTCCCTTAGTCGACTTTTACGACATGCTCGGGGAGAGAAGCAGCTGGACGCATTCTATGCTTTTTCCAGTTCCAGTTTCCAGTCAAGCAGAGATTTTTTTAAATAATATAGTTTAATAAACAGAAACGTAAATTATTTTTAAATTAAAAAGATGATAGTGGCGTGTAAAAAGACATTGTAAAGATGCTGTTTTATTAGTCACAAAGTAACGACCAATAGCAGTTTAATTTCTTCCGCTGAAAGTATAAAATAAGCGAAACGAATCCAAGTACCTACCTCAGGTGTATGATATTATTAAATGCGATACATGAAACGGTATACGAACACAACTTCAGAACGACCCACCACCCTAAATATCAGGCATATAATTACGCTCTCATACGTTCCCCGAAAATAAATCCATATTGGTCGTAATAATATCCTTCTCGCTACACGTAATGGTTCACAGTAACGCGAGCCCCCCCCCACCCCCTGGGGGCGCGGGGTGGCCCCCGCGTGGGGGCTACCTGTGTAGCGTTACAGCCGCTTGGGTGTGGTTTGCCGTTCAATAACTTAATACTCTCGAAAGGCTTTCAGCCTGAAATCTCGCTGGGGGGTACTCCGACAAAATGATCTTGATCCTTGCCTATTTTGTTCACATTTTTGGTAAGGTAGAGTTAGAGGTAGAGTTTTTATATGGCAGCTTTATTAAAGGTGTGTTTGGTAGTTATAGAGTTCAGCTCCCATCGAAGATATGGCCAAAACAATTTTTATGTGTCTTTATTTTTGGCTCTAAGTACCTACTCAATTCAAAACTCATTAATAAAAACAGTTAAATAAGAGGTGTTTTGGTTCTAGGCGTTCGAGGCACACCGTTAACGAAAATGGCGTTGATGTTCTTTTAATTTAGTTTGTGTTAGAATGGTGAATGAATCAGCCAGTGGACATGTCGACAGGTGGACGTGCGATCACGGGCGGAATGAGGATCTGTCCTCGATAGGTTATACAAACACGGGGCGGGTAATGCACACGGAGGCTATTAATTGCGGGCTTGCAGGTAATCGATCGAGGCGTGCGGGCCGCGGGAGCTCGGCGTGGCGGTGCGGGCGCGGCGCGGCGCGGTGTGCGTGACGGATCATGGCGGCGCGGGGGTGCCGCGCCCCTCGGCCCTCGTTAAACGCGCCCGTCGGATACGCGGTCGGAGCCATCCGGCCCCCGAGCGGGCGGCGCCTGCGATTGGCCGGCGCGCCCCACGCTCGTCACCGATAGCCAATCCCTCGCGCGCAGGCGGCCCGCCCCCGGGCGCGCGCGGCCGGGCTCACACCGCGCGCGACGCCGCCGCGCACACTCGCTCCGATGCGCGGCTCCTGGGACGAGGCAACCACGGCGGCGCTGCACGCGCGCCTGCTGGAGGCGCGCTGCGGGCCCGCGGCGCCCGACCGCGCCGCCGAGCCCGCCGCCTGCGCCGACCCCAGCTCCGCCGCCGCCGCGCCGCTCAACGCGCTCGAGCTGGCCGCGCCGACGCCTCTGCTGCCGCTGCCGACGCTGTCCTTCAGCGCGTCGCAGGTGTCCACCGTGTGCGAGACGCTCGAGGAGAGCGGCGACGTGGAGCGCCTGGCGCGCTTCCTGTGGTCGCTGCCGGTGGCGCACCCGAACGTGGCCGAGCTGGAGCGCTGCGAGGCCGTGCTGCGCGCGCGCGCCGTGGTCGCCTTCCACGCCGGCCGGCACCGCGAGCTCTACTCCATCCTGGAGCGGCACCGCTTCCAGCGCTCCAGCCACGCCAAGCTGCAGGCGCTGTGGCTGGAGGCGCACTACCAGGAGGCGGAGCGGCTGCGCGGCCGCCCGCTGGGGCCCGTCGACAAGTACCGCGTGCGCAAGAAGTTTCCGCTGCCGCGGACCATCTGGGACGGCGAGCAGAAGACGCACTGCTTCAAGGAGCGCACGCGGTCGCTGCTGCGCGAGTGGTACCTGCAGGACCCCTACCCGAACCCGACGAAGAAGCGCGAGCTGGCGGCGGCGACGGGGCTCACGCCCACGCAGGTCGGCAACTGGTTCAAGAACCGGCGACAGCGCGACCGGGCCGCCGCCGCCAAGAACCGCTCGGCGCTGCTCGGCCGCGGCTTCGCCTCCTCCTCCACCTACGACGAGGACTCGGTCGACTCCGAGATCAACGTCGACGAGGAGTAGCACAGACTGATAGTGTTAAACCGCCCTACGAATTAGAGACGTTTCCGGCGACGGACGATGCGATATAGACGAAAAGTTATCTATTATCCTAGTTTTAGCAGGTTCCGTGATGCATGTGGTGATCAGTTGTAGCCGGCCTATTATTGTAACGTTGACAGTGCACCGAGTGCTCCCGAGTGCGCGAGTGCGTCTCGACAGGTATGTACATTGCACATTTTACAGACAGAGTTCAGTTACTAGGTCAGGTCGTCTTGTGACCGACGACGTAGGCCTTCTCGAACTAGACTTTCATTTGAAAATGTAACGAAGGATCGCTAGATTTTTCAGGTATAACAGGGTTAATTTTAAAATTTAATTTATGCTCTTCTACTCAGATTTTAAGATAATATTTTGATAGCTTGCCACGTGAATTATTGTTTTGGTGAGAGATTAATGATCTAATAGGCTTTCGAGAAAAGCATTTACTACGTAAATATTTGTAGATCTTACCTGTTTTACCAATAATATAGATTTTATTTATCATATCAGCTTTTAGTTGTATGTTATAGCTATTTTAAAAAATGTAGATAATTATGTTCGTGAGGTGGATGATGAAAATGCTATGTTTGAGGGTGTTGTACCTGAACACGAATGTCTCCGTGTCTCCGTTCCTTGCCAAGTCTTTTGAGGCTGATTTGTTCTTATTAGGTACCTAACACTGACATGATTCTCCTAGGATTTACCTACCTACATCAATTTCAAGATCAGAACATTAACAGATCTGTGGGATAGTACTGTGCAGGGGTTTTATTTTTTATATTTAGGCCTAAACTGTTTTACATATTAGAAGCCTTGGTATTGGAATTAACGTTATTTCTTTCAACGATGAAATATTTATAAATTCCGAAAGTTTTTTTTTTTTCAATTGAAGACCAAGTCAATTTGTAGCTATGATTTTAATGATGATAAGTGTTTAATACACCTGATTGTCATCGATATTAGCAATGATGGAACAATGGTGCAACACGCCACATCAATTACTAGGTACTATCATTGTCATGTCCCTCTTCAATCATCTTGATTATTCCTTTGCATCTGTTCATTATCGGATATTTAAATACGGTCTTCACCAACTGTTATGTTTTTATATATATATCATATATCTATTTTAAACGTGGCTCATAAAATGTATTGTTTAAAATGATTATGGATGTGATTTAAATTTTGTTTTGAAAGAACTTATTTCATGTCTTTTAATCCTTAACTATCAAGGTTTCATTTGTTGTCGATTTACCCTTGTTGCTATATAACTTCTATTTTTTAAAAGCATTTTGATTTTTTTATTTAATGGTTACATCAGAATTATTATTACCTATCGTTTCAGCATCTGAAATCGTTTAAATTTACTGTGACTTATATCAAAATCTTTACAAAAATCAGGTGCAAAATGTCCCCTGCACAGAATTGTCTCTTCTTTTAAACACGCACAGTGATAATCTCAAAGCTATTGTAGTTATCAAGAATCGCTTATATGGTCTGTCTTAGAATTTAATTCAAACTTAATATACCTAGACGCGTTTCACGCGTATATGTCTGCCCTACTAATCGCACTTGCAGTAATCGTCATTTTTGGGTTTTTCATTTTTTTTGCAGAAATGGTATTTCCAAGGGGCTAAATCTATACCTACATAAAAAATATTTTTCATTATATTTTTTACTATAAATATGTAACATTGACATGCTGCAGAGATATCAAAAATTATGATAACCGCGTTTTTCTCGAAACCGCCATTTTGCAAGTACTGCATTTGCTATTACGAGGGCAGATGTTTCTATATTAAAATTGAAAAATATACGATTGAGCATCTATTTATGTTTTAAATTCAATTCTTTTGACACCGACCTAAGATTAAATAATTTAATTTTGTAAATTTACATAATGATTGTGCATTAGAATAAACGGAGGAGTTAGAATAGCGATAGACTCGAGAGAGACTTGTAAAAATGTATTATAAACAAAACGCAAATTGTAAATATGATATCGACTTACATTACAGTCATTAAATTAAAATTGTTAATAAAATTATATTCGTAATCAAAACTTATTTGTATTATTTTTGTGACATTTTCCAAAAAAACCCTTTTTAATTAATTGGCCCAAGAATTTAGACGAATAATTGATGAACCATAGGTCTACATCACTTATCACCTACAACATTTTAGTGATCGCAAAGAAAAAACTCTCGACTAACAGTTTTTTAATATCCCTTAACTATTTTGTGATATGTTCATGAATTTGAAATACTATCGGTGATCGAAAGGGACACACACAAAAAATATCGAATTAATTCCATGTTATTAAAAACTCAAACAAATATAGTGCGTTTGTCCAGTAAAAAATAAAGATAGTAAGTAAAACACATTGTTAATTCACAACATAATATTTTACAATTCGAACCACATTGCCCTAAGCTGGCAATTTTACTGACTTCTACTCATTAAGTCAAGCGTTTTTGTTACAATAACTGAACTATAAAATATTAACAAAAAGCTAGCTTATCATTACATTTTTCATTAGCTGGTTATTACCTACCGCTTGATAAAATGTAGTTCTATGAATTTGGAATAAATTAGCGAATTCATAGGAAGGTAACCTGGATGAAAGTAGACACCTGTGACAGATGAAAATTTTAATGATGTCAAGTTTTCAAAACAAAGATTTGTAGCTCAGAACAATAAATACAGTATTTATTGTATTTATATACAGTAGAGTATTTCATAGTACAATAGAGTAGTCAGAGATTACATTAAACTGAATGTATATTATATTTATTGATCACAAATCAGTATTGCCATTCAGCGTGGCAATGCGGCCAGCGTCTTGGGCACGCTTCCATCGTCTGATGAGTTGGATCAGGTGAGCTATCTATAGACCGTTTGCAACGGCCTTTATATAGCCCGACTATTTTGTATTTTGTAAATTATATTTGTATTAGTTGTTAATTTATTTATGTTAATTAATGATATTAATCACCAATTATATTAAATTTCCAAATCAAGTAACAATTTTGATTTGGATACATCATTTATTTGCATTTAGGTAATAGGTATACAAAGTAAGGATAATAAGTTTATTTTAATATTATATTACTAGGCAAGAAGAAGTTATACTAGTAACAAAACGTCTACGTTATTTCTTAGAAACAAAAAAACATAATCGAGACATGAGTTTCCGAAATACAATTACAAAAAAAATATCAGCCCATAGGTAAAGTAACAATAAATTAAAATATGCGTTAATAATAACTTATTATTTCTTTTAAAATACCTATCTACCTAGTAAAATTAACTTTTGACCTGGATAATTTTAACTTTGATTAGTCTTTTAAAAACCGGTCAAGTGCGAGTCGAATTCGCACCAGAAGGATTCCGTACCATCGTACATTGAAGCGTTCGTGGTGTAACTTGCTTAAACGTTCTTATTTGATCATTAAGGTTAGCAACGTTGTGCGCGGTCACAATTTAAATGGGCGACCGCAAGTGGCATTACGAGCTGAGCGCTTCCGTGCTTCAGAGGGCACTTAAAATTTTCGGTCCCGGCTTTTAAGTCGTGAAGCCATGACGGAGGTTTTTAGGCGGCCTAAAAACGCCGTCACAAGAGTTGGCCACTACTTCGATCAAATAAACAGTTGATCGAAGGGCCACTAGTTCATACGAACTTACTTACTTTTATCGTACATTGAAAAATATTTCTTGTATGGGGCCCCCTTATATATTTCATTTCTAATATTAATTTGTTATTATAGTGGCAATACAAATACACACTATGAAAGTTACAACTCTATACATATTACGGTTCGTGAGATACATACAACCCGCTGACAGACAGACGGACGGACAGCGGAGGCTTAGTAATAGGGTCCTGTTAGTACTCTTCGGGTACGGAACCCTAAAAATTAGCTCAGTTACGTAGTATGAAACAAGGACATTGTAGATAGTCGGCGGCAGGTGCGTTCTAAATATAGGTAGTTATTGAAGATAGCTCTGTTACCAAGTAATTAGCAATTGTAAATGTTTTAGTAATATGAACTGGGATAGCCACGCATGACAACTTTTACTGTGTTGTTGTATTCTTTATGATAAATTTTGAGAGCACTGGTGGTCTAGTTGGTAGTGACCCCGCCTTCCGATCCTAAAGTCGTGAGTTCAAATCCGGTCGTGTACCAATGGATTTTTCTGTGTGAAAAAATTATGTGAGGAAACCCGTGGCTTAGTCAGCTCCGCACATATTGACCATGTCTTTCCTGTGGACAAGGCCGACTAAGTTGAGAAGATGGAATAGGTGCTAGGCAAATTCGTCCCAGGCACTACAGCGTCCCGTCTGTGAAGGTAAAAGTTGCCTCCTGACGCTGTATAAATCATCTACTATAGATGGTAAAAGGCCTTAGTTTTTTTTGATAAATTCTGTTTTGCAAAAACGTGACGCGGCGCGTCACAAACAAGTTACGAGCTTGCATGAGGAATGTAGTGAGAGTGAAGGAAGCAAAAGAAGTATGTCAGGATCGTAGCAAATGGCGATCCGTGATCTCTGCCTACCCCTATGGGAAACAGGCGTGATTTTATGTATGTATGTAAGTTTCGTTTGGTAGATTCAGTCATAGGTAGATCAACGTAGATTTAATACATGTCCCCGTGATTTTAAGGAACAAAGACATTTGACATGCTTTTTCTTTATTTCCAGTCCAGCAGAGAAGTAAAACAACAAAGCGGCATTCATATTTTCTTTTACATATTGTGATAGATTACATTGTTGTTTTACGTTATAATCTGATAAGCACAAATTCAACCAGAGCTCAAAGACCCATTCTCACACTTTCTTTTCAATGTTAATCTTGTAATTCCCATAGAGTTTGGGAGCTTTTGAGATAAGAAGAGTTAAAACTCCTGTAATACTTCCTGTCTTGAACTTTCTTAGTGTTCATTCTACTACTACTAAGGCCTTTTACCATCTATAGTAGATGATTTATACAGCGTCAGGAGGCAACTTTTACCTTCACAAACGGGACGCTGTAGTGCCCGGGACGAATTATTCTAGTTCCTAAATAATTCTGATTCTAAACAAAATCACATTTGGGTTTTCAGAAGGGTTCATCGTGAACTCGTGAATCGTCAGAAGTGGCTGCAAGTTTTCTTATGATTACTTGTGATTCTGCCCACTCCGTTAGGGATACGGGCGTGATATGTATGTATGTATGTATGTTCATCGTTAATACGTTTTATATTAATCTCTTCCTATGAAATTTTTAATTTAAGTTAATATTATCTACTACTTTAAATTTAAATATTAAATGCGTCCAGCTGCTTATCCTTCCAAGCATGTTGCAAAAGTCGACTAAGGGATAGTATCCTCTCCAACATGATGGACCATCTATATGGGCTATGGGCTGATCACCTGTCACCATGGTTCACCATAACCATCTTAGGACTAGATCAGAAGTGGCTGCAAGTTTTCTTGTGTAGACTTGTGGTTCTGCCCACCCCATTAGGGATACGGGAGTGATATTATATAAGTCCTTTAAATTTGGGAAGACATCCTGAGTGGAGCGTTGTGAAACAACGTCATCTTCTGTTAATAAAACTCGTTCTTATAATAAAACTAAGTACCTAGGTAGGTACCTAAGTTCACATGAGCTAGTGGCCAAATCTTGTGACGGAGTTTTTAGGCCTCCGTCATGGCTTAACGACTTAAAAGCCGGGACCGACAATTTAACGTGCCCTCCGAAGCACAGAAGCGCTCAGTTCGTAATGCCACTTGCGGTCACCCATCCCAATTGTGATCGCGCACAACGTTGCTTAACTTCAACGACCAAACAAGAACGTCTAAGATATATAACTAAAATGTCGTATAATTAAAATGTAGATAAAGAATTCTACTAATATTATAAATGTGAAGGTTTGTGAGGATGTGACGATGTTTGTGCCTCAATAACTCCGTAACGGCTGAACGGATTTGAATAAAACTTGGAACATACATAGCATGTGTGCTGGAATAACATATAGGCTAATTTTTATCCTGGTACCACGCGAGCGAAGTTACGGGAGGAAGCTAGTGACTAATAAAGGGAACCAATAACCTTATTCCTATTGCCATAAAAGTGTTATAATTTTTTAATTACTCAATAACTTTAGAGGGTAAAATGGACACCTACTTTATGACCATTTTATGAATGATATTATTACTACAAACTTAATTACTTAATATATTAGTGTTTTTTTTATGGTAACATCCTTGTAAGTAATCGCACAATGTTTTCTTTCTTGTACTCCATTTGTAGGCAAAGAATCAATTAGTTATACGACAGGAATATTTGTTTCGTATGGAAACGCATGTTTGAATAAATTATAATTCTAGACTTCGAAGGAAATATTAGTAAGTTGATACTAAAACGGTTCAATTTATTGTAGAGTATACCTAGTGTATAAATAATAAACGATTCCTCAAATGAAGGCGTTTCGTTTTTCATTTCACGCTGAGATATCTACTTGTTTACGTAAATGTATTTTGATATTACAAAAAGTGCTAGGTTTAAATTGTACTACGTTTTTACATCTGTGACAGGTGATTACGTAATTTTTTTTTTATGTATTTGGAAAGATGCTGGAAGGTTTAGTTTTAAAACCGTCGACATCATCTCGAGCCATATTAAACGTAACGTCATGCAACAATGGATTATACTGTTTGTATTCACTTAGACGCGATTATTACTGGCCAGCAACATTAATTTATTCATTGTTCGAAATTCAAATAGCTCATTTCGAACCTTATTTCAACCGAATACAACAAAGAGGTTGAGCATGATTGGTAACTTTTTAAAAGGATCGGTGAGCGTCTGTCAAAATCGAATGCTTTTTTTATTTTTGAAAGCTTAGTAGTGATGTGCGTTGGAGGTGGACATGTTAATTGCAACTCAAACAAATTAACGGATGTATCGTTAGCTAATGAGCTTCGTGGATGACGTTTGCTAGTGGGGACGAGATAAACCTCTTTGGAATGGCTGACTAGATAAGCAGCTTTTTGTAGGTAATCATTGTAAACGTAGACCATACACAGACATTGCTGTAGTCAGCAGGAAACACCGAGCCGGAAGGCTTTACCAGCGTAAGCTCCAGACAAGGCAGAAACCACACGCGTGTGCATCTTTTGTTTGATTCCTTGTTGGACTCTGAGGTCTGTTGCTGCAATAATGTGAAAATAACTACGAAAATTGGATCTTAATAATCATTAAAACGAATTAATGAAATTATGAATTTTTTTGTCAACTGCGTATGCAATAAGGTCAATTTCCCCAAATTATTTTCTATCAAAACTAAACTCACGGTGATCGATAAAAGTTACTCTCCCATCTCAGCCCTAATCTTTTCTTCAAATTACTCCCTGACTCCAAATCAACTGATGATTTGTTTTGTTTTCTTTATTTATCCAAACGTAGGCCTATTGACGTCTCCATCGGGTCGGATTCCCGGCGCCGTCGCTGTCACTTTGACAGCTCGAAACTGTATAACTTTTTTCTCGTTCTATTTTTAAAATAATAATTCCATTCAGCCTGGTTTATTTTTATTGAGGTTGACAAAATTGTCTATACTCAGACTAATAAGGGACTGTGGTTTATTTACAATTTCTTTTAAATGTGAGTCAGAATCAAATATTTTTAATCACTACTATCACAAAGGTCATTTATGTAGAGTTTTTATTTATTTCTCTATTAATGATTGAAATAAGAAATTGAAACAATTTAACGTGTGTGCTACCAAATGACGTTCATCCAAAAAACGCACAAGTAATCAAATTAACTGCTGCCTACCCTGGGGTAGTAATTAGATCCTCTCATGATGGATTCTTCATTTCCTTCATCCATCAAACACACGGACACGCGAATTTGGACAATACTCGTATTATGAGGTGTGATGAGATTCTTAGCTCCGGGCAATGGCCCCATTTGTAAAAAAATATATTAATAGAAGGGGACTAATATAAAATGTGAATTAGGTACTTTACCACACATGAAATTTTAAAATATTATCTGAACTTTGAATTCTATCTATAGGCGAACTTAGATAAAAAACTGAACTTATATTGACTTATGTATATTTGACCTAGTTGCTAAACCTTTTTCGTGTTATTATTCAGTTTTAGGTAGGTACTGCTTACTTTAATCATAATATTAATAAAATTATATTTTCTAGTTCAAGATGTGTAATAAACATCTATTTATATGACTACCGACCTAGTATTTTGACGCAGTTGCAAGAATGAGGATTAAATAATTTCCGTACCAGTTAAGTCAAAAATTTTATTCCATAAAATCAAGGGGATCACTTGATCAGTTTCCGTACCATCGTACGTCTAGATGAATCTATCTTGCAATATTTTTATTTAATTTTTATTATTCATTGTTATAGCGGCAGTTGAAATATTCACTCTGTGAAAATTTCATCTCTACCGATTACGGTTCATGAGATACAGCCCACTGACAGACGGACGGACGGACAGCGGAGGCTTAGTAATAGGGTTCCGTTGGCACCCTAAAGGTACGGAACCCTAAAAACAATAATCTATCAGTCAACCTATACTTAAAGTAGAAGAAATAAAAATACTTATTTCTCTCTAATCTCGTTTACTCACAGTTGTGGCTGTCGTCCATTTTTACTTGTTTAGTAGTAAAAGAAATAAGACAGGGCCGTTCAAGTTAAGTACTTGTGGTTATAGGACTATGGACGCATAAATCGAGGCGCCCCGACCACTAACCACCCTTCAATACGTCCACTAAAGTATGAATTTTACGAGACATTTTACTTGAAACCACCGTATTTTATCATTCTTTATGTAAAGCCTTAGATCATTTTTTACTGGCAAAGGACTCCTAATGAGCTGTCCTTACTTAAAACTCCTATTGATTTTTTTATACTAGCTGCCGCCCGCGGCGTATCTCACGTAGTACCCGGATAAAAAATAGCCTATATGTTAATCCAGCACACGTACTATGTATATTCCAAGTTTCATTCTAATCAGTTCAGCTGTTTAGGCGTGAAAGAGTAACAAACATCCATACATCTATACTTACAAACTTTCGCGTTTATAATATTAGTAGGATTACAAAGGAGTGAATACTGAGATGACGGGTGATAGAAGAGAGTGGAAGAAAAATACATGTTGTGCCGACCCCACATGAGCGGGATAAGGGCAGGGAGATAGACATAGACATAGACAAACGTTTATTCGCAGAAACTGTACACAACAACAAATACAAAAAAAACGGATTTAATAATTATACACAAAGAGCAACAACATAATACTTATCTAAACTAATTTTAGACAACGGCATGTGTGTGCATGCACGATGTGGAACGCTGCCGTGTACAGTTGGCCGAAGAGTCTTGGGCTCAGCGTGTGCAGTGAACGAGTTCACTCGAGATGAGACGAGATGATGATGAGATGATGATTACAACACCCAGAGTCACATGTAGTCATAAGAAAACTTGCAACCACTCCTGATTCAAAGTGATTCAAAGGTCTATTAAGGCCATTTACCCCCGAATACTCAAACGCGACTCAGAGTTGAGTACGTCTCAAGTGACGAGTTTTTGATAGATTTTCATCAAAAACTGTCAAGAAACCGTGACTTGAGACGTGCTTAACTCTGAATCGTGTTTGAGTATTCCGGGGTTAAGGCCACAAACAAAGAGAGGCGTATACCCAGCAGTAGATGAAGTAAGGCTAGAACAGATAAATAACGAGTTCTATTAGGCCCGGCGCACACTATTGACACGGCATGCCAAAGGATTCTTAGGCGTCCTTAGGCATGCCGAGGGTTGCCGACTACGTGCATTAGACTGGACGAAGCGCTCGTAGCTTGCTTAGACGTTCTTGATCGTTGAAGTTCAGCAACGTTGTGCGCGGTCACAATTGGAATGGGTGACCGCTAGTGGCATTACGAGCTGAGCGCTTCCGTGCTTCGGAGGGCTCGTTGTTGGTTCAGGCTTTTAAGTCGTTAAGCCATGACGGAGGCCTTTAGACGGCCTAAAAACTCCGTCATAAGAGTTGACCACTAGCTCATACGGACTTACTTATTGGAGAACCTAGCTACCGGAAGAGTTCAAATAAATAAGACTTTTCCCTTGTCACCAATTCAATAACACCAGTGACAAGTAGAAGTAAGTATTTGACTTGCATTATGCCTGTTCGTTCTTAGTAATAAATTAATTAAACAGTATTGAAAACTGTTTTCACTTCAAACAGAAAGTGGCTCTTATTCGTTAAGAAAACATTTAATAGGCAAAAAGGCCTATTTAGGCTAACAGGAGCAAAGGTGGCAGGGGTGGCGAACGTTGGCTAAAGTTGTTGTTACAGGCAACACTCCTATTGCACCGGGGTTGAGCACCCCTGACGATTGGTCTGTGGTCTAAGTTACAAGTACTTGCGGTTGCATCCTTCTAATATTATAAATCGAAAGTTTCTCAATCACGCTGAACTTATTTGTATGAAACTTAATACAATATGAACTATTACTAATCTAATACAGTACTTTTTATACACACACACTTAACTTAATACAATACTTTTTATACATGTAAAATGCGAGCGAAGCCGCGGGTGGTAGCTAGTATATAAATCTTATTCCGGGATTTCGTAGAGCAACTACGATACCTATATTTTCATAGAAAAGATTTTAACGCAAGTTTTTTGTTGTTATTGTCGGTAGTTATAAGTTTGTCCCCACAACAATGTGGGTACTGAGGGAACCGGGGCGCGTCGTTGGTAAAAATTGGTAAAAAAGTATATCCGACATTGTCCGAGTTTCTTTTTAATTACTACTTAGCAGAAAAAGGTAGCCTAATTTGCTTTCTGCATGTAAGGCGAAAGGCGCGTGCGGAGGCTCGCAGCGCTTAAGCCAGGCACCAGATTGTGAGAACCCATCTACTATAGTTTATTATTAACTAGCTGCCGCCCGCGGCTTCGCTCGCGTGGTACCCGGATAAAAAATAGCCTATATGTTAATCCAGTACATGTACTATGTATATTCCAAGTTTCGTTCAGATCTGTTCAGCTGTTCAGGCGTGATTGAGGCACAAACATCCAAACATCGTCACGAACTTTCGTACTAGATGGCAGCACAGGTAAAATTAGTACGCGCTATCGTTGCGTTTTGAGCTTTACGTCGGTAATTTCAAGCAAACTAAGACTTTTCAATTTTATAATATAAGTAAGAAGTAAGAAGTAAGATAAGATAAGATGAAGGTTTTTTGTATGTACCTAAGAGTGATTATATTTTGTGCAATGTTCAGGTCAAATGCTATATATGTATATTTATGTATATTTTAGTTAAAAAAGAATCAATATATTTATCGTGTTGTTGATTATATTTATGTAAGCTATACGTAGTTGGGTTTTAATTTATTGTTAAATTAAGTATAGTTTAAGTCAAAGACTAATTTTTTAACGTGATAATGATAAATCATAAATACTTGCCATGTTTAGGTTTACGATTTTTTTTATTGATTATTTACTTGAAAATGTAACGACTTACGTTAAAATTGTTATAACACCGTACAAACCGAGCTTTAAAATTCGATATTGGACTGACATGTCTGACAGTTTTGTAACTCTATTGTTATTCTATTCAAAACAATGAAAATATGATGAGCGCTAGAACCGCTACCAACCGAGTAGGTATTTTTTTTCGTCATTTTGTAAAACACCTGAATCGCGATCAACTAGCTTGTTTACCCAAACATGCCGACGCACGAAACCCGACCACACCGTTAATGAGGTGTAGGGACCATCGATATTTGCATTAGTTGTAAATTTTTCACTGAAAACGGTTGTGAAGGTAACTTGTGTCGCGTTCTCTTATCCCTTGCGGCTCATTGCCCATTTTCAATTACGCTTTATTTGTCAAAGGCGTGCGGAGTGTCGGGTAAGTCGACGTTTAGCGGCGGCAGAGCGTGGGCTTCCTCAGGGGACCTCCAGTACCTCCAGTAAACACGGATTAATCTGTAAGAACATCAAAAACTTTAATATATTTAATCAATAGAAGCAGTATACAAGTTCTCTGTTGATACTTTTTAAGAGGGTTTATATCGGTAAGTTTGAGAGCACTGGTGGTCTAGTTAGTGACCCCGCCTTCTGATCCCAAGGTCGTGGGTTCAAACCCAATGGATTTTTCTGTGCGAAAAATTTATGTGCGCTATGCCAGAAGAAACCCGCGGCTTAGTCAGCTCCGCATGTATTGACCATGTCTTTTCTGTGGACAAGGCCGACTAAGCTGAGAGGATGGAATAGGTGCTGGGCAAGCCTACTCCATCTTAATTCATCCCGTGCACAGCAGCGTTCCGTTTGTGAAGGTAAAAGTTGCCTCCTGACGCTGTATAAATCATCTACTATATAGATGGTAGAAGGCCATAACGGTAAGTTTAGTTTGCTAAACTAATAATATGCGGGACTCGAACCTGCGCCTCTTGCGTCTCAGCCGAGCACTCGCCCGCCGCGCAACCGAGGTCACACTACACTTTATGTCTCGGATAAGTAGAGTATTTCCTCGGGGATAAAGCTGTCTTTGTCAAGATTCGAATCAAAACAATGGCCGTCGTAAAACACGACACAGTGACATCAGCGTTCAGATTGCATTCAGACGCATATTATTTCCGCAATACAACCTTAAAGAGATTCCACCCTCATACAATTCCCATAACAAACTCCACCGCGACTACCTAGTTCCGTGCGAATACACTGTTACTATAAGACTGTAGCGTGGCATTAGCAGAGCGACGAGCGGCAGCGTTAAATTAATGAATTTGTCTTTACTTATAAAGTTGCCGTTCTATCCTTCTGATCATTTGTACAAAACGATAACTTCATAGCATAACATTCATAACGCTATACTAGTTCTTTCAAACTGTGAAGGAAAACATCGTGAGGAAACCCGCGGCTTAGTCAGCTCCGCACGTATTGACCATGTCTTTCCTGTGGACAAGGCCGACTAAGCTGAGAGGATGGAATAGGTGCTGGGCAAGCCTACTCCATCTTAATTCGTCCCGGGCACTGCAGCGTCCCGTTAGTGAAGCTAAAAGTAGCCTCCTAACGCTGTATAAATCATCTACTATACTCGTAGATGGTAAAAAGCCTTAGTAGTTATATACATATTCGGAATCGCCTAACAAAATACAACATTCTGTTCTCACTCACGTATCAAAACATGTTTGACATAGTTACTGCGTTTTTCATTAGGAGGGTAGATTCATATTTTTAGCTGACATACTTAGATAATTTTGTTCTCCAATTTAAACCTAATTTTTCTTACGTGCTGTATTTAACGGTGAAGTGTGTGAAACTATTTATTAATTAACTAAGTACATATTCTATGACCATGCTTCTGGCAAAATAAATTCATTTAATTTCATTTCACTGGGGGCGTTTATCGCTCCGCTCGTTCAGTAACCGCAGCCTAGCAGTAAAGTGATTTGCCAGGAGGGCCTGTCTTTATGTCGGAAAACTCAATAATCTCGATTGCCGACCGCCCTCGACTCGGGACAGTCTGCAAATAAACTGGCGAGCTTTTGATACCACGTGTCCTCGACGTGTTCACTCTACTTGTGGCTGCTGACATGACTTGGAGGGCTTCCTTCATGAGGAAGCGCTCGTGGCGTAGCTTGCTTAGACGTTCTTGTTTGATCGTTAAAATTAAGCAACGGTTGCTTGAAGCTTGAAAGCTGAGCGCTTCCGTGCTTCGGAGGGCACGTTAAATTGTCGGTCCCGGCTTTTAAGTTGTTAAGCCATGACGGAGGCCGTTAGGCGGCCTAAAAACTCCATCAATAGAGTTGGCCACTAGCTTATACGAACATACATATATACATCATGAGGTAGGTAATACAGAGGCAGTTCCATTGAGATTTTTTTTGCAATGATTTGGTGACAATCGGTGCTCCTTGATAGTTACGGAAATATTACCAGTGCTCCAGTTGAATTGTGATTTATTTTTGCAATGATTGTCAGATACAGATCCTCGTGTATAGATAATCAGTGCTCTCCGACAGTTAAGTAAACATTACTAGTGCTTGGTCACTTACTGGTTACTTCTTTGCTGGGCTGGAAGTAAAGAAAAAGCATAGAATGCGTCCAGTTGCTTTTCTCCCCGAGCATGTCGTAAAAGTCGGCTAAGGGATAGTATCCTCTCCAAAATGACCCTTTCTTCTACATTAAGATAAAAAAAATACTTGTTTGGGGCTAGATGGTACTCCATCTAGCCCCAAACTAAGCAAAGCTTATACTATGGGCACCAGATGGCTGATAGAATACTTATTATTATTTTTTTGTAAGTACATAATACAACACCCAGACCCGGAAGAAATATTTGTAAAACATTTCTCCCGTGGCGGGAATCGAAGCCGCGCCTCGCCCGCCACGCCACTGAGGTCACATAACAGGGATCGCTATAATTTTAGAGCTGTCAAATTAAGTTACGTCAAAGAAAATACACAACAGAATCGACGTGAATATTAATGTTTCCAGGCAGACATTGAAGTTATAAATATTAAAAATTCCTTCGATAGATAAAAAAAATGCGCAATGAAATGTTATATACCCTTCAATATTTCATTAGTGATGGCTGGAATGTGTGTGATATGACTATCAACTTCAAATATCCGGCGCGCGACGAGACGACGGGGTAATATCCGTGCCCTGGGCTATGGGCCACTGGGGTACACTGGGGTACTATGGATTATTTTATATCTGCCCTACTCATATATTTTGAAACTACGTTATATTTACAACTGGTTCCAACGTTCTACTGACGGACGCCAAATAGTTCATTATAATAGCAATGTTCGAAAATATGTGTCAAGTGGATGATAGGAGCCTTTGAGGCGCACTTTAAATCGTTTCACCACACTGGTTCGATAAATTGCAATGTTGTTTATCTAAAAATGTATGGTGCTTTTCTACAACGTTGATAATTAATGATATGTCGCCTGTTAGTAGAATATTGGAGCCGGGCATTCATGAAAAAACCTTTAATGATACATATACATTACATATTATTGTCACGTCCGTATCCCTAATGGAGTGAGCAAAGCCACAAGTGATCGTAAGAAAACTTACCGCCTCTTCTGATTTAAAGTCCTAAGATGGATATGGTGAAACATGGTGACAGGTGATCAGCCCATCGCCATATAAAATGTTTTTAACCAACGATTTCAGACAAAACTTCTTTTGACCAGTCTGTTCAGTCAAAACTATTTGTGCCTGTTTTTTTCATCTAAAAGTAAGAGATTTGACTGTAACATTACATCTTTACAGGTGACGTTCTATAGTTGGTTATATGATCGTTTTGTCGAAACAAAAGCTAATTGCTGTAAACAATAGCGCGCTCCAACAGTGTTGACTTATTGGCCCAATAAACGTCCCTTAGCGCCATAATAGATCACAATGGGTTTTTGCAGAACAAGCCGTCGACGATTGCTCGCCTAATTTGGAAACTGTCGTGAATTATTTTTAACCGACATTAGCAAAAAGAGGTGATTGCTTGTGGATAGAATAATTTCCGTTGTACATTTAAGACGCTCCTACAATTCCGACAATTCCGATCGGTGATACCGCATGCGATTTTAATATATTTACTTATATTAAGCCTCCACTGTCCGTCCGTCTGTCAGCGGGCTGTATCTCATGAACCGTAATAGGTAGAGTTGAAATTTTGACAGAGCGTATAGTTATATTTATATTGCCGCTATAACAACAAATAATAGAAATAAAAAAACGGGGATCATTACAAGAAAGATTTTTTAATGTACTATGGTACGGAACCTTTTATATGTGAATTCAACTCGCGCTTGACCGGGAAAAAAATAGTCAAGAAAAGCTTTTTCTAATGCTATTTCTACACATATATAATTTCTAAATTTTCGCACAGAAAATTTACTAAAAATTTACGAAAGGCCGACTAAGCTGAGAGGATGGAATAGGTGCTGGGCAAGCCTACTCCATCTTAATTCGTCCCGGGCACTACAGCGTCCCGTTTGTGAAGGTAAAAGTTGCCTCCTGATGCTGTATAAAATCATCTACTATAGATGGTGTAAGGCCTTAGTAGTATAATTTCTAAAGTTTATAACATTTTTTGGTGTTTTTATAAATGAACAGGTTTCAAAACGACCTTGGCATCTACCATTGTAATTCCATCAATTAATTAAAGTTCGTATCAGCAGTTACATACGACAAAAACAAAAGACATTCAGAACGAGTAGATGATAGACAACACGAGGCGTGCTTTGAATCATAATTACCTATATTGTAACCCCCGTCTTGTCTTGAAAGCTGTGGTTCTACTATTTAAACCTACTAATATTATTAATATAAAAGTTTGTGAGGATGTGAGTATGTTTATGCCTCAATCACGTCGTAACGGCTGACTCTTGAAGTATACATACTACGTGTGCTGGAATTTAACGCGTACGAAGTCGCGGGCAGAAGTAAGTTACTGAGAGCACTGGTGGTCTAGTTGATAGTGACTCCGCCTTCCGATCCTAAGGTCGTAGGTTTAAACCCTGTCGTGTACCAATGGATTATGATTTGACATTATGAGAATTACGATTTTAACATAAAATTAATAACTAAGGCCTTTAACCATCTATAGTAGATGATTTATACAGCGTCAGGAGGCAACTTTTTACCTTCACAAACGGGACGCTGTAGTGCCCGGGGAGAATTAAGATGGAGTAGGCTTGCCCAGCACCTATACCATCCTCTCAGCTTAGTCGGCCTTGTCCACAGGAAAGACATGGTCAATACGCGCGGAGCTGACTAAGCCGCGGGTTTCCTCACGATGTTTTCTTTCACCGATTCAGTTCAATAAGACCTTATAGATTTGTATGCCGAAGACATAAGATTGGACTGATGTTGACATGTTTTAAGACCATATTATTTTATTAGGACCATATTATTTATGCGTTCGTGCAAATAAATGTATGTCATTTATAATAATAATATAGAAACAGGGCATACGTAGGTACCTACCCAGCTGAAGTATAATTCCACAGCAGTATACGATTAGATAAACAGTAGGGCTAGCTGACATTTATGATAATACAAAAATTATTGGTTCACTTAATATTAACACGTTGCTACTTATTAAGTCATAATAGACTCGAACGATAAAAAACTGCATTAAATTCTGCAATTGTCAGAGTAATATCGTAGTAAGAGGGCGCAAAGAGACATAAAAGTATGAACTTAGTAAGAAAGCTTAATAAAAAATATATATATATTTTACTAATGAATGGCGAATCGTTTTATGTATGTTTGGCCGCCTAAAGACCACCGTCATGGCTTAACGACGTAAAAGCCGGGACAGACTGTTTAACGTGCCCTCCGAAGCACGGAAACGCTCAGCTTGTAATGCCACTTGCGGTCACCCATCCCAATTGTGACCGC
Source organism: Scotopteryx bipunctaria (assembly GCA_949320045.1). Classification (NCBI taxonomy): domain Eukaryota; kingdom Metazoa; phylum Arthropoda; class Insecta; order Lepidoptera; family Geometridae; genus Scotopteryx; species Scotopteryx bipunctaria. The sequence continues at coordinate 1,066,739 of OX439449.1, forward strand.
GCACAACGTTGCTTAACTCAACGATCAATCATTAACGTCTAAGCAAGCTACGCCACGAGCGCTTCACAGATCGTTAATTCCAATAGAAACGTTCTTTTGTCAAAAATTGACGTAGCAATGGAATGAACGACCGGTTATTCATTAGATTTTGATTATTGGAATCTGGCATTAGTAGAAACAAGGATTTCAATATTATTTCATACTATTTGCTTTGAGATCAGAGAAGTCTCAAGTAGTATTAATGAATTTCAATGCAGAATCTAATTATGAAGACATTAATATAAATCCTACTAATATTATAGATGCGAAAGTTTATGAGGATGTGAGGATGTGTGGGTGTGGATGAGTCGATCAATGATAGTGCCTCAATAACGCCGTAACGACTGAACGGATTTGAATGAAACTTGGAATATACCAGGTACGGTGGAGGATATGGTGAACCATGGTGACTGGCTGTGTAATCTTCTTTACTCCTAGTTGTATGCGATTCGAATGCCACATTATTGGCGACGTTAGATCGCTCTTCGCATAATTAAACCATAAAACATCATTTTGATCACAAAAAGTGATCCAATGATTGTGACATTGCTATAATTTATCTCCTAACTCTGTTTTTGTAGGTCCTTTGATAGACTTTTTGTAATAGAAAGTTTACTTATTTGGTAAGTTGTTGACGCCGACTTTTCACCTGGCATTTACAGTACCTAGTATGTACCACAAATATGGGCCTCGGCAATTTTTGTCTAGCTTCTGAAATACGAACTAACGCGATGATGATTATGTAATAAACTTATAAATTATGTAGATATACTGATGTAGATATATCTACTACCAACTAGACCACCAGTGCTCTCAAGCATATGTGCTTGAGAGCACTGATGGTCTAGTTGGCAGTGACTCCGCCTTCCGATCCTAAGGATGTGGGTTCAAATCCGGTCGTGTACCAATGGATTTTTCTGTGCGAAAAATTTATGTGCGCTATACCAGTTCTCTCAAACGGTGAAGGAAAACATCGTGAGGAAACCCGCAACTTAGTCAGCTCCGCACTTATTGACCATGTCTTTCCTATGGACAAGGCCGACTAAGCTGAGAGGATGGAATAAGTGCTGGGCAAGCCTACTCCATCTTAATTCGTCCCGGGCACTACAGCGTCCCGTTTGTGAAGGTAATGCCTCTTGACGCTGTATAAATCATCTACTATAGATGGTAAAAGGCCTCAGATGCATGTTTGACGCATCCAGTCTGTGCCAGCTGCCTTTCGCAAATCGTCACTCCGCCTAGCTGGTCTCTACAAATCCAGACTAAATAAAGATATAAAATAGAAAATTTGAAGAGTGAATATCGTTAACTTTGTTGGCGAGCGACCAATCAGAGCTCGTTATCCGGTGTCGGAGTGAATGACGCGGGCGAATGGCGGCAATTTTTGTCCAATCTCGTGTATTTCCGGTGCAGGCTCGGCGCTTCCGGTGCGGAAACGAGGTGAGACGAACTGCGAACGAGGTACCTATGCCCTTTGGATAAAGCAAAGTTACAATTTGAAAAGGTGTGTTTGGAATCTAGCATGATAAGGATAAGATATACCTGAACTCCAGTTTGAGGTATACTGATGCTTCTCATTAGGGATTTTCAGGATGAATAATCGTGAACCTTTCACCATCTACTTAACAAAACAACATCCTGAACTCTCGTGCTTCTCTGCTGGACTGGGAGTAAAGAAAAAACATAGAATGCGTCCAGCTGCTTCTCTCCCCGAGCTCTCTTCTGTCGTAAAAGTCGACTAAGGGATAGTATCCTCTCCAACATGATGAGATACAATAAGCCAGTATTCCCAAGGAGGGTTGACGTCAGGCAGGCGGCCGGTCATAAAACACCTTAGCCAAAACTTTTGCACCATGATCATGCTGTGCCGACCCCACATGTAGTGGGATAAGGGCAGGAAGATGATGATGATCTAAATTTAAAAGGAGCCCCTTCGAGGCACTTTTAAATACTTTCACCACAACCAGTGACCTGAGGAGTACCTTTTAGTAGTGGAAAGGGGAGGTTAATATAAGTCTGAACAATTTCTTCTAAATAGTTCTAAGTAGACTTGACCTCAAGATTTCCTTCAGAGCACTTGAGCAATAAGCCACAAGAACACGAAATCACAATAATGGTTATTTAATTTACTTTTGCTATTCTATTCACGGCCATTAAATCTCTGTATCACGATTATTCCGCAAATGCATATCATACAAGTTTTTAAGGTACGAAGTAATATGGTCATTAGATTTGACCTTGCAGCTCGTTAATGATCTGATATCATCATTGATCATTTTGTAAATCGCTGCGAGATGACAAGAAGTCCTTAGAAGAATTGCTTTACTGAGAATCTGTCATCGTAAATTAAGGCTATGAATATCGGAGAAGAAAAAACTTTGTACCTACGGTTGTGCGATTTTGGAACATATTTGAGTCATTATCGCAGTCATATGCATCATCCGTGCATTTCACTCCAGCAAATTTTAATTAAATTAATTTCAATTTCATTTCGTTTCTTTAAACAGTCGGTCCCGGCTTTTAAGTCGTCAAGCCACGATGGAGGCCTTTAGGCGGCCTAAAATCTCCGTCACTAGGGTTGGCCACTAGCTCATACGAACATACATATACTCCAGCAAAACGTAAGGTCGCCAGCCTTTTGGGGAATTTACCTGCGGTCGGTGATCTGAGCTCTGTTTTCTATCTGTAGGCGAACTTAGATAGAAAACTGAGCTCATTTTCATTTCTCACTATTATACCGATTACCTTAAACTTAACGTTTATTAGTGTGTAGTGGACGGATGACGTAGTAGACTGCGACGACGATTCGAATATGTCACTTAATCACGCTACGGGTCACCAATATTACCAATAAGTATAAACTTAAAATTTTTCACCACACTGGTTCGAAAGAACTACAGTGCGACAGCGTGCGACATTTCAGCATGATCTAATAATAGTCTGAAAAAAACAGCTTTGATATAGAACAGATGGACGGACGTTAAGAAATTATGTTCCAACAGGATTTCAGACCACAACCTGTTATATTTAGTCAGGCGTCAACTGTTTTTACGTCCATCAAATAACGGTAATCTACTATTAGGAATCCAAAACGTAGAACTAAGAATCACGGTAGCTAATAGCATCATTTCAACGAAACATATGCCATTAGGTGTCTATTTACTTGAAACTGACAATCGACAAGACTTAAGGCCAAGTATGTAAACTGCTTCAGAAAATAATAATACGTTGAAGTACCTAATAAAACTGTAATAATATTAAACACTACTAACTTCTAACTTATAATATAAGAAATGAAAATGAACTTACTTTTTTTAATAAGTTTCAGATAAAAAACAGAGTTCAGATCACAGACCGCAGGTAAATTCCCCAAAAAGCTGGTGACATTAGGTACATCGTTGATCTTCTGAAACTTATGATTACTTGTGGCTCTGCCCACCCCATTAGGGGATACGGGCGTGATAATATGTATGTATAGGTTTATCTTCTCCGAATTAAACGCCAGCTCTTTGGTCATTGGTCACATCCTACCTACTTCTTGGATTGACAATCTATACTTAGGTATAGATAAAACAATAGACATTTTTTTACAATCAACGCTTCAAACTTCTGAAGCTAGAAAGCTGAAGTTTGGAAGGTAGCTTTCTTTTAATAGCAAAACCGCCCGCAAAGGCGGGATTTTTCGAAATTCAACCCTTAAAGGGGTAAAAAGGGGGTGAAAACGTTTGTATGGAACTTTTTAACGCGTAGTGCGATTGGCTTGAAACTTGGTTTGGATACTTAAAATACAAAGTAAATGGACACGTGTTTCAGAATTTTTCGAAATAACCCACAAAAAGGGGTAATATGGGGTGTCAAAATTTACACTACGCGAGCGAAGCGTGTATAAGCTAGAGAAAATACGATTTGGCGATTGAATTAAACATCGAAATATCCTTCAAACTTGTAAAAGTGGGCAGGAATATTCCACTTTTCTTATTCTTAGCTTACGCAAACCACTTACCGAAGCAAAAATTGCTCAAAGAAAAACCAAATCTTATAGTCAAGTTTTTCAATTCGCTCGGTATATCGAAGTTTGTGGCGAGAGATTGAAACAATAACAGGGGTTGAAAAGTGAAAACCCGGGGGATTACCCCACCCCACTCAGTTGTAGGTGTTCGAGTAGCAAGAAAAGTGTTTTGATTGAGTTTTATGGGGAAGTTATGAGAGACTTGAAATATTGGTACTTACTTAGAAATAAACCGGTCAAGTGCGAGTACGCACACGAAGGGTTCCGTACCATAGTACATTAAACGAATGTTTTTTGTATAGAATTCCACTTTAAACGAATTATGTACAATACTTTGCAAGAAATTATTTTTTTTATAGCAGCAATAGGACACTATGAGGATTTCAACTTTCTACCTAATACGGTTCAGATACGAGCCCGCTGACAGGCGGACGGACAGCGGAGGCTGTCAGTTTGACAGGTAAGTAAGTTCGTATGAGCTAGCGGCCAACTCTTGTGACGGAGTTTTTAAGCCGTCCAAAGGCCTTCGTCATGTAGGCTAAGGCTTAGTAATAGGGTCCTATTGACACCCTTCGGGTGCGGAACACTAAAAAGTTACTATTTTGAATAAGGCTTATACGGCTAGACTTCGCAAGCGGATTCGCTCGCATGGCACTCGTGTAAAAAGTAGCTAGATATGTAATCTTTTTATTAAAATCGATTCAGTGTAAGCCGCAATTGAGGCAAACAATTGAAACACACACTCACAAATTTAAAGTTTATTAACGTTAGTAGGATAAGTTGCGTCATGTTGATGGAAATGGTGAAAACACCGTTTCCAAACATAGTAATTAACTAAGAAAGATACATGCCGGATTCCTATATTCAACGAACGGCGCTCATTACCACAGCTGTTATGTTATGTACGACGCGAAAATCAATGCAAATGAAGTCACGGGCAACAGCTTTTACTAGAATCCATACTCCATACTAATATTATCAATGTGAAAGTAACTTTGTCTGTCTGTCTGTTACCTCTTCACGCCTAAACTGCCGAACAGATGCTGATGAAGTTTGGCTAGGAGACACATTCTATCTCGGGAAGGACTCACCCCCGGGAGCCAGAGTTGAGACGTGCTCAACTCTGAGTCGCGTTTGAGTATTCGGGGGTTAGTCTACTTTTTGTTGCAAGAGTAATCCTGAAGGGAGTGAAATAAGGGATGAAAGTTTTTATAGGGAATCCATCATTATACTACCGAGGTCAAGCAATGTGTTAGGTGGGTGGCCGCCTGGTAATGCCGCGTGATGTTGACTTTTTGCGACCCCAAATATTATTGCTAAAAGTCTTCTAACACGCAGACAAAGTCACGGCTTACAGCTAGTATAGTATATGGAAGTAGCCAATGTATCATGCACATTACAAAAGTAAACTTTGAACCCTTTCAACGTTAGAACGTTGAAAAACTTTCGCCCCCGCTACCGTCTGTAAGTCGGGCCACAACTCATCTCTGTATTGATTCGATTTAGCGCGCTCTGTGAATGGATCTGCTTATTTGCTTACAGACTTCTTCGTTACTTTGTTTCTTTTCTATTGCTCATATTGACTGATTGAGTATTACCTACATACAAGTAATAAAAAAATAAAATAAAATAAAAATATTTTATTTCGGACCACATCATCATCTTCCTGCCCTTATCCCACTCTATGTGGGGTCGGCACAGCATGATCCAAGGATCATGCTGTAAGAGTTTTGGCTAAGGTGTTTTATGACCGGCCGCCTGCCTGACGTCAACCCTCCTTGGGAATACTTGCTTATTGTATCTCATCATGTTGGAGAGGATACTATCCCTTAGTCGACTTTAGTCGATTTGATACGACATGCTCGGGGAGAGAAGCAGCTGGACGCATTCTATGTTTTTTCTTTACTCCCAGTCCAGCAGAGAAGGACAATTTTATTTCGGACAACAAAATCCATAATTTGTTAGTAAATAATATACAAGCACTTATAATTAGGGTTAGTTATTTGACTAAACACTAGCACACTAATGCCCGGTTCCAATATTCTACTAACGGACGACGGATCGTTCATAACAACGTTTTGATTGACCGAGCAAAGGGCACTTTCTTAAGCTTCAGGAAATAAACTAATTTGCAAAATTCCCTGAGCACATTTATCATAATTTAAGGTAATAATGACCGCAAGCTGGTCTATAATGTCATTTCATAATGTCTGATCATTAATATGACCCTTTGTTTTTGCCACTCTCCCCTAAACTTTATAAAAAAGCTTGTAGAACGCCCCGTGACTTTGTCTGAGTTCTTGAGAAACACATACAAATAAATAAATAAATATTTGTGGACATTTCACACAGCGCTAACTATGCAAAGTTTGTACTATGGGCACCAGATGTCTGATAGAATACTTATAACTTTTTTGTAAATACATACTTATAATACATAATACTACAACACCCAGACCTGGAAGAATTATTTGTAGAACATAAGTACAAACATTTCTACCGTAGCTTTTAGTGTAGGTGTGTGCATGAGCGTGAGGTACTTGCAGGAGCACGGTTTTGTGTGGCTTCACATTTGTTGTTCGCGGCGCGTCGTCTTTTCTTTTTATTTGGTCGGAGTGTGAATTTGACAGTTGTGGAATGCTTCGTGTTCTTGTTTTCGTTTCATTACAGTTTGGTTTTGGTTACCGATTAGTGTCGGATTCAGTTTTTTTTTACTTATTTTATGTGGTTGAGAAGCTTTACTTGATAGATAAATCGCTTTGTGTTCTCCATTGCTCTCAGAATATCCATAAATGCATACTAATATTATAAATGCGAAATTAACTCTTGTCTGTCTGTTACCTTTTCACGTCTAAATTACTTAACAGATTTAGATGAAATTTGGCAAGCAAATAGATTGCATCCCGGAGAACACAGGCTACTTTTTTCTTTCAAAAATACTCATAGAGGGGATTATATGGGGGATGAAAATTTATATGGGGAACCGAGATAACAAATGTTAAGCATCGCTGAGTGCAGTACTTTGATGGGTGATCGCACTTTTTGCACTCCATGCAGATATGGCCAGCCCACTGCCGCTTTAGTTTGCTAATTATTTTTGATTTGTCTCTGACTTTGATAGCAAGATCTTTTATAAAGATAGATTTTTTTCTATAAAACTCAAAAAGTTCAAAAGAACAGCCTCAAACCTATATCTTCAAGCACGGCAGGCATTCTCTCAGGTCTTTAGAAACAAGAGGGTGGTTATAAAAGAATGTGATAACGTGTAATAATGATAACAAGGTGACGTCACGAGCTGTCAGTGCAGTAGGCATGTGGGAAACCACGATAATGCACTCACTGGTAAAGTGGGGACCACAGTGACATCGGCGAGGCAGTAGGTGAAGTTGGACCCTTTGGAAAAAGAATAAAGAAAAAGAAATAGCAGTGCATGGAATTCCTTTATTTAAGTAAGTATTTATTTGTAACAGCCTGACACAAATGTAAGAAATAATTTATTAAAAAAATATTATGAAAGAAATTAGACAAGTATGTAACTATGTAGGTACTACGTAAACCGTTCCTAACCGGACCGCTTCCGACTCGGCACAAAAAAGCAAATCTGTCAAAAAGTTAAATCTGTCAAAAAGTCGAATCTGTCAAAAAGTTTGTCATGTTATTTTTCTGTATTTTGAGTCTGGAAGAAAAATCAATCTTAAGTCTTCCTTCGAAAGTCTACCTCGAGGTATCAATCTCTTGTCATACTGCGTCTTCCGCCGAGCTCGTGAACTTTTATGGAAGGGATTTTGATCGGGGACCGTCTCTTGTCGTACCGCATGTCTGCACCCCTTGTCGGATGACGGTGCAGTCGTGAGGAGTCGCTGGCGCCGGTCACTTGGTCATTACCGCAGCGCCGTCCCGAGGAATTTTATAATGCGACACCCCTCTCTCATAACAGGCCGAATTCCTCGCTGGAATCACAGAATGTGATGGTCCTTCGCATACGCTGCGATTAGTTCCCAATATTCTACTGACGGACGACGACGGATCGTTCAATACAATTTTTTTATATTTGTGGATATTACACAGCGCCATTTAGCCCCAAACTAAGCAAATCTTGTACTGTGGACACCAGATGGCTGATGGAATACTTATATATACATACATACACATACATACATATAGGTATCTTTTATTTCAATAAAAAAACGTTTACTTGTATTTGTATTTACATGTTCTTCCAAGTATTCTTATTTATTTAAGTACATACATAATTATCACGCCCGTATCCTTAACGTGGTGGGCAGTACCACAAGTTATCATAAGAAAACTTACAGCCACTTCTGATCAAAGACTCCCAAGATGGATATGGTGAACCATGGTGACAGGCGATCAGCCCATCGCCCATATAGGTCCATCAAGTTGGAGAGGATACTTAAATATATTTTTTTACTTACGTACTTGTAATACATAATACTACAACACCCAAACCTAAAGGAAATATTTGCAGAACTTACAAACATTTCTCCGAAGTTTATACTATAACTAGATCGACATAATACAATATGAAAATGAATAGTAAAAGTTTATTATAAAAATTTGTGTCGCCTGGGCGCAGCCTGGGCAAAAGAATTTATCAAAAACAGGTCTAAAAAATCCAGTTATCATTACTAATTTGAGAAATATAATAAATTATTTAGAATATAATATTTATTTGGGGGGTAGATTGACTGTGAAGTTATGATAATTATGTTTACCTACATCTAATTATCTACAACCGTACATAAGTTACAAAGTATTTAGTAAGTATATATTGAATCGTTTATCACGGATCCTATCGAATACTTATCACAAAATCTACCGAGTGGTTAAACAAACACCTAATTAAATCCGTCGATATCCGAGATCGGTTCTCGGTATCCGGCGATCTATCTGTCGATTGTTTGCGGTCTGTCCGACCGTACTCATTACTTATTGAGTTGTAGTACCTCGGCGGGGTATCGCGTTTAGTCATTGTCTTAGCCTTTTCACATACCTCCGACCAGCCTTTAGACAATGGGCCTTTTACCATAATCTTAGCTTACCTTCACAAACGTGACGCTGTAGTGCCCGGGACGAATTAAGATGGAGTAGGCTTGGAACCAGCCTTTAGAAATCTACAAGAAACTACCCGTGGTACCTTTCCGGATAAAAAGTAACCTAATATGTATATAAATTTATATTTGTGGACATTTTAAACAGCGCCATCTAGCCCCAAACTAAGCAAAGCTTGTACTACGAGAACCTGATGGCTGATAGAATACTTATATACTTCTTTTTTTGTAAATACATACTTTAACTTATAATACATAATACTACGACACCCAGACCCGGAAGAAATACTTGCAGAACATACAAACATTTATCTCGTAGGGGATCGAACCCGCGCCTCTTGCGTCTCAGCCGAGCACTCGCCCGCCACGCCACCGAGGTCTATCTCCAGCTTTGTCCAGCTACACTTCTTATTTCGTCTGCCCAGCGTTTGTGCGGGCGTCCTATTGCTTGTTTTCCAGTTGGAAAACGGAAAACATAGTTCAATACAATTCACTATTTGAGAACCATACTGCCCTCCTAGTAAAGAACGCAGTAACTAGCATTTTTGTCAAAAATTAATTAGATAAATCGCCTAACATAACACTACATTCTGTAATGCTTGCTCACGTATTAAAACATGTTTTGAGATAGTTACTGCGTTCTTCACTAGGAGGGCAGAATAGTACGAGTATGACAAGGATTACGCAATGTATACATAAGCCTAATGGCACCGCTTACAAGACGTCGATTGAGACATTGACACTACGAACAACCTTTCAATTGATTGCCAAGGAACTAGAATACTGGACCGTACTTCGTGTTACTAGTTATCTAGAACCAGTGTGGTGAAACTATTTAAAGTGCGCCTCAAGGGCTCCTTTCGTGAACTTGACACATGTCGACCTCGGTAGCGTGGCGGGTGAGTGCTCGGCTGCAACGCAAGAGGCGCGGGTTCGATTCCCGCTACGGGAGAAATGTACAAACATTTCTTCCGGGTCAAACAAAAACAATTGTTTTGCAAATATTTCTTCCGAGTCTGGGTGTTGTAGTACTATGTATTTACAAAAAAAAGTATATAAGTAGGTATTCTATCAGCTATCTGGCGCCTATATTATCACGCCCGTATCCCTAATGGGGTGGGCAGAGCCAAAAGTAATCATAAGAAAACTTGCAGCCACTCCTGATTCAAAGTCCCAAGATATGTTGAACCATGGTGACAGGTGATCAGCCCATCGCCCTTAAAGATGGCCCATCATGTTGGATAATAGTATTAGCATCATTTGTAGCTCTGTAAAGACTATTCTCCTCCGGCTAGGTGGAGTGACGATCTGCTGCTGGCTGCTGGCAGAAACTGGATGCGTCAAGCCAAAGATAGGGCGCGATGGCGCTCATTAGGGGAGGCCTATGTCCAGCAGTGGACTGCTATAGGCTGATGATGATGATGATGATGATGATGAAAGACTATTCCATCTATGATTCTGGGCGTCCGGTACTCATACCTCACAGGCAGGACCGATGGCGCCACGCCATTACTTGCTCTTATTCGACACAAACATCTAGTAAAACTCTCCTAGACAACATTTTTTATTTAGTCTATTGGATAATAGCTCTATTGAATTGTGATAAGGTTTGAATTCGATTAAATTGATATTGCTTGAAATTCGTGTTTGATTTTTCAAATGTTAAAACATTTTTCGGAGTAAGTATCATCATTATAGTAGTTACAACAACGTCGATATCGTGAGTCGCCACATTAGTCTGTTGAGTACTGAATTACAGAAACTATCAAGTAATTTGACAAAAGTACTAAGGTATTGTCGTAAAAACATAAGCCTAGAAGGCATTCAGAAGTTACGTAAGGAATTTATATACATAAGGGTCGAAACACAAGACTGCGATGCGACTTTGCAACGCGGCGCTGCAATAAACCGCGGGAAGAAGTTGGTATGTGCGCTGTTTCATTCAAACAATAAGCGTTCCAACAAAAGAAGTGCTCTGCCTGTTCCAAAATAACAAGCAAACACTTAAAAAATATCAATTATCAAACTTTTTCTCATCCTAAACCTATAAAAAATAATCTATGTATCTTTACCTTAAACAGTCAGTGTTTTAACAATTTAAAAAATCTTTCGTTTCGTTACATGTGCATCTCAATAAAAAGGTTGATGTCTAAATCCTATCTTTCGATCAGTATTTACATTATCCGTCAGCGTCGGACGTTTTATCCGTGTCGGATGATGTCGATAGCGCGGTCCGACGACTGACACACGTCATACGTCAAATGTCAAATACGTAACGTCAGTTTGACGGCCCAATCTGGCCGTTTTCGCGGCGTGTCGATCGATGATAATTTTTTGCAATTCTATCGTTAGAATTCTGTATTATTATATGACCCTAAAAGTTTTTTAATAATTTCTTAAGATGTTGAAAACAAATATTGTTTTGTGTTAGTCATCTCGACCGGTATAATGCATAGACAAAAAATCGATCATCATACAAAACAACGTTTTAATCCATCACTGGCCATCTACATGGAAACCGATACAAGCTCCGATAGGGCTCCAAAACCACGAATCATTGTAGCCTGATCTGTTTTTTCATCGTCTCAATAATAAATTTGGACACAAAATAAATAGTTGGATCTCAGCGTGCCGTAATTACGTTGTTAATAAGTACAATGGCGCGCTCCGAATCAATCGAGACGTCATTTGCTTGACGTTTCAATCAACGTTGCATTGTTTGTATTGTATGTTTAATATGTATAGATTGTGTTACCGATATACCGGTTTTTTGTCTCTCCATTGTGAGATGAAGGCTTGTTTTTGTTTAAGAAGGCTCTCGGCGGGCGCTTATCGAATCCATGTCGAATATTGAGACGTATCTGTAATTTGTTATGAAATATTAGGTCGATCGGTTCATTCAATCGTTCCGATTCGGACATTCATTACTTTTAGCAAAAACACTGGCCGTATTGAGACGTCAAATTTTCAAAAAGCTTATTCTTTTTACGATGTTGCCAGCAATTAAAAATGAATTAGGAATGTTTTAAGTTATCATTATGATGTAATTGCAAATGACTGAGGGGACTGTGTCCGTTATTTTGCATAAAATAATATTTTAATCGAAAAAGCCTACACCTGACACTAAAGTGTTTTGATCCGAGGCGTTGTACAAAAAACTGCGACCGTTATGAATTACAATCTAATGACTCCTTCGATTCGTAAAAAAAAGTAAATACGCGCGTTCGTTTCAATTTTGAGTCGCCATATGTCGGGCGTGACTGGCAGATTTCAGTCATGTTTGACCAGCCTGCATGATAGCTTATTCACTGAATTTTGTTTTTATTTCAATCCATCAAGGCGGTTTATTATTTTGTCGAATGAGCTTGTACAATGTTCGTTAATCATACCAAAGATCTAACTTTAAACACTAACTATAACACCATTACCAAGTCTTTATGTCGATAAAATCCTTATAATGGTAGCCGTAAGAGAAAGAGCTTGGCAAAAAGATAATAAAAAGATAGAAGAAGAATGAAAAAAATTATAATTCTGTGGCAATAGGTGAAGCTCTTTGCGTAGCTTGCAAACAATTGGATGGGTGACCGAAGTGGCATTAGAACTGAGCGCTTCCGTGCTTCGGAGGGCACGTTAAATTGTCGGTCTTGGCTCTTAAGTCGTTAAGCCATGACGGAGGCCTTTAGGTGGCCTAAAAACTTCGTCACAATAGTTGGCCATACGAACAGTAAGCTCATGCGAACTTACTTTTAGTGAACAAAAAACACAAACTATCTACAAAAGACTAGGCAGTAAGGTCGCTACCATCGCCTACCCAAAAGGGGAAAATAAAACAACAAATCAACATCAAAAGTGGCTTTGATAGACACTAAGAAAAATATATTGGGTTATATTATGTTTACAAAATACATAAAGCAAATTTCCGAATGTATCCTTTTCGGTTAAATCTTCAACATTTGTATTTCGTCCAAACTGCGCATCACAAGGGTCCTCCACACACAAAGCTGACAAAAGCGACGGATAATCACAAAAAACGAAGCATCATCAATACGTAATATTGACTAAACAGACACAAAATAACATGGGAAAATATCTTCTAAGTAGGTACTTATCTAAATAATTATATAAAATTTATCGTTATACTGACTGACTGAAGACGCCAGCATCTTCACAATTTAAAGATTTAAGACCGTAGATAGCCATATAACCTTTATGTGACGAATTATATTCAAAATTAAAAAAAAACACACTGTATAATATAGAGACACATTTAGAAATGTCTTAATTATAATAGCTACACTATTTTATCCAGCGGCTCCTAATGGCTTGGCTAATTAAATGTAGGCAATATTTATTTTAGGTCACCTATTCTATAACTCAAGTTTTATTAAAATCGTGATTAAAACACAAAAGTACAAACATCGTCACATCCTCGCAAATTTTCGCATTATATAATATAGGTATTAATAATAATAAATATTTGTGGACATTTGACACAGCGCCATCTAGCCTCAAATTAAGCAAAGCTTATATGGGCACCAGATGGCTGATAGAATGCTTATATACTTTTTTTTTGTAAAACCATACTTATAATACTGCAACACTCACCTGGAAGAAATATTTGCAGAACATACAAACATTTTTCTCGTAGCGGGAATCGAACCCCCTTGCGTCTCAGCCGAGCACTCGTCCGCCAGTAAAAATATAAGTCTGAACAAAGTCGTCGGCATTTCACTAGTGAAACATACCTTTTAGTTTTATTTCAGTGGCTTTGTGGGTACCTCATTATACGCAACTCTACAAGTTCTACAACCCTTTGAAGATGCTCTTGAGATGAAATAGGACAAAGGCTGAACAGTGGCTTTTTGTATGATTGTATGAGTTTTTTCCTCGTGCTTAGTGTTTCATGACTGGCCAATATGTTGCCTCAATTATGCTCTTGAGGTTACTCTTAAAACGGAAGGTTTTTGCTTTGAAAGACCCGGGTTCTTATAAAATTAAGCAATAGTTATGAAACTTTTACAAATTTGTATTCAGTTTTTAATTTTAAGATAATATTTTACCTGTGTAGGTAAACTCCGATCATTGCCATAGCAACATTGGTACTTATCTGTCAAAAAGTGCCATATATTTTTGTCTCGAAAAACCCACGTTATGATAACCTACCATCCGTTTTCCGATAGGAGAATACAGAAACCCGGCATTATACGAACTTAAGCACTTTTTACATTGTGTGTTTCATAAAGAAAAAATATTCATAAGAAGAAAAACGTTAAACATGGCTTTACGATTTTACCCGACTGCAAAGGAGGGTAATGTGTTTGAGGTGTATGTATGTAGGTAGGTAGGACAAATGATTTGTCGTTGGATTTGTCTAGTTAATGAGAGTGTACAGCCTATGACACTTATACATAAAAAAACAATATGGCGGCTTTAAGAAGCCATACTCAGTAAGACATAGACTAAAATGATACAGATTATCATCATCATCGTGTGTCCAAAAATCTAATGTGGCAGATTCTACGCAGTCGGGTTTTTTGTTCATTTAAATAAATACTTCTCTAAACATTTTTTTATTTACATTAAGTAACACGTCAATAAAAAAACAGCAATATTCTATCGTCAAATTGTACTAGATCAAGGAATAATGCAAATTCCTACACTTTAACCCCCAACGCGCCGATCAACAAGGCGTGCCTAATCTCCATCGACGTACAAAATGTACCGGATAACAAATAAAACCATTCACTGCCAGAAAATCCCTAACTAACTCTCACATCACCTGTGCCACAGGGGTAGAATCCCCCCAGTAACTGATAAATCAACTGTGGAGACTATACTTTGTAAGTGTAATATAAGCTGCTACCCCAGGCTTAGTGTTTACGCGATTTTAACCCCATTGTGGGTTGTATAGACCTAACGTGGTGGAAACACGCTCTGTCAGTGAAGGGGTTGAGTGTTGCCAGCCTTTTAGCGGTACTTTACTGAAAGGTTTTTATACACGAAATTACCGTTTATGATTTTTATTTCATTCATCTATATTTTTAATTAATAAAATACGTAAAGAACTTTTCCAAAAATATTGTTTCAATATGTATTTATTTTACCCTCTTATCGTTAAAATATAGGTTAATCAAAAGTTCCCAAAGCCTACAACTTTTTAGGGCATCTACACATCCTGTCCCAACAAAAAAAGCACAACGAAGAATTTGACAAGTGAACTTTTGACAGAACGTTTTTTCCTCTTTTTTAACGGCCGATTATGGAACTGTGTAGTGGGTGGAGACCATTACTCTCAATCCGTAATCTCTTCGTTCAATTAACGACAACGAGGGGACAACAACTCCATTGAGGCACTGTCAAACATACGACACGCGTCAAATCAGAATTAAAATAAATGACGTGCGCTATCTCTCGACCAATCACAGGGCAGAAGTGTTGCCAGTTTAAAAATTAAAACGCAATTTGTGGGGCGTCGTCTCAATCTGTCAATGTAAACAATTTTGTTTATATTTGGGCTCCCGATGCTCGGCTGCTTAATTAGTTTGTCCAACGTCAATGTGCAGTGTAACGAGATGAACTAGACACTACGTCACTGACTCACAAATCAGTGTGGTGAAATGTAGTATTGGGAAAAAAATAATTTGGAAATAATTAAACGAAATTCGGTTTTGTGTAAAATGAAATTAAATAATAAATATTTATGGACATTTCACACAACGCCATCTTGCCCCAAACTGAGCTTGTACTATGGGAACCAGATGGCTGATACAATACTTATATACTTTTTTTGTAAATACATACTTATAATACATAGTATTGAAATACCCAGACCCGGAAGAAACATTTGCAGAACATGCAAACATTTCTCCCGTAGCGGGAATCGAACCCGCGCCTCTTGCGTCTAGCAGTATTATGTGTATAAATAAATAAAACACTAGCGAACAACACCTACTTTATATCTTATACTGTGTCCCCCTATAGCAGTTAGGGCGCTCAATTTGTCAGTAATTGTGAGCCCATCGCCCATCGCCCAGCGGAGATAAATCAAACAGACAGTGACAACAACGCTTTTTATTTAACTATTTGTCTGGCGCTCTAGACAGAAGAAAATAAATAATTCTTGATCGGAAAGAAAGAAAAAATTAAAGCGTAAAAATATTTTTTTTAAATTTATTTTAGGGATTTTTCGCTTTGCTGTCACATTGTTCATAAAAAAAACATAATGAATAACAAAAACAAATAATACTAATACAACATTTCATGAAATTAACATAATTACAAAATTACCTATAAATCGGTCGGTGATCTGAGCTCTGTTTTCTATTAGACCTTAGAAAACTGAGCTCATTTTCATTTCTTATTATCTTATTATTATACCGATTACCTTAAAGTTTTTCATGTCATTAAAGTTTGTCTTTTAAGACCATAATTATTGTTACTAATGTGTTCGTGCAAATAAAAAAAATATAATAGAATGTTATATTTTAAAGTCCCAGAATGACTATCTAAAATTAGGTGTCCTACTAAAATTATAAATTCGAAAGCGCCTCAAAAGTATGCCTCAATCTCCTGAACCGAATTGTATAAAACTTGGAACAGACATTGCTTAAAGACTCGAAATTGTAGAAAGGCCATTTTTATTCAGGTATCAGGCGAGCGAAGCCGCGGGCGAAATAATATACTTATCTCCCCAAGAATAATATGTTAGTAGTTACTTCCACAATTTAAGAAACCAATTATTTGCTCTACTGGAGGATTATTTGAAACGCAGGTTGTTTCGTACTTATGTAATTTGAGCCTTTTCAGCCATTTCATATAAAAACCTTCGTTCTCGTTCATAGAACTTGGTTCTGTTGAGATTTTGTCATCAAAACACATTTTTCATATCATCATTATCATCCAGTTACAGCTCATAGTATCCGACTTCAGGGTGTAGTGTTTCCTTTGATTCCGCCATTCATCCGGTCCTGTGCTTCACGCTTTCATGTACTATGGCTACTCTCCATAAACTATTTTTCGTATGCTCTTGTATTATTCATTTGAATTTCTTATTAAATATGTAATAGGTAATTAATCGGTCTCAAAAATGGTGGCATATTGCTAAAGGCCACAGGCACACGAGCGGATCTTCACGGCCCATTAGCACGTAACGCGATCCGCCCGCTCCGCCGGGATTTGAGAGCTTTTTACGCGAGTTTTAAGCACTTTTTACGCGAGTTTTGAGCACTTTTTACGCGGGATTATCCATGGCTGGGTGGGCGCTGTGGCTTGCTAAATACGAAAAATGATACTGTCCCATCGCACGCAAAATTCATATGCATAATTTAGTAACTGACAATGCCTTTTTGTAAAATACAAATACTTTTGTTACATTTTCATTTATATTGACTTTGAAACATTACTTTTGATATATCTTTGCAATGCTGATTTACTAGTAAATGTAACACAAATTTAGATTTTTACTCAGACCAAGCGTTTTTCAATTCCAGGCTTTACGAACTTAACCCGTCGTTCGTTAGAATATTTTGTTTGTTCATGAGAGTAAAAAGTAAGTTCGTATGAGCTAGTGGCCAACTCTAGTGACGGAGTTTTTAAGCCGTCTAAAGGCCTCATTCATGGCTTAAAAGCTGGGACAGACAATTTAACGTGCCCTCCGAAGCACCGAGCACCGAGCACCAAGCGCTCAGCTCGTAATGCCACTTGCAGTCATCCATCCAAATTGTCGCAAACGTCACAAGCAAGCTACGCCACGAGCGCTTCATCAGAGTAAAAAAATACCGCTGATTGACCAGTGATTTTTGTTGGTTCAAACTACACACTCATGAATCAATCCAGCTCATTCATGTTCTCCAGTTTTTGTGTGTCATTGTACCTCAGTATCTGGTTTCCAATATCGGTTCGTATTATCCGCGTCAGTGCGCCGCAGGGACACCGGCTGCCCACCTGGGCAGTGTGCTCCTAGCTTTACTGGGCTACACTGATACCCCAGTGGCCTAGTAGGTGCACTTTATGAATCAGGTTGTATAGACAGGATGTTTTGAAACTAGACTCCAACTGACTTCTTATTACTCAAGGTTTCATAGGAGGTTTGAATCGCGTACCACGATTTCTTCTTTGAAGTAGGTTATTAGTGCAATTTATAAAAAAATATTGGTTTGTTGTCATGCCATGCATGCCACAAGTAATCATTAGAAGACTTGCAGTAACTCCTGATTTAAAGTCCCAAGATGGTGAACCATGGTGACAGGGATCAGCCTATCGCCCATAATAGATGGTCCATCATGTTGGGGAGAATACTATCCCTTAGTCGACTTTTACGACATGCTCGGGGAGTGAAGCAGCTGGACGCATTCTATATCTTTGTACTATGGGAACCAGATGACTTATAGAATACTTATATACTTTTTTGTAAATATAAAGATGTCAGAGCTGTTCTTATCCCTTGAATGATATTTTTAGGAGCCTTTAAATCCTTTCACCACACTTGTTCGAAAGAACGAATAACATGACTAGATAGATAATGATATTTTCATAGTTATTCCATAAAATGGAACAATTCCAATGACCTAAATTCGTCTACAGACTCAATATACGAGTAATATGCCTGTTTACGATATTTTACTTACGGACAACGGATTATACTCGTATTATCTGCCGAAAGACGTCATACATTTTTTGACAGAAACACAACTTTGCTATAGTTATGAACGACTCGTCGTCCGTTGGTTGAACATTGGAATCGGGCAAGAAACAAAACAGAGTCTGCTAGCTGTACCATCCGTTAACAAGACGAGAGGGTCAGTATTCCATTTAAGGGTCAGTTAATCAAGCAATTTGCGGATTCCATCCTGATACTATGGCGTTCTCGGTAATTATAAGAGTGTGGATCATAAACGTTAAAATACTTTGGTGCGCATTAGGAGTGTCACCACAGCGCTTATTGTCGCTAAGTTAGAATGCTGCTGAAGTTAGGCCTTAAGTCGTGGTCTCTAGAAAAGGTACAGCTATGAAGCAATTCAATTCAATTTATTCAATGCCTCTTTTACAATTGTGCCTGGAAATTATAAATAGATACATAAATAATAATAAGTTATACAAAAATAATTGGCGGTGTCGGTGGCGTGGTGGCGAGCGATTGCTTGGCAGAATAGCAAGAGGCGCGGGTTCGATTCCCGCTGCGGAATAAATGTTTGCATGACCTGCAAATATTTCTTCTGGGTCTGGGTGTTGTGGTACCATGGTACTCGTAGTTTCTGATACCCACGACACAGGGAATCCTAGTGTGGTGTAGGACGCCCTCCGCTGGAGTGACGACTTACGAAAGACTGCTGGCTACTGGATGCATCAAGCTGAAGATAGGGCACGATGGCGCTCATTAGCGGAGGCCTATGTCCAGCGGGAATTGGATAGGCTGATGAGTGTGGTGAAAGGTTTTTAAGTGCGCCTCAAAGGCTCCACCTTAAGCCGTACGCACATGCGCGGTATAATCGCACGCGTATTTTTTCCCGCCGCAACGGTGCGCGTAATTGCGGCGCGCAATTTTAACGAGGGACGTTGAAATGACCCTGCGATTATCAAGATCCATCTCATAGGATTTGTGGGATAAACTGTTTTTGTTTACGTAGCGTAGACCTACTCAATCGGTATTATATAAGTAAGTAAATAAATTCTACTAATATTATAAATGCGAAAGTTTGTGAGGATGTGAGAATGTTTGTGCCTCAATCACGCAGTAACGGAAGAACGGATTTGAATGAAACTTGGAACATACATAGTAGATGTGCTGGATTCACATATAGGCTATTTTTTATCCGGGTACCACGCGAGCGAAGCCGCGGGAGGCAGCTAGTTTCTTCATAAAAATTGTCTCTCATTTAATTATTTATGTTATTTTTATACTCGAGAGCACTGGTGGTTCCGATCCTAAGGTCGTGGTCGTGGGTTCAAACCCGGTCGTGCACCAATGTATTTTTCTGTGAGAAAAATTTATGTGCTCTATACCAGTACTCTCAAACGGTGAAGGAAAACATCTTGAGGAACCCCCGGCTTAGTCAGCTCCGCACGTATTGACCATGTCTTTCCTGTGGACATCTAAGCTGAGAGAGTGGAATAGGTGCTGGGCAAGCCTACTCTATCTTAATTCGTCCCGGGCACTACAGCGTCCCGTTTGTGAAGGTAAAAGTTGACTCAATAAATCATCTACAATAGATAGTAAAAGGCCTTAGTTTTTTTATCGTGCTACTAACAAAAAGTACCTTAAATAATATCCAAATAAATAACCATAGACACCATACCATTATGCAATCCGATATTTTGCAACGAGTCTCGCATCACTGCCCTTCAAACCGATACCCAATATCAGACAATAGCGGTTTAAACAACAAAATCGATATTAATTACTGTAATCGATACAATTTTTACGGTACGAATAATCTAAAGACCGTTTACGAGACATTGGTTCGTGCAAAAAGGACAAGCGAATCGGCTAATGAGACGTAAAATTAGGGTAGTGTTCCTATAGGAGCTAGTATCGCGTTACTGTAGCCCGAGTAAAGGGAAGACGCGGTGCCAGAGCGTTTTTGTGCGCTCGTCTTATGATCAAATGAACTAACAAACTTGCTCCAACTAACTTTAACCACCGAATTTCATTAAATTTCAATTATTTGTGCACATTTCACACAGCGCCATCTAGCTCCAAACTAAGCAAAGCTTGTACTATGAGCACCAGATGGCTGATAGAATACTTATGTACTTAAATACTTTTTTTGTAAATACATATTTTATACTACAACACCCAGACCCAAAAGAAATATTTGCAGAACATATAAACATTTCTCCCGTAGCGGGAATCGAACCCGCATCTCTTGAGTCTCAAGCGAGCACTCGCCCGCCACGCCACCGAGGTCACAACATTGAATGGATCGAATATTCTAATCTGTAGAATAAAAACTGTCTTTCTGCAAACAGCTTATAACTTAACCCGTTGAACATTATTAACACGTCCGCCGCCGGCGTGCGCTTCGTACGCGGATTTCGGTAACCCGATACCGGCATTGTGGTCTCGGAGACCGCGGGCCGATCCGACCAATGAGATTTCACGCCTGGCTGACAGGATGGCTACTGGCATCTATTAGGACTCAATTATAATTATGTAAAATATGGCACACTCATGATCTATACTAGAGTATGTCCGTGGGAAATCCTAGCAAATTCCTAAATAACACAATAGTTAAGTAAGTAAGTTCGTATGAGCTAGTGGCCAGCTCCTGTAACTGAGTTTTTAGGCCGCCTAAAGGCCTGCGTCGTGGCTTATCGACTTAAAAGCCGGGACCGACAATTTAACGTGCCCTTCGAAGCACAGAAGCGCTCAGATCGTAATGCCCCTTGCGGTCACCCATCGCAATTGTGACCGCGCACAACGTTGCTTAACTTCAACGATCAATCAAGAACGTCTAAGCAAGCTACGTCACTAGCTCTTCAAGCAATAAGTAGTTTAAGACCTGAGAATGTTGAAAAAAAACTCGGTTCTTTTGTTATACTTCAGTTATTGTACCGGAAGTCGTAGTGAATTTTCTATTGCCTATTTTTTTCATCTCTTTGTAGTTGATACCACTAAATAATCAAGCGTTTACTGTGCTGTTTAGTGAACACTTAAGGAAAAGGAAGTTGTATGTAGGTTAAAAATAGCACTATAGTTAAAAATAACCGTTCATTTGTGTGAGCACTGACCAGTGTAAAGACTACGCTAGGGAGGGTCCAGGAAGGGAAGGGCCAATAACTTATAATTTCATGACACCTTTGCTCTAAAGGCTATATTTTGATTAAAATGCTAATAGCAACCGGTGGTGTGGTCTCATAAATAACTATAGACACGCCGTAAATAATCCATGACTTAATTTCCATTAGATACGTATTACAAATTACTAGGTACTCTAGTTTTATGAACTAGTGACCTTATATAGCTACATATTTTGAAAAGAAGCCTGTATGTTATTCTAGATCATCATTTGTGAGCATTGGTGTTCTAAAAAAACATCATGAAATACGGCTTGTTAAAGAACCTAAAAAGTTTGAAAACATGTGTCAAGTGAACGTAAGGAGCCTCTGTGGAACTCTTGAAATCCTTTCACCACCCTGGTTCGATAGAACTAGTGACATGATTAGTATTTCCATCCATGACTATAAAGCCAAGCTTCATCCAAAACTTCTAAGCTGTCACTCAATGATTGAGACACAACTTTTAAATAAAAATAAAAATAGTAGGTGGTAGAATTATTCAATTTAAAATGGTAAGACCATTAACAAAATGGGGTATTTTTACGACCGCAAAAAGAACCCATAATCCTACCTTTAAAAGTATAATGTTTATGTTTAATTAGTGGAAAGTAGTATGTCGGGATCGTAGCAAATGGCGATCCGTGATCTCTGCCTACCCTTACGGAAACAGGCGTGATTTTATGTATGTATGTATGTAATTAATGGAATACAAGGGGTATTTTTTATAATGCACCCCTACACCGTAAGATGAATATACCTTCCAATTTTCATAGTACCTATGTACTTCTATAGTACCTATAGATTGTGCGTTGATTGTTAGTCAGTCAGTAACGTTAGAGTGCTATTATATTTAGATTTTTTTAACTTAGCCTATTCTGTCCCACTGCTGGGCAAAGGCATCCCCCAAGAGCTACCACTGATCCCGGTCTTTCGCGATCTCCCACAGCTCATTTGTCGAACTCGGCACCCAATGAAAATAGAAGTCAGATAGAAAATAGGTACCTAGGTGCACAAATCACGCATTTTTCTCGGTAATTAAGGGTCATGGTGATAAGTACTTGACTAATTTCGTTTAAGGGTTCTCCTATCACCATTACCATAACCACCATCGGTCACACTCCATAAACTTCGAACTTCAGATGATTATCATTATGAGTTACATACATGACTTTAATTGTTTTAAATTTATGCACAGTTCCAATATTCCACTAACGGCCAACAAATCATTCATTACCATAGTAAAGTTGTTAATGACAAAAAAATGATTTATGAATAAACTATCCGTCGTCCATTAGCAGAATATCGGCATCGGGCATTAGGAACCAAACCAACTATAGCAAAGCGTAAAGCAGTTTTGCAATGATTTATTATTCTACATTTGATATCTCAGTGATTTTACCTTAATTATGATGTTAATAGTACTAAAACAGCATGGAACTCTAAATCAAAAGAACATTTTGAAGTGATTTATACGAAAAACGTGGGATTGTACGCGCACTTTAAAAACCTAGGTCTCGGAGACCTAATTCTCTGAAATACCTACCTCTACCTGGTCAAAATGTCACAAATACATATTATCACGGGGGGGGCAGGACCACAAATAATAATCATCAGAAAACTAGCAGCCACTCGTAATCCAAGAGTCCCAAGATGGATATGGTGAACCATGGTGACAGGTGATCAGCCCATCGCCCATATAAAATGGTCCATCATATTGGAGAGGATCCCATAATCGACTTCACGACGAGAAGCAGCAGCTGGACGCATTCCATGTTTTTTCGTTACTCCCAGTCCAGAGAAATAGCATACTAAAAATATCTACATAATACACATAAAATAATATCTGCTAAATTTGACACACTGAAACTAATGTGCACCTCGGCAAACTTCGTGCTTTGTATGAAAACCGAATTTGTCCGAATATGCAACTAATAGCCAACTAATAATAACTGAACCAACCTTTGAAAAATAAGTATCTACATAATTATTGTAACATCTCTTTATTACATAATCATCATCGCCTTCGTATTTCTTCTGAAATTGCCAAGGCGCACAATATTTGTGGTGCTACTGTACGTATCTATGTTTTCAATATAGTCTAACTCGGACAATTTAGACAATTGCAATCTCCCATCACACAGGAGCCGCCGATCAAACGATCTCGATTCATTAATTAAGCCTTTTCGTCTGCGCCGGCGCAGCAAAGCGAATTCACGCAGATCCGATTACAGCCTATTGGACACTCGCCTTAGGTCGTCTTGTTTGTGTAAACCGAGCCTTATCTCGTGCTGAGGTAGCGCTAGCTTTGTAGGTTGGTTCTAGACTACCTGGAACTTTTTTTTACCCGACTACGAAGAAGGAAGGTAATGTATTGGGGGGTATGTAATGTGGTATCTATGTGCATTCCTTTGGCTGAAGCTGTAGTCCAAACGGCTGGACAGTTTTTGACAAATGAGATATCGTCGGATTTGTCTGGATGACGAGATTGTCATAAGCTATATGAAGTGTCAAAAAATCCAATATGGCGGTTGTAAGAAGCCGTTTTTAATATTTTCCTTTGGCTGCCTCTCTAGCCGAAACGGCTGGACAGATTTTGACAAATTAGTTGTTGACTCTAACCCCCGAATATTCCAATGCGACTCAGAATTGAGCATGTCTCAACTCATCGTCATTTGAGACGTGCAACTTTGAGATGCGTTTGAGTATTCGGGAGTCAGTGACTAGAGATCAGAGAATACATAGACCACATTTATTCTCTGATCTCTAGTCTGATATGTCATCTTTCTACCTCGGCTCTTTAGTCGACTGGCCCCGCTCGAACTGGCCCCTAGAGTTCAGTTGACCTAATGCATGTTTTGAATTGGTCAACTGGCCCCGCTTACAGAATTTGTTATTAGAATAGACAAGAAGAAAAGTGTTTCAACTTTTGTCGATATTATCATGGCCAAAACATGTAGGTAGGTATAAGTTTCTGTTTATTTTTACCTATATTTTATGGTGTTCATTGTTAGTTCGAGTTAATCAACAGTGGAATACAAGCTGACGTTCTGTTGAGTTTAAAAACCATAAATTAAACCAGCAGAAAATTACATGAGGACCATAAAACAATTAGCTAGGTGCTAATTATTTAATTTAACTGAATAAGGCACATTCTTCCTTCATGTCGGCTTGTAGCGCTTTGCCAATCAGCTGTCAAGTTTGAAAAACACGATTACGCTCGTAAGGTGATGATAAATAGTGTCGATAAAGGTATGAACACGGAAACAGTGGGTATGAACAAGGGAAGACTACTGATAGAGGCAAACCATAGGCAAGAGTGAAGAACCTAAATAACTTAAAGAAATATAATATTTCTTTAATTAAAGCATACTAAGAGCACCAGTCTTGAAATTTATTACATACATATTATCACGCCCGTATCCCTAATGGGGTGGGCAGAGCTACAAGTAATCATAAGAAATCTTGCAGTCAATCCTGATCCAAGACTCCCAAGATGGAAATGGTGAACCAGGGTGACAGCAGATCACCCATAAAAATGGTCCATCATGTTGGTCGGGACACTATCCCTTAGTCCACTTTTACGACTTCATAAAATGACGAAATTGTCGTAAAGAAATCTAAGTCCTGCTTCCGTAACCGGACCTTAACCGTTCTGCAAAAAAGGAAAGCAAAGACAACCAAACTAGCTTTGTTTTCAATGACGGGATGATGACAGTATTTATATCCGTCCGAAAGAAAAAGTATGTAATTAATCCTAATTGGACATTTTGTATATTGGACATTAGTCGTGCAAAGGATCCTACGCACGCTATGGGGCTCTTGCTCTACAGTAATTTACGACTCTGCTACAAAAAACTCAGCATGCCATCTCCTTAAGACTACTTTACCCCAGCTTACCTTTTTAATTAAACTAGATAATTGATAGTAATTAGTCCAGGGCGAAGCTTCCACCTGTTTACGGCTATTTATATGTGTGTATATACTTTGTAATAAACGGATTATTTTACATTGGGGAATATCACGCGATATGTTAATATATAAAACTCTACTGACTGACTGTCATGAAGAAATGCAAAACTTTTTAATTTGTAAGTGCGTATGAGCTAGTGGCCAGCTCTTGTGACGGAGGTTTTAAGCCGCCTAAAGGCCTCCGTCATGGCTTAACGACTTAAAAGCCGGGACCGACAATTAAACTTGCCCTCCGAAGCACGGAAGCGCTCTCGTAATGCCACTTGCGGTCACCCATTCCAATTGTGACCGCGCACAACGTTGCTTAACTTCAACGATCAATCAAGAACGTGTAAGCAAGCTACGCCACGAACGCTTCAGGGGTACAATAAGAAAGAAATTCCCGAAATTCAACTTCTAGAGGACACAGCGGGAAGACTAAATGTCAAGTGCAAGTCTGATTCGCACACAAAGGGTTCCGCACCAGCGTACATTAAAAAATGTTTCTTGTATGGTGCCCCCCTTTATTTTATTTTATTGTTGTTATAGCGGCAATAGAAATACACATTAAGTGAAGATTTCAACTCTCTATCTAAAACGGTTCACGAGATACAGCTCGCTGACAGACGGACGGACAGACGGACGGACAGACTGACGGACAGCGGAGGCTTAGTAATAGGGTTCCATGCGGGTACGGAACCCTAAAAAACTCAACGCAGACAAAGTCACGGGGCATTCCAGTAGTTAATAAAAAATACATAGTAGTTTTGTTATTTAACTGCAGCTTTCGATTTCAAATTAAATTATCGAACTCTGTAATTAAAATGTAGCAATGCAAAGTGGATTCAGCGACGTCTTTGCGAAATATTAGAATCGGAAATTAGATTTGCGCAGTTAAATGTACCTTATTTGAGACATAACCTCACTTGACTAATGTCCGGTCCCTATATTCAACTAACGGACGAATACCTACTCAATTACCATATCAATTATCATTCAAAAGCACCATATATTTTTATTACTACTACTAAGTCTAGTTCTTGAAACCAGTGTGGTGAAAGGATTTAAATGCGCCTCAAAGGCTTCTTTCATGCACTTGACACATGTTATTGAACTTTTTAGGTTCTATGACGTGCCAGTTTCCTCACGATGTTTTATTTCACCGTTTGAGAGTACAGGAGGGTTAAAAAGGCCACTTTGTATGAATCTGCTTCCGAATTGTACTGCGTACCTACGATTTACCAAAATTCGGACCATTTCACGGCCAAATATGAATATGCTTCTTAATTGAATTGCGTACTTACAATTCACCTAGAATTCAACCATAAACAAATATGAGAGGAATAAAATTGCTATTAAATTAAATTAACTTAAAAATTGTATATTCAGAACGGATACAAGTTGAACAAATAACGATAAGTACCTATGTGTTTGGCGACTTCGGTGGAGTGGCGTGTGCTCAGCGGTGCAAGAGGTGCGGGGTCGATTTCCGCTACGGGAGAAATGTTTGTATGTTCTGCAAATATTTCTTCCGGGTCTGGGTGTTGTAGTATTATAAATACCTATTTACAAAAAAAAGTATTCTATCAGCCATCTTGTTCCCATAGTTTTTAGTTCCCTTTGCATAGTTTGGGGCTAGATGGCGCTGTGTCAAATCTCCATAAATATTTATTTTGTTTTTATTCGGCGACATTAGACTGGCCGATATATCATCTTAATGTGATACATCGTGATGATCATAAATGCTCCGTGTCGCCAGAACGAAAGGCGTTCCCACCAGCCCGGCCTAAACGTTTTTCCCAAATGCGTCATTAGTGGGACGCATGGTACAATTCAAAGGCGACTAAAAATCCTCTCACCACACTGGTTCGATAGAACTGAAGTAAGTAAGTTCGTATGAGCTAGTCAACTCTTGTGACGGAGATTTTAGGCCGGCTAAAGGCCTTCGTCATGGCTTAACGGCTTAAAAGCCGGGACCGACAATTTAACATGCCCTCCGAAGCATGAAAGCGCTCAGCTGGTAATGCCTCTGGCGGTCACCCATCTCAATTGTGACCGCGCACAACGTTGCTTAACTTCAACGATCAATCAAGAACGTCTAAGCAAGCTACGCCACTATAGATATAACAAGAACATAGAACATGCAACATAGAACTAGTAACACGAGGAAGAAATAATTTTTTTTTTTAATTCTTTGAGCAGCTGAAATGGAAATACATTTCATTCCGACAGCCTCGGTGGCGCAGCGGGCGATTGCGCGGCAGAGACGCAAGAGACGCGGGTTCGATTCCCGCTGCGGAAGAAATGTTTGCATGTTCTGCAAATATTTCTTCCGGGTCTGGGTGTTGTGGTACCATGGTACTCGTAGTTTCTGATACCCACGACACCATTTGTGAAGGTAAAAGTTGCCTCCTGACGCTGTATAAATCATAGATGGTAAAAGGCCTCAGATATACCCTTTCATCGAGGTGTTAGTAAATCCCGCGCTCGCTCACCACTCACACCAAACGTCGAAAATCCGTCAAGTGGTAAGTTTTTACGTGGTGCAACAAGACGTGTATCAAATTTGATCCCTGACCGCGGCATTCTCGCTGCATTCCCGCTACAAATGGACTGGGGATAATTTATATATCACATCTGATGCTAAGCTCTGAGGAGGCAGGTGATTTCGACACTGGTTCTGTTTTAGCTACTCGGCCAGTACCTTACTAAACTACTAAGGCCTTTTACCATCAGCGTCCCGTTCGTGAAGGTAAAAGTTGCCTACTGACGCTGTATAAATCATCTACTATAAATGGTAAAAGGCCTTAGTTTAGTACAGGCCCTTTTGTCTCAATTCAATGCGCACGAAGTCACGGCCAACAGCTGGTTGTGTATAAACTGTTTTTATTTTCTTTTTGGCGTTAGATACTCAAAGTTTTCAAGTTACCTTCGTTTTATTTCCCAGAGAGTCTTTTTCTATTGCTTACTTTTGTTATATACTTACAATATGTTAGTATCTGAGTTATTAAGTTTAAATTCTAATTATTACCTTTATCTATTTCTTTTGTGTGACGTGTTGGCAATGTGTTTGCACTTTAATATTTTATTTATAGGTAAGTTGTTTTTATTCGTGAAAACCTATAATTGGCTTTCTGCTCACTATGTTATCTATAAGTTATCTTCTGCTGTTGGTTTTTTCTATAAATAAATTACTTTAATCTTTCAAATTTTATATCAAACCTTTCTATGTGAAACTTTTATCAGAAAGTAAGCCCAACAAGGCTGTACAATTTATTGTTCTGACGGTTCTGATTGATGTCCAAACTTGGCGAGAAAAACTGCAATCCTGACAAAAACCGGCGGCCGGCTTATGGACACAACCGCCGCCGATGGACAGACAACCTGAGTGCGCGCTGATTGAGTTTTTCAAGTGACGATCCGACAAATGTTGACATCGAAATTCATATTTATAAGTAATAACTAAGTAGTTATTAATAGTTACTTCTCTGCTGGACTGGGAGTAAGGAAAAAAAATAGAATACGTCCAGCTGCTTCTCTCCCCGAGCATGTTGTAAAAGTCGTCTAAGGGATAGTATCCTCCAACATGATGAACCATCTATATGGGCGATGGGTTGATCACCTGTCACCATGGTTCACCATATCCATCATGGGATTTGAATCAGGAGTGGCTGAAGGTTTTTTTATCACATCTTGTGGCTCTGCCCACCCCATAAGGGATACAGGCGTGATAATTATGTACGAACTAAGTAGTTATGTAGAATTGAAATAACTATGTTATAAACAAATTCGTTATAAAGTTACAACATTTATTTTACAAAAAATGTCAAAGGAACTACCTCGGTGGCGTGGCGGGCGAATGAGGCTGAGACGCAAGAGGCGCGAGTTCGATGCCCGCTACGGGAGAAATGTTTTTATGTTATGCAAATATTTCCTCCGGGTCTGGGT
The DNA here is from genome assembly GCA_949320045.1 of Scotopteryx bipunctaria. NCBI lineage: Eukaryota > Metazoa > Arthropoda > Insecta > Lepidoptera > Geometridae > Scotopteryx > Scotopteryx bipunctaria. The sequence continues at coordinate 1,096,532 of OX439449.1, forward strand.
GTTGTAGTATTATGTATTTAAGTATGTGTTTACAAAAAAAAAGTATTTATGTACCTATTCTATCAGCCGTCTTGTTCCCATAGTATTGCTTAGCTTGGGGCTAGATGGCGCTGTGTGAAATGACCACAAATATTATTATTGGGAGTTTTACACGCAATATATATTACTGGCACATAACCAAAAAAAACATTACTTTATAAAGAAAACATTAAATTGTTTTCAGAATAAGTAAACTCATCAGGGTAGCACCAAAACCTTTTAATGTTCAAAAAATTAATATTTCACTTAACTCGATAATGACACCATATCAAGAAGGCAAACCTAAAAAACGCACTAATCTAGAATCGCATTCGGAAGTAAAAACTTTCACCTTTCACATGATGAATCCTTAACGTATCAATTTTAACCCTTAATTACCGCGGTTGGTCGTCGGGACCGCCTCGACGCAACTCTAAGTGTTATTGATGTTTCAACCACATTAACCACCTCAGGCAAATTGTAGTAGCTATCACGCAGGTGTCAAAAGCTTTGCCGAACTGGGACAAAAAAGGTCATCAGCTATAACACGTGTAGATTGCTGCCACAGCTCGTGGATAGCAGAGTGGACTGGTGGCTGTATCACATCCTGTAATGTCAAGATGTTTTAAAGGCGAGAGAATGGGGTGACAATAGGGCTTTTCAAAACACATTTAGCTAATGACTTTATCATACTATCTTACTTCTTACTTATATTATAAATGCGAAAGTTTTTGAGTTTGGATATTTGTGCCTCAATCACGCCTAAGCGGCTGAACGGATATGAATGAAACTTGGAATATACAAAGTACATGTACTGGATTAACATATAGGCAATTTTTTATCCAGATAACACGCGAGCGAAGCCGCGGGCGGCAGCTAGCAATATTATAAAGAGGAAAGATTTTTTTGTTTGTTTGTAACGAATAGGCTCCGAAACTACTGAACCGATTTCAAAAATTCTTTCACCAATAGAAAGCTACATTATCAGGGACCAGTATAGGCTATAATATATTTTCAAAAAAAATGGGGATACGTAAGAAAATTGCAATATTATAACCCAAGGTAGAAAATCAAAAATAGATTTTGGCGTGCGCTGCGAAAACTATTGATTATAGAACAAAATAATGTACTACACGCGTACGAAGTCGCGGGCAACAGCTAGTTCAAAATACTTACGTTTGAATTATAATTAGTATCTAGCAAAGACTTTAGATTTAGATATTCAGTAAAAAAAATTTAACGGATGATTAAAATGTAGCTAATTGAATTCGAATAATAATGTAATTGTAGGTACTATGAAATTTATTTCACACTTAGAGTACTATCCAATTATGTAGTTCAACAATATTGTTTGACGTGTTTCATTGTTTGTCATAACTAAACTTAAAGTACACCCTATAAAAATGTAATGCTCTATCGATTGTGTATGAATTTATTAGCTCTTGGAACATCTGCTCGTTACAGCTCTGTGCTCGCAAGTGCGTTAACGCGAGTTTTTATTATTATGACAATATTAAATCAAGGGGCGGCGGAGGCCGTGAGATGATTTATTGGGCTCGTTGGTGCGGTGCGGTCACAGAGACCGACTTTTTGTGAGCTTTAGCCGATTTTTGGCGCTTGCGTGGTGGCGAGCTTTGACGGGTTAAATTGCTGCGTATATTTTTTATTTGCAATTTATAATCTCCTCTAAAATTGGGAATCCTGCTAATATTATAAATGTGAAAGTTTGTGAGGATGCTTGTATGTTTGTGCCTCAGTCACGCCTAAACGGCTGAATGGATTTGAATGAAACTTGGAATATACATAGTACATGTGCTAGATTAACATATGGGCTATTTTTCATTCGAGCGAAGCCGCAGGCGGCAGCTAGTTGTTCTATAGTTTTAAAAAGAATGTCCTTAAAGCACAAGTGTATAGTGAATCATTGGTTGTTTGGTTAGTGCTTGTATTATTCATATTTACAAAGCTTTCCACAGCCTTGCCGTCGTCTGTGTAAACTGCTAATTTGCTACTCCGTGTCGCGTGGGCGGCAGAAGTGTTATATCAATGAAATCTTTACATAGTAGTTATCTAAATTTATAAAAATCAATTGCTGTTCGTTTGTCTCACTAAAATTCGAGAACGGCTGGGCCGATTTAGCTGATTTTGCTTTTGAAACGTTTGTTGTAGTCCAAGGATGGTTTAACGGTGAAAAAACATATTACATGTACCGGGTACCACGCGAGCGAAGCCGCGGTCGGCAGCTAGTGTTAGCATGCACGGAGAATGTACCTAATGAGAGTGAATGAAGCGAAAGAAGTATGCCAGGAATGTAGCAAATGGAGATCCATGATCTCTGCCTACCCTTATGGAAAACTGATTTTATACATGTACATATTATTTAATAGTTATATTTTGAAGTTTTATTGAAACATTGTCCAATTTTCTGCATTATAAGGCATTATTACTACACAAGTTTTCTGTTAGAATGATAAACAAGTAAAGAAACCTATAAGTATATAGAGATCTAATAAGAAATATTTGTCCACACTACCCTGTTCACATCAGTTTGATTTCTTGTCCAATTAGTAAGAAAAACAGCCGCCGATTACCCACAAAACAATACTCGACACTGACACATTATTTCGATTGTGTACTGAATAACCTCTCTACAAAACTATTATCAATTTATTACTCAGGGCAAAATCAACCTTAGCTCGCCGTTTTACAGTTCAAAAACCAAAGAATGAAACTTCAGACTTAGTGCCTTTTGCAACAGAACTATCAAAGTTTCATTCAAGGGAAAATCAGTCGTGATGCAGTTGAGTTAAAGTTGAGTTTCGCTTGAGGGTGTTCTTCGGAACAGTAGGAGGCTTATTACTATACGTGTGAACGGTGGCGTGCGTTTGACAGACGGCCATTGTCGCTGACCGATGGGACGACCGTGATAAATATTACATGTCGAAATTAGGCTGTTTTCACGGAAATTGGGAAATTTATGAATCATAGATCTCATTTGTATCAAATACCAACTTCGTCAAGCATCCTTCATAAATAAATTCCTAAAGTCACTGAAAGAATTAAAACGGTATTTTCGAAAAAACCAGTTTGAAATTTCGAGTATTATAAATTTATGTATGTATTTACAAAAAAAAGTATATATAAGTATTCTATTAGCCATCTGGTTCCCATAGTACAAGCTTTGCCTAGTTTGGGGCTAGATGGCGCTGGGTGAAATGTCTACAAATATTGATTTTTTTATTTTTTTACATTACCGGATCGTCATAGTTCCGACATACCTAACTTTAAAACACGTATTATGATTGTTGGACATTGAAAAATAAACAAAATTAAATAAATCTTTGTCCATGGTTCTTAGAAAGGAGAACCATTAAGTTTTTTACACCTACTCGTTTAAATAGACCTCACAATAACAAGGATGGATCAAATTAACACTACTTTTGTATTCGGTCGTATTATACGTTCAATTATATTCATGTCAATGGCGAATTATTCCAAATTCGCTAAAACAATCAACCTGTAATGGACAATCGGTATTTTTGTGGTGTCGGGTTGAATTTAAAAAAATACAGTGCGCGTTGAAATCATTGCACGCTTAATTTCATTCTAAAAGATTTATGCGTAAAATGACAAAATGACAGTTTGCTGTCAAGTTTCGTGACTGTTGTTTATGATATTTTATCATACTTTTTGGGTTCCGAACCGAAAGGGTGCTAACGGGACCCTATTACTAAGTCTTTGTTGTCCGTCCGTCTGCCAGTGGGCTAGTATCTCATGATCCGTAATAGGTAGAGAGCTGGAATTTTGCTGCTATGACAACAAATAATAAAAAAAGAAAAGGGCCCCCAAGAAACATTTACGTACCCTTCGTGTGCGAATTTGGCTAGTACTTGTTCAAATTTAATTCTCGCCCAGTAATCGGCAATTCTTGCTCCTCTCCGTTGCCTGATGGTGAACGAAATGTTATGAATGTTTACGTTTAGAATAGCGCAGTTGAGGAAGTGCGACTAGATTGGCCGCTTACTGTAATATCCGTACATTAGCACTCTGAGAAGTCCGTGATCACATTTCCCTCGTTCAATGAAACCATTGAACGCACGAGAACAGCTCGACAAGGCGCGGGAAAATAAATAAATTAAAAATAAATAAATAATTAGTAGAGTGTTGAGCGTTTTACATTACACGCCATAATAAAATTGATATTTAAATAGAACTTTTTAGTGGTTGCTTGGTGATTTAAGTTTTAAGTTGAAGCGGTAGAAAAGGGTTAATAATCTTGAAGAATATAGTTTTAATGTGTTATAGAATGTGCCCATTAAAGTGGTACGTGCAAATGACATCGTGATAAAATACAAAAAAATAAGTAATTTTTTTCTTTTTTTTAGGGTGGTAGAAGGAAGGGTCCCGCTGGCACCCTTCAGATAAATTATAATTATTATTTTATTTTGTAATTTTTTTTAATATAGAAATACGCACTCTGTGAAAATTTCAACTCTCTACCTATTACAGTTCATGAGATACAGCCCGCTGACAGACGGACTGATGGACGGACAGCGCAGGCTTATTAATAAGGTCCCGTTGGCACCCTTTGGATACGGAACCCTAATAATATCTGGTGGGTAGTTTTACCTAGAAATCTCTGCCTCTTACAACCCAGGCCCATAAGACAATATTGATTGAATGATGTTTCCTAAGCTCTAACAAGTCATACACGGTCTCAAATGTCGCTTAACAGCTTCCACGTAAATAAGCAAACATACAAGATTAATATTTATAAATAGATTTCTATTTAAGGCATTAGAGCGTTAACACACTGGCGGTTTGCTGGCGTTTTTTCCTTAAGGTGATATGTGAAGGCGCTCATCGCGAACTCGCCGCGGATGTATTTACGGCTCGCTGGAAACACGCTCGCAAATCGTCAGTCTGATAACGCCCTTAGCGTGAATAGCTGAGTGTATTTTGATTTGACTAGTGGGGCTTTGATACGTAGGTACTTAGAAAGAGTTTTTTGTGTTTCATTTATTTTTTGTTTAAAAAAGCATTAGGTAAGTAGAAAAATAAAATCATCATTATTTTCCAGTGTAGGCAAAAACTGCCTCCCGACGCTGTATAAATAATCTAGTAAGTTAAGTACCCGTATAGGCCGAGAAGGCGGCCTTAGTTTTTTTGAGTCTGCGTGTTGTAATATTATGTATTATATAATATATTATGTCACTGTAAAATTGTAAATACTTACCTTCAGATTATAATCTATCTCGCTAGATTGTAAACTGTAGAAAGATTATGAACCGTAACATACCTAATGCTTACCTACAATTTAACGCGCGTAGTATTTCACTAACCTACACTTAACCTACCTAAGGGTGATGTGGTCGCAAAGCGCCAAAACCCCTTAAATCAATTAAAAAAAAACCTAACCTACTAATTTCGATTCAAGCAGATATTTGACATATAATACAATAAAATTGATGCTAACTTACCTAAACAGCTACGACATAGTCGAACCTTCTGAAAGCACAAACTTTACAGCCATTTTTATTGTTTTCCGATTACATTTACAGTAAATACAAAGATCAAAACCACCGCAAAGCTCAAACAAACCGCTACACCTGACAAATGGAACATCAAGACTAATGTAATCACAACATTCAACAATGGCCGTATTAATCAGAGGTACAATGGCGTCGGATAAAGCTCGCGCAATTAAAGAATCCCAGTGAGCGCAGCAAGCCTCACCTGCTCGCTTGTCTCGCTTCGATTAATCACGCGATTCTTGCAAATGACAGTTAATATTGGCCTTGGGGGTGGGACAGGCGACGAGCGGTAGCGGGACGGGTATGTTCGTATGAGCTAGTGGCCAACTCTAGTGACGGAGATTTTAGACCGCCTAAAGGCCTCCGTCATGGCTTAACGACTTAAAAGCCGGGACCGACTGTTTAACGTGCCCTCCGAAGCACGGAAACGCTTTTAATGCCACTTGCGGTCACCCATCCCAATTTGTGACCGCGCATATAGTTGCTTAAGGATCAATTAAGAACACCTAAGCAAGCTACGCCACGAGCGCTTCGGACGCGGTTGTTAGCATTTTTAGGATTCACTTTTTCTTTCGTATTCATCCTGTCCGCCTATTTCGTATACAAAAACTGGTAGATAAAGATTTTTGTCTGATGGTTCACGCCGTAACTGAAAAGATTAGGTTAACATTTGGAGATAAAATTCTATTCTATTATATATTACGAGCGTATTGAGATAGTTTTTCTATGAATAATACTATATGAGCTAAGATATACTTTCCATTTCCAGTAAGCGAAGGTTGCACTAATAGGAGTTTTAAGCATAGGCGCTCTAAATTTAAGAAGAATAGATTCAAAAGTTGGGGTTTTAATATATATTTTGAACTACAGTCGCTATTCCTATTCTATTCCTATGAGTTTTATAATATATTTAATAAACTCATAGGAGAATAGGAATCAATAGGGAGAAGTGTTTGTATGTTCTGCAAATATTTCTTCCGGGTCTAAGTGATTTACAAAAAAAAGCATGTAAGTATTTTATCAGCCATTTGGTGCCCATAGTAAAAGCTTTGCTTAGTTTGGGGCTAGATGGCGCTGTGTGAAATGTCCACAAATATTTGTTATTTTTTAATTGAGGTTTCTCCCTCCGCTTATGACTCGCGCCGCAAACAATCCCCGACTATGCTTGTCAATCTCTCGCAGCTCGATTCAGCGGTATTGACTCCATGAATACTGTGTCATTGCGAAGCGACCTACTGATTTATTTTATTGTGTTGGTAGCCGTCATTAAGGATGCGATGGAAATCATTTCAATGCGCTACAAATAAAATTGTGAATGTGAGTAGTGTGGAATGTTGACTGCGTTGCCTGTCATAGTTTACAATCTGTCGACAATACCTAGTCTTAATAATAATAGAATTTTAATCATTTCCATACTTCTTACTTACATTATAAATGCGAAAGTTTGTGAGTTTGGATGTTTGGATGTTTGTGCCTCAATCACGCCTAAACGGCTGAACGGATTTGAATGAAACTTGGAATATACATATTATGTAGCCTGTAACTTATTTGAAACCTACAATTGAGATATGACAGCGCTTCCGGTGTGACGTAGTCGGTGCGAAGTAGACTCTCCTTGCCATTTATTTGACTCATTTGACTATCCATTTCCTTTTGGCGCCACGTGCAGTGGAAGGAAGAGCGAGCTCGACCGACCGAGCTTCAGTTGGCGTTTGTTTTTCGTTGCGACTGGTTGGGTGCAATAACGACAAAGTCGTTCGTGTTAATTAATTTTATTTTTTCTTGAAAATTATTTTATATCTTTTATTTTTGTTCGTTTACTGTGTTACTTTTTCTTATTCTTACAGTCAAAATAATAGGCAACTCAAAACAAAATGAGTGCTGATAATGCACAGGATAAAGACTCTCCTATAATGGAATCGGGGAAAGAAAGGAGGATCAATTATAAACGCCCCCGGCGTTTGTACAGCAGTAGCGATGACGATGGTGATGATGAGGATACAGCTCCACCATCGAGAAAGCGAGCAGCAGGAGATTTATCGGATTCAAGGTTTGACTACCTACAAAAGCAGGTCAGTGAGTTGAAATACCTATTGACAAGAAATTATAATGTCAATGCTGATTCTAAGCCGCTTGAGTTCAATGACGAGCCCTCTGCTCAAGCTCGATTAGAGGATAACTCATCGGTTTATTCCATGCTTTTAAAACCCGCGGAGAAAGATTTCGAATGGGATGAAGATACAATTGCATCGGAATCTGTTAAACGAACTTCAGATTCTAAGCTGAATTACCTACGCAGAATTCAGCACTTTGATAGCCCAGAATGGAATAATGTGCGGTATACTGAGACTCAAAAGAAATACATATCTACCCCCGCTTTTACAAATCTGAGTATGAACGATGAGCTGCTAGCTTTTGAATCCAAATTTAGCCATCTAAGATCATTAGATCAGACCTTTGGAGCTTTGACCAATATGGTTATTACGCAGAAGGAAGCTTTACAGTCGACACTGAAAGGTTTATTAGAATGGAGCTCCGATAGCCAAACAACCTTGACGCATGCTTCTCTTTCAGCAAAAGTGCATGAACTTTTTTCTAATTCTTGTCCTTACACGAGTGTGTCCAAAGACATCTTGCAGGTTGTTTGTGGCCGTCGAGCAAACATAGTTGAGCATCGAAGGGATAGTGCGCTATCTGCTGTTAAAGACAAGTATAACAAGACCATTTTGCGCAGAATCCCTCCAAGCTGTGAGTATTTGTTCCAACCTAAGGAACTCAGCGATGTTGTGACTAAACTTGGAGGTGGATCTCAAGTTTTTCGTAAGCCGTACCTACCTGCCGAGGGTAGCCAGGGCAATCAGAGGCCGTATCTGCCTGCCGAGGGCACTCAGGCCGCACCTAGGCGGCCAACCGGCCCCGCGGTGCCATTTCGCGGGCATGACCGCAATAGATCCCAGCAAGCTTCTACCTCTGGGAAAGGCAGATCGCTTACCGGCAAACCAAGCTATGCCACAAAAAACAGATCTTACAAAAAACCGAAAGAAGATTACAGAGATCGTAGAAAACAATGACTATGCCGAGAGTTTTCAAGCCGGTCGTCTGCGCCTCTATCAACACATTTGGCAGAAAGAGGGGGCTCCGGCTCATATTTTGAAGATTATTCGAGGCTATCGCATTCCCTTTCTAAAAAAACCCCCTCTTCGGCGATCCTACAAGAATCAAGACCAATTGATAACAACACCTGCCTTGGAAGCCGAGATAGATCAGATGATAAAGGAATCTGTAATCGAAAAAGCTCAACCAAACGCTGGTTTTCTGTCAATAATGTTTCCAGTAAAGAAAGCAGACGGCTCACAAAGGCCTGTCCTAAATCTCAAAGCTCTAAACTTTTACCTCAAGCCAAAGAAATTCCGATTGATAAGCATGCACAAAGTGCCACAATTCCTTCAAGAAGGCGATTTTATGATGAAAATAGATTTACACCAAGCTTATTTTCACATACCGATTTTAGAATCGCACCGCCGCTTTCTCAGATTCATTTTCAAAGGAATCACCTATCAGATGACCTGCATGCCGTTTGGTGTAGCGAGCGCTCCAAGGTCGTTTGCCACTCTAACCAATTGGATAGCCCAAAAGCTCAGAGAGAGAGGCATCAGGGTTTTGGTGTACCTGGACGACTTCCTCTTGGTGAATCAATGTCCCTACGTACTCGAAGATCATACGAGGGAAGCCATCAATCTGCTCACCAGCTTAGGATGGATAATAAACAAAAGAAAGTCGTCCGTGGTACCATCCCAAGAAATAGAGTTTCTAGGAATTCTATGGAATACTCGTTTAAACAGAAAAATTCTACCACTCAAAAAGACCGTTTCGCTATCAACACGCCTGCTTCAAACTCAAAGATCAAAAACCATGACCCTCTTGGATCTTCAGAGAGTGGTGGGTATTCTGCAGTTTGCCAGCTTCGTAGTACACCATGGAATGCTACATTACAGAAATCTTCAATATTGCCTTCATCTAGCTCTGAAACAGAAAAAACCTGTTCGCCTAACACTCGGCGCCAGAGAAGATGTCGGTTGGTGGATGGAAAACATCTACGCCACGAGCGAAATCTGGATAGCTCCAGTGTCTTATTACATCGTCACCGACGCGTCAGGCGTCGGTTGGGGAGCATATGTCGACGGCGAGCATATTCAAGATTCCTGGATGCCAGAGGAAATTCACTACCACGCGAATATGAAAGAGCTATTAGCAATTTACAAGGCGTTGGCATTCGGAGTCGCCAACACGGATTGCCGCAACCGGACTATCCTTATTCAAAGCGACAATCGCACAGCTCTGGCGTTCTTACGCAAACAGGGCGGAACACGGTCAGCAAACCTGTTGCAGCTAACGCGATTGATTTACAACCAACTAGAGACTCACAATATCAGGATTGTAACCAGCTATCTCCCGGGACCGCTGAATGGTATAGCGGACGGTCTGTCAAGATACAAGGCGTTAGCAGAGTGGCATCTATTACCACGTGCAAGCCTACTGATATTCAACAAGTGGGGGACACCCGATGTGGATCTAATGGCGTCCGAACGAGCCCATGTAGTACCCAGGTACGTGTCACTGGATCTGAGGGATCAGAATGCAATCTATCACGACGCGTTCAGTCAGATTTGGAAATACAAACTAGCGTGGATCTTCCCACCACCGTGCCTGATGTACAAGGTCCTAGCGTCGCTGAACCAAGCTCAAGGAACATTCATTGTGATTTGTCCGAGGTGGAACAATGTCTTTTGGAGGGCGGATCTAAAGAAACGGGCAGTAGGACCACCGTTGACAATTTGGAATCTACAATCTGTGTTGATCGACACGAGAACGAACCTTCCACCAGCTCGAGTCAACGACCTTGTATTGGAGGCATGGAGATGTCAGGGTGGGATGATCTCTTAGGTGGTTGGTCTCCCTCTGAGATCAATATAATTCAATCGAGTTGGAGACCTAGCACACTAAAAACCTATAAACAGGCATGGACACGCTGGTTAAAGTGGTGTAAGAGTTCAGGAATAAATAACAAAAACCCAGGTGGTGACGGTTTGTCAAAATATTTAATTTATTTACATAATGTTGGTAACTTAAGTTATAAAACTATTTTGGTACACAAGTCTGTCATATCTTCTTTTTGTCAACCCGAGTTAGAATCAAAACTTAGCTCTAACATATTGGTTCGTCAGACTCTCAAAGGTATAGCAAATAAATCCGCAACCAAAAGAAAGCCGAAACCTCCGGTTTGGAATCCGCAAGTGGTCGTACAATGGTTTCTGCAGTCTGATTCCAACCTTGACAGCCTTTTTGATATTTCCAGGCGGTGTGCTACCTTGTTATTGCTAGCATCTGGTAGAAGGGTCCACGATCTGACACTTCTATCTGTAAAAGAAGGAGATTGTGTTATTGAAAATGATACTATTACGTTTTGGCCACTATATGGTTCTAAAACCGACTCAATAAATCACCGACAGTCGGGTTGGCAATTATTGTCAGGTGAAAATCCAAAAATTGACCCAGTATTCTGGATAAAAAAGCTTATAGAAGTATCCCAGCCAAGACGCCTAGCGGGGAATAATATTCCAAATTTATTTGTGACGACTCTAGGCGAGTCGAAGCCTGCAAGCCGAACTATAATAGCTGGGTGGATTAAAACTGTATTAGCTGATGCTGGAATTGAAGACTCACCTGGCTCCATTAGATCTGCAGTAGCATCCTTAAACTGGACGAATGACATGCCTTTAGAGGATATTTTAGCACGAGGAAACTGGTCAACGCCTCACACATTGTTTCGATTTTACAGACGTCCCGTGAGAACTCCTCAGTTACAGAATCTACCGTCCCTCGATCGTAATTTTACACCTCTGTAATGTTAATTTGATTGTGTTGATTTACACATCACTATTATTACTAAAATAAGGATATGATTAAACTTGATTATTCCTATTGAATTATAAAACTTTATAATTAACCTTGTTTGAATAAAGACATTCGTACTTTGATTTAATATGACTATTCATTTGATATCACAGTTGGCTTTCCATTCACTTTTACCTACTGCATCACGTATCTCTAGTAAATAGCACTTTTGGCGCCACCATGCGAAAATAGACAAGTCTCAATTGTAGGTTTCAAATAAGTTACAGGCTACATAATATAAGAATTTTTCCTGAAATAAAAATTACTTATTATGTACCTAACTTATTTGAAACCTAATAAGGGCTGCATGGCGATTGAGCCTAACTGAAGCTCGGTCGGTCGAGCTCGCTCTTCCTTCCACTGCACGTGGCGCCAAAAGGAAATGGATAGTCAAATGAGTCAAATAAATGGCAAGGAGAGTCTACTTCGCACCGACTACGTCACACCGGAAGCGCTGTCATATCTCAATTGTAGGTTTCAAATAAGTTAGGTACATAATAAGTAATTTTTATTTCAGGAAAAATTCTTATATTACATGTACTGGATTAACATATAGGCTACTAGCGGCCGCCCGCGGCTTCGCTCACGCGGTACCCAGATAAAAAGTACCCTATATCCCATTCCAGCACACGTAGGTACCTACTATCCTCATTATTCATTATAATATAGTGTACGCTAAACAATGGCTAAAGTATTGCCATCTCTTACCATTTCATAATGACAAACAGCTACAGGGCTAACTTTAAGCAATGGTTAACTTTTGCGAACGAATATGAATAATAGGGTATGTAAGTATATTCCGTAGTTTTTGCGTGAAAGAGTAACAAATATACCTAAATCTAAAAATTAAGAAATTTTGGTGAATTTAGTAAAAATTTTGAGAGTTAAGGTAAACTTTTCAAAACGCAACGATAGCGCGACAAAATTTGATCAGAATTAGCAGCGACATCTAGTTTTCAGACGTAGAATTACGTCAGAACTCCATGAATAATCAAGATTGGAAACTTATTAGACCAGAAATAATTTATGCTTCCTTTCACAGATAATTTGACATTGACAGTTCCTTTTACATATGTTTTGTATCATCTATTACTAATCTTTGGTACCTATCATGTATTTATTGTTCTGAGGTATCATCGCTGTCATAATATGTCAAAATAAAAGTATTCTATTTTTCATGAAAAACATGCCAAAAATAAAGAATTTACAGGTAATTATGACATCAACTAAATGAGAAAAATCGGCTCTTTAATTTGATATAGGTTATGTGCAGTTTTAGACCAAAAATTGATTCCAGGTTTTCATCCCTTTTCACCCCTTTAGAGGTTGAATTTTGAAAAATCCCTTCTTAGTACACCCCTACGTACCAAGGTTTACCTACACTGAAAATTTCAAGTCTCTACGTCCAGCGGTTTAGGCTGTGCGTTGTCTGTCAGTCAGTCAGTCAGTCAGTCAGTCAGGACAAAGATTCTTATAATATAAGATTTTTTATCCGGATACCACGCGAGCGAAGCTGCGGGCGGCAGCTAGTAATAAATAAATGAATAAATATTTGGAGACATTTCACACAGCGCCATCTAGCTCCAAACTAAGCAAAGCTTGTACTATGGGAACATACCAGATGGCTGATAGAATACATTTTTTTTATATTAATATTCCTACATTTTTCTTGTAAATACAATACTTGTTAAAACTACATCACCCAGACCCGGAACAAATATTTTCAGAACATGCAAACATTTCTGCCGTAGCGGGAATCGAACCCGCGCCTCTTGCGTCTCAGCCGAGCAGTCGCCCGCCACGCCACCGAGGTCGTCAACTTAAGACATTGTAACAGGATATAGATTCAGTGACCCAAACTTTGTGGCCCGTTGACATTGAGGCCACAACCAAAGTGGTTAAAAAGTACAGAAGTGACTCTAGTAGCTTGATATTATCATCTTCTATTTAATTATCTATAAAACTTATGTTACTGACTGACTGATATATACCCGGTTCCAATAATCTACCTACTAACAGTAGATTGATCATTCATTATAGCAACGTTAATATCTATTGAAAAGCGCTACATTTTTTGACAAATGTCCGTACGAACTGCTCATACGAACTTACTTTAACTTAGTAAAGTAACCCTCGAATACTCAAACGCGACTCAGAGTTGAGCACGTCTCAAATCGCGTTTTTTTTTTTTTTGACAGTTTTTGATGAAAATCTGTCAAAAACTTGTCACTCAAGACGTGCTCAATTTGAGTATTCGGGGGTAAGAGTTTAGCATTGACACAAGTAAATACTTCCTACAGTATGTAGTATGAACAAACAATATTTCCATTCCAAATTTAAAAGGCAACTGCCAACCTTTGAAAACAAAATCAATCAGTCGTCAATCGAATAAAAATATGAGCGTTGACATCAAACGGAAGTGCAACACCTCACAAAGAACCCTCCGTTCGCGCTCGTCGGCAAACAATGTCGGGATTATGGATTAGCGACTGAATCTGATCGACTTGTTTGGCAGCAAGGTTCTTAGCTGCAAAATATTTACATAGAAAGACTTGCCAAGATCTTTACTAGAGACAGTAACTGACAACATCTTTAAATTAACATTATAAAAAATGCTGCAAGAAAAAGTGTAGTATAGCGTTGACGAGTTCTTGAATTGTGTATTTATTAATTATTCTTTTATCTGTCTTTCATTTAATTTTGTAAATTTGTTCGTTTAATTTTGTGTAATATTGCATACTAGTTTAGCCGTTAATGGAGGGCCTTCATTTTATATCCACATTGTTATTTTTACCCATTTTCGCAATAAATTGAAGAATAATCCAAATATCAAAAACCACCTTTTTTTGGAATATCTCTAGTAAAAATTGCCATGTATTTTTTGACAGAATAAAAAACGTTGATATGATAATAAATCCATCTTCGGTTAGTAAGAACATTGGAACCGGGCATACATCCTACTAATATTATAAACGTGAAAGTTTGTGAGGATGTGACGATGTTTGTGCCTCAATCACGCCGTAACGACTAAACGGATTTGAATGAAACTTGGAACATACAATGTGTGCAGGAATAACATATAGGCTACTTTAAGTCCCTATCCATGCCTGTCTGTTTGTCCGCCTAAAAACAAAGCCATATACAAAATACTAGCCTAATTAGTTTATTTTTATTCCATTTGATTTACACGCTTATCTATAAGCTATTCTCTCTCTATAATTTCAATTTAAAAACGGAAACTCAATGACAAAACTACACCCGGAATCAACAAAAGTGATAAAAATTCATGGTCGTTGTAAAGTTATGTCATCAAAAGGTCTAGCATTCATGGTTTCCGAGATATTCAGCTTTTTTCAGATGACCCCTAATTTTTGCTCTCCTATGTACTAACCCCCGATTACTCAAACGCGACTCAGAGTTGAGCACGTCTCAACTCACTGTTTTTTGACAGTTTCTGATGAAAATCTGTCAAAAAGTAATTTGAGACGTGCTCAACTTTGAGATACGTTTGAGTATTCGGGGTAAAACTATAACCCCAAGTCAAACAAGTAGGTACTTTTACAAGTGCCATGGCGATAAACATTCCAAAAGGCAGTGAACATTGTGTTTGGACTGATCAAACATGGCCCATTGTCTTACCCCACTTCACTCTAATGGGCGATGTGCTTTTTAATGTGGTTTCGCTCTTACGAGGGGATTGAGAAATGGTGAAATGAAATAAAAGTGGGTTTAATATTTTTGGATATATTTTTATGATACAAGTAGGTAAGTGTGATACATCACAACTATACGAAGCGCTCGTGGCGTAGCTTGCTAAGACGTTGAAGTTAAGCAACGGTTGTGCGCGTTCACAACTGGGATGGGTGACCGCAAGTGGCATTACGAGCTGAGCGCTACCGTGCTTTGGATGGCACGTTAAATTGTCGCTCCCGGCTTTTAAGTCGTTAAGCCATGACGGAGGCCTTTAGGCGGCCTAAAAACACCGTCACAAGAGCTGGCCACTAGCTCATACGAACTTACAACATACTGTAATAACTATGTAGTTCCTATATAGAAACTTACATAAATTGTCTCTATCAATACAATAACGACCTCTGTGGCGTAGCGGGCGAGTGCTCGGCTGAAACGCAAGAGGCGCGGGTTCAATTCCCGCTGCGGAAGAAATGTTTGCATGCTCTGTAGTACAAGCTTTGCTTAGTTTCGGGCTAGATGGTGCTGTGTGATATGTCCTCAGATATTTATTTATTTATTTATTTATTTATTTATTTTACATACATATTATTATCAAGCCTGTATCCTTGACAAGGAGAGCAGAGCTACAAGTACCTAATCTTAAGAAAATGTACAGCCATTCCTGATTCAAAATCCCAAGATAGATGGTGAACCATGGTAAAAATAAAAATAAAATATTCACTGAAATCACGCCCTAGAACTTAAATTCAAACTTAAAAAACTAGTGCATCACAAATTTAATATTTTTGCAAATAAAAATCTTTATTTTGACTTTGTTTCACAGTTTCAATAACATCTTATAGTTTATTAACAACTCATTTGCCAAATCTCAAAACAAAGTCAGAATAATGCTAACACTTCAAGCTGTCCACTCCAATCCCCGGATATCTTTGAAAGATCCTATCTCCGTCTCTTTCACTCGCTTGTATTAAAGTCGTGTGCGAAAGAGGCGGAAGAGTCTTGGTGGACTGAATGCATGAAAATTGAATGTGCCGTAGCTTATACAGGCTGTTTGTAAATAAAATTGAATATTCAAAGAGATGTTTCGAAATCACGGCTATCCCTCAGATGGACTTAGTGCCCGCGGTACTATTACGTAAATTGCTATAATAATAATGATCTTTGTATTGATAGAGACTAGTTGCTATTTCATTCGTAGTTGTACTTTACATTGATAGAAGTTTTCTTTCCTTTTTACCTGACTACGAAGGAGGGTATTGTGTTTGGGTCTATGTATGTATGTATGTATGTGGGTATGTGCATTCCTTTGGCTGAAGCTGTCCAAACGACTGGACGGATTTTGACAAACGAGGTGTCGTTGGATTCGTCTGGTCAAAAATCCAATATGACGGCTGAAAGAAGGTTTTATCAATTTATTCCTTTGGCTGCCTCTGAAGCCGAAACGGCAGATTTTTTGATACTTCCAAAACTTTTGAATACAATCAAAACATTGACTGCAATAGATATTTGCCCTGTTCTAAAGTTCTGTAAAATTGATTGTTTTTTTTTGCCGAGACCATGACAGGCCGTTTTTTGAACGGATAGTGGTGACGACCTTCACATGAATTTGCTTTAAGAGTGTGCAATAATGAATTTTGCTCACCAAAATCGATATAGAGCCCTGTTGTTAGTCAATAAAATATCCCGCTATAAACTAAATCGCGAAAGTTTAAACACTAATAAAATGTTTATTCAAAAAAGGAACGAAATTTAAGCATTTTCATTGGTTCCTTAAAATGAAAACACGAAAATGAAAACTCTTTAAGAGTTAAGCTCGCCTTTTGTACATGTACTTTTTAATGTTTTGTGTGTATTTGTTTCGTTTCGTACAATAAAGAATTTCAGAATTTCAGAAAACACAATAAGAGAGAAAAAAACCTTAATTGGAATATCTTGAAAAATCCATGTTTCGCGTATCAAAGATCTCGGAAATCCTACCTCATTTTCAGATGATTTTTACTTTGATAGGTAGGTAATAACTATTTCTTAAGCTGTTGAAACAAGTTTTTTGATTGATTTGGTAAGTAAAATTCTTGTAATTACCATTCGTTTGATTTCAATATTTTGAGCGGTCTCACTCTCTTTCAATTCGATTCGAAATCGGTCTAGACGCGAGAGTATTAGTATTATTATACCTCTAAGGAAGACAACGAGGCGTTATAGCAATAGCAACCGAGCCGATTCTTCCACACGTAATACGGCGCGGTATAAGCCGGGCCCCTTGTCAGGTGGACTAAATTAAATTCGGCCTTGTCGGTGAGGATGACAAGCATTCAACCCTCAAGACTCGGGGATCTTTCCACCACCAAGGGTTATCCTCTTTTGAAATGTGTTTTTCATGTTTGACTTTCGTAAAATCAAGTACATCATGCTTTCTTTAGCCATAAGGCGTTGGATTTATTGATGAAATAACTACTGTCTGCCTGGCATCTTATGTTTGCATGTTCTGCAAATATTTCTTCCGGGTCTGGGTGTTGTGGTACCATGGTACTCGTAGTTTCTGATACTTACGACAGGGAATCCTAGTGTGGGATCAGGACTATGTATGTGACTGTTGGGTGTTATTTAATTTAATTTTAATTTATGATTGGAAGAAAGTCATGTTACATTGAATCCCTTAGTCGTCTTTTACGACATGCTCGGGGAGAGAAGCAACTGGACGCGTTCTATGTTTTTTCTTTACTTCAAGTCCAGCGAAAAAGTACATCTAGAGTCTTTATCATATAGTATATTTAGTATACTTTAGTATATTTTATGACTATATACAAAAATCACTATGAAACTATGAAAAATCTATTACACGACCCTCTCAATTTCCTACGTCATTTCCACCCCAATTTCAAAGGGCTTTAATTTATTGGAAACTATTTGACCGGTCCGAGTAATATCTGTCAGCGGCACGACAGGGGTCAAATAGACGTACCTCTAGTTTTGATTTAAAAAAATATAAAAGCAGATCAGTGTTCGACATCATAGAAAAAGAAATGGATCTGTGTTTGATTTAATTTAAAAAAAAATGTAGTTGCTCTTAACCCGTTGCACACCAATGGACGTTTACCTTAACCACATAATTAAAAAAGACCATCAGAATCTATAACCTAGTAGTACCTATTGTAATTATTTCCGCGGCTTAGTCAGCTCCGCGCGTATTGACCATGTCTTTCCTATGGACAAGGGCCGACTAAGCTGAGAGAATGATAGGTGCTGAGCAAGCCTACTCCATCTTAATTCGTCCCGGGCACTACAGCGTCCCGTTAGTGAAGGTAAAATTTGCCTCCTGACGCTGTATAAATCATCTACTTATAGAGGGTAAAAAGGCCTTATTATTGATGCCCAGGTAGACGAGTACCTACCTGAATCACAATCTAAAACACGAGGTAAAAATAATGGCAACTTTAATATTGATTCGTTTGTATTATCTAATTCAATTTATTCGAGTTTCCCTTCCTGTAAATTAAATCAGTCAGACAAACACAGTTTTTCATCGTCTGCGAGAGTTTCCACGCAATCAGCGCCTTTCCACATGCGCTAGGTTGCAGTCTTAACATAACGGCACGAGTCCGCTATTGTCGACCACCAGTCATGTATTCATGTGTCTAACTAACTAAAGTAAGATTTTCCCATCGATGTTATGTACTTTAAAAGCTTATTTAGTACATTTTATTTCATAGGATTTTTAGGATCACTTGAAATCGTTATAAATATCTACGTTATAAATACTACTACGTCATAAATCGACTTCAATAGTACATATATATATGTATACTAAGGCAATCAGTATAATAATAATAATAAGAAATAAAAATGAGCTCAGTTTTTTATCTGAGTTCGCCTACAGATAGAAAACAGAGCTCAGATCACCGACCGCAGGTAAGGTCCCCAAAAGGCTGGCGACGTTACCTCGTTGGATAGCTATACTTATCCTTTGTCCGAGGTAAGCGCCAGCCCTTTTTTTAAATGTTTTATATTTATATTATAGTGTGCACGACCATTGGTGCACGACCGGATTTGAACCCACGACCTCATTACCACTAGACCATCGGTGCTCTATAAGTTTTTATTCTTATCAATATTGATACTATAATACCTGAGCAACGATTTAAAACTTATATCTATATCCAGGAAAATATTTCATAGATCTGAAAAGTTAGGTAACGTAAGGCCTTCGTCTGTTCCATTCACCCCGGTACAAAAATAAAATTACAAGCAAACAATTTTACCAGCATTTTTTTTACAAATCAACCTAAAAGGCAGTTATGTTTATGTGAAAATGTAAATAGCTATAGTCGTCGCCAGAATAAGTACCTAATCGTGTATCGTGACAAATCAATTATACACGTAGCTGCTAACGGAAACGGACTTGGAAAAATTTATAGTGATGTTCCTGTCAAGATTTGAGACTAAACTTATAGTGATGTTTCTGTCAAGATTTGAGACTAAAACTTATAGTGATGTTTCTGTCAAGATTTGAGACTAAAACTTATAGTGATGTTTCTGTCAAGATTTGAGACTAAAACTTATAGTGATGTTCCTGTCAAGATTTGAGGCTAAAACTTAGTGATGTTCCTGTCAAGATTTGAGGCTAAAACTTATAGTGATGTTCCTGTCAAGATTTGAGGCTAAAACTTAGTGATGTTCCTGTCAAGATTTGAGGCTAAAACTTATAGTGATGTTCCTGTCAAGATTTGAGACTAAAACTTAGTGATGTTCCTGTCAAGATTTGAGACTAAACTTATAGTGATGTTCCTGTCAAGATTTGAGACTAAAACTTAGTGATGTTCCTGTCAAGATTTGAGACTAAACTTATAGTGATGTTCCTGTCAAGATTTGAGACTAAACTTATAGTGATGTTCCTGTCAAGATTTGTGACTAAACTTATAGTGATGTTCTTGCCAAGATTTGAGACTAAAACTTGTATCTTGTCCTAATGTGCTTGTGAAACATCTGTGGCCGTAATAGAGTGCTGTAGGCACCCTTCGGGTACGGAACCCTAAAAATAGGTAGTAGATTCTAATTCTCGTATGAATAAGGAACTAGGTACTCTACCTATACTTTAGTCAAACTGCGGATTAATAAAGTTTCTTAAAATTAAATAGTTAAAAACAATATTATGCACCTTTCGTCTCTGTCAAAGAGTTGTGACTTTCTGCTTGCTCACAGTCTCCTCAAGACTGCAAGACCGCGGCACAACACTAGTCGGTAATCAGGCTCAATTAACAGCTGAACAAGAACAGCGTCTCACAATCACAATACGATGGATCTGGATCCTACTCGCTTATTGTTCTCAATCAATGTTTAATGCTAACCTATCTGTGAACCTGCTATTAGGACCTCAGCCCACTACGCCATTCCATAACCGGATCATCATCACCATCATCATCATCTCACTGCCCTTATCCCACTTAAGTGGGGTCGGCACAACATGTTTTCTACTTCCATCCCTCTCTATCAGATGTCATTTCAGTATTCACTCCTAACATTATCACGCCCGTATCCCTAATGGGGTGGGCAGAGCCATAAGGAAACTTCAAGCCATATCTGATTTAAATTTCTAAGATGGATATGGTGAACCATGGTGACAGGTGATCAGCCCATCGCCCATGCAGGTGGTCCATCATTTTGGAGAGGATACTATCCCTAAGTCGACTTTTACGACATGCACTAATTATAATACATTTTTTTATAAATACATACTTATAACACATAATACAACACCCAGACCCAGAAGAAATATTTGAAAAACATACAAAAATTTCTCCCGTAGCGGGAATCGAACCCGCGCCTCTTGCGTCTCAGCTGAGCACTCGCCCGCCTCGCCGCCGAGCTCGTCATTTGATAAATGATAATTGGAATATAAGTTTAGTTTCGAAACGCTTACTAGATGGCGCCATTTGTGATTCTAGTTAGTTTTTATAGTCGCTCTAGCCTAGATAAAGTAAGATTGCGCGACATTCCAGCATGCGCACGCAAAAGGTGCCGCAGTACAATTAAGTTGTTGCCTTTAGTTGCAGATTTTAGACTGGGGGTAAATGTTAATTGTTTGCGCGCAGAGATAGCCGCGTGATGCCGGACACACGGGGAAATAGAACGACAAACCCAGACCAAATAAAAAGAAAAGACGGCGCGCGTCGAACAACAAAAGTCAAGCCTCCTTTTTATGTTGTGTCGAAGGTTTTGTGTTCCAAGTAACCTAAAATTCATAGTATAATAATTAAGAAACGATGTTATTTGAAGTATACCTACAAGTAAAAAGTGATTCCGTGCGACTTTTTATGTGATTTGCTGCTTAAGTTTTACAAGTTTTCAGTACACAGGAAGACATGATTCTATTTTAAAACTCGTGACGTACTGAGAGCGATGAGCATGTTTTAGTGTAGGTGTGTGCGTGAGCGTGTATGTTTACATGCAGGAGCACGGTTTTGTGTGGCTTCGCTTTTGTTCTTGCGCCGTCTTTTTTTTTATTTGGCCTGAGGCTTGGACAAATAAACACACGGAACACGTAACTCGGCTTCTTTCCCCTCTTGCCACTAACCAAGCTTTTTAGCCTTAGTAAACGACGATGCAGAACTAAAGCAGCACTATTGAACTTCCCCCGCGCCCCGCAAGAATTGGTTGACGGTGATTGCATTAGTTTTTCGAGCATTACGTGTCCCGTGGTTTATTCGTCCAAGGCAAATAGCAATTCCGTGAGCATTTTCTTGCTCTCCACCCTAGCGAGCAGTTAGTGCTCGGCGAGGCTGTAAACCGTTGTGTTTACGCGGAAGACAGCTCATCTGATAGCGCTTTGTTCGGAGGCACCTTCCGATAGGAGCCGTCTCCATATCTAGCAGCACAGCGCGCCGCATGAGGTATGGTACACGGCATTTAACAAGCAGATTTATGAAAATTGACTTGAAAGACTTGTTGCTTCTCAAATTGTGTGGTATTGAAAAGACGCGGGTGTAAAAAGGACAACTAAATATACATATGACCATAATAATACGGCTGTTAAAATCAAGGACTTTAAAATATTTCTCGTTACTTTAAAATAAGGAACAATTGCGAGACAATTATTTAAAAGTACCCATAATATTACCTACGTTATTTTTCACGAACTATGCATATTCCAAAATAACGAATTTATAATATAAGTTCGAAGGATTGAGGAATATTTTGGCGCTGTGTGAAATGTCCATAAATATTTATTATTATTTATTTATTTATTAATACTGTTTTCTAGTCTTCATCTAGGGGTTTTCAGGCGGCCACACTCTATCACCATTATAATAATTTACTCACGATTTTCTTTAAAATTCTGATCACACAGGAACCGTGCTTAGAATAGATAATAACGAGTGCAACAAAAAGACTGTAGCATCGGCCGGTGTTGCTTTCATGCCATTTGCATATAATGTCGCCGCAAAAAGCAAAGATATGAGATGTCTGGGAGACACGGCTTTGTAAGCACGCGAGAAGGTAGCGGGTGGCGTGGAGGATAGCGTAGCGAGTAGCGTAGCGGGTAGCGTAGCGGTTGGCGTAGCTCTTGGCGTAGCGGGTAGTACAGTTGTTGGCGAAACGGGCAAAGCAGCGATTAACTAGCGGGTAGGTAATGGTTGCCATAGTGGGTAGTGTAGCACATGGCGTAGCGGGTAACAAGTGGGAAACAAGTTACATCAAATGCAGTAAGTGGGAAACATGTTACAACTTGCTACAGTGGTAGCGGTTAGCTTTTTATAAGGAGCACAAGACTAAAGTACTTATTACGCTCTGGGTAGAAGGAACTAACTGTTTTAATTTAAGTTGAACCACAGAAAAGAGGGGACTCTCCTAATAAAGGTCATGCAATTTCCCAAACCACATGTATTGTATGTATTTATACACTTTTAATTAAAAAAAAATTGATCGAAGTTACTAGTAAATGGAAAAACGAGGAATAATCCTAGAAATTAATGTTGTGACTTGCAATTAATTTGTTTAAACCGCTCGCACTCCCGCCACGTCCATTATCTGATCTATCAGACTGGAGAAAATATTCAATACATAATTTAATTATTGAGTAACTTCGTTTCTTGTCCCCCGTTTTAATGGCCTCCTAGATTATTACGAGCGTTATGAGAATTATCACTACATTGTTATTATTCGTTGAATTTGTATCGCGAAGAACTTTGCTTATTTACGTTTTGGATTGCTGAAAAATGGTGACCGTTTTATGACTACTGTAGCGGTGCAGGGTTCGGAGGAAAGAAGACGCAAATAAAATTGTTAAAAACTTTAATGAGACATGCTTACGCGCTAGCGCTCAGTCGCAACTGAAAACTTTCCAGAACTTTCTACACACAATGAAATAATAATTCTAATAAAAATGCCCCCTCTTCCGCGCTGTTTTGCGCATGCGCTAGGCACCACCCACCGGCCAATCAGACGCGCGGAAGTGGCTTGGCGGTAAATTTAAAAATATGTACATCGAGGTAGGTTACCTACCTAAGTAGCTAGCTACAGCGCGGATAATAGTGCTACTCGTCAACACCACCCCCCAGTTAGAGGGTTCAGCCGATAAATGATCCGTCCGTGGGTAGCACTATTATGCGCGTGACGGGACGGCGCAGCGTCCCAGAAGACGTACTTATATCAACTACTCGTACGGCACCCGCACTGCCTTCTAACACTTTCACAATTTTGCCGCGGGGCCACATATTACGCGGTTGATTAACCTCACATATCAGCACCACATCACCCACTTTTACAGAGTCCGTCGTAGTCAGCCATTTCTGCCGCTTCTGGAGAGTGGGCAGGTACTCTTTGGTCCACCTACGCCAGAAAGTGTCGGCCAACGCGTTCGCCTTCTTCCACTGGCGGCGTGCATCGCAGTTTTTAGGGTCGTAGGGTGCGAAGGGAGCGTCCCCCGTTGGTGTGCCAAGCAGCAGGTGATTCGGCGTCAGCACCGTTGGCTGGTCGGGGTGCAGCGCCACGTACGCCAGCGGGCGGCTGTTCACAACCAACTCGGCCTCCAGCAGCACGGTGTGTAGCACCTCCTCCGGCGGCGCACGCTCCTTCAGAGTGGCGCGCAGCGCGCACTTCACCGAACGCACCAGGCGCTCCCAGCAGCCGCCCATGTGCGGCGCCGCCGGTGGGTTGAAGCGCCACTCGATGCCTTCAGCCAGAGCCTCGTCTCGGAGCCGGCCTGAGTCGAGGTCGCGCAGAGCGGCGCGGAGCTCGTTGTTAGCGCCGACAAAATTCGTGCCACAGTCGCTGAGCACGACCGCAGGACGCCCGCGGCGCGCGGTCAGGCGCCGCAGAGCGAGAATGGCAGAGTCGCTACTGAGCGAGGCGGCCAGCTCGAGATGAACAGCGCGTGTGGCGAGACACGTGAACAACACGCCCCACCTTTTCTCCCGGCGCCGTCCTATGGTGACTTCCATGGGACCGAAGTAATCGACCCCACAGTTGACGAATGCTCGCCTTGTGGTGGCGAGCCTGACAGGCGGCAGATCACCCATCTTAGGTGGAGAAGGTTGCGCACGCTGCACGCGACAATATTGGCAGCGCGCGACGACAGCTTTCACGGTGGGTCGGAGGGCCGTGACCCAATATCTCTCGCGGACATTATTGACGACTGTTTCGTGGTTGGCGTGCAGTGCCCTCAGGTGATAGGAGTGCACTAAGAGTTTTGTAGTTGGGCACTTGCCATCAAGGATGATAGGGTGCTTCTCCTCGAACGACAACTCGGTAGATGCGCTCAGACGTCCCCTGACGCGCAGCAAGCCGTCGTCGTACAGCATGGGGTCGAGCCGTAGCAAACGACTCGTTCTGGGGAGCGGGCGGTGTGCTCGCAGTGCGCTCAACTCATCCTGGAAGGCACGACCCTGCGCCTCCCTTAGCAAGAAGTCCTCAGCTTTCCGCAGCTCATCCCTAGTCAGCGCCACCCCCGGCGCCGTGCTCCGCTTGGCCCGGCATGCTTTTACAAAGGCCAGTACGTACGCCGTGACACGGACGGCCCGCGTCCACGTGGAGAAGCGAGTGACATCGATGAGAGGCGGTGTTGCTTCGGTCACCACAAGCGTCCGTTCTATGCGTTCTGGGTCATTGGCAGGCAACTCCCCGTCGTCGACGGCGCAAGTCGGCCACGACACCAGTGGATCACAGAGAAAAGGGGGACCCGAAAGCCACATACCCTTGTTATTAGGCCAATCCATCCTGGTGGCCTCGTCTGCGGGGTTAGACTCCGACGGAACCCAGCGCCAGTCGCTTCGCTTGCTCACATTATCAATTTCAGCTAACCTATGAGACACGTATTTCAGATAATCGCGCGCGTCAGAGTTTATCCACATGAGCACCGTTTTTGAATCTGTCCATAAATACTCATTTGAAATAGCAATATCAATTTCAGACTTAACAGTTACCGCCAATCTACATGCCAACACTGCGGCCTGAAGCTCCAGACGGGGAATAGATACTACCTTAACAGGTGCCACCCGGGCCTTACCTACCACCATCGTACATACCCTATCGCCAGATTCGTTTGTGCCTACCAGATATGCTACCGCCGCGTAGGCTCTTTCACTGGCATCCCCAAACACGTGCAGGTCTACGTTAGTCAGCTGAAGTCCATACCATCTAGGTACGGCTACACTACCAAGAGCTTTGAGCTTTTCCAACCACTGGAACCAAGTAGATGCTTCGGGATCCTTGATGCGATTGTCCCAGGCTATGCCCGACTGCCAGACACGTTGCATCAGAACCCGCGACTGAATCACACACGGATACACAAGTCCCAGTGGATCGAAAATGCTCATTATGAATCTAAGAAATTCACGCTTTGTGGGCGTAACCCGGCCTTCTATCAAATCTGTAGGTAGACGTTTAAACGACAGGTCAAATTTCATGCAGTCACTCGCCGGGCACCAGATCATGCCCAGAGTGCGCTCCCCCTCCGTCCTGTCTAGCTTGACGCGGCCCGGCACCACAGACGGCAGCTTTTCACGTAGCTCAGGTGAACTCGTCACCCACCCCCTGATATCGAATCCGCCCGCGCGATGTATGTGGGTGACGTCACTGATCAGCTGTTGTGCTGCTTCGACGCTATCCACGCTATCTAAATAGTCATCAACGTAATGTTTGCGCTTAATAGCGTCTACTGCCACCGGATGCGTTGTTATAAATTCTTCTGCGTTCTTATTTAAAATATAGATAGCCGACGTAGGCGAAGAAGTCGCTCCAAAAATCATTACATTCATCGCGTAAATATCGGGGTCACTGACCCGGCCTCGGCCGTCATCACGGTGGTGGCGATGTCGTGGGTCCCGCCACAGAAACAGCTGCGCGCCCTGGTCAGCTTCCCGGATCTTTACGCGCATGAACATGTCCGCTATATCAGCTGTAAACGCTATTTTTCTCATCCTAAATTTAATTAATACGCCCATTAAAGAATTCAGTAAATCGGGCCCACTTAACAAATTATCATTGAGCGAGGTACCATCGAAGGTAGCGGCGGCATCAAAAACAAGTCGTAACTTGCCCGGTTTATTTGGATTTGTCACTCCGAAATGTGGCAGGTACCATACTGGGCTGGCCTTTATACCGTTGACGACTTTTCGCGCGTAATTTTCTTCTAACAACCTATCTACTTGTTTAACATACGCACTCGCAAATTCCCGATCCCGTTCCATTTTACGCTCGATTCCAGCTAAGCGTCTACATGCGTACTTAAAGTCGTCTGGCATTTCTATGTCATCGCGGTTCCACAATAAACCTACCTCCCAGCCACCCGACACGCGTCGACTTGTACTATCTAAAATACGCAAGGCCCGCTCAGAGCTATCATTTTTACGTGGTACTTGGCTAATACCTATCGCCTCTAGTTCAAACTGAGCTTTTACAATGTCGTGCAAATCGGGCCGCAATGTTGACATGCAGTTGACGGACTCGTCATCGTAGCTACTCGCGCCTATTGGGCCATGCACAACCCATCCTAACGAAGTGAGCGAAGCGACTGGACGACCAGATTTACCTTGTCTTATTTCCCTGCCGACGATGAGCTTCCAGTTGTCTTGCCCCAGCAACACCATGGGTTTCGCATCCCTCATCTCACTGCAATCCAAGGTTCGTAAGTGCGCATTGTCGTCGAGCACTCGCGCCGGCAGCGTTTGCGCCGGTAGGTTCACGTTGCGCATGGTGCGCGCACTGATGCCGTGACACACTCCGTTCGGGCCGCGCACTATCACTCGAACACTGCGCGATTGATTGTCACTAGCTAGCTGTCCACGCGCGGTCAATAACCTAAGCGGCATCACAGGTCCATCTATGTCACTTACGATACTATCGTCTATGAGCGAAACTGACGCGCCATCGTCCAACAGTGCATAAGTAGATCGCTCCTCGCCACACGGCATCACTATTGTCACTGGTATCACTTTTAATAACGCTCGTGCTCGAAATTCGCCCACGTTAGTAACAGTTTCAAAGTCTATCAGCGGTAGCGTCGCACTCGCGGTGGACGGGAGAGTCGGCGCAGGCGCGGTAGTAGACGCGACCGGCGACGGCGTAATCGGCGGTGGCCCGAGTGAAGACGAGTTTGCGGTCGTTTCTAAGTGCAAAAGTTCATGATGCGGCCATTGACATTTACCGCATCGTTTAGCGCGACAAAATCTACTCGAATGAGTTTTCACAATACACTTAAAACAGATTCTATTTTTCTTCACAAGTTCCCATCTTTGATCCACTGTCAGCTGTTTAAATTGATCACACTCAGTCAACTTATGTCCTTCCGTGCACATCAAACATTCAATCCTGTCTTTGTCTTCTATGGCAGTGGCAATTGTTTCAACTTGACTGTGTACTCGATGTGTCGTGGTCGCACGCACTGGGGCCGCACCCTTATCTCGCCGTCCGGTGACCGCAGACTGCGAAGGCGATGCGTCGAGTGTGTATGACGCCACGCGTGTTATTTTGGTGAGAAATTCTAACAATATGTGCATATTTGGTGATACGCGTAAATCAACGCCGGTACTCTGTTCTTTATGCATCGCAAATTCACCATATTGTGTGCGTTGGTGGGGTGTCAATTTACTCATCACTTCGCGCACCAACTGTGGGCTGTTTAAGTACCCATCTGCCCGAATACTATTTAGAGTAGAAATACAGTTCCGTACGACATTCGTGAACGACCTCAGTTCGCGGCCACTCTCAGATACGGTCGGCAACTCGCGCACTCTTCGAAGCGCACATTCCAACAGTTGGGCAGGATGACCGAACTCTTCTTCTAAAGCCTTCATGACCTCTTCCGGGTCAGAAGAAGTTCTCATCAGGTCATCTACCGCAGCTTTGGCGCTCCCGATGAGGGCGACTCTCAGACGTGACATATTTTCATAGGGACGAAACTGATGTATTTCGGACGAGCTCCTGTAGGCCTTTTCAAATCCAAGCCAATCTGCGTGGTTTCCGTCGAAAGTAGGTATCTCGTACAATTGTCGCGGCAGCGGTTTGTTACGCGCTAGCTTGCCAATCGCCTCCGCTAGGCGCTCGATGTCTGAGGGCGCGGCAGCGGCGTCGCCAGCTCCCGCGGCGGCGGACGCGGTAACAACGTCGGCTCCGGAAGGCGCGGGCGCGGGGCAGGGCGCGGGCGCGGCGCTAGCTGGTAGTGCGGCGGCGGCGCCGGCGGTGCTTTGCTGCAGCCACCATTCCACATGGCCCGGGGGCCCGCTCGCTTCACTGCGCGGCAGCGCGTCCAGCTCCTCGGCCTCCGCCTCGGCCGCCAGCTCAGCCATATCGAGGGCCAACTTCTTCTTCACAACACTTTCTCGCAGCTTCATGAGTTCCACCTCGGCGTCGTACTCGGCGCGTATACGACGCGCCTCGTACTCGGAGCGGCTCAGGCGGGACGCGCGGGAGGTGCGGCTGCAGACGCTGCGCGTGCGCGGCGCGCGTAGGGTGCTGACGGAGGCGGGCGTCGTCGTGTCCGAGGGCGGCGGCGGCGTGGGTGCCGGGATGCCGACCGTCGGCGTGTCGGGCGCACGTATGTGTGCTGGCGCCGACTCCTTGTCGTTCTCCGCTTTCACGTCACTTTTCACAGCCCTAACTACGCTGCGCGTCGCGTACTTCTTTTCCTCCATCCTGTCCGGCTCGGAGGACCAATTTTGTAGCGGTGCAGGGTTCGGAGGAAAGAAGACGCAAATAAAATTGTTAAAAACTTTAATGAGACATGCTTACGCGCTAGCGCTCAGTCGCAACTGAAAACTTTCCAGAACTTTCTACACACAATGAAATAATAATTCTAATAAAAATGCCCCCTCTTCCGCGCTGTTTTGCGCATGCGCTAGGCACCACCCACCGGCCAATCAGACGCGCGGAAGTGGCTTGGCGGTAAATTTAAAAATATGTACATCGAGGTAGGTTACCTACCTAAGTAGCTAGCTACAGCGCGGATAATAGTGCTACTCGTCAACAACTACCGTTACGTTTGAATAAGTCTGGTGAGAGAATTAAAGTGCGCTTTAAAGAGGCTCCTTTCGTGCACTATAGTGAACACTTATAATAATAATAATAATAAAACTTTATTTCAGACACAGGTCCATAGAAAAATACAACACTAAAGTTAGGTACATTAAGAATATAAACAAAACAAGAAGTAGGAACACAAAACATAAACTAAGTATATAGGTACATTGCGATGTCTTTTATTTTAATTGCGGACTTCGGTATGAGGTTTATGGCGAAATATATCTAAGTCCAAGCTAAGTATGACGTCCACCGTTCCTAGAAGAATCGAAAGTACCTAAGCCGGCTTAAACGAAATAAGCTCAGGGCTTTGATTCAGTTCCGACCCTGTTTAGGGGATTCATTTTTCAGGGAATAGACATAGGATAAAAAGTAGTGATAGTATTAGACAGAAGTCTCTGCTACACGTATTGTTATGTCCCCGCACTCACCCCGCACACGCACCGCACCCGCAACGCAACCGTCCCGCACTCGCATCGCACTCCCCCCCCCCCAACGGCTCACAAGCCACAGAACTTACGATTATTGAGGCCCACAGAATCCTGCAATGTACAAGTTATTACCGCGATCTCGGTTTCGAACAGATAGCGATCTCGCCGCCATCTTATTGATTCGCAGAAATAAAACAAACACCCTGTTAAATGGAAGCTGCCCGATTAACTTGTATTTCCTTCGGTTAACCGTAAAGGGGATAAGCTGAAAGCGGGAGAAAGGTTCAAGAAAACTCATTCCTGATAGATATTATAATAAACTTATATATTTCGAAATATTGGATGCGAATTAGCGAATTTTACAATACATTACATCAATGAATTTGACACCACCACTATCACTTACTCAGTGGACAACCAACCGCCATTTTGGAAGCTTGCTTAATTTTAGGACGAAGTAAACGAACTGGCCTGAGACAGACATTAGCCAATGGTTACTCTATCTGGCAAGATCTGGCACCTTCAATTGCCAGAGATAGACAAGCTGGTGTCATCGCTGTGACTCGGTGAGATAGTGCAGTAAACACATGGAAAGACGCTGGCCATATTGCCAATTAATTACTTAGTGTGATTGGTTAGTCCGTTCTGATTATTATACAATGTTGTGGAGGATTCCACTAGTGTTTGAATAGAGCTTTTCTAATAATCGCGAAAGAAAGAAAGAAAATAATTTATTGGCAACCTAGGTAGGTACACAAAAAATACAGAAATGAAAAATTAAAAGACAGAGCAATAAGTAAGACTAAGAAGAAAGAGTAATAGGGCAAAAAGAGGCAAAAAGAGAGAAGAAAATACATAAACAGACCTAACCTACATAGCACATGTCCTGGTTGCTCTGTCAATCAGAAAGAGTTGCCAAGAGGTCCTAACTCAGCTTTGAGCTACTTCACTTGGTATCAGGTGAAGTAGCGCTGGCTTTCAGTCAAAAAGCTTATAACGCTTATAACTTGGTTTCGCAGAAGGCTCGCCGCACTTGTGGGATGCGCGTAACGGCGCCTGCGCATCGCTCCCCGATTTATGACACCCGTTACCTTTAATTCAAGACATAATTTAATTTGAACACGCCGAGGGACTTAATTATGATATCTTCAGAACGAACCTCTTCTTGTAACTGTTGTTTATTCTGTAGAGGGCGCTTTTACACTGGCACGTCGAGCTATGGTGGTCTAGTGGTAGCGGACCTTCCGAACCTAAGTTCATGGGTTTAAATCCTGTCCTGCACCAGTGAATTTTTCTGCTCCAAAAATGAGATCGTGAAGAAACCGAATGTCGTAGAATTCAAGAAAAAATAAGTTTTAAAGCATTCGTCAAATGTACGAAAGGAAACCTTTGAAGAGCACTTTCACTACAATGCTTCGAAAGAACTAGTGATACGACAGTAAAAAACCTGTAATACCAAAATAATGTAAGACCTAACAGATACCTATTATTTTGGTATTACAGGTTTTTCACTAGAGTGACAAAAGAACTAACGAAAAGTTTATGCGTTTCGTTAGTTGTTTTGTCACTCGTAAATATTATAAACTAGATGATCTTTGCTCTATCAAAGTTAGAAAATAAAGAGGCCGGTTTTATATTAGACTCTTAATCGTATCTTTGTTTGGGAGATTTATAATATCCGCGATTGGTTTCCAGTGTGTACTCTGCATTATACCTTGTCTTCATATCCGAAGACGTAGTGATCGTCAGATCGAAATTATTCGATGATATGTAGTCGTCCATTTGTCTCGGATCTGGGTCGTGGTTGGATCAAGTTGTTAATGAAAACGATTTAATTTAATGATGAGTTATGCTAAAAATTTAAATCGATTACGATCGTTCATCGCAAATGAATGTTGACTTCGATAAAATATACTCCAATATATATGGCTACTTTCATTACAAAGACAAACTATAATAACATTAAAAACTTTAAGGTAATCAGTATAATAATAAGAAATAAAAATGAGCTCAGTTTTTTATCTGAGTTCGCCTACAGATAGAAAACAGAGCTCAGATCACCGACCGCAGGTAAGGTCCCCAAAAGGCTGGCGACGTTACCTCGTTGGATAGCTATACTTATCCTTTGTCCGAGGTAAGCGCCAGCCCTTTGGTCATTGGTCATATCTATTAGCTTCTTGGATATCTCCTTGAAAAGAAGCCATTGGTATTTTTTTTTACCTTCTTGGGAACCCGATATCTTTACAATCCCTTCATTGATTAAACTCATATGCTTCCCAGCAAATCTTCATAGCACAATCTATTGATCTACCAAGTTCCATACAGATTGGTTTAAAGGTTCGAAAGTTAACCACAAACATGCAAACATACAACGCCAAAACGCCCAAGTTGACTGAGACTTAAATAAAATAAAATAAAATAAAAAATAAAAAGAGCTTTATTTTCCACACCTAAATTTAAACAATATTACACCTAATAACTAATCTACACCAATAATTATTCTAACTTATATTCTATTATTTAGTTTATAATGAATTTTAGGTAGGACCGCCGATGGCGGTGAAAGCCTCCTCTAAGAGTTCTTTTTTCTCTAGGAACCTTGCTGTTTTCTCTCCTTTCGTTTTTCCGTAAGAAGTAATAGTAGAGTATAACCTCTGACTGAGACTTATACATACATAATTATCACGCCTGTATCCCTAATGAGGTGGGCAGAGCCACAAGTAAACATAAGAAAACTTGCAGCCACTTCTGATTTAGTCCTAAGATGGATATGGTGAACTATGGTGACAGGTGATCTGAGACTTATGATCTCATATAATTACTCTGAATGGGGTAGGCCCAGTTCAGTAAATGGACTGTCATCAGCGTCCATCACAAAAAAAACAGGCGATAAATTATGAGTATTTGAATTCACGCCAGTTCGCAATAAGGCCTAGAATAAGGCACCATATACAACAGGCCTTATTTAGTAGTATCAACGATCGACAACAACACAGCCAAAACAACACCAAATACAACACAACGATCCCACAGTTTCCCACAAGGTGTAATGTAAGTCCTTAATTATGAATTTCGCACACGTTGCCCACGATTTGGTTCGACTGTCTCGCCGTCGCATTTTGTCGTATCTCCGATTGTGATGACAAATTGCACATGAATTTTGCACGCATACGAAGCGAGTTTCTTCCAAGCTCAATTGTAATGAGGATTGAATTGAATGCTACTCGTCACGGGACATGAATGCGTGCTCTGAATTTTTAGAAGTACCTAGGTTTGTAAATTATCGGTCAATTCGTTTTTCATATCTTTATGTATCTTTGTCTATAAATTGTTATTAGAATGCGGAATGTATAATCACATTTGACGGCTTCGATGGCGTGGCAGGCGATTGCTCGGCAGAGACGTAAGTAACGCGGGTTCGATTTCCGCTGCGGAAGAAATGTTTGCATGTTCTGTAAATATTTTTTCCGGATCTGGGTGTTGTAGTACCATGGTAGCCGTAGTTTCTGATACCCACGACACAGGGAATCCTAATGTATCTAGTCTATCTAGTCGTGTCACTAGTTCTTTCAAGTGTGGTGAAAGGATTTATAGTGCACCTCAAAGGCTTCTTTCGGGCACATGTTTTTGAACTTTCTACGGTTCTACGATATGACGCTTTCTTCACGATGCTTTAACGAACAGTGGATTAACTAATTCCGATCGCAGCAACCAACTCTCCATCTGTAGATCATACCAAGTTGAAAAAGTAGTTTTATTGCCTGCCATTGATAAATTACCTGGGAAAAAGACTGCAGTATCTCACGTGATTACAGATCTGATTTGCATAGCATACCTCGATCCAAAGATGGGTGCTTGTGAAACCTTTATTCTCGGACAACCTCTGTAAGTAGGCCTCAGATGCTGTCTAGAGCGTGGCTGGCTGGCTGACGAAAAGTGCGGATTCGGTTCCCAGGATGCTATATTTAGATATTATTGTTGCAGGCCTGGAAACAGTTAACATTCAAATATTAAAACATAGAATGCGTTCAGCTGCTTTTCACCCCGAGCATGTCGTATGAGTCGACTAAGGGATAGTATCTTCTCCAACGTGATGGACTATCTATATGGGCGATGGGCTGATCACCTGTCACCATGGTTCACCATATCGATCTTGGGACTCTTGGATCAGGAGTGGCTGCAAGTGTTCTTGTAATTACTCGTGGCTCTGCCCACCCTGTTAGGAATACGAGCGTGATAATATGTATGTACTCTTATGTATGTATTTCTCCCGATTTGAACCCGTACCCGAAAGGCATTGCTTTTTCAAACGTTGTCGATTTTCAGTGGTCTATCCGGTTGTTAAACGTTTCGCCGAAGTTGGTCAAACGGAATTTCTTCAATCTTTATTTTTGGTGTCTCCATCTCTGCATCCAGTAGTCCCGGGGCCCATCAGATAGCGATAACAAATTGGTGTAAATAAACATCGCGGAGGCGGCTCCTGACTTATGTCTTATAATTAAACCCTGTATCCACACCGGACCAGTTTCGACGTAGGGATTGGACTGTATCGATGAAAGTAAACATCGATCACTAAATTAGACCAGGGTTAGAGCAATGCAGTAGGTACCTACGTAAGAGGATTATACAGAAGTATCGATGAGAACATGGCTCGACAAACTCCTCCACAGACCTGTATGGAGCAAATTATATGGTACTAGTTTTCGCCCGCGGTTTCGCGTGATATCCGGACAAAAAGTAGCCTATATGTTATTCCAGCACATATACTATTTATATTCCAAGTTTCATTCAAATCCGTTCAGTCGTTACGGCGTGATTGAGGCACAAACTACATCGTCACATCCACACATCCACACATGCACAGATGCTCACAAACTTTCGCATTTATAATATTAGTAGGATAGGATAGAATGGACATGGCGTAGACATAGCCTCAGAACGTATTAAGCGTTTGACCTATCCAGCATTTGTTTATTTAAACCACCGCACCAAGCTACGAAAACCTGAATTCTAGAGTTTTTTTAAGGTAGCACACAAGCATACGGCCCGCCTGATGGAAAGCGGTCACCGCCACCTATTGACGCTTGCAACACCAGTATCACTCACGCGTTTTCGACCCTGCAAATTTCCCTTCAAACCCTTTTTGAAGAACCCCCATGCTATACTGGTTAGGGAAAACCGTGGCAAGGAGTTCATTCCACAACCTGAGCGTCCGCAGCAGGAAGCTCCTGAAATACAAGGTAAAAGTAAGGAGTAAGGTTTGCCTTCCACTAATCCTCAAGAATTTATCACACATCGGAGAAACGACTTCGTTAGCGTAGGCAGAAAAACATTTGATTAAGTAACTCTTGTGACGGAGTTTTTAGGCCGCCTAAATCGTCTTCCGTCATGGCTTAACGTGCCCTCCGAAGCACGGAAGCGCTTAGCTCGTAATGCCACTTGCGGTCACCCATCCCAATTGTGACCGCGCACAACGTTGCTTAACATCAACGATCAATCGAAAACGTCTAAGCAAGCTACGCCACGAGCGCTTCAACATTGGATTATAATGTATCGATGAAAGTATCGATGTTTTGGCCCAGCCCTACGGCTAAATAACTCCATTTGGCTCGATGCTCGGTAAACGTTCGTTTGGACATGGATAATTATTTAGCTGTAAATTGGCACTACAATTATTGATGGCTTCATACGGAGTGTGGCCGAGATGGTGTTGTAGGCGATGCGGAGCGACTGTTCACCCTAAAAATCCTTGACACCTAGGTATCGCCGAAAATATTGGGCTCTCAGTTCAGACGTTTTAGTAAAATTCGACTATCATTTACTTTGTAACAATTAACTTATGTGTCATTATTTGTTTTTAACTAATTCACAGATGTATCTAAGTTAAATAAATTAAAGTCGTATTTATGTATTTCTCTGCTTGTCTGCTTGGTTCACATCAAAAAAAATCTTTCAAAATCCGTCTAAAGGTCGAGTCCGCTGATATGTCCAAAATAACACACAATCTTTTATCGTTTGAGAACGACCTATTCTGTATTTTGAAATTCTGCCTTGTACCTTTTGTATAATGTCTATAGGACGTTCCAAAGTAGTGGATTCAAATCCGGATGTGCACCAATGGATTTTTCTATTCGTAAAATTTACGTGCTCTTTATCGCTTTCAAACGGTGAAGGAAAACATCGTGATGAAACCCGCGGCTTAGTCAGCTCCGCACGCATTGACCATGTCGTTCCTGTGGGCAAGGCCGACTTAGCTGAGAGGATGGAATAGGTGCTGGGCAAGCCTACTCCATCTTAATTCGTCCCGGGCACTACAGCGTCCCGTTTGTGAAGGTAAAAGTTGACTTCTGACGCTGTATAAAATCTACTATAGATGGTAAAAAGCCTTGTTAGAGCTTAGCGGGAAAAACTAAAATACTTACCCATTCCTTTCGTGACACTACTTTGAAGTACCTACCTAGATATTGTTTTTTTTTTGTCAGATGGTGTGTTTATGCGTGAACCTGTAGTACTAGAAGTTTAGTGCTGGGGTGACCTCACACTTGCCATTCAGAACCTGAATCCGTCTCGGAAGGCTGGACACCCTCGCTGATACACAGGGCTACCACAAACATTGTGCGCCTCGACAATTTTCCTCCTAGCTTCAGAAATACGAACTAACGCGATGGTGATAATGTAATTT
Organism: Scotopteryx bipunctaria; assembly: GCA_949320045.1. Lineage (NCBI taxonomy): Eukaryota > Metazoa > Arthropoda > Insecta > Lepidoptera > Geometridae > Scotopteryx > Scotopteryx bipunctaria. Next base: position 1,133,356 of record OX439449.1, read on the forward strand.
GACGACCAGTACACGTATTATGTATATTCCAAGTTTCATTAAAATCCGTTCAGTCGTTTAGGCGTGATTGAGGAACAAACATCTTAACATCCTCACAAACTTTTGCATTTATGAAATTAGTAGGATTATAAATCATAAATGTGAAAGTTTGTGAGGATGTTCGGATTTGAATGAAACTTGGAATATACATAGTACATGTGCTGGATCAACATATAGGCTAGTTTTGATCCGGGTACCCCACAAGCGAAGCCGCGGGTGGCAGCTAGTTTATAATATAGTAGGATAGGTGGACTGGGAGTAAAGAAAAAACATAGAATGCGTCCAGCTGCTTTTCTCCCCGAGCATGTCGTAAAAGTCGACTAAGGGATGGTATCCTCCAGCATGATGGACCACCTGTATGGGCGATGAGCTGATCACCTGTCACCATAGTTCACCATCCAGCTTGGGACATTGAATCAGGAGTGGCTGCAAGTTTTCTTACAACAAGAATACGCTAGTTTCGTCTCTGTACACCCATCAAAAAATCTGCTGTCTTTTACCAGTAAAGCTGGCCACCCCAGTCTCCAATAACACCCCATTTAGCATCATGTTGATGTTTTTTACCAAGTCTATTAATTAGCACCACAGAATACAGTACAGTGTGTACGGCCGCCTATTTGTATTCAGACAATGCAAGACTTGCAACTTTTCTATAATGAGTAGGTGAGTACTCCCGATGATTATTCAGTTATAACCAACTGATAGAAAAAAAACTATGCACTCAGCTATGAACTAAGTCAACTACCTTACAGATTCTGTTTAATATACTACTATATTGTATTTATCAGCTGGACTGGGAGTCAAGAAAAAACAGAATGCGTCCAGCTGCTTCTCTCCCGGGCATGTTGAACCAAGTGCTTTGCTGCCTTGGTGACCGTTATTTAATTTTTAGTTAATATTATACTTACATAACTATAGTAATTTTTTTTTTTGGTTGTTTTGTTTGTTGTGCCTAGGGCAGTTCCTAGTTAATAATAATGTTCCTAAAATTTAAAATTTATTGTTTACTTATGGTTATGACATTAGTAATTACTTAGCTTGGATATGTACCTGTTTATTTTGATTTTTAAGAGTTTTAATTTTGTTTTGTAGTTTCTAGTTATTTTTTATTTTTATTTTGATTTTTGTGAGTTAAATTTTTATTTTTATTTTTATTAATATAATTATGTGCAATATTCTCCATGTACCTAATTCTAGATGTAACGCCTTGGTTACGGCTGTAATGTTACTTTTTTGGAAATAAATAAATGACTTAAATGTTGTAGAAGTCGACTGAGGGATAGTGTCCTCTCCAACATGATGGACCATCTATACGGGCGATGGGCTGATCACCTGTCACCATAGTTCACAATCCATCGACTTTGAATCAGGAGTGCCTGCAAGTTTTCTTATGATTACTTGTGGCTCTGCCCACCCCATTTGGGATAAAAAAATGATAATATATATGTATGTACTTTCTAGGTGCCGACTAAACTAAACTTAGGTTTACCACTTCTTTTTACCCGACTGCGAAAGAGGGGAGGAGAGGGGGGTAATATGTGTCCAAGACTCCTAAGATGGATATGGTGACAGGTGATCAGCCCATCGCTCATATAGATCCATACCTAGAAAGTTATTTTAGAAAAATACGTTGTAGGGGTAGAACTCAGTAAGTATAAGTAAGTATAGCTTTCAGTTAATCGCGCAAAAACGTAAATGAATTAACTCACAATCTCATTATCTTAGAATTCTCATCCCTCTCTTAACACCGGTCATTGTTATCAGTGGGCATCGGCGGCCGCATTTACACAGGAAACAGGACGAAACCGAGGTCACCGCCCACTACCACCGTACGTAGCTAACTGACATCGTTCTAAAGTCATGTGAAATGTTTACTTGTACGGTGGGTCAAGAAAATGGTGCTCCAGTTTTGATAAAACTGGTAGACCAGTAACTGTTAGAATGTTATTGCAGGGGAAAATCAACCTTGTTGTTTTATGACGTGCAACAGAATTTCAATCTTAGGATAGTAGACATTTTTGGTCTACCGTACAGTTTAGGACTTCTCTGCTGGACTGGGAGTAAAGCACAAGGTAAAACAGATTTACAATTATTTTCTCGATGTATAGTTATCAAATTATGAATAAAATTGTAAAAAAGTACAATTTTCTCCTGTTATCACCGAAATTTACAAAGCGATAAACACCGCCGTTTATGACGCATATTTCGGGGAAAACTCGGAAAAATTTTTGAGACTCGATTACTGAACTGTTTACAAACCTACAAGGTTACATCTTATTTTAAGATATGAAGGGTAAGGGGGAAAAAGGACCATAGTCATAATGACATTGTTTAGAGAAAATGCAAAAAAACTGTCTTATTTTGAATAAGTAATCATTTATTTGAAACAAATGTATTGTCATAAATTGTGGTCTTATAGTCTTTCATTATACTTATACAAGTTAGGTGTACACATTATTTCTAACTATGCTCTTTATGTTAATTATTGATTTGACTATGATCTTTTATTTAAAAAACGGGGGTTTTTTCTACTTCATTTTCCGTAGACAGTGACCTTTTTATCAAATTTCTGTCTTCACCACATCATAGTACACATTAATGGGAACTAGATGGCGTTATTACCTCAATTTTGCTAAAAAATGACTATGACCTTTCTTCCCCCTTACCCTTCATATTTTACCATTGCAATTGTTTTACCACAGATTAAGTACTACTCAGTATTGCCGCTAAACATTATCACAAACCTCTTTTGTGTGGTAGAATGATAAGATACTCGTTGATCGAATACCGATTTGGAAGTGGAAAAAAAAGATTATAAAGGCGGTAGAGGTGGTAATAGATTTTGAAGAGTACAATGTGTAGTTAGTGTTAATTTATTGATTTTGATGTATTTTGTTGAATAAACCCACATGTGTAGAGTTGTGTTTATATTTCAATAAAGTAGACATTAGCCTACACAAGTTTGTATGAAACTCTCGGTGCGCGAGTTCGACTCGCACTTGGCCGGTTTTTTTCTCTATTTCATGCAGTCTGGGGCTGGCAAAGTCGGCGTCAACCCGCTAGCATGAATGCGGTCACTGTTATCAGTGAGCATCGCAAAAAGCTGAATCTCGCCGACAAAAGCCGATACAGTAACATTGCGCGAGCGCAGGAATCCTACCGAACCCTCGCTCATTAACGCAACTCTACGTCAACATTCACAATCAGCCTATCTTTTGTAACAAACTTTATTCCAAAGTCAACCCTATTCCATCACTAATAAAGTTCATTTCACAGGGTCACCGCAAAAATATTTTTCAGTAGCCACAAAGATGCATCCTCGCCCGGATTGGTTGCGGTTGAAAAACGAACTCTTTGGTCGAAATTCGAAAATCCTCATCCGATTTTCAAACGACAACAGAACTTGTGACGTTCTGATTTTGAAATGTTGTCACTCGCACGGCGAAGAACGACGTATGTGGCATTTGTAATGTGCTTCAACGAGTTTTAAGATTTATGTTGTAAGTTGGAAATCGTATGATTTTGTAGATGTTTTTACGGTGTTTTCAGGTTATGGAGATAGTGTACGATGCGCGATTAGCGTTTTTGCGTCGGCGTCGTAATTAGGGACTATCGGCGGCGCGTATGAAGACATAAATAAACCGAGATCGGTGGAATTAGCGACCCGCTCGAACATGGGTTGATTTAAATTTCAATCGATCGTTCAGATTTCTACTTTTTATAAAATCTTTTTACTACTATTTTATGCTTAAAATACGCGAACAACAACAAATCGTTAAGATACTTTGAGTTACGAATGCTCGCGGGTAAAGCCGAAGGTTCCTAAAATAAGTGTAACTACTTGCCTTAATGTTTTATGCCAGCTCTAATCATTAAAAATATAAATAAAGTAACGGTAGCCGTTTACTCAAAAAACTGGTTTTTACTAATTGTTAATGTCTTCATATACTGCTGATATCATTAAAAGAACGCTAATTAAGCGATTTTATGAGGCGAACGTATTTTAAGTCGGTAATCGTTAATTTATTTAATTACTTTATTGCGTTCGTGTGTGAAAAGTGATTTTCGAATGAAAAGGTCTTTAAAAAAATGTGAGTTGCACAGTTAAAATAACCGGAGATACATTACTAATAATTATCATTTCCTGCGTTCGTAACCATAATCCAATCAACTGTTTAAATGTGGTGTAAGTCAGCAATTATATGAATTAGAACTAACCAGTACGTACAATTTTTACAACACAATTTGACATCTGAACGACTGTAGTGTGCCTTGATTGTTTTTATATGCTGTAAAATTAGAAGCTAGAGAGTAGGTACGTATAAAAATATCAGTGAAATGAGGCCACTGTATTGTTTTTCTGATAGGCTGTGTCAGTAATCTGTCTCTAAACATTATAACATGGTTATTTTTTGCAGACAACATCCAAAAAACATTCAACTAAGTATATTATAAATGTGAAAGTTTGTAAGGATGTTTGTGTCCCAATCATGCCTAAACGGCTGAACGAATTTGAATGAAACTTGGAATATACATAGTACATGTGCTGGTTTAACATATAGGCCATTTTTCATTCGTGTACCACACGAGCGAAGCCGCAGGCGGTAGCTAGTCTCATATAAAAATTAAAAAGACCTTAATAGTTTGATTTATAGTAGGTACAAAAGTGTATGCAAAACTTAACACCAGGTAAAGGTGAAATATTGCGAAACTATCATTAAATTAGCTGCGTGTTGCGTCTGCGCAGTGCATGTGACCGCGAGTACGTAAGTGACCATTTAGTTAGGTAGCATTATGTATCTGCCTTTCACCACACTAGTTCGAAAGAACTAATCAGACAAGTTGGCAGTAGTAATGCCACAAAAACCCGTAAATAAAAATATCTAATCAAAAATACTTTTACCAACAAATCATAACCAAACCTCAGTTTGAAAGGCAGACAATTCCGTTTGTCATTTGTAGTGTCAATCTCCAGCCACTGTAATGCATAGTATAGTCCTGAAATAAAGAAACGTAATTTGTTTGGTGTTTGTTTTATTTTTCAAGCCTTTGTCCAGGCAGTGAGTCAGACAAGGACAAGAAAATCTCCAATATGCAAGGAATACTGACAGCGCCATGGAGTTTTCGATATCCTATACGTAGGTAAGTATTTGTATTAAAAAAAAACTTTAGTAAAACTTTATTACCCGAAACAGACTTACAACTAATACAAATGTAATTTACAAAAATCTAAAGGCCGTTGCAAATGATCTATAGATACGAGTAGCTCAATACTTTTATGAGTATTTTATAAGTATCCTAAAATATCACAAGCCCTGGTGACACCAATAATCAGAAAAAATCGTGGTCACCTGATTATCGGCGCATGCAAATTGCGCGCGCCGCGAAACGCGTTTCAGCCGCGACTAGATTTATGCACTTACATTACACACTTATGCCTCTTTGCAACATTGTTTCTAGTTTTTTTCTGTTTCTTAATTAAATTTGGCATATTATTTCTATATTGCCAATATATGCCAAATGCAAATGGTAAAAAAATGCAAATGCCTTTAGACCTACTTTGGTGCAAATAAGTAGTTGATCGATTGTCCTATTCTTGTATGAACTTTTTTGCTAATCATACAGACCTTTAATTGCCATTATGTCAAATAAAAAATGTTTTAATTTTTTCTATGGCAATTCAGTCCAATAAAACATATATTATGTGAATGCTTGAAAAATAATATAGCAAAAATGGTGTTATTGACTATGTAAAAGAATCCATTTAAAACGGTTGGCTTTGCTCTTATAAACTAAAAAGTCATTAGTATAATTACTATAACTACTATCGCGAGACAAGCCGCAGTTAAAGCTAAGGGTAAATACGATTAACGACATCTTGAACTCATTTCGTTATTACTGTTCTAAATCAGAAGATAAAAAGAGTTAAAATTGAGTATCAACAATACCTATAACTATTGAGTACGAACATTAGAGTACGAGTACGAGCAGCTATTTCTAGATTTACGTCAACTATTCTATAGTTTTCTCTTTCGGGCAGACGGATAGTCTGAGACGTTAGAAGCTTTAAATATTAGGAATACCTAATATTTCGTTATTTTAATTTATTTTATTGTTAAAAAGTCTTCCGTTTATTCAGTGCGGCATTTTTTTCAATGATATACTACCTATCTACCTAATCTACCTATTAAAAATAATGTCAGTTGCTGTGTTTTTGTTTACGCGGGAAATCAGCGTTCGAATTTCAAATCAATAGAAGAATATGAAATGAATGTTGGTAAAATACGATTTTCAAGTTTATGTGACCCTTTTAATATTTTACGACCTTGACCTCGGTGGCGTGGCGGGCGAGTGTTCGGCTGAGACACTCGCGGCTCGTTCGCTGGTTCGATTCCCGCTGCGGGAGAAATGTTTGTATGTTCTGCAAATATTTTTTCCGTGTCAGGGTATCGTATTATAAATATGTATTTACAAAAAAAATCAGCCATCTAGTGCCCATAGTACAAACTTTGCTTTAGATGGCATTGTGTGAAATGTCCACAAATATTTATTACTAATATTATTTATTCGCGTTGTAATTTTGTAAATATATATTTGAAATGTTTCCCTAGTTTTTCAATAAAAAGAAGAATCTTTATATTAGGTAAGTATAAAAAAACTAAAATGACAAACGCCTACATTGGCAATGCCAAGAAAAAGAATAGACGCCATAATAAAAAGAAGAAGTAACTAGCAAAGGTGATAAATAAGGATAATGAAGTTTTATCGTATAAGGGCCGTGGTTTACCCCCCAAGCGGGAAAATATTGAGTACTTTGAATAGCAAACACATTGTTTTAAGTGGCTCAAGCCATTGATTAGCCTTTATTGCGTATATTATGAGAAAATATTGCTCAGTTTATTATTCTACTCGATACTACATTTATCAAAGGAAAGTTCCAACTAATACAACTGGTAATATTGGGTCTGGGTGTTGTAATATTATTATGTATTATAAGTGTCTATGTATTTACAAAATATAAGAATTCTATCAGCCATCTGGTTCCCATAGAACAAGCTTTGCTTAGTTTGGGGCTAGATGGCGCTGTGTCAAATGTCCCCAAATATTTATTTATTTAATATAAGTAGGTACCTACTATACAAATAAAATTTACAAAATACAAAATAAATAGTCGGGATATCTGTAGATTGTTGCAAACGGTCTAAAGATAGCTCACCTGATATTAGAAATAAAAAAAGAAACTTTTAATGCTTGACTTTGACTAATCTCGTAGTTCGACATTCTACCATTGCAATTACTTTTTGATTGGCATTCATAAAAACACACATTTATTGTGCTTTTTATTAAATAAAAAGTAAAACAAACTGTGCAATTAGCGGGCAATGACCGCTGGCAATTACCTAGTGGGTAATAGTTATTAGTTACTGGCCGAGCAAAAACTGTAGAACCCAATTGTAGGCGTGAAATCGAGCACGTACGTCTGCCGCACTGAGGGAAATGAATTACTACGAATTCACGAATGCATCTCGATCGAACTAGTGTTTTATTATTTTTAACATGTGCTACGTGTGTGAGATACGTACATATAACACAATGTCGCTAGGCAACGAGCGAGGAAATCCAGCAATAGAATCACATTTTCCGTCATACTTTCAAAGAGAGAAAATAAAGAGAGATTGCCACATCTGGTGAGCACGAAAAGATTATGAAAGTTTTAGGTGCACTGAAACTTCTCACCAATATGGTCCTCCTATTCAGGGTAACCAAGCCTTAAGGATATAGACAATACAGAGTGACCAAAAAAAACAACTAACAACCATGTCAAACTGTCATTGATTATTGCTTTAGCGAAATATCTGACTCATTTATTTGTGTTTTATTTTTATAAAGACACTAATTTCCATAACACATGAAATCCTAATTAAGGGCTAGTAAAACTGTGTACCTACCTACCAATACATTGTAAGTTACATAAAATAAACTACTAGCTTTCACCGGCAGCTTTGCTAGCGTGGTATCCAGACAAAAAGTAGCCCTTATGTTATTCTAGCACACATACTATGTATATTCTAAGTTTCATTCAAATCCGTTCAGTCGTTACAGCGTGATTGAGGCACAAACATCGTTACATCCTCACAAACTTTCCCATGTTATTAGTAGGAAGTAGGATTTTGTATTTGTATCTGCATTATGCCTATCCGTATTTAATCGAACACGTTGATAGTTCGTCAGTGAGTTCCAATCGAGAACCCCTGGTAAACAAAACACGCAATAAATAGACCTAGTATCTGCTGTATAACAGTTATTTAAGACCACACTATTTAAATAAGCTGTGTAAATTGTATTATTAGTAGTAGTGTAGAAATTCTACCTACACTGTAGGTAGAATTTAAGTTATATCTTATTAGCATTCAGACCACCTACTAGGTAAGTTATACCTAACTGAAAACTAATTGTATTGAAGATAACTTTAGTTACTTATTAGTGGAATTCTAATAAGTATAGGTGGTTTTACAATATCAAGACGCATCACGCATTTAAATTGATGGTAACTGTTTATTTATTTAATTTTAGTCTGTGGCATAAATTAGGTTGGTCCCAACTGGGCCCAGTCACTATTTTTTAGCCGAATACTGGTGTTATTTTTTTAAAGATATTTTATGATGTGTTTACTAATACTCTTTTATTTTTTTATTTATTTTATTTTATTTTTAGCCTGTGTTGTCCCACTGCAGGGCAAAGGCCTCCCTTCCTTTTTTCCAGCGTTTTCTGTCCCTTGCCACTGCGGGCCAGTCTCTATAATATTATTAGGTCAACTCTATTATTAGGTCGTTTTTATTTTTTTAATTATTTGTAACTTTAAAAAGGGTGTCAGAGTGGTTACACGAGCTACAATAAAAAACTACAAAACAAAAACTACAACTACAAAAAAGCACATCGTTTTTGAGTTTTACTGTGTATATTTTTATTGTTATACTGTGACACGAGTTTAAAATCCTAAAATAGCAGGTGATTGTATGACGTACGTAGCAAAAGGAGATCCGTGCTCTCTGCCTACCCTTATTAAAACAAGCATGATATTATATACAGACTTTCTATAGATCATTCAAATTAAAATTCTTTATTAACTATGCCACCCGCGGCTTATCTCGCGTGGTATCTGGATAAAAAATAGCCTATATGTTAATTCAGTACGTGTAACATTCATTCAAATCCGTTCAGCCGTTTAGGCGTGATTGAGGCACAAACATCCAAACATAATTTATAATACATATAAGTAAGTTGAGGTATTTGTAACATAAGAGTAATACCGTGAGCGGGAACGAGTGATAGCTTCCTCAACACAATGGCTGGGAACTGGTCGTTAGCTCGTCCCCAGTGAAGCGAGTCGGCTAATCACTAATTACCGATCATAACTCATCAATATTGCAATTAATACGCCGCACTGCTTATTTTACTAATAGCAAGACTCTCGTGAAACACATCTTTTGTAACTGTTTCATTGGATATTGAACTGTATAGAGCCAGTTTTACCTAAGTAAATAAAAATTAACCTTTGATCATGTTCCCAAATAAATATAATTTGATTTGATTTGATTTGATTTGATTTGACCGTAGGTTTTCCTGTAGGGCATTCCTGAATTAATTCTGCATGGTAGGACGAAGATCTAGATACCTTACATTAGTAAGGTATCTACTTTGAATATTAAAATACCTCTTTGTATAAAACTCAATAAAAAAACCCAAATAATAACTTCTTTGCTGGACTGGGAGTAAGTAAAAGCATTGAATGCGTCCAGCTGTATCCTCCCGAGCATGTTGCAAAAGTCGACTAAGGGATAGTATCCTCTCCAACAAGATGAACCACCTAAATATGGACGATGGGCTGGTCACCATACGGTTCACGCCACGGGCGTAGCCAGGGGGAGGGTTTTGGGGGTTCAAAGCCCCTCGGAAAAGTTCAGATATTATCATTCATAGAATTAAAATAAGAAAAGTCGTGCGGCATATCTCATTGATGTCGCCGGCAACAGCTAGTCTTTAATATTTTTCTTATTAGGGGTTATTTTATGTACTTTTAGTCGTTTTATTTTCTTAAACCACCTCCCCCCCCCTCCCACAGATACTAAAACCTGGCTACGCCTATCCATAGTGGTATGTAAAACTTGCACCCACTATAGATTTAAAAGTCCCAAGATGGATATGGTGAACCATGGTGACGTCAGCAGAGAAGTATCCCAGTCCAGCAGAAAAGTATCCCAGTCCTGCAGAGAAGTAGTTTTTTATATGAAAATAACAGTAGGTTGCTAGGTATTATATTATGAGGTTGTTAGGTATAGAATTATCCACTCTATAGCATTCCCGTGACGTATAGCGGGCGATGCGCCCGCGCGCGAGCCGTTACAACGAGTCCGGCCAGTTTTTGTCGCGACATCGAGCGTGGTGCGAGTGTGCGAGAAATAGCGATTATCACTAGTACAATATTTTCGTCATGTCATAAAAAGTCTCTGCTGGACTGGGAGTAAAAAAAAGCATAGAATGCGTCCAGCATGTCATCCCGAGCATGTCATCTAAAAGTCGACTAATACCAAGATACCAAGCGAGCAACACTACTGGCGGAAGCTAGTAATCCATATAGGATCGGAATATCGTCTTAGTAAAATTAAATACACCTACCTATCTAGCAATAATAAACTCCTATAAATTGTTTTTTTACCTATTTTTCAATTTATTCCTTTGTCTGTCTCTGTAGTCGAAACGGCTGAACGGATTTTGACAAATAAGGTGTTGTTGGATTTGTCTAGATAACGAGAGTATCATCGGAATAGCCTATGTCCTTCCAATAGCCTATGACACTTTTTGACAATAAAGTGTAAAAAATCTAATATGGCTGTTTTATTGAGCCATTTTCAATGAACTAAGATGGTACAAAACAAAGAACTTAAGCTAAAATGTTCCAAATTAAAAACCATCGCCAAGTTTTTTGTTCTTTTAATTAAAACTTGTTTGTGCTTTAGATAAGATCATTTATTTGTCTTGAATATAGTCATGTTATAATAAATATACCTACATGTCAATGGAGTCCAGCATATTCAGTCATAATATTATGACATAAAAATATATCTTTTCGGCCTTTAATTAGCCCGACTGTTTCTTTTGTACATTTTAAGTTATATTTGTATTAGTTTAATGTCTAACCTTTCTTGAAACCGCTAACATTACCACCACGCCCGATCGCTTCAGTTTTTGTTTATTAACATTTAATTAGATGATAAAGTCGTACTGCTTAATTGTAGAGATGTCCCATTCATTATTAATCGGTTAATCGTTTACCGGTTAGGTGCATGACCTATTACGCTATCTCTAGTAACCCCTTTTGTGACGTCATGTCATCTGACATTCTTCGGAAGATCTTTCTGAAACCACAAAGTTACTTTAATCCTCTCTAACTTAACTTGAGCTTAAGTTCAGTCCTATAACTAGTCTGTTAGAGAGAGCATTGGTGGTGGTGGTACTTGGTAGTGACCCCGCCTTCCGATTCTAAGATGGTGGGTTCAAATCCGGTCGTGTACAAATGGATTTTTCTGTGCGAAAAATTTATGTGCGCTATAGCAGTACTCTCAAACGGCGAAGGAAAACGTCGTGAGGAAACCTGCGGCTTAGTCAGCTCCGCAAGTATTGACTATGTCTTTCCTGCTGTTGTAATTAAATCGGTGTCCTTTATATGATATGGTGAGACAGGTGATCAGCCCATCGCCCATATAGGTCCATCATGTTGGAGAGGATAAATAGTTTAATATCTGTTTAATAGTTTCAGAAATTAGTCCCTACAAACAAACAAGCTCACTTTCTCACAGAACCTCTTTTTATAACATTGCAGATATATGTAGATCTGAACTTAAAACGTAGCTGATACCCGGTCCCAATGTTCTATTAGAGGACACCGATTTTATTACAACAGCAGGAAAGACATAGAGTCAATGGATATGGTCCATATCCATCTTGGGAGTCTTGGATCAGGAGTGGCTTCAAGTATTCCTATGATTACTTGTGGCTCTGGCCACCCCGTTAGGAATACGGGCGTGATAATATGTATGTATTAAACCGATTTTGAGAATCACTAAAGATTTCAAAATGCTAGCTATTATTTTATGTCTACACGAACAAAACCGCGTAAGTGGAGGAAGTTTTTTAAAGGAAAGTAGGTAGGAAAATATCCTAATTTCGTTAAACTTGGATCACAAATTAATTCTTTGACCAAATCAAGGTTTTGGCGGTCAAATAAATTCATAAAAATCATTAAAGTTTTTTTTAATTAACTATAGGTAGTGTCCAACTGCTAGGCATGGTCTCCCGCTTCATTTTCCAATTTTTGAGCTCCAAAGCTATAATGGGAAACTATTAAAGTTTAAAATGTGAAAATCATAATTTGTCAAGACTTTATGCGACAAGCCAGGTCTCATCACTCACTATAGTAGCACTCTACTAAATTTTCCATGAAACAGCTCCTTTTAAGAAATAATTTGCTCTGCATTTTACGCCTTCACAAGGTAATGTTTGTTATAGAAGGAATTTAAATTGACACCCGGCCAGTGTGATATTTATCCTTTGCTGCGCCGTCGGCAGAAAAACTAAAGTATATTCACATTGCGACGATACGACAAGAAGAATTCTTTAGAAATGTTATTATAAGGAAAAGGAAGAAATCGTCAATATAAAATGACCTACGACGAATTTAAAATCCTTGTGACTTTTCTCAAAGGCCGTTGCAAACGGTTTATAGATAGCTCACCTTATCCAGCTCATCAGACGGTGGCAGCGTGCCCAAGACGCCGGCCGCATTGCCACCATAAGAATCAGCTCTTGGATCTCGCATTGCTTCGACCAGACGCCCTGAAGAATTTTGGAAACGCGGTGGGCACTCTTGTGACGAAGTTTTTAGACCGCCCAAAGACCTCCGTCGTGGCTTAGCGACTTACAAGCCGGGACCGACAATTTAACGTGCCCTCCGAAGCACGGAAGTGCCTTAGCTCGTAATGCCATTTACGGTCACCCATCGTTGTGACCGCGCACAACGTTGCTCAATTTCAACGATCTATCAAGAACATCTAAGCAAGCGACGCCACGAGCGCTTCAATTATTATTTTCTTTTATTTTTGTTCAAATGCGCAAGATGGCAACCCGGCCCACTTTCAACTTTTTTAGACCGGGTCGAGTTACCTCTTTCCCGGACCCGTGTCGTCCCGTGATGACGTAAGCACACGAGCGTCGGCAGTAGGTACCTAAAATCGGCGTGAGGGCCCGTTTAGGAGAGGTATTCGGTGCGGATATTAATTGCAAGATGTCTTCATCTACACAGAAAAGGTTACGTTGCTTTTAATTACGAAGTATGTAATTGGTTCATATCCAAAATGGATAAAAGAACGTGTGGTTGTTAAGTAGGAAAACTTGCAGTCACTCCTGATCCAAGAATTCCAAGATGGATATGGTGAACCATGGTGACAGGTGATCAGCCCGTCACCTATATAGATTCACCATGTTGGTGAATAAACTATCCCTTAGTCGACTCTTACGACATGCTCGGGGTGAGAAGCAGCTGGATGTATTCTATGTTTTTATTTACTCCCAGTCCAGCAGAGAAGTATTGTATAGAAATATTTGCAAAGCATTTAAACTTTTTTCCCGCTACGGGAATTAATCTCACATTTCTAGGTAGTCTATATAAAAAACCATCATAAGCTACCCTATGACATTTGACAGCGTAACCCTAATTCCTACCGGCATCGATATGGGTCTTGAGCGCCGACCTGTCTCTGGCGCATTCTTTTGCCAGTTTTGAAAATAATGAAACTAAGTAGAATTTAATTTAATAAGTAAGCCTGAAAAGAGTATTGACAATGTCGTATGTAAATTTGCAAAAATATGCATAATGAGTTACACATCGACATGCGCAAGACGGAATCGCGTAATCGATTATTTATTGCTTCCTCGATATAATCAATAGCTAAGCTTACAAGTTCATTTACACCTACATTAAAGTTTTTTTAACCTTTCGGTTTTGAATAACGACATTTGGCCAATGAATGAATAGAAGTAATTAATGAGTTCAATTTTATAAATATTATAAACATTTGTGCAGTTATTAATTTGAATGTATTCTCAAAAATAACATACATACATTATTATCACGCCCGTATCCCTAATGGAGTGGGTAGAGCCACAAGTAATAATAAGAAAACTTCTGATTTAGTCCTAAGATGGATATGGTGAACCGTGGTGACAGGTGATTAGCCCATCGCCCATATAGGTGGTCCATCATGTTGGAGAGACGAAATTACCCGATGTGAACGAAGTGAAAGAGTGATTCTGATTTCTAGGACCAAATGACTCAATTGGTTAGAGCACGGGCCCAGTTAGGCGGTTTTAAGTCCCATCCCTAAAGAATTTCTGGGAGTATTTTAATATTATAAGAATAATAAACTATTTTGATGTAGATAGGTACGTTATTCATTTGTAAACTTACAAAGTAATATTTACAATTTCAAAGGAGCCGCTCCTAGACCCAGAAAAAATATTGATGCAAAGACTTTTTCTACCGGAAATGCTAATTTATCTTTTCACGATGGAAAGTTGCTAAACGAATAGAATGTTTCCGACTCATTAATTAATGCATTTGCTTTTATCTGATTAAAACAATCAGTAATTAATCGATCTATCAATGAAAGGTTAGCTAGTCTAGTTAATGAAATGCACATTATTTCTACATTCTTCAACGCTATAATAACATTGCATTTTAAGGAGGATTTACATCTGTGCGCGTGCACGAACTGCGCAGTTCGCGTACATCTTAGAAACATGGCAAAGAACACCTTTGGAAGTCCTCACGAACGGTTAAGCTGAGAGGATGGTGCTGGGCAAGCCTACTCAATCTTAATTCGTCCCGGGCACTACAGCGTCCCGTTTGTGAAGGTAAAGTTTGCCTCTTGTCGCTGTATCAATCTACTATAGATGGTAAAAGGCCTTACATGCGAGTTTCAGTTTAGTAACATTCCATCAAACGACACGACGTGATTTCTACCCAAACATCACATCCTCACTAACTTTCGGATCTATGTATAACATAAGTAGAATAGTAGAATAAGATCAGGCATCAAGACACTCAAATATATTTTTACCAGGACTTTCTTTTCAAGCAAAATAATTAAGCCGCGTGAAAAACACTTGGCTTATGAAATAAACAAGTAATTACAGAAGGCAGTAGCCGTCGCCGAGTGGCCGCGACAAAAGATCGCGCGGTAATTACCGGGCGCGGAATGCGCGCGGCAAAACACGCCGAATCCGCCGGGCCATACCGCGGTCGAGCTTTTGTAGGGTTCTGCTATTGTCATAAAAGATCCTTTTACCACACTAGTTTAAACCGAGTAATAACGAGACGTTCGTCAACTAACATCGATAAAAAAGTATTAAAATTAGGTAAGTGCGTATGAGCTAGTGGCCAGCTCTTGTGACGGAGTTTTTAGGCCGCCTAAAGGCCTCCGTCGTGGCTTGACGACTTAAAAGCCGGGGCCGACAATTTAACGTGCCCTCCAAAGCACGGAAGCGCTCAGCTCGTAATGTCACTTGCGGTCACCCATCCCAATTGTGAACGCGCACAACCGTTTCTTAACTTCAACGATCAATCAAGAAAGTATTGATGAAACACTATTTTTTGAATTTATTTAAGAGTTTTGTCGCTTAACGACCACATCCCATAAAAATTTTACCTAAGTTTGAGATTTATTTAAGGAAAGGTTGTGATGTAGGTGTGTTTTCTTGGGACTAAATCAGGAGTGGCTGCAAGTTTTGTTACGATTACTTGTAGTTCTGCCTACCCCATTAGGGATACGGGTATAATTGTGATAATATTATGTTGTGTAGATGTGAAAAATAATGAATTGTCTGTAAAACAGTTTTCTTCCCTTACACGTAAACTGGAGACTTCGGGGACGAAAATTTTGAACTTTTGAACAAATAAGTACATTACGACGAGGATCTTTTCACAGTTTAAGGTTGAGATGTTTGATGAGACGTTAACATCTGCCAAAACAAAACCGAATAAGTTGAAAGATGTACGATTATCTGTACATTTTGGCCTTTTCCACTGAATAATCCTAAAAAATCACCAGACCTACGGAACCCAATCGCATCTCTCCAGTCCACGCTTATATTTTTTACCGACACATTTAATTGCAGCGTATCATCGCATACTAAAATGCCCTTTATGTTTTTCCGAGCCGCCTCTGTAATGACATAATCGGGCACAGACGACTCTTGCGCAATTCTGAACGTATCTGTGCCAGCTGATTGTTTCGCTGTTGTTAGAAAAGCTTGTCTTATTTACCTACTTACTGCTGGGGCGTCCCGTTAGCGAAGGGAAAAAAATTGCCTCCTGACGCTCATCTTAGTAGTATAGATGGTAAAAGACCGTGATCTGTAAGGTTTGTGAGTCAAGACAGGACCAAAAAGGCTGGCAAGATCGAAAAGAGGCATTTTACCCATCAAGACTTCAATGATGATGATAATGATGATTGTGCTTAAAAGTGACTCATCTATGCAGAGTATCCTAAATTATCTTTATGCTCTAGCCATATAAAGTTTATTGTTCTTAGAAACAATAAATTTCCCTATTCACGACATAATTCTTTTAAATTACTTCCTTACTTAGATAACTGATCTGCTAACTTACCATCTCAATGCACGATCAGGTAATTATGGTGCAAAAACGATAATTCTACACACCACACTGCCTTTTAATTCACCAATAGTGCACTAACTCATAGACAACGTCTATTGATAGCTGGTAAGAAAAATGCTCACTCACACGCATTCGTGATTCGCGCGCAAAAAGTCTTACGACGCCATCTTGTGCCGCCATTGCGCTACAAAATGGCCGCTGATTGGTTGGCGGTAAAAAACGGAGTGCTAACAGTCGAGATTCACTAACGTGTGAGAGCTAATTGTCTTGTTAATGAGATAAATGCAACGTGAGAAACGGTGCTAAAAGGTGCTGTTGAACTCTGTTTTTGTAGGTAACATGAGCTAACATGTGTCAAAAAATTGATGTTTAAATAGGTATGCAGACCGCTTCTAAGTTCTTACTTTCAAATTAACCCCCGAATACTCAAACGCATCTCAAAGTCGAGCACGTCTCAAATGACGATTTTTTGACAGATTTTCATCAGAAACTGTCAAAAAACCGTGAATTGAGACGTGCTCAACTCTGAGTCGCGTTTGAGTATTCGGGGGTAAGAGTGATATTTTCAAGTATATTTATCTAGCAGATGTTTGTTAATAAATCATAGCAACAATGTTATCTTCCAAGTACCATTATTATTTTTTTCACTCACTCTTTTACTAATATAATCAGTCTTCGAAAACCCGTTAGTTATAAATACATACTACCGAGCATAAGACGAAAGGCTAATGGCAAAAAAACATTCGAAAAAGCTCTACATTCTAAATAGACCAATGTCGAACATCTTATTGATTTCAAATCAAAATCAAAAAACATGCTACCATTACGAACAAACAGACGCTTAGAAACAGTTATCCTTACTCCCACCACCCACAAACGGTCACTTCCATGCATTAGAATTTAAACCTAGTACCTATAGTCTTAAGGTTTATTCTCAACTAATGGGGTTAGGCAATTAAAAGTTAGTTAATTAGCTTGACGGACACGCCCCGTGTCATGGTGCCCTATATGGAGTGAATTGTAGCCTTCGCCCTTGCTGACTATGAAGGAATGGATCGTGGAGGCATTAGTTGTTTAACATATTATCATCAATTACGGCCTCGGTGGCGTGGCGGGTGATTGCTCGGCAGAGACGTAAGAGGCGCGGGTTCGATTCCCGCTGCGGAAGAAATGTTTGCATGTTCTGAAAATATTTCTTCCGGGTCTGGGTGTTGTGGTACCATGGTACTCGTAGTTTCTGATACCCACGACACAGGGAATCTTAGTGTGGGGTCAGGACTATGTTATGTGACTGTTGGGTGTCATTTATTATTATTATTATTAATTAATTTTCCTGCCCTAATTCCACTGGGGTCGGCACAACATGTTTCCCTCTTCCATCTTCTCCTATCACTCGTCATCTCAGTACTGGCACATAAGCACTGGTGATCTAGTGGTAACGGCCCCGCCTTCCGATCCTAAGGTCATGGGTTCACATCCAGTCGTGCATCAATGGGTTTTTCTATTCGAAAAACCAGCACTCAAACGGTGAAGGGAAACATCGTGAGGAAACTGGCATGTCGGAGAACCTTAGAAAGTATGAAAAACATGTGTCAAGTGCACGAAAGGCGCAGGCGCATTTTAAATCCTCTCACCACACTGGTTCGAAAATGTTAGTAGTAGGTTATTATTGGTGAATGCATCAAATGAACTTCTGACAAGCGTATCGTAGGTCCCTGTGGTTACTGAAAGGGAAGTCAGGTGATCCAGTATACTGGATCTATAGATGACTTCAGATTTACTCATTAACTTGTATGTACATTATTAAACATTATTGCAAAATTACACCCGACCGCTGATTTTTTCGCTTATGTTTTTTATCTGTTAAAAATATTTGACTTCCGTAAAATTTTCAGATGAGTTCTACAAAAAAGATTATATACAAAGGAGTTTGCTATTGTCACATTACCAATTCCAACAGTTTTATAAATAAAAAAAGATTAAAAATTATAATAAATGTGAGCTAACAGTACCTAGGTTATTAAGTACTTATTGGATACACCTTCAGTACATTCGACTCTTCAAAACTTTCCTTTAAATAATGTAAGTAACGAACAGTCAAACAGAAAAGAGAAAACTGTAGAGATGTCAATGCTGTCTTTGTGGCGGAGTGGAGTGACCCTTCCAAAACATACGTCTCTAAGTCACGGGGTCACTAGCGGACGGACCTCGAGTAGAAACGAAATATTAGTGAGGGTATTTCTAACCCAAATTAGCCCGTCGGTCGGTATTTTTAAAAACGAATAACATTTCATTTCAATTTTATTATTTTAAATAATTTTGCAACATTAACTTATATAATTAATTAACTCTTTTAAATTCGAGAAATTATGCCATGATTAAATATTATTAATAAACTCTGATACACAAGATACAATAAACTAAATTTACTTTATCTTAAATTAATTTTCCACTATTGAGCGCTAGCAATTTTTAGGGTAGGTATATAAAAACTTCTAAAGTTGATAACCTGTGTGTATATAGGTAAAACAGAAGGGTTCTTGGAATTTTGCATCACTACATTATTGGAGTAAATATTGAGAGATCAAGAGTTTATGATCAAGTGTTTTAACTACTTCGTTTTGAATCACCTGCAATAACATGTGTCTAGTCTACGTATAAAAATGCAAAACCACAAAAAATATGTGTTACCATCAACTACGATTATAGTTTTTATTGTGTATTTCCTTTTTAGGTTTCCGTATTCGAAGGGTGAAAACGGGACCCTATTACTAAGCCTCTGATGTCCGTCCATCTGTCAGCGAGCTGTATCCCATAAACCGTAATAGGTAGAGTTGAAGTTTTCAAAGTTGTGTATTTCTATTGCCATTATAACAACAAATAATAAAATATAAATTAAAAAATAAATAAAAGGGAGATACCAGAAACATTTTTTTGTAATGTATGTTTAATCTACCTAGCCGTTTTCAGCTATAGTGAATCGGCATTATTATAAATTAGTTGTATGATGCACATGTACGAGGGTACAGAACCCTTCGTGTGCGAATTGAACTCGCACTTGACAGGATTTTTAAGCCACTTTGACATCATTACCAAAAGACGTTCAAAACTTCCAGTCACCGTCAATTATTGAATTATATACCTTCAAAATAAGGTGTTGTCCACACAGTCCTTTCTCACACAACAGATTCGCTAATGAAGATATTCGGCCGCTATCTCGTCGTCAATAAATCCCGCCCGTACCCGGCCCCCGACCCTCCCCCGCCCGCGGCGCCGCTCTTCCGCCCGAGAGCCTTTTATTACCTCCTTTGTTACGAAATCGATAGTGCACACACCCCTTTACAATTGCTCAAACGGTTCAAAAAAAATCTGTATCAAATCAAGTGAGGGAGGTGGGTCCTGGAATTGGTTGAATGAAAGAAAAAGAAGAGAGAAAGAAAATAATTTATTAGCAACACATAAAATAATACAGAAGTGAAAAATTAAAAGACAGAGCAATAAGTAAGACAGAGTAATAGGGCAAAAAAAGAGAAGAAAATACATAAACAGACCTAATCTACATAGCACATGTCCTGGTTGCTCTGTCAATCACAAAGAGTTGCCAAGAGGTCCTATCACAGCTTTGAGCTACTTCACAGGGGTACCTACCACCAGGTGTTGAATGCATGTTGAATGAGTGACTGACGGTCTCCGTGGCGTGGTGGATAAGTAGTAACCGTAGTTTCTGATACCCTAGTGAATCCTAGTGCGAGTCCGTCTCGATTTCCATCAGACAGACCCAAAGCACAGGTTTTTTTGAGCAAAATCTTACCTATTGTTTGATAGTTAAGTTTTTGCCCAAAAAAATCAGCAGTCAATACTGAATACCTGTTATTATTAGGTAGGCTAATCACATAGATCTCTAACCTGTCTCATCCAGTCTGTTCCAATAGTTTCGTTGAATATGTCAGGCTGCTAGAGACAGCGCTTTGGAGAGACATGGGGAGGCCTTCGCCGGAAAGGCGACTTTTACATAAAAACCCTAACTGTATGTGACATTTAAAACATTTATTATTGTACATTATGAAATTATTTCAAATCAATACAGATAAATGCATGATTAATCATAATTGAATACTATGAATTGTGAATTTAAAATGTAATAACTAGAATAATTTCTATTTTTATTTTATTTTAATCACAAAGATACTCAGAATTGACTGCTACATCAGGCTGAAAGAAAACTATAATATTTCAATTTCAATTTGAAAGAAATCATTTTGTATTTTTTCCAGGGACTGTTCAAGACTTATAAAGATGACTAACATAATAGTTTGAATATTTACTCAAATCCCCAGAATATTATCAAACCAGACTTATAACCATCAATATTCCACACACGAACCAAAATAAGTTTTTTCAGTTGCAAAGGGTTGATAAAAATTCACCAGCAGTGCCGCCTGACAAGTGATTTGGCAAATATGCGTGTGTAATGTACCACTTTGGATGATTTAGTACATCACAAGTTGGGCATACTGATCCGGGAGCAATCTTGCATCACTAGATTCGGTTTTGATGTTGAAAGATTTTTACGCAAAATTTGCGTCAATTTGTAACAGGGTTTTCACGTTGATTGGGACCTAGTTGGGGTGAACAGGTAAACATAAGTTTACATGGTAGGGAAAACATTAGAAATATACATTTTTAACAGCTTTCAAAGCGATGATCGATTCAAGAGCTGATTTCAATTTGGCTCAACGGATCAGTATTGCCATTCAGCGTGGCCAGCTTCTTGGGCACGCTTTCATTGTCTGATGAGCTGGATCAGGTGAGCTATCTATAGACCGTTTGCAACTGCCTCTTTAGTTAATTTTTTTAGTTTAGTCTGCCTCTTTAGCCCGACCATTTCATTTGTATTTTGTAAATTATGTTTGTATTCGTTGAAAGTTTATCTCTGTTATATATAGCCTATAGCTTTACTAATTGATATAATAGTGACATTTCGATTTTCTTTTAAAATAAAACAAATGTAGAAATCAGGTTCCCGGACACCAACACTTTAGCCGTATCAAATCGAGTCCAATCTGACCATAATTAAGTCAAAACATTGATTTATGTGTCTCCGAAGCTGCTATTATTGAAGTAATAGTGGTATTAAGATATGGATGTCTTAATTACTGGAGAGGGCGATTGGCCGCAGGTAACAACACCTTACAAATGCTAATTATACCTGATGGTAGATAGTGTCTGACGCCCCTGGCTTCAGGTATGCTGTTCGATGGGGAAAGGGGTTTGGAGTTGGCGCAACTTTCGTTATCATTGCTTTGCAAATGTTATTGCACGAAATTACTTCCTTGTTGTGCTAGCTTTATACTTCCCAGGAAGCTGTTTTTTATTGGAAAACAAGCTTCCACCCGCGGCTTCACTCGCGTGGTACCAGGATAAAAAGTATTCTATATGTTATTCCAGCACACATACTATGTATGTTCCAAGTTTCATTCAAATCTTTGATGAAATTATTGAGGTACAAACATCGTCACATCCTCACAAACTTCCGCAATTATATTATTAGTAGGATTATGCTGAGTCAAAGAAGTTTTTTTGTTAAACTTATTTTAGAGTCTTATAATTGTTATTAGGTATAATGAGGTTGAGTTTGTAGGGGTAATATCAGAATATACTGAAACGGTTGATTTTCTATTTAACTGCCATAAAAACCTAATCTGACCTCCCTTTTAAATCCTTGAGTTTGCCTGATATTATATACCTCCAAAAGTAATAGTGATACATGTCTTTTTGTAGATAAATAGCATAGTGTGAAGTGAACCAATTTCGAATGCCTATAAAAAAGTCTACAAAACTGCCATTCTTCTAGTTGAAAAGTAAAGTGTGAAAAGCCAGATGCAAAAAGAAATATCTAGTTATCTGAAATCTTTTGATTATTATTTTTTATAAGGCAAACGAGCAAGCGGCTCACCTGATGGTAAGTGATTACCGCCGCCCACGGACACCTGCAGCATCAGAGGAGTTGCAAGTGCGTTACCGGTCTCTAAGTAAATACAAAGTGAGAAGTATGCAACGTTTTCTTTGTAATCATATCGTATGAGAGCACTGGTGCTCTAGTTGGTAGTGACCCCGCCTTCCGATCCTAAGGATGCGCTATATCAGTTCTCTCAAACGGTGAAGGAAAACATCGTGAGGAAACCCGCGGCTTAGTCAGTTCCGCACGTATTGACCATGTATTTCCTGTAAACAAGGCCGACTAAGCTGAGAGGATGGAATAGGTGCTGGGCAAGCCTACGGCATCTTAATTCGTCCCGGGCACTACAGCGTCCCGTTTGTGAAGGTAAAATTTGCCTCCTGACGCCGTATAAATCATCTACTGTAAAAGGCCTTAGTTTATCGTAATTTTTATGCCTGTTCCAAAACTGCAGTTAGTCTTTCCAAAAGAAACCCTCGCAGGCTACACTGTATATCATTAGACGGTGGGCGGCGGATCGGTCGCGAGGTGTCGAATAAATCTACCAGATGGAAATCGACCACGCTGATCCACCTTTGTGATAGCGGCTCTAATGATACGGATATCGTACTGAAAGTGTACTGAACTGTACAAGGAAGATGACCGCAAGCGCCAGTGGCTTTTATTTGTAGATATATCCTGATTACCTGGTATGGGCATGTTATGCGGAGAGAAGAAAGTCATGTTACAAGGCGAAATGAAAATGAAATGAAAATTGCATAAAATGTGGTCCAATGTAGATGTCATAGTCTTAAAGTACTTAAATAATAATGTCCAACACATTTCGCTTATATAGTCAGCCTGCAATAATTATATAATGTTTGTCAAAATTTGTTCTACTTAATACATTAATAAAATCAGTCAAATAAAGATTAAATAAATGCCATACACTAATACAACAATAATAATAATAATTTCAATTTGAAAAAATTCATTAAGATGATGCGAGTGATGAATATGAATGTGGATGGATATACTGCTAGAGGAAGGCCAAGGAAAAGATGGATGGATTGTGTGAAAGAGGATATGCGTGTGAAAGGAGTTAGAGCTCAGATGACGAGTGATAGGAGAAAATGGAGGAGGGAAACATGGTGTGCCGACCCCACCTAGTGGGATAAGGGCAGGAAAATGATGATGATCATCCTGATGAACTAGAAGTAAAGAAAAAATCAAAGTGCGTCCAGCTGCTTGTCTGCACTGGTGGTCTGGTGGTAGTTGCCTTTACGATTCTAAGGTCGTGGGTTCAGTAAAAATCAAGTTTTTCTGTTCGAAAAATATGTTCGCTATACCAGTAGGTACTCTCAAACGGTGAAGGAAACATCATGAGGAAACCGGCATGTTGTAGAGTAATGGTCGTAAGAGTAGGTAATTTTTATTCAGTACGCTAGTAGATACTATTAGTTATGCTGTGCCTTTGCGTCTTAAGTCCAATAAACCAGAGAAACTCTTTAGATCAATGAACAACAGATGTAGGGCTGTAAATATAGTAAGGCGTTATGAAAAATACATATATTTTACATTTTAATGTATCCGAACGCGTTATATTAAACAAACACCATCGCAATTACCTCATTATCACTAACAAAGACTATAAATAAGTCGATAGACATAAAGGTCACGCTACACTTAACCCAAAAAACGCGGCGACAAATTGTCGCGTCCCGAGGCGTCAATTGATTGCAATCTATGCATGGAAACATAACGAAAGCAGGCTACCTCCGATAATTATTGCACATGTAGAAGACAAATGTTAATTTTCAATACATAGATACATGAAATCACGCCTTTTTCCACTTCCACCATAGGGGTAGGCAGAGATCACGGATCGCCATTTGCTACGATCCTGACATACTTCTTTCAAGTAAGTCCTTTCCCAACCATGCACCCTTAATGACAATGATGAGTCCCTCTGCCAGCCCATATGGGAAACAGGCGTGATTTTTATGTATGTATGTATAATACTGACGACATCAGTGGCGTGGCGGGCGATTGCTCGGCAGAGACGCAAGAGGCGCGGATTCGATTCTCGCTGCGGAAGAAATGTTTTCATGTTCTGCAAATATTTCTTCCGGGTCTGGGTGTTGTGGTACCATGGTACTCGTAGTTTCTGATACGACACAGGCAATCCTAGTGTGGGGTCAGGACTATGTTTGTGTCTGTTGGGTGTTATTAAAAAAAATAACTGAGGTCACAGTCAAACATAAGTTAGAACGTCATAGAACGTCAGACATTAAAAAATGAATAGAATTGAGGCCGGTAGTATCCAAGCAGTACCGGTTTTTAACGGTTTACTGGCTAAAACCGGTTTCCTATCCAAAGTTATTAACAGCAGGACACAGATCGATTATAAGGGCTACTTGCACTCGCAATTTTCCACCACTCTATAGAGTTATTAAATTATTATGAGGTGATTATATTTAATTACTTATGGAAACAAAAATAATAATTTGTGCAGTAGTTATTTAAAGTAAACAGCTTATATTAAATTAGATCTAATTTCATACAGTAAATAATTAAACATTGGCATGTAAAAAATATACACTAACATTTTAAAATTTACGGTTCAAATTATGTCCTTTTCATAGGAATGGAAATTAAATTATTGGAAATATGGAATTAAATTTATTATAATCATAATTGAAAGCCACACTATTGCATTAGGTTAGCCTGTTAAGATAGAATGTAAGTTTAAATGAATAAATAAATAAAAGGACAGCTATAATTTCACATACATAATTATCACGCCCGTATCCCTAATGGGTGGGCAGAGCTAAAAGTATACATAAGATTTACAGTCATTCCTAATTCAAAGTCCCGAGTTGGATATGGTGAACCATGGTGACAAGTGATCAGCGCATCAAGAGCGCATCGCCCAAATAGATGGTCCACCATGTTGGAGAGGATGCTATCCCTTGTCGCCTTTACGACATGCTCGGGGAAGAAGCAGCTGGACGCATCCTATGTTTTTTCTTTACTCACAATCCAGCAGAGAAGCTATAATTTTAGATCGGTCAAGATCGGATAAGGTTTAGTTGTGGGCACCTGTGATCCAGTGTTAGTGAAGACTTTCCCTGGCCCTCCGATTCCAAGATGGTTCATAACAAATCGTGCATTAATGAATTTTTATCTGTTCGATTTTATGTGCGCGCAACCAGTACTCTAAAATGAAGGAAAACATCAAATCATCATGAGGAAACCGGCACATCATAAAACACGCGAGGCGCACGAAAGGAGCTTCGCTAAAGCGAACTTTGATCCTTTAACAACGGTTCGAAATAACTAGTGATAATAGCTGCAATACCTAGAGAATGGAGATATTGTAAACCCCGCCTAACAACTGAACATCTGCCTGGCAAGGGTTCATAGGACGTGAACTTATTGAAACAATAGGAATTATTGTCGCCGGAGAATTATCACTTCATCAGCAGCCAGCTCTCGACATTTCGCATCCTTATTAGGAGACAATTACGTTTCTTCGCGGCCTGTTAGTCACTGGTAGGTATAAGCGAAGAGAAAATACATTCATGGTCACTTTTTCATGCTTTTTTCTCAACTTTGACACTCGATTTTTTGTTCTGTAACTCAACATTTATAAATAAATAATAAAATAAAAATTGTTTATTTCGGACACCTTTAAGATATTTTTGACACCTTTTTACCACATATTAATATAATATTTGGTTAGTAACAAAATGAAAACTTAAAAATAATGTTAGTGATAACATAAAAAAACAACATATACAACTACTTCATAGAGCGATCATCAGGTTTGACATAGTTTGTAAAAAAAAACCAAGGACAAAAATTTCAAAATCAAAATGTATCAAATAATTAAAAAAAACTATAGGAGGAACACTAACTAAAGGACTAATAGGACTGTGTCAATCTGTCAAACATCACATCACAATAATCTTAGAGTCTCCAAAGAATGGCTAGTTAATAGTATCTTGACTGTCAAATAGCTTTAAAATAAACTCATGTTTTGTCAGTGACTGTACCAAAAGTGTGAAAATAAGTACTAATGTATCAATGTGCAAGTTGCTACATAGTAACGAACGCAGGAGTTTTTAGGAAACTTCGTAAAAGTTCTTGCAAATTGGACTTTTTTGTCAACTTGTACAGTCGACTCCAATAAGACGACCTCGGTGGCGTGGCGGACGATTGCTCGACTGAGATGCTAGAGGCGCGGGTTCGATTCTCAATGCGGGAGAAATGTTTGCATGGGTGTTTCAATACTATGTATTTACAAAAGAAAATATCTATATGAGTATTCTATCAGCCATCTGGTTCCCATAGTACAAGCTTTGCTTAGGCATGGCGCTGTGTGAAATGTCTACAAATATTTATTTATTACTAGCTGACCCCGCGAACTTCGTATCGCCTTAAAATTAATAATGCAAGTGCTTGTAATTTAATATGAACTTTATACCATAGCAATAAAGCTCAAATTGGCTACGTTTTAGTCACAAATCATTTGTATGGGAAAAAGAAAAGGGCTATTTTTAGGGTTTTTCCAGCAATAATTCTAATTTTTCTCGCCGTAAAAACCATCCTTGAACTTCAACGAACATTTTAAAAAAAGATTTGGCCAAATTGGTCCAGGCGTTGTTGAGTTATGCGCTTACAACACATTTTGCGATTCATTTTTATATTATAGATTTAAAAATATTTTGCCAAAGTCGGAACCCATTAAATGGGTACCTACTTCGTGTTCAGTGTCACTAGCCAATGTAACGGGAGTTTGCAGTCAAAACATACTTAGTAAGTGTTGGCCTAGTGGAAGGCAAATGAAATAATTGTGGACATTTGACACATCGCCGTCTAAGTGAACTACTGGATCCAGATGACTGATATTACTTAAAGAAACATCTTTATTTAGAACACAGTTGCAAAGACAAACTATAATAACATTAAAAACTTTAAGGTAATCGGTATAATAATAAGAAATAAAAATGAGCTCAGTTTTTTATCTGAGTTCGCCTACAGATAGAAAACAGAGCTCAGATCACCGACCGCAGGTAAGGTCCCCAAAAGGCTGGCGACGTTACCTCGTTGGATAGCTATACTTATCCTTTGTCCGAGGTAAGCGCCAGCCCTTTGGTCATTGGTCATATCTATTAGCTTCTTAAATACTTTTTTTGTGAATAAAAACTTTTAATACATAATGTTATAATTCTCAAACCCGGAAGAAATATTTGAGGAGCATACGTCTCTTGCGTCATCGGTGGTACTCCGATTTTAGGTGTTAAGGCTATAGTTTGATTAGGTAAGTAATAGATTTTACTGAGGGTGATTGTACCTCCTCGTATGGGTTGTAAAAAGTCCTCATACATCACTGTAATGTGTGAGGTGATAAAAAGGACTGGATGAGCTTTTTGAAATTCTCGAAAAAACGCGTCTATTTTGAGATTCTTTACTAAGGACAAGTCCAATTTTGGCTTTGTTGTGTGTTTGTGAAACTCGATTCGGATACTCATCATCATCTTCATGCCCTAATCCCACTCTATGTGGGGTCGGCACAGCATGTTCCTTGGATCATGCTGTAAGAGTTTTGGCTAAAGTGTTTTATGATTCAGATACTAAAAATCAAAATAAATGGACACGTGTTTGAGAATTTTTCAAAATAACCATTAAAAGAGGTGAAATTTTGTACAAAAGTTTTTTTGGAAGTTTTTAAAGAGCGGGCGGTGCGATACTTATAAAAGTAATCTAACGCGTACGAAGTCGTGGGCAACAGCTAGTGTACTATAAAGTACAAACATTCCACGATTGTTATCCGACACGCTAAGCTATAAAGTGAACACTTTTTTGCAATTTACTAAACTATTTGCATGAATATATTGTTTGCTCGCTCGATTAGTGTCTGCGAACTGTCAAATGAATTGTTTATTAAATGTAAATGCCTTTCAAACAGTTATCATCACTTTGAGGTTTTTTAGGAGCTTCGAGCGAATAAACTAATTTAATTGTCCATATTTATGCTTTATAATTTGGCTTTTATTGTTCTTATCTCGGGAGCACTGTTGATCTCGGGGTAGTGTAGGATCGGAAGGCGTCGTGGGTTCAAATCCGATCGTGCTCCAAATGGATTTTTCTGTTCGAAAAACTTATGTCCGCTATACCAATACTCTCGAACGGTGAAGAAAAACATCGTGAGGAAACCCGAGGGTCGTAAACGTAAAAAGTTTTAAGTAAAAGGCAAAGAACCCTTTGATGCGCTCTTTAATTCCTTTCACCACATTGGTTCGAAAGAACTAGTGACACAAGAAGTACCTAGTTGTACAGTCTGGTACTAGTAAAACTCCTGTTTGAGGGTCTGTACTGCAGTTGGCGCAATGTAGCCAATTTATTTACTTAATATATTGTTTTTGTATTATCATATTAGATAGCAATGTCGTGCCTCTCAGCAATATGTTCCGTACGAGGAAGCCGGTTGTTTGTTATAGGCAGGTACCTGCTAGCTAGCTAGTGCATCGCCCGCGTCTTTGTTCATCATCCCAGCCTAGGCGAAATTACAATCGACAGTGTTTTGATTCCGCTAGTTTTTAGGCGGCCTAAAAACTCCTTCACAAGAATTGGCCACTAGCTCACACGAACTTACTTAGTAGAAAAGCGTAAAATGTATGGTCTAATGTCAATGTCAATCGATATTGACATTAGCTATCAAAATGTCAAGTGTCAAGCACCATAATCATCTTGCCATACCAGAACTAGGTACTTTTTGACTCTTGATCAACACGGACACTGGCAGAATTGTGACGTAATAGCCAGAAAAAAAGAAGTGAAGTGAAATTAACTTTGTAAAATACTAGGTACCTGAAATGCTGTTTGCAACAAAAACTAAATTAGAATTTTAAGTGACTGTTCAAAAATTAGAAGTATTAGATATAGGAAGACTTTTAGATTTCGTTAAGACGTTTAATTTGATTCTTTCAAAGAAAAAGAAGAAAGAAAAAAAAACAACACATAAAAATACAGGGATGAAAAATTAAACGTTCACGTTCGCTCGCTTTCATTCGCTTGGTGTCTAGGTAACTTATGTTGTTTTTTTTATGGAAGGGGGGGCAAACGAGCAAGCAGTTCACCTGATGGTGATTACCGCCGACAACTTACACTAGCAACATCAGAGGAGCTGCAAATGCGTTGCCTTTGAGGTAGGAGTAGGCTCGTTTCTTGAAGGTCCCTAAGTCGTATCGGTTCGGAACCCTGGCGACAGCTGATTCCACACAACAGTTGTACGACGCAGAAATTGTCGTGTGAAGTGGAAAAATATCAATAACATAGTCAGTCAGTCAATTAAGTCGCAATTTTATTATTACAATAAAGGTATTTGTATCTTTATAGCTTGTTAATATACTGTCTAGGAAGTGGGAGTAAATTTAAAACTTTACTAGCTTACCACCCGCGGTTTCACCCGCGTTTAAAATTGGCATGAAAAAGTAGTTTACAATCAATGTACACATTGCTATACTTAATAAAATTCCAAGACACAGTCTGTTTATGATGTCTACACATACATACATACTAACCCTTACTAAGAAAATATAGACGAATATAGTCCTCATCAGCCTATATCAGTCCACAGTTGGACATAGACCTTTGCCGGCCTCGGTGGCGTGGCGGGCGATTGCTCGGCAGAGACGTAAGAGGCGCGGGTTCGATTCCCACTGCGGAAGAAATGTTTGCATGATCTGTAAATATTTCTTTCGGGTCTGGGTGTTGTGGTACCATGGTACTCGTAGTTTCTGATACCCACGACACAGGGAATCCTAGTGTGGGGTCAGGACTATGTATGTGACTGTTGGGTGTTATTTATTTATTTATAGGCCTCCCCTAATGAGGCGCTCATTGGGGGAGGAGCCCTATCTTCGGCTTGACGCATCCAGTCTCTGCCGGCAACCTTTCGTAGATCGTCACTCCACATATCGGAGGGCTGTCCTATTACGTATGCCGAGTACTAAAAGAAGAATAGAATAAAGAGTAAATATTTATTATTTCCCAGCACACCTATAGAAGACGTGTCCAAGTGATCCCAGTGATTCTATGGAATAAAAAAATCGACTTTGACTTTGAATCTTACCACTAAATAAAGGCAGGTAACAAAAAAGGCCTTATTATATCACTCATCAGGCCACATCACCACAAAACCACTATCATACTTACGAAAATAGTTCTAAAAATCCTGATACCCACAAAAAGTACCATTAAATTCCATTGCTCTCAATAAAAATTATGCATCCATACCAAATTACCGAACAATGGACCATTAATTAATCCAAAAGCCATCCAGTTAATCAACAATTACATTAAAATACTACAGAACCATAAAATGTAATGCGCTCATCGCACTTGTGAAATGAGCTTTTAAATTGCATTCGTAAGCGACAATGGATACGTTTTATTATAATAACATGTTCACACAATATCTTCTAATAAAGGTCATGGGTTCGACATGGCTGTGTCGATACAAGTATGTAGTACGACAAGTATGAACAGTAAAATTGTGACATAAATTAGATTAGGTACGCAAAACTGGGGCTCTTCAAAATCACCAAATGGCCAATTTCCATTGATTTTTTTCAACTTCGTAAAAGTCATTTGTTGATTTCTAAAATTATTTATTTAATAACTAGCTTTCACCCGCGGCTTCGCTCAGGATAAAAAGTAACCTATATGTTATTCCAGCACACATTATGTATATGTATGTATGTTCTAAGTTTCATTCAAATCCGTTAAGCCGTTACGGCGTGATTGAGGCACAAACACCGTCACATCCTCACAAACTTTCGCATTTATAATTATTAGTAGGATAGTAGCGAAGCGTCTGATTTGTCTGGATCACGAGACTGACATTTGCTATTACAAAATTTCAAATAATTCAATATGGCGGCAGTTTTTAAATAGATACTTGTTTATTCACACTTGTTCATAAACTCATTCCTCAGCACAATGGAGACAAAGTTCGAAAGAGGCTACCCACAACACAGGTTTTCCTAGGGTGGGAACTAGCTCACTTGCAAATTGTACACACATATATACAAACTTTTTATAGCATACTAGCTGCCACCCGCGGCTTCGCTCGCGTGGTATCCGGATAAAAAATAGCCTATATGTTAATCCAGTACATGTACTATGTATATTCCAAGTTTCATTCAAATCCGTTTAGCCGTTTAGGCGCGATTGAGGCACAAACATCCAAACTCACAAACTTTCGCATTTATAATATAAGTAAGAAGTAAGATTTTATACTAAGTACGTTATTTTTATATTTTGTTGTGTCTTGTATATAATATTGTGCCAAATAAAGCTTTTTTATCTTTATGAAGCTGGCTTTGTATCATAGAGTATAATTCGTAGTTAATAATCGCCGCTACCCAAAACAATCTTCGCCATAATGAGGTATAGTAACTCCGTTATTGCGGCCCGCCCTCACTATCAAGTAAACGAGGCCTTTGTCACGGGATGAGCTTCAAATGCTCACATTTCGCTTTACAAGTACGCTCGACAAGACGAGTTAGAGCTTGCTTTCGAAGACTCTGTGATGGAGAATGGGAGGAAAGGTTGATGATGGAAGTGGAACGCAGTGAAGCGCTCGTCGTGGCGTAGCTTACTTAGACGTTCTTGATTGATCGTTGAAAGAAACTTTGTGCATGGGATGGGTGACCGCAAGTGGCATTACGACCTGAGCGCTTCCGTGCTTCGGTGGGCTCGTTAAATTGTCAGTCCCGGCTTTAAAGCCATGACGGAGGCCTATAGGCGGCCTAGAAAAATCCGTCACAAGAGTTGGCCACTAGCTCATACGATCTTACTTACTAGCCGTGTCAATAGTTCTTCCAAACCAGTGTGGTGAAAGGATTTAAAGTGCACCTCGAAGGCTCCTTTCGTGCGCTTGATGCATGTTTTCTAACTTTTTAGGTTCTACGACATGCCGGTTTCCTCACGTTGTATTCCTTCACCGTTTGAGAGTACTGGTATAGCGCACATAAATTTTTCGCACAAAAAAATCCATTGGTACACGACCGAATTTGAACCCACGTCCTTAGGATCGGAAGGTGGGGTCACTACCAACTAGACCACTAGTGCTGATAATGTCGCCTGTATAGTCGTCATGAATGGATATTATTAAATGAAATGAAAAATGGGAGTCTCTGAACGTCACATAATTTTGCCTACGACGGTACCCGACGCCCGAGGGCTCCTATTAGCCACACAAAGCTCCTCAGACTTGCTTCCTGAGACCAAACATTTTAACGCAATTTCGTCTGTACTCCGCGGTAGCTATTACAGCCTAAATACGCTTTCAGGAGATTTTAATAGGTCTCGTAATACGGGCTGTTATAAATTGGTGTCATAACTAACCCTGGCGTTTTTTACACGAAATACTCTCGCAAACCAGACTTTTTTCAACAAAGAAGTTTCGGTTTAAACTCATTTTGATCCTAAAAGGAATTTAGTGCTGAAGAAAGTTTCCTTAGATAAGTTTAAATATGAAATTCCAATCATTATTAAACTGTTGTTGTTTGTTTAGTATCAAAATAAACAGATAGAATAATATTTGCTAGTCTTTTGTAAGTCACATTCCAACCAATACTAACTTCTCCGCATTTTTGACAGTAACTGGAAATACAAAGACATTTATTAACAAAAAGAAACTTACAACTAATACAAATATAATTTACAAATTACAAAAAAAAAACAGTCGAGCTATCTAAATGCCGTTGCAAATGGTCTATAGATAGCTCACCTGATCCAACTCATCAGACAGTGGAAGCGTGCCCAAGACGCTGAAAGAATTTTGAAAACGCAGTGGGCACGGACCTATGGTTTCGACCCCAAAAGGCTCAAATACATAGTCGAGGTTTGAAGAACAGTAACTTGAACAGTTCCAGAATATAATAAAATTATCTAAAATTCTTGAACACCAAATATAGTCTCAAAACAAGATCAGTTTCTATTGTCTCTTGAAACTAAACCTTTCTCATCAAACGCAACCAAACAGCAATTCCATCAAATCATAAAGGCTCATTCACATAACACAATCAGCCGCAGACATGAGACTGAATAATGAGATATTGTTGCAATATTCGTAACGAGATCAGCGCGGTCCGACGAAGCACAATATTGGAGACATGCCCTAAGGGTATGCGCTACTCGGGACTGTGGGGTTCGGGTTTCTGGAGCTGTGACGTCATCACTGTGCTCAATATAAGCATTATCAAAACGGTCGAAAAGTTTTTGTCGGGTATGTAATGAATGAAACAGAAAAACAGTCAAGTGCGAGTCAAATTCGCTCACAAAGGGATCCGTACCATTGTACAATGTACTTTTTAACATGGCTTTTACTTTATGTACATACTTACTTTTAAATAGGTGATGAATTACGAACGTTCAGAAAATTTTGTTGTATGGACCCTCTTTTATTTTATTTTTTTAGTTGTTATAGCGGCAATAAAAATACACACTGAAAATTTCAACTCTCTACCTATTAAGGTTCATGAGATACAGCCCACTAACAGACGGATGGACAGCGGAGACTTAGGTAATAACAAATAATAAAATAAAAGGCGCCCCATACAAGAAACATTTTTTAATGTACTATGGTACGGAACCCTTCGTGTGTGAATTCGACTCGCACTTGACCGGTTTTTTTTTTTTTTAATGAACACCATACCTCAAACTGTTTTTTTACTGCTCTATCTATCTAGATTGAAAGAGCGGAGTGACAAAAGCAACGCTTAAAGAGTTCAGTATATCTAATGTTAAGCAAATCAAAGCAAGTCATAATTTCCATCCGCATTACTTATTCCCGCTCGCCGTGGTCCGAGCAACATTCAGTTATTTTCTCATTTAGCTGATACCGACGTAATTGTGGAGGGATTAGAGTATCGGGTTACCGGCTATCCGAGAAAGGGTGGACTACTAATTGCCTCCGGGTACGTCTGGGGTCAAAGTCACAAAGAAATGTGATCAAATCACAGCTGGTTTTTGTCTGCACTTGTTTATTGGATGGCTGATTCCGGAATTTGCAGGAATTTTAACTGTCTCTATTTCAAGATTCCAAATAGTGACACAATTTAAAGTTTTTTACTCCTCTGCTGGACTGGGAGTAACGAAAAAGCAAAATGTGTAAAGCTGCTTCTCTCCCCGAGCGTGTCGTAATATCGACTAAAGGATAGCATCCTCTCCAACATATGTATGTATGTATGTTCGTATGAGCTAGTGTCCAACTCTAGTGACGGAGTTTTTAGGCCGCCTAAAGGCCTCCGTCATGGCTTAACGACTTAAAAGCCGGGACCGACTGTTTAACGTGCCCTCCGAAGCACGAAAGCGCTCAGCTCGTAATGCCACTTGCGGTCACCCATCCCAATTTGTGACCGCGCATATCGTTGCTTAACTTTAACGATCAATCAAGAACGCCTAAGCAAGCTACGCCACGAGCGCTTCGTGATGAACCATCTTTCACCAATATTAACCATATCCATCTTGGTACTATGAATTAGGAGTGGCTGCAAGTTTTCTTATGATTACTAAGGGATACGGGCATGATAATATTATGTATGTATATTTACGAGTAAAGTTATAATGCTCTACTAAATCTACACCAATATTATAAAGAGGAAAGATTTTTTTGTTTGTTTTTATGTTTGTAACGAATAGGCTCCGAAACTAATGAACCGATTTAAAAAATTCTTACACCAGTAGATAGCTACATTATTACGAAATAACATAGGCTATAATGTATTTTCATAAAAAAATGGGAATCCTTACCAAAACTCCAATAATGTAACCCGAGGTGTAAAAAATTTACCTAAAAAATTCGTTAAATATACCCGTGCGAAGCCGGGGCGGGCTGCTAGTAAACTGTAATTTGATATTGTCAATAATACCACGTTTAACGAAACCATTTTTAAAACATTTGATGGATTCCACATTCGTCTAATGTGTCATTGTTGGTGGATTCCGGATCTAGCAGTGACTTATCAATACAATAGCACATGAGGGAGACAATCGCATCGCGCCGAGACGAGGCAAATCGAATCAGCGGCAATCCTCAGGACATATTGTACTGATATAATCTCTCGAGCCAACTTTACCCTGATGCACTCTAATAGTCTTGTGCTTTTGAAATCAAAACAATGGTATCAATTCTATCTGAAAAAGAACACACTGTTTCGAACGAACTGGTGATACGAGCGGTTCCACCTTCAGATCCTAAGATCGTGGGTTCGAATCCAATCCTGCATCAATGTTTTTTCTGTTCGAATTTATGTGCGCTATAGCGAGTATGTACTCTCAAACGGTGAAGGAAAACGTAAAACGTACTGTTATTCGCCTGTAGCGAATAGTCTTTTTAAAAAAAGAATTTGTTTATTTGAATCTATTTATTAAAAGATAGAATTTATAATATGTGATTTTAAATACCATGGACACGACCGGTCGGGAGAGTGATCAAACCGAGACTGGTCTGCGGTGGGTCTCGGCTATCTCGGTTATGAGAAGAGTGCTGATGTCAGCACTCTGTCAGCCTTTTCATAAACATAGTGGGTGTATAACATCTCCCCCTTAAGAGGATACTTTGGGGTTATTTTCTTGCCAAAGTTCCAAGGCTAAATTTGGGTTCTAATTGGAGCAACTTCACTCAATTCTAGCTGTCCTGGATGTTGTGTGTCTGTAGAGTCCGTCTTGTTAGAGGTCGATTGGAAAGGTAAATTTGGTTTAAGATTGAATTTAAAGATCCGGTTGTCGCTAGGTTTACAAAAACACACAAAAACTCGATAAAAGAAATACAAAGAAATTAAACATAAAATTATAATAATAGAAATAGAATAATGTGTTCCGTATCTCACAATATGAGGGTTACTATCTAATTTCTGCAAGTTATCTAGTAGTGAATTTAATACAATGCTGTTTGATTTTAGTTCATCTAAATCTATATTATGTAAGTGGACAGGGGACACATCATTGATTAGATTATTAAACTTTCCAATATTACAACAAGAATCGTTAATTAAATTGAAATTGGGTACATTATTAACAGGTGACGTGATATTTAAAACATATTTAGGTATAAGTGTAGTGCTTCTACAACGACCTATACATTTATCAGATAAGGTAAGTATTCCAGTGGCTAGAACAGTAGTTTCATACAATTTAGAATTCAGACAATCTATAGAAATTTTGTTAGGTTCCGATTGTATATAGATCCATTTGTTATTTACTAAAGGTTTCCAAATGTCAACATTTCCGTATATAAATTTGACGTCGCACTGTTTAGGAATTTCTCTAATCACTTTAAACAGGAATTCACTTTCACATGTAGGTATAGCGTCAGCTGTATAAACATTCGTAATATCGCAAATAAAAGTTCCTGGACTTGCGATCTTGCAGTCACTCAAATCATCGAATTTACAATAACTTGATTTGTCTTTGGTCATTGCAATATACTTACTGCTAGGTATAATTAAGCTGAATTTATTGGGTTCTTTATAACTATAGGGTGTAGGCAGAGCAATATTGTGGAACAACATATATTCTTCTATACTAACTAGTGGAATTTGTAAAACAAACATTAACTTATAATCTACATAATAACAAATTAAGTTAGAGATACCTAAAATGTAGTGGATGTTATTCATATCTAGTGGGACAGGTAGTTGTAGGTCTCTGGATAGATGTCTGTAATTATTGGCAAGCTCTCGATACAATTGTAATGATGTCATAATCGCCGGGTGCAGGATGTTTTGACTACTGAATAGGATGGCATTGGTTACATCCTCTAATTGGAAGGACAAGGTAAGTATTGATGTTTCCAATCTATCAAAAATTTGGATTGTTTTGAAAAGTACATGTAGTCCGTTTGTCTGTTCAGAGATATTTTTCAAGTTGAACGAGAGTTTGTCAATAGCTTCATTCAGATTAGCTTCATTATCCTTAATTTTGCTCAAAGTTCTGTTATAAGTGTCCATAATTGAAGTAGCTACCAAAATGTTTTCTTTCATCAATGTGGCTAACTGTTTTTCATTGTTTTGTAAAGATACTATGGCGTCGTTATATTTCAGGGCGTCGTCTTCATCTAAGGTACCAAAAATCTGTTTTAATATTGATCCTATACCTCCGATCCAGGAACGTTTGGAACGGCTATCTATTAGGTGTGAAATCGAATCGAATTCGTTGCTTAGGTCTTGGTATCGTGCTGTTAAGGGTTGTAGCCTGTTATGACACATCGAATCGATGTCTACTATTCGGGTTTGATTACACAAGTACCTGGTGGTTTCAAATGTAGCTTTGATGTTTTGTATATGTGGTCCAAAATGTGAGATATCTAATGGTATCAGAATTTTAAGATAACCGTTACTAGCTCTTAAGGTACCTAGGTAGTCAAAATACAGGCCTGGACTTGATGTTATTGGTTGTAGGTATTCCGTACCGAATTGGCCCCGTACTGAAGCTCTGCAATTATAAAATTGAATAAAGGTGTCAATAACCAGAGTAAGTTCCTAACCTAAATAGTATTTAATAATACGTATAAAAGTAAAAATGAATATAATGAATAACTATTCCTACTAACTAACTATCTAAAAGTACTTTGTTACAGGTTCCTGACATCGGCAGGTTTCACCTGGTCATAATGGTGAATCGCGTGTCGTCGGTTAATCAACAAGGTAAGTGTGTTATTTCCGTTAATTTTCACCACCTTGTAAGGGCCTTTCCAGAGAGGAGAGAGGGCCTTTCGTAACCTCAGATGATTTTTAAGGTATACGTAGTCACCAACTTTGTACGCGACTGGACGAGTGTGGGTATCATAGTAAGTTTTAGAGGATTCTTTAGATTTCCTGATGAATTCGATTGCTTTTTCCCGAGAATATTTCAATCGGTTCTGAAGCATCTGGACATAGTCGGGATATGTGGTTCCGAGAGAGTCGTCATAGATGGAATTAGGTATGTATGGTTTATTACCAAACATTAACTCATAAGGTGTATAATGAGTTGTCGTATGGACTGACGTATTATAGGCAAGCATAGCTGTGTACACATAACGAGGCCAGTTAGTCTGTTCTGCGTTTGTGTAGGGCTTGAGATACTCCTTCAGAGTGGAGTGACTTCTCTCCAGAGCTCCTTGGGTTTGTGGATGATAAGGAGAAGACCACAGATTCTTAATTTTAAGAAAAGCGCAAGTTTTCTTGAATAGGTCTGATGTAAAGTTAGTACCTTGATCAGTGAGAATAATTTTAGGAATTCCGAATATAGATATATAATGGAGGAGACACTCGCTTGTTTCTTCTGCCGTTGTGCTACGCATAGGATATGCTGAAGAGAATTTAGTGAGGTCATCTTGGAAAGTTAGAATGAATTTAAGTTTTGCAGGGCCTGCTTCGGGAAGCGGACCAACGACATCAATAGAGATACGTTGACCTGGTTCAGAAGAAGTGCTGGTAATTTGCATAGGTGCTCGATTGATTTTCCTAAGTGCTTTATTCTCTTGGCAAGCTTTGCATTGCTTTACGTAAGACTCTATATCGCTTCGCATTCCTTTCCAATAGTATGTTTGCTTGATTCTATTATACATACGGGCTGAACCTAGATGACCCGCTATAGGGATATCATGGTTGTCATATAATATCTTTTTGATTTCAGATGGAGCAGGATATAGGATGTTGTTATGATAAACATTGACTTTAATCCGAGTGTCATGGAAAAGGTAAGTCAGGATATTATAGATCTTTATAAAAGAATGCTTTTCAAAAGGATTTTTCAAGTCAGGTATGCCGATTTCATTTATGTCTCCAATGGATACTAACTCATTTCTTATTATTTTCAGGGTTTCGAAGATTTCCGGATACTTTGCTTGATCAAAATGATGGACTTTAAGGTACAATAGGTAATATGTTTTGTTATTTAGATCAAGTTTCTCAAAGAAAAATAATTCTTTTTCAGAGTCGCATACATTTGCATGTACTTCGGGATCACTCAGGATATCCGGGATGTACGGGTTGGATTCATCTAAATCGATAGAGGTAGGGACTAGGATAATCTTTGCCGGACATTTCATAAGACTTTCATTATGTTCTATGATTTCCGTATTGAATGTTTTAACCTTTTCTGACATTACTTTTAGGAAAGTAGGATAATCGTCGACGGGTGCACCTGGATTTGCACTTGTGGATGGTATCGGATCAACCTGAGTCTGAGGAGCAGGTAAGGATGGTAGTTCCTGCATAGGATCAGGTAAGGATGTTAGTTCTTGAGTAGGATCAGGTAAGTTGATCTCGTTCTCAATTTGTTCTCTGAGAGGATCAGGGATATTATCAGGTAAGTCAATATCCGGTAAGGGAAGGATATCTTCATAAAGATCGTCAAACTCTGGATTTTGAAGGTGAGTTTCGTCAGGATTAAATGAAGGAGGGGATATGAGAAGATCCATCAGGTCTCCGTCTAATTCTCGATTAGATTCGCCTTCATTGTTGGGATTGGATGTTATAGGTTCTTCAGGTTGGACAGGATTAACTGGGAACCGGGATAAGGCATCTGCATTGGTGTTGATTTTGCCCTTTTTATGTTGGATGTTATATTCGAATTCTTCGAGTTTTAGGCGCCACCTAATAAGTCTCGAACCTGGGTCTTTGCAATTGAATAACCATTGCAATGGTCTGTGATCTGAAAGTATCACGATTTTATGGCCATAAAGGTAGGGCCTGAACACTTTGGTTCCAAAGACAATAGCAAGGCATTCTTTTTCAGTTACACTATAATTGCACTCAGCTTTATTAAGTGTGCGGGACGCATAGGCAATTGGACGATCTTGACCTACCGGCCCTTGGGATAATATAGCAGATATGGCGTAATTTGACGCGTCACAAGTCAAGTTAAACGGTTGTGAAAAGTCAGGATAGGCTAG
Organism: Scotopteryx bipunctaria; assembly: GCA_949320045.1. Lineage (NCBI taxonomy): Eukaryota > Metazoa > Arthropoda > Insecta > Lepidoptera > Geometridae > Scotopteryx > Scotopteryx bipunctaria. The sequence goes on from OX439449.1 coordinate 1,174,024, forward strand.
GACAGGAGCGGATACTAGTTTTTCTTTCAGGGCTTCGAAAGCCAGTTGCTGTTCGTTCTGCCATATAAAAGGGACATCTTTCTTTAGAAGAGACGTTAATGGTTTCGCAAGTTTTGCGAAATCGGATATAAAACGTCTATAATAGGACACCAAGCCTAGAAATGACTTTATGTCTTTTGGAGATTGAGGAACAGGATATTCAGTCACTGCCCTTGTCTTATCAGGATTCGTTTTGACACCTTCTTCACTGATGATATGTCCTAAATAGGCAACTTCCTTCCGGAGAAATTCACACTTCTCAGGCTGTAATTTAAGATGGAAATTACGAAGTCTGTCAAAGACAGCCTTAAGGTTAGAGATGTGCGAAGTGAGATCAAACGAATAGATGACTATATCGTCGAGGTATACGAAACACCTAGTGCCTTGGAGACCTGTAAGACAGGTGTTCATGAGCCTTTGAAAGGTAGAAGGAGCGTTCTTTAAACCGAACGGCATCCTTGTGAATTGGAAATGACCTTGAGGGACGGAAAATGCTGTCTTGGGTGCATCTTCGGGCGAGATAAGGATTTGATGGAAGCCCGACGCGAGATCCAAAGTGGTAAAGTATTTACTTTTACCCAATTGATCCAGAATTTCAGATATCTGCGGGATAGGATATGTTTCCCCTATAGTGATATCATTTAATTTCCGATAGTCGATGACTATCCGCCATTTTCGATGACCCTGTGCATCAAGTTTCTTGGGAACTATCCATATCGGGGAGCTCCATGGAGAGGATGATGGTTTGATGATCTCATCATCAAGCATCTTATTGATTTGGGTTTCGACTTCCCTTTTATGGAATTCTGGGAAACGATAGGATTTAGTATGGATAGGGATATCACTACTTGTTTTGATTTCGTGTTTCAGGACATTAGTAAACGATAATTGATCGTTGGATAAATGGAAAATGTCGGAATATTGAGAACAAAGTTCTAAGAGGGCGTCAGATTCCTCTCGGTTGAGATGATCGATTCTCAATGACTTAATGACCTCGGAAGTACGGTCGGATGCATTACGTAAATCAGTATTAAGTCGGATGGCACATGAATTTAAAGGTTCAATCTTAAGATTCAAGTTCGAATTAAAGTTTACGGGTGATTCGGATGTATTGACAATTGTCAAGTTTACCCGCTTATTCTTCTTCACCTTCACGATGCAGTTGGATACTAATAAACTGTCAGATAGATGTTGATTCAGAATAACACCTTCGTTAATCTCAGGATTCTGTACTGAACATTCAACAACGGTTTCCGTGCGAGGTGGAATCTCGTAAAAAGGATTGAAGAAGTGTAGCTTAATACTGAGTTTACCTATTCTCAGGACGTCAGTCGTGTAGTCAATTTGGCAACCGAAAGCTGTAAGGAAGTCTGATCCCAGGATACCGTCATAAGGTAGGCTAATGTCCTTAATGACATGGAATTTATAGGATACTACTTTGTTCTCAGCCAACTTAAGCTTGAGTTGGAAATGACCCTCAGTTGGGGTTGGTTCATCACCAGGGTCTATGCCCTTGAGTTTGATGGATTCTCTAATCAATTTTTGATTATTTCGGATACAGGATTCTTTTATTAGACATATGGCAGAGCCAGAGTCTACCAGGAGTGTCAGAGGGATATTGGATATTTGTGACCCCAGAAGTGTGTGTGGTAACAACCTCTTAGTTGTATCTAGTTTCACTTCGTAAACTTTAACAGGGGATTCACTAGGATTAGGACTGTCAGTTCGGGGCTGGATACCCTGTCGGTTAGTCCGGATGTTAGAGTGTCGACTGTCAGTTTGGGGCTGGCTACCCTGTCGGTTAGTCGAACTGTGGGATAGACCGTCAGTTTGGGGCTGGCTACCCTGTCGGTTGGTCTTGGACGATTTGTCTCGACTGTCAGTTTGGGGCTGGCTACCCTGTCGGTTAGTCGAACTGTGGGATAGACCGTCAGTTTGGGGCTGGTTACCCTGTCGGTTGGTCTTAGATGAATTGTGTCGACTGTCAGTTTGGGGCTGGCTACCCTGTCGGTTAGTCGTACTTTTGAATAGACCGTCAGTTTGGGGCTGGTTACCCTGTCGGTTGGCCTTGAATGAATAGTGTCGACTGTCAGTTTGGGGCTGGCTACCCTGTCGGTTAGTCGCACTATTGGATAGACCGTCAGTTTGGGGCTGGTTACCCTGTCGGTTGGTCTTGGATGAGTAATGTCGACTGTCAGTTTGGGGCTGGTTACCCTGTCGGTTAGTCGCATTACTGGATAGACCGTCAGTTTGGGGCTGGTTACCCTGTCGGTTGGTCTTGGATGAGTAGTGTCGGCTGTCAGTTTGGGGCTGGTTACCCTGTCGGTTAGTCGCACTACTGGATAGACCGTCAGTTTGGGGCTGGTTACCCTGTCGGTTGGTCTTGGATGAGTAGTGTCGGCTGTCAGTTTGGGGCTGGTTACCCTGTCGGTTAGTCGCACTACTGGATAGGCCGTCAGTTTGGGGCTGGTTACCCTGTCGGTTGGCCTTGGATGTGTTGTGGGTGCCATTACCTACTGATCGTCTCGAGCGGCACCATCTCGGGACAACACTTCGTTTAAATCATCTTCGTCCTCGAATGATTCGGCGAATTCCTCATCGGATGTATCCCGGATATGATTCACCTTATTGCCACGGAAACCATTGTTGTTTGTTTGATTCGGCCTATCGTATTTGCTGTTATAAAACTCCCGTTTTTTACAGTATTTCATGTCATGACCGGCAGTCTTGCAATAGCGACAGAAAAGGGTGTCGCTCTCGGTCTTTGACCGGCTCGCATTGGGGGAACCTGACGATACGGTTGCCTTTGAAGGACCTAACTTAGGCTTTGCAACGAATTTGGTTTCCGTTGATGGGCGTTTATAAAGGCTTTGTTGAATACGCTCTTCTGAAATTGCCATGTTTATAGCTTCATTCAAGGTTTTGGGGGACCTACATCTCACAATGTTGGAAATCCGAGGATGAAGCCCCATAAGGAAATGATGAAGGGCGAGATCCTCCATTGCCGCACAACGACCCGGCAATTCCTTTGACTTAGTATTGGATAGGGTGATTTCCGTGAGCAATTGCGAGAGGTGGGTCTCCACACGAAGTGAGAATTGGCTCACATTATCTTGCGGGCCTTGCTTGCTCTCCTGCAAGTCGGTGAGGAGGTGGGCGTAGTGTTTACGCTCACTGAACTGAGTTTTAAGAAACTCTTTGAGCTGATCCCAGGATATGAACTCCTTAATGGAACAAGCAAGCTCCGCTTTACCAGATAATTGGCTAAGGATATACTTGAAGAGGATGGGTTTCTGTGCTTCTGAAGCCAATTCGCATGCATTATTGCAGTTGATTATAAATGAATTGACAGTTTCTCGACTGCCATCATAGGGTTTTATGAACTTGAAAAGAGTACTGAGATTGAGTTCAGCCATTGCAGTAGCCGCGACTACGGATCTGGTGAGTCGTGGAGAACTAACAGGTGACTTAATGTCACTCGGATGGACTTCTTGGATATCTAAAGTCAATTTACTATCTTCTCCTTTAGGCACTTTTGGCATATTAGGATAATGAAGTTAATCTCAAAAGATTATTGTATACACTTACTAGGAAAAGGATTTCGATTTCCTACTTACTGAACCCTAAATTATAAGCAATGACCAAAGACTTACAGTACGGATAACGCGTAGGCGAAGGCGACCGATTCTGCGAACTGCATTCCGGAGCGATAAGAGCCCGGCGAGACGACGGCGATTCTTGACTCGACGATCAAGGTCAATCAATTAAATTATTGACCATGAAACTCGATGCAGGATACCACAACGTATTGAAGGATGCCGGATATGGATGATGATCACGACGTAAGTATTTTCAGGTGTCGTCTCTCGCAGTTGCAGCAGCAGTTCGATGCGCCAACAGCCGAAGGTAGTAGCTTCAGTTCAGGATAATATAAGCTTCGCTTTCAGGGTTCACGAGTCCGTGCGGGGTACTCAGGATAATTAGGTACACTTCCACTAGGACACACACAGGATAGATTCACGAGTCCGTGCGGGGTACTCAGGATAATTAGGTACACTTCCACTAGGACACACACAGGATAGATTCACGAGTCCGTGCGGGGTACTCAGGATAATTAGGTACACTTCCACTAGGACACACACAGGATAGATTCACGAGTCCGTGTGGGGTACTCAGGATAATTAGGTACACTTTCACTAGGACACGTACAGGATGGAATTGAGTCCGGTTTTATCTCTCCTATAAATTCACAGGAACACTGGGGATTTTCGGATCCCACCGCTGCCACCAAATGTTATTCGCCTGTAGCGAATAGTCTTTTTAAAAAAAGAATTTGTTTATTTGAATCTATTTATTAAAAGATAGAATTTATAATATGTGATTTTAAATACCATGGACACGACCGGTCGGGAGAGTGATCAAACCGAGACTGGTCTGCGGTGGGTCTCGGCTATCTCGGTTATGAGAAGAGTGCTGATGTCAGCACTCTGTCAGCCTTTTCATAAACATAGTGGGTGTATAACAGTACGTAGATAAAATTGTTTGAAAATGTGTCAAGTGGACGAAAATATTAATTGTTAATCGGAAAGGTCTAGTGACATTATGATTGACGACCTCGGTGGCGTGGCGGGCGTGTGCTCGGCTGAGACGCAAGAGGCGCGGGTTCGATGTTTGCATTGTCTGCAAATATTTTCCCGAGGTCTGGATGTTGTAATATTATGTATAGATGGTGCTTTGTAAAATGTCCACAAATATTTATTTATTATTTATGTGTCAAGTACACGCAAGGAGCCTTTGAGGCGCACTTCAAATCCTTTCACCACACTGGTTCGAGAGAACTAGTGACACGACTATATAGATAGAGTGCCATTATTTCGGCTTATTTGCCTAATGGAAACGTCAATAACACCGAGCTCCGTTTCCTCGCGTACCACGGGGGTATCCAGGGAGCGTAAAACACGATAATGCGCCTCCATCAGCATTCGCAATTAAAATTAGTCGTATTTTTGACGAGCGGAATTCATTCTTAACAATGTTTACCGCGTCGCCGGGCCAGCCTTGTTACGCTGCCTTTGTTAGAATAATCTGCTACCTAGTTGACTTTATAATAAACCTGGTATAATACAGGTATAATTAATAGAGGCTGGTATAAATACAGGGATAGTACCTACTGGTATCTGTTAGATTAATAAGTTTGTATGAGCTAGTGGCCAACTCTTGTGAAGGAGTTTTTACGCCGCCTAAAGGCCTCCGTCATTGCTCAACGACTTAAAAGCCTTCGAAAAATGTGTCAAGTGCACGAAAGTAGCCTTTGAAGCACTTTAAATTCTTTCACCACACTGGTTTGAAAGAACTGGTTACACGACTGGTAGTAGCATAGACGATACTATCTGAATACTAAAACTAATAATGCTAGTGAACGGTGAAGGAAAATCGTGAGGAAACCCGTGGCTTAGTCAGCTCCGCACGCATTGACCGACTAAGCTGAGAGGATGGGATATGTGCTGATCAAGCCTACTCCATCTTTTCATGCTATTAGTGTAGGCAAAAGTTGCCTCCTGACGCTGTATAAATCTAGTATAGATGGCCTTTGTGACAGTTTTGTGACTAATGGCCTTCGCCCAGTAACGCAACCCATGGATTCTTTCTATCCCAGCACAAAAAAACGAAGCATATTTTTTTACAAGCTTTGACAGAACTTTACCTTGTTTACAGAGCCAATGAAGAGATTTCCTTTGAAACCCAGTAAAATAATGGCAATCAGAAAAATACAGACGCCAAGGAGACAAAGTTAACTAAATAAAAATAATCTGTAATGAGAGACAATAACTGCACAAACAGTAGAACCCAATTATGTTTCCCTTTTAGATTCTTAACTTGAAATATTATCATTTTTATTTTGTAATAGAATTTCATTTGCTTGTAGGAGAACCTTTAAATTTAGATAATTTTTGTTCCATTTTTGCCTGGTTCCAGTATTCTACTAACAGACGAAGAATTTTTCTTTACCACAGCAACGTCGTTTTTATGACTGTAGGTATGTGAAAGATCCGTCGTCTGTAAGATTGGAACCTGGCATTAATTACATTTGTCTTGTTTACTATGATAACATTTATTAACAGAAATAAACTTACAACTAACGAATAATAAATATTTGTGGACATTTCTCACAGCGCCATCTAGCCCCAAACTAAGCAAAGCTTGTACTATGGGAACCAGATGGCTGATAGAATACTTATTATGAACCTACTTCTTTTTGTAAAAAACATACTTATAATTACTACAAAAACCAGACTCTGAAGAAATATTTGCAGAACATATACCTAAATATTTCTCCCGTAGCGGGAATAAAACCTTCACCTCTTGCGTCTCAGCCGAACACTCGCCCGCTATACCACCGAGGTCGTATCTATATAGGTTGTCTAGATATGATCTGTCTATGATTTATTTAGCAATGACCCATAACCGAAAAATATTAATCAAATTACTGTCTATATCAATGACCATCAATACTATACGTCCAAGACAACGTCAGTACATTAGAAACAAGACAAGTGGTAAGATGTTTTTGTAAAAGTTCAAATGTCAAGACTTTCGCCCGACTGTGAGAAGCGTCGATGGCTATCTCTGGGAAACTCTTTTTGTTCTGTTTTGTTAATTCTAATCTGTTTTTAGTAAGGAACTTGAAGATCTTTATCGGGCGAGATTTTGTAAATTTAAATCATTTTAATCTGTTGCAATTTGTTAGTTTAATGCTGATTTACATAATTCTAAAGTTCGTATGAGCTAGTGCCAATTCTTGTGACGGAGTTTTTAGGCCGCCTAACGTGCCCTCCGAGGCACGGAAGCGCTCAGCTCGTAATGCCACTTGCGGTCACCCATCCCAATTGTGACCACGCACAACGTTGCTTACGATTGTACGATGACCTATACTGACGCTGTACTAGATGGTAAAAGGCCTCAGTTAGTTAGACTATCCAAAATGAAGAGGGTGGTATACTGCATAGCGTCAGCGCGGAGGGCCCTTCAACTATTAACGACGCAACCTGCTCCAAATTCTGAAGCGTTCATTAAGCTGAAAAACGGCAGAGAAGAAAAAGTTCGTCAGCTCGTTAGCACATAACAGACTGATGCATGAAGTACCCACTAAACCAGATGAAGGACACTGACTAAATACGTCGTGTACGGAATTTGGCTCAATTTTTGTCAACCTACCAAACCTGTCAACGAACTACCTACTTGTACCTAGATATACTTTTCTCATGTAAGTGACCTAGTCTTAATGAGAATAAATTCTTTAAACCTGAATTTTTAAAATATTCTGGCGACGAGTCTTTGTTATCGATGACTTCGGTGGCATGGCGGGCGAGTGCTCGGCTGAGACGCAAGAGGCGCGGGTGCGATTCCCGCTACGGGAGAAATGTTTGTATGTTCTGCAAATATTTATTCCGGGTCTGTGTGTTTTAATATTATGTATTGTAAGTACGTATTTACAAAAAAAAGTATATAAGTATTCTATCAGCTTTGCTATGGGGCTAGATGGCGCTGTGTGAAATGTCAACAAATATTTATTTTTATTTTATTAAAATAGCCATACATTTTTTGTCAAAAAAACAACGTTGTTGTAATGAACGATCGGTGGAACAGGGAACCGACAACTCTATATTTCCCACGAATAAATACTAAAACGGTTTATTATAATATAACAAAGAAAAAACTTAAAACAAAACTACAAAAACTCACCAATCGTTCGAACAATTTCACATTCCTTGACTTCAAATCAAAAGCCTATTAAGAAAAACAATACAAACTCGATACAATGTCAATATTCACAAGTCAATTTATTAGTTTTGTAAGCGGCCAACAACTTAGCTCGAAAGCATCATAAAACACAACAACCCTTGACTAATCAAGAGCACTTGCCGAAGGGGCGCTTGCGAGGACAAAGGGTGAGCATTTCTACACGACTAGTGAAACCCCCGCGACTTTGTTTATGAAACGTTTTTCAAACTAATAGACGAATTTTCCGATGAACATGCATAACATAATCTAACTTTAGGGCGCAATATCTTCCTACTGCTTTCTCTAGGAGTTGAATTTAGGGAATTCCTTTCCTAGTGCACCTCTACACTATAAGGAGTATACCCTCCAAGTTTCATTCTTCTAGGATTTATGGCTTAGAATGTGCTTAGTTTGTATAACCTAGTGGCCAACTCTTGTGACGGAGTTTTTAGGCCGCCTAAAGGCCTCCGTCATGGCTTAACGACTAGCCGGGACCGACAACTAAACGTGCCTTCCGAAGCACGGAAGCGCTCAGCTCGTAATGCCACTTGCCACCCATCCGAATTGTGACCGCGCACAACGATGCTTAACTTCAACGATCAATGAAGAACGTCTGAGAAAGCTACGCCACGAGCGCTTCATGGGATTGTCAGTCAGTCAGTAAAGTAAGAGTTTTATATATTTAGAGATAGATTTAGTTGTATTTTGCAAACAGCCCTCCAAGTCTCGATGCTAAGAGGCGACATTTTAATGTTACCGTTATAAAAGAGGTTTCTCGTGGGAATCGTTTCAAATGAAGTGTTAAAAGTTTCCACGTCTTTTTGTAGCATTGCAATTCGTTTTATTAATTGTTTGGTTTCGACTTACACTTTTAATTTCGAATCAGTAAAGAGCTTATTCTTAAAGGTAAAGTTTTTTCCTTAGTCTATCCTCGGTGGGAAGGGTGAAATATGGGTAGGTACAAAAATTTTTCGCCAAAATCAACTCTACAATTTGAAAATAAACAAGAGTAATTTAATTTCCGATGTTGTATGCATCAACAGGCTACGTAAAGGAAAGCTGCAAAAAGGTTTCATGCCGTGTTTTAAAGGGTTTTGTTAAGCTGGGTACGAACAAACCGTAAAGCTGGAGAGAAGGAAACGTTGTTGGTAGCTGATGTTCGCTTATTTTCTTTGACAATACAGAACAGCGTGTCAGATTCAAGGTACTCATTTCACTCTATTTATGTGCGCTATACCAGTACCCTCAAACGGTAAAGGAAAACATCGTAAGGAAAATCGCGGCTTAGTCAGCTCCGCACGTATTGACCATGTTTTTCCTGTGGACAAAGCCGACTAAGTTGAGAGGATGGAATAGGTGATGGGCAAGACAATTCCATCTTAATTCGTCCCGGGCTCTACAACGTCCCGTTTGTGAAGGTAAAAGTTGCCTCCTTACGCTGTATAAATCATCTACTATAGACGGTAAAAGGCCTTAGTTTTTTTTTATAAAAGTGAAACAGAAATACAAATTAAAATTGTTTATTTGACACACAGAGAACACAACAAAAATAACAATAGGGTCAAACAGAAGAACAGAAATACAAAACATGAGATTGTGAGAATAAATTGGTTTAGATTTGTGCTAATTAGTATCCTTTGTGTCGTGTGGGCCAACAGGTCCGGTCTCGGCAATTGTAGCTCCACACATTCGTGGGAAGCGGCGCTGGATGACCCCACACAAGTGATACATAAGATATTGATAAACCAGAATAGGTCGAATCTCAACGAATCAACGTGTTCGGTAGCCTTCGTTTCCGTTCGTTCGCTTAGTGCGTACCTGGCTGTACAGAACCCTGATCAGAATCGCGTTAGCTCCAACGAAATGTAAATATAGGGATGGATGTATGCAAAGTGGATAGATTCATGCAGTTAGTGTTGAAAGTTATTTTTTTTAATGCTATGTTTAGAAAATCTAATGCCGGCGTGGCGGGTGAGTGCTCTGCTGAGACGCAGGAGGCGTGGGTTCGATTCCCGCTGCGGGAGAAATGTTTGTTTGTTCTGAAAATATTTCCTCCAGGTCTGGGTGTTGTTGTATTATGTATTATAAAGTATGTATTTACAAAAAAGTATATAAGTATTCTATCAGCCATCTGGTGCCCATAGCTTTGCTTAGTTTGAGGCTAGATGGCGCTGTGTGAAATGTCCACAAATATTTATTTATTTAACGATTGGACCGATGGCTAGAACTTTCGTCATTAAATCTAATCATTAGAGTTCGAATCCCAGTTTTTAAGTTGTTAAGCCATGACGGAGGCTTTTAGGCGACCTAAAAACTCTGTCCCTAGAGTTGGCCACCAGCGCATACGAACATACATACATACAACACTTTTTTTCGTCTGTTTGTGGTACCAAATGACTTTCTAGTTTATTGCATAAAACCATCCCGTTCTGTTTGATTCAGTCCGGATATTTCACGCGTCATCGGCTGCGATCAAACCCGACTGTATTTGCTCAATCACAGGCAGGGGTGTCAAGTAATATCTTCTGATACCTACTACACGTATTTAAGTTTGAAAACATGTGTCAAGTGCACTCCTTTCACCACACTGGTAAGAACTAGTGACACGATTTGTAGTAATAGACACAATTTCTAGAACTAAATTAACCTCAAAGCACATGTTTTTAGAACTTTCGAAAATCCATTGGAGCAGCTCTGGATTTGAACCCTCGACCTTAGGATTGGAAGACGGTGTCACTAGAACTATGAAGGTCACCAATGTTCTCTGATCTTCTGACAGACCTGGAGTCATACAAATTAGCAGCTTCATAAATTTTGAACCTTTTTCGACACCTTTGGCCGCTGACCAAATTATGAGCGTAAAATCATTACTATGTACTTTATATTTGTGTTGAACAAAATCTGATGACAGATGAAACCGATTTGTAAAATGTTATTCTTCTAAATAAATAAAAAATTATATTGACCTGTTAAAAACATTTTAATAACAATTAGTATATTAGGTACTACCTAATAAAGATAGATTTTTTTTATTTCAAAATCATGCCAATCCAATAAGAAATTAATTTTAAAACTAATTTATTTCCCACCAAACCGTAATCAAAACCAGAAATCTTCAAAGAATCGCCGTTTATCTAAAAGGAATGTATTAAAGAAAATCCAACGTCTGGCCATTACACAAATTAGAAAAAGAAAAAGTCAAGGGAAAAAATCTAAATGCATTTCCCGCCGTTTCGTGTTGCCATTCAAAATAGGAACGTATTACTTCGCCTGTGAAAAGAACTGTCTCAAATTACTTTGCATCTCCCTTCCTGCTCACTCATCCAAGAATAGATATACCTTTCTCTTTCTAACGCTATACAAACTCAGATAAACAAATACAAAGGGCCTAATTGAGTAACTAGTAAAACGAACGGCTGTGCGCCGTCCCTCCGTATATCTTTACAAAGTTATCCGTGCATTTGAATAAGTAAACATTTTTGTGTTTTAAATTTTGTTTCCTTGTGTTATTGACTATTTTGGTCTGCGTTGAGTTTAACTTCATCGAGTTACGCTCTCAAGTGGTATGGAGTTCGACTTTGAGCAGGGAAAATAATTTGTCAACAATTTTCGATATTTGAATACGCTTTGCTGTTCAATGAGCTTCTGTCAGCATTAAATTGTTATTTTTTTTCTTTACAATTATTCATCTTGACTTACACAAGGTGATGCATCAACACTTAGGGCCACTCGCGCGTTCCTGGGTTATCGTAATTAACTCGGGAGTTAGCTACTAACACAGGATTATTCAAATAATTTCTCTTGTGTCATCAAGAGTTAAAAGCCGGGACCGACTGTTTAACGTGCCCTCCGAAGCACGGAAGCGCTCAGCTTGTAATGCCACTTGCGGTCACACATCTTAATTGAGACCGCGCACAACGTTGCTATATTTCAACAATCAATCAAGAACGTCTAAGCAAGCTACGTCACGAGTGCTTCAAATTTCAAATTCATACGCATTCTGCTTTCTATAATTTTATTGCTTTCTGCATATTACGATTGTGACAAAATTAGGGTAGAAAAGCATATTTCTGTCTATCATATTGCCCATTCGTTTATTGCAACGTTGTATGGCGCTTTTCGTCAAATAATGAACGATCAGTAATTCGTTGGTACAATATTGTAATCGACTCTTATTTGATATCTTCTAGGCAATGCCTGTAATGAGTAGGTAGGTACATGCAGTAGGTATGGTGACTTCCCAAGAAGTCCCTGGTCAGCAATAAAGATTGACACCGAAGGGAGTGTCCACATCCGCCAATCAGAGGAGCATCCTCATTGCAGCGCAGGAAGACGGCAATTCTGCGACCATTGGCGGCCGTGCCGGGCCCATTACGGAGGACTATGTACTGACCTCCGTACTTGATGCGTGCAGTCACGACAAGCGCGGTCTCAAGGGGGGGGATCATAGGGGACATGCCTATGATCCCCCTCCAACCGTACACGTCAAATTGAAAAATCATCTAAATATTTTCAAAATATAAAATAGCAATTTTCTGCCCGCGATGCCAATAAAAATAGAAGGCTTCCATTTGTTTTCTAATGTGTGGAATGAAATTGTGTATTGTGCAATTAAATCTGATTTACTTGACATAATTATTGGCTTAGTCAGCTCCGCACGTATTGACCATGTCTTTCCTGTGGACAAGGCCGACTAAGCTGAGAGGATGGAATAGGTGCTGGGCAAGCCTACTGCATCTTAATTCGTCCCAGGCACTACAGCCTCCCGTTTGTGAAGGTAAAAGTTGCCTTCTGACACTATAAATCATCTACTATTAAAAGGCCTTACTTCTGTACCAGTACTCTAGGAAAACATCGTGAGGAATGGCCTGTCGTAGAACCTAAATGTTCGAAAACGTATCAAGTGCATGAGCCTTTGAGGCGCTCTTTAAATCCTTTCACCACACTGGTTCGAACTATATTCCAAGAGCAATATAAACTGTTGCTAGTGAAAACCGCTACTCAGAATGAATAAGAATTACCATAGAATCTTACTTCTTACTTATATTATAAATGCGAAAGTTTGTGAAGATGTTTGAATGTTTGTGCCTCAATCACGCCTAAACAGCTGAACGGATTTGAATGAAACTTGGAATATACATAGTACATTATGCTGGATTAACATATAGGCTATTTTTATCCGAGTACAACGCGAGCGAAGACGCGGGCGGCAGCTAGTATTAAATAAAATAAACGTGAGGTATTCGGTAGCAGCGTCTGTCACGGCCTTTGTCCAAGCAGTGACTCCACAAAATACTAACGACCAAACTGTTTAGAAAACAATTTAAAAAGAAAGAGGCTTCCGTTTACAGTCCGGTTTATTTAGTCCATTGTGGGTAAGCGGATCGTACCCCGCCTAATTGAGCGCGGTTGTATTTTTTCCATCAAATAAACATTAATAATTTTCAATGTCAAAATGTTTGAAGTCATTACCGGGGTCTGTTATCGGAACCGGATTACTGACGTGAAACGAATAATTTTTTAATAATAAATAATAAATAAATTTTGAATAATAAAGGGCCCAAACTCTGGACTTGAGGTACGGTCAGTCAGACATAGTTACTGATACTCACAGGTATATAAATACCTGAGTAAGTAAGCTCGCATGAGCTAGTGGCCAACTCTTGTGACGGAGTTTTTAGGCCGCCTAAAGTCTTCCGTCATGGCTTAACGACTTAAAGCCAGGACCGACAATTTAACGTGCCGTCTACATTTGGTCAAATATGAGTTATAATATACTTGGCTAGAGAGAAAAGCTTAAAAAAATCTTAATATTTCTAAATTTTGGAACGTTTTCGTGGATTCCTAATTTGGAGATGATTACTAAATTACCCCATTTGATACTTTCTGACTGCATCTCAGAAAGGGTGAGTTGAATTTCTCGGTTCGCCATACCGTGAGCGATCTTTTTTATTAAAAGAAAATATAAATTTTAGTTCGAAATTCAAACATGTTTTCAACAATGTTAATCAAATTAATTATGGAACCAACAATAACTGTTTCTTTCCCATTATTTTGTTGCAAAAGAACAATTTGACAAGCAATATTTTATTTGTGCTGTCATTGTGAGTACTACCAGTGTGATGAAAAGATTCAAAGTGCGCCTCAAAGGCTCCTTTCGTTAAATTATATGTGTTTTAGAAATAGGTAAAACGATGGTTTAATAATTTAACCCTCCACTAGGACCTTTGATTAACCCGCAGTCGGCCACTTATTCCTTATTAAATGTTTAATCTCAATTATCGCAGTTGCTTCTATTACAATTTAGTTTTCTAGCTCGTTAGCTGTAAATGTTGTAATGACAGGATAGCAAGTGACATTTAATAAGTAAATATTTGCAAGCATTTTTAGAATTTTCTTGTCTTTAGCTTTTCGCTTATTATCTAGACATTTCTGCCTACAGAACATTATGACTCTGTCGCATTATTATTCTGTCGACACTTTCAAACAAATGCGTTTTTTTTTATTTGAAACTAACAGAGTACTTTGCAGGTTTTCAAAAGTTTTTATTCATTTCTTATCATAGTACTTTCTTCAAGTCATTTTTTTTTATTTTTTTTTATTGAGGTAAAACAACAGCGTTACAGACAGAACACATGAAACAACAAATATACTTTATTATTTGCTATAAGTACATATTTTGCTGTTATCAAAAAATAGAACAATTCAAGAATTAGGTAGTTTTTTAAGAGAATCAATAATCTAGTCTACAAAATTACTTGCATGTACCTAACTAAAATCTTAAATTCTCAATTTCGTAATGTTGCCAAAATGTTAAATAGAACCCTCATGGTGCGAATTTGTCCTTCCGTCCACAGCAGATCATTTTTCCAAAATTCGCTGTCACTATGACCCCACCCTTCGGTAATTGTGCGCGAAACTTATCACATTATGAAAAAGCGTCGATTCGAATCCTTTGATCTGCGACGCTCCACAATTACCCGCCGTGGGGTGATCCGATACCAAATACCCAAGGGGAAGAAAATGATCCTTCTACGATTTTCGCCAATTATTCTCACGATTTTACTATGGCAACATTTGACGACAAAAGTTTTTTTTTAACTGAAAATGTTTAGGTTTGACCACACTCTACCTGATGTTAAGTAGCAGTGAATGTAACAGGTCTAAGATAGAGCACGCTTCCTAGAAGAACCGTCAAGAACCTATTGATTCTCGATTTGAAGACACCCATATATACTATGGCCTTTTACCATCTAGGTATAGTAGATGATTTATACAGCGTCAGGAGGCAACTTTTACCTTCACAGACGGGACGCTTTAGTGCCCGGGACGAATTAAGATGGAGTAGGCTTGCCCAGCACCTATTCCATCCTCTCAGCTTAGTCCAAAAAGACATGGTCAATACGTGCGGAGCTGACTAAGCCGCGGGTTTTCTCACGATGTTTTCCTTCACGGTTTGAGAGTACTGGCATAGCGCACATAAATTTTTCAAACAGAAAAATCCATTGGTACACGACTGGATTTGAACCCACGTTCTTAGGATCGGAAGGCGGGGTCACTACCAACTAGACCACCAGTGCTCTCCTGATAGATATCTCAATAATTTACGATAAATAAGTCTCGCTGAGAATTATGATGCTCATCTTTATCAGACAGGAGACAGACGAATCCCGGCGGTATCACGCACTGTCGCTAATCGGTTTTGTACCTACAAACCAAGAAATTAGGTTTCTACTTCAATCTAATATATTTTTTTACCCCTGCGAGAGACATACCTAGTAGGTTTCTACCTTTAACAATAATGTTTTTATTGTCTTTGTTCATCGTTGGCAAGATTTACGCCTCAAAGTTTCATTGTTGTTATTTTTAGGTTGGCAATATTGCCACTTGACATTTCTTTGCGCTCAAAAATCCAATCAGATAATTACTTATTTTTGTTTAAAATGAAAAACGGCGCGAAACCGGCTTTCGGTTTTAAGCGTCCTTCCGGTGTCACTCATGGCGGACAGAGAAAAGGAAAGTCAAGTGGCCAAAAGTTTTCTGGTTTTTCTTACAAAATACACTTGTTTGTTATTTTCTCAAATAAATTACGTACTTCTCGAAAACGGTGCTTTTACCTCGTGGACCTTCCATTGTCCAGAACCCATACGCACGACTAGTAGTAGTCGTGCGTATGGGTTCTGGACCGTATGAGTCGTAACCTCACCAACACCCCCTGACAAGAGCCCCTGATGACGGCACGTGCCGGCTCCTCGCGCATTGCACGGCGTTATTAGATCATGCAGATTATGGCTAATGATACCCCGGGATGATTCGCATCATCTAATATTCATAAACGAGAATTATAGTTCAACTAGCGACCCGTCCCGCGGCCTCGCTCGCTTTGTGCCCGGACAAACAGTGGCTTCTGTTATTCAAGATCACGGATTATGTTTATTTAAAGTTTCATTCAAATCTGTTTAGCTGTTACGGCGGGGTTGAAGCGCAAAGATCCAAAAATCCTTAAATTCTCGCATTTACATACCTGTACGTAATATTAGTAGAATACTATTAAGGGATAATGGAGTTTTCTAATAAAGATTTTTTGGAATTGGTTTATTATTTTGATGATCCTCTACAACCAAGCATACAAACTCTACCTTTTCATAATCATTCTTTGAATTATGTTTTTTTTTTATGTTGTAACATTATGTCTTTATTATCTACACTAGCTGTGCCCCGCGGTTTCACCCGCGTTTTTCTCACAGGCGGCCAGCAAGCGCGGCCTCCTCGTCTCGCCCGCCGCCGCGCCGCCAGCGTCTCGTCTTGCTTGCATCAAGCGCGCGTGGATTTCCTTAGCAGAGTTATTTTAGAAATGTATTTATTATACTCTTCAAAGATCTTATACTTACAATCATCAACAAATATATTTCGAAAAAGATTATTACAGGATTTTATGTTGATAAAAAACTCTATGGCTCATAACTCATTAATATGTACCAACTCTTAACATCTTACACACGTGATAACTTTTAAACGAAATATCCGATTGAGATGAAACAAAAAGTATTTTACTTCTACATAAATACTCTTGATAACATAATGCTTAATTTCGATAAAGATTAATATTACGATACATATTTAAGTTAGTTTTTTTTCTTCAGACGATTTAATAATTATTTTGAATACAAAATCGGTTATTGTTACAAAATAGCAATTTTATTACGGATCCCTAATTTTGAAAAAAAAAACATAGCCTATAGCCTTCCTCGATAAAGGGACTACCCAACACTGAAATAATCATTCAAATCGGACCAGTAGTTCCAGAGATTAGCGCGTTCAAACAAACAAACAAACAAACTCTGCAGCTTGATAATATTATAATATATATATATAAAGTATAGATTAAATGGGCGATAAGCTGATCACCTGTCACCATATCCATCTTGGGACTCTTGGATCAAGAGTAGCTGCAATCTTTAAGATTACTTGCGGCTCTGGCGTTAGGGATGCAGGCGTGATAATATGTATGTAACGTATGTATTATGTTTTTCGTGTAAAATAAAATAACTAAACAAAAAATCTGTTGCTCGCTGATCTTTGCATTATTTTTTTCAAATGCTTTAGCCCAATAATTTATTCTTTTCATACCAAAAATCGTACGATACGAAGTAATAAGAAACCTTTTCATACCGTAATCGATATAAACGGTGACCATTCAATCCTAATGAAATTAAAGCCGTGCCAGCATTCCACAGTCCGGATAGTGATGAAATATGACCACAAAACCCGAGATTCCATTCAGCCATTCTCTTGCAAGCAGGCTTCATTTATATAGAAAGAATGCTACCAGTTTCATTCGTTCCGAAAAGAGCTTTGGGACATTCTTATAGCCGCGCGGCGCACGAAACGTGTACTGTGACGTCACGACAATCGACGCATTCGTGCATAGCGTGGGCGTGGGCTGCAGTGGAACATTCCTAAGGGAGAAATGTTTGTATGTTCTGCAAATATTTCTTCCGGGTCTGCCATTGTAGTACCTTTTATAAGTATGCATTTACAAAAAAGTTTTATAAGCATTCTATCAGCCATTTCCCAGTGCCCATAGTACAAGATTTGCTTAGTTTGGAGCTAGATAGCGCTGTTTCAAATGTCCACAAATATTTATTTATTTATGTCTGAACAACAAATTGTATGTGTAGTTATCTGTATAAATAATATCCTCTCTATAATATCCTGATAGAGGGTCATTTGGTTATAGTATTTTCCAGAGTAGCTCTGAATCTTTAAAGAAAAAAATTACCCACCTATTAGCCTTCTTTTAAAAGAAACACGTCTTCGTAACTTTCATAATGATATAGAAGTCAAGAAGCTTTACTGATAAAGAAGTAGCTACTGTGTTGTATAAGCTGACCGGCGCAGGCAACCTGCTTTCTATGTAACTTGCGTCCTTGCTACTTGCGAAATGTGATAACCCTCAGAATGCATCAGCCTACAATGGCCCACGCGAGAATTACTCCTACTAATTTCACCTACCAATTTGGAGATCACACAGGTCCGTAGCCAGGGAGGGTTACGGGAATAATAGCTCAAAACTTAAAAAAAAACATGTTCCAACTTTTTTATTATTTGTTGTTATAGCGGCAATAGAAATACCACACTCTGTGATAATTTCAACTCTCTACCTATTACGGTTCATGAGATACGAGAGCGCTGTGTCAAATGTCCACAAATATTTATTATTATTATTTATTATAGACTCCTTTGAGAGAGAATGCTGGGAGGCCTCGAAGGACAGAGATAGTTGGCGGAGTTTGGGGGAGACCTTTGCCCAGCAGTGGGACGACAGAGCACTGGCCTTATTCTCTATAACCATTCGAAACTTGACAGCTCGTTATTTGATTGAAACGCCTCGTCGCGTTTTTGTTTTACAAAATTGTCTTAAAGAATACGATAACACGTTGATGCCACAAACATGCCCGCGTTTACCCGCGTTACGTTTCGTTTCGTCATAGCGAATAAGGCCCTGGTGGTTTACTGTTGGCGGCAATAATGTACGCTATAGGTACCTGTACTCTCTAACGGTGAAGGAAAACATCGTGATGAAACCGGCATGTCGTAGAATCTAAAAAGTTCGAAATCATGGGTCAAGCGCACGAAAGAAGCCTTTAAATCCCTTCACCACACTGGTTTGACAGGACTAGTAACACGACTAAGTAGTACTATTACTCTAATATGTCCCACTGGCTATGTCCTTGTTCTAGTGGCAATTTCGAGATGGTACTTGGGGGCATTCAAGAAAGACATTTAGGTACCTAAATGTCTCCTAAATGTCTTTCTTGAATGCCCCCAAGAAAAGTCCTGAGTACACCCGTGATCACATTCGCTGAAATGCGCATACAATTCGGCTTCGTTTGACGGCGCGCGATATTGTTCGCGCAGCGCACAAAAGCGCTTTATTTCATTGATGTGGCATCACCGACCATTATATGCTCATTTGGGTTCTTTCACTCAGCGACACTCAGCGCTTCCGCCCGTTTCAATTAGCTGTTTGTTTAGAACAATGCACTGTGCATTTGATGCATCTCATTACAAAAAAAAACCGTCGCTCTGTACCTGGATTATGCAATGGGAAAGCGATTTGTCGTAGGTAGTCGGTGAGTTTCATTTAAAACAATTTGATTTTAAGGAAATCATACGTCTAAAGTTAATTCTCAATAGCATTTTAATAAAAGGATAGGATATTGCTCTACCCACGATGCGCCAAAGCAAAAGCCATAAACTAGTCACTGCCTGTTTATAGAGGACATTACTCAAATGATGAAAAAACGCCTCGTTTTTACTACAACACCTTCACAGATTTGCAAGTCGAATGCCCCCCTAATAGGGCATCGATCGACGCTATAAATTCACTTACAAGCGAAATTAACTCAACAGGAGTTTATTTACGGTGTCACCTTGCTTTGATCACTCGCGAGTCGCGAGATATTTCGCGTGTTGCAAAAGGATTTTTCCCTTGTCTGGTGCTGTATCGCGGAGATGATTGACGGCCGATTCGCGCCGCGAGAAATCATATCGCAACCACCTAATCCAACCTCAAAACTCTGGCCATTGCAAAATGAACTTAAACACAACCGTGGAAGAGTCCAAAGATCCAGCTACGTCGAAAATTTAATCTTGCTAGCGCGTAAAGTAACAATGTAAGAAAACCGTCAGCGCAGACAAAACTAAGCTTTATTTACTGCAGGATAGGACCCTCGGTGAAGGAATTTCCAAGCTTGCCGCGGCCTAATAAGTGCGCAGGTTGAGACGGCGATGGAAAATGAGTTTCCTCAAAGGGGGGAGGCGGGTGTAATTGTGGTAGGATCAAAGAGCGGCTCGTCCGATCCGCGGCAAAGCGCGGTGCCTTTTGATTGTTTTTCTCGCGACGATCGAACCGCCGTTTTTGCCAGCCCACCTGTCCACGTAATAGCGTAATCGCGGATTATTTACGAGGTCGACTGTACGAATGATACTGGTTCGATGATTGTGTCAAGCGGGCCATAAAGACGTCGTTTAATTATCCCAATTATGGTGAACTGAGATATCCAATCAATGGACAATTTAACAGATATAATTGGTCGCACGGGAATGCTTTAATGAGTGGAGTGCGGCCCTTAGCCCCTTTCGTGCAAGGAAGGAATTGGCTGATGGTATTGTTTGCACCTCCACGCTCCTTCGTTACTGCAATAATTGGGTTGACACATTTAAAGCACTGTGACTAACTTCCTTCCATGTTTTGACGCAATGCCGATATAAATATCGATCTTGAGTATAATCTAGTATTGGTTAATTTTCTAAGGTTCTCCACCCCGGTCTCAAAACCGGACCGTAAAAGTCCCGGCACTAAAAAGAAAAGAAAACGGTCAAAAATCCGCTAACAGAAGATTATCAGCGCGCAGATAATGCCAATATTACAGGTTATCAAGACGAAACTAAGCTAAGATTAATAATCAATTGCCTGCTTATTTTGTAGTAAGACAAGTAATCTGTCAACCAATAGAATTATGACAGAAAAAGCAATCATGTTTTTTGATTCTACTAGGTCCACCTACCTAATAGACTCAAAAAACATGATTGCGGGCTCTGAATAACCTTTAGAATATACTCAATGCTTGCCTCTCACAAACTTAAAATCAAAATTGTAAAACCATAGATTGATCGGACAATTTTTTGTAGGTTTGTTAATTGATTTGAAAACCGTCTCGAGTCATCATCGCTTGTTTGACGCTCATGACATGTTATTTGAAGAGCTCTTTCTAGGAAGCTTTTAGGGGCCCGTAAGGGAAAATGTCGTCAGATATTCTCGCCGTGGTCATAATGCCACTTTGCTCTCAAGCTTATGATCGCTTAGCAACAAAACCCTTAAATAACTAAAAAAAACCTTTTAGAGCGCGATTTTTCAGTAGTCATAATAAGTTTGATTTGTGTAGACGTACCTATGTGCTGTCTCGCATGAGCTATGCATGGTTTTTAATTGCGGTCGGGCGGACAGTGCCCTTATTTATATTTTGGTAAGCTTTTTATTAATATTTAAGCGAATCAGTATTAAAGATTACAACTATTTAGTAATTATTAATTCTTTATTTTTTTATGTTATTGTAGTTTGTCTTTGTAACTAGTTATAATTATATATACAATAGTAATCTTATCTAAAGACTAGCTGTGCTCCGCGGTTTCACCCGCGTTTTTCTCGTTTCTGTGGAAATACCGAGATAAAATATTGCCTATATTATAGCCTCCCTCAATAAATGGACTATGGCCCATAACTCATTAATAGGTACCAACTCTTAACATCTTACACACGTGATAACTTTTAAACGAAATATCCGATTGAGATGAAACAAAAAGTATTTTACTTCTACATAAATACTCTTGATAACATAATGCTTAATTTCGGTAAAGATTAATATTACGATACATATTTAACGTAGTTTTTTTTTCTTCAGACGATTTCATAATTATTTTGAACACAAAATCGGTTATTGTGATTAAACCATGATAGCTAGATATATGTTCTCGCGGACTTTTTTGTAGGTCTTGATGGGATCTACAAACCCGTAGTACATCATTTTGTTCTATTGTCAATAGTTTTTGCAGCGCACGCAAAAATAGGTTTTCGATTTTACACCTTGTGTTACAAAATAGCAATTTTATTACGGATCCCTAATTTTGAAAGAAAAAAAACATAGCCTATAGCCTTCCTCGATAAATGGACTACCCAACACTGAAAGAATCATTCAAATCGGACCAGTAGTTCCAGAGATTAGCGCGTTCAAACAAACAAACAAACAAACAAACTCTGCAGCTTTATAATATTAGTATAGATTGTTGCTATTATTTTGTCAGAAAGCCACTCTCTTTTATAAAATACAATACTACAAGCTTTTGACCATTCTGTATCAATCGGTAGTTGGTATGTATAAAGAAAAACAGTACGGGATCCCTGATAAAATACAGCCCAACACTCGATTCACCGGTTATTTTTTACAGATATATCTTGTAGTTTTTGTAATGTTAGTGTTTGCTGGCAGGCGCCTCGGAGGGTAGTCGAATATTGTTTTAAAATCGATCCCGTAACCGGACACGTATTTACACAGTTTTAAAGACACGTCAACAGACCGTCTTTCGAAGTACTTAGGGATGGAAGATTCCTAAGATAGCGTACGACAAAATACCTTACTAATAATTGACATTGACTAATTTGACATTAAATTAATATTGTAACTTTCTAAATGTTTGTACGGCCTACCGCCAGAATCTAGAGGTCTAACCCCTGAATATTCAAACGCGACTCAGAGTTGAACACGTCTCAAGTCACGGTTTTTTGACAGTTTTTGATGAAAATCTGTCAAAAACTCGTCACTTGAGACGAGCTCAACTCTGAGATGCTTTTGAGTATTCGGGGGTAATTTGTTAAACTTAACTCCTATTATGTACCTAGGTTCACAGACAAATAAATGATTTATGATTTAGTTTTTTGACGCATTGGCGATGTCTGTCTGGATAACCAAAATAACTCAGCATAATTTTTAGATCAACCAACTGCATCGTCTTGGGCACGCTTGCACCATCTGATGATTTGGATCAGGTAAGCTATCTATAGACTGTTTGCAAGTTTTGCAACGTTTTTTGATAGCCCGACTGTTTTTTTTGTATTTTTCAAATTATATTTAGATTGGTAAGTTTCTCGCTACGGGAGAAATGTTTGAATGTTCTGCAAATATTTTTTCCGGGTCTGGGTGTTGTATTATGTATTATAAGAATGTGTTTACAAAAAAAAAACTTTTAATATTCTATCAGCCCCAGACATTTCATACATCGTGGACATTTATTCATTTACTTATATTTATTTATTTTTAGTTGACTCTCCTGACTATCATGTCATGACATGACAAATCTGGCAGCCCTATTTCATAGAAACACTAAGGCATTGTTTAGAACACGTCGCGGAGGTACTCTTCAAACAGTCTTCGTCACATCACACTTACACCCGCTGTGATATGTTGTATCTCTTTGTTTTCCCACAGTTGGGATCAATGATCATCACCGTCTGTCATGATGATAGGTACCTAGAACTCCTACGATACGGAATTGACAGGATTTTCACCCTAGGTTACCTACTCTGAACCCATAAGATAAATTTATCAAAACAGATTTCATTATCATTTCATATTTTTAAACTAACTTTTAATTATTTTTTTTGTTTTGACATGCCGATATTACATAATATGGTAAATAAAAAGGTATCTACTAGTCACTAGTAACTTAAGCTACATGTTTATTTTTTTTAATAATTGTACCTAACAACAAAGAATCTACTAATACCTACCTTCTAATTTTAAATACCTTTCATTCATTCTCGTCGCGAAAAATAAAGCATAGCATTTATTTGTTTGAATTAAATTGTAATGTCACAAAACATTAAGCTTGCACTTCAAACGGTCAGGTCCCCCTTCTTCATAATGACTGCTTCATTCCCACTCCCCTCATAATTAAACCAAGATTACACATGTTTTTGCGATATCACGGTGACTCGCTTTTTTTTAGGAAAGAAATTGATAAATTATAACAGTTTTTTAAGTTCTTAATTCACCTGTTTGTTTTAGTCTCCTCCTTGTATGGTTTTTTATTATGATATTTCATCAAAACAAAAGTTTTGTTTATGAAAAGATAGTTTCGCAACTAAATAAGTTTAATACTAAGGATAATTTATTATTATATACCTTTTAAAAGCCATTTTGTTGCCTCGTGGTCATAGGAATTTGTAATGGAGTTAAATATTATGTGTAAGTACTTATCTAATCGTAGCAAATATTTAAATGAAACCTGGAATATAATTAGTATATATTTATTTTATTTACTTTTGATCTTTTTACGTTTGTGAACGGAGCCGCGCTAGAAAGCCAGTATCATCATTATTTCACAAAAACTGTAAATCAGTAAAGGAATCTGTCAACTCACGCACTTGATCCCAAAAAAAAGCTTGGCGCCACCGTTCTAAGTTCACCCCAAAACCAAGATGGCCGTAACCCAATACTTTGTATTTTTGAAATGTTTTTGCAAAGTTTAATGTCATATCGGAAGTATGCTCTGTTTACTTAGGCGCATCTATAATGGACGATAATATTTGTAGAGCCATTGCTAAATATTATACGATGTTTCAAATGTTTTTATTGCAAACAGACATTGTTTTTGGAGACAATGCAAAGCCTCTTAGGGCTTTTGAAACAATCCCGGGTAATTTGATGAGTTTCCCCATCGTTTGTGATGTAAAACCTCGTGAAAATTTAACCTAGCTTTGGGGAATGATTTTCTAACGGATTTCACTATCTACAGAAACTGTGAAAAGCTTTTTTTCCAAAAAAAATAGCCAAGCGTGGTTTCTTACCTGTATCTTCCACGCTTGGTCGCGTTACGAACAGGTGTAAATGCAACGTAGATTTAAAACGTCTCCAAGTGAACCCAGTGATATTATGAAATATATAAAAGAAAGTCGTGTTAGTTACACCACTTATAACTCAAGAACGGCAGAACAGATTTGGGTGAAAATTGGTAGGGAGGTAGCTTAGAGCCAGGAGACGGACATAAGATACTTTTTATCCCGTTTTGACGTATCACCATCTGGGGACCACGCGAGCGAAGCCGCGGGCGGAACCTAGTATATTATGAAATAAAAAATTTTGACTTTGACTTTAGGTACTTTGTGGTCTTGGAAAGATCATGTGACGAGAAGTGTAGAAGAAATTAATGGATTATGGATGGTAAAGGTAGAGCGAAAAGGCGATGGATGAATTACATGAAAGATGACATGATTAAGAAAGAGTGAATGCTGAGATGACCGCCGATAGAAGTGAGAGAAGAAAAACACATAGACAGTCAGTCTGTACAGTGAAACCGTACACTGGTAGTGTTGGACGGATGCGAGGCGCCGGCGCTGACGCGCAGTTGGGACGTGTCCTACGCATGCGCGTACTACGCGACTGTCGCAAACTATGAGAGAAAGCGATATTTTCTAGATAAATTATATAAGAATGCATGAAGCGAAGGAAGTATCATCACCATCTTCCTGCCCTTATCCCACTCTATGTGGGGTCGGCACAGCATGATCCTTGGATCATGCTAAGAGAGACCTCCATGTTAGAGTTTTGGCTAAGGTGTTTTATGACCGGCCGCCTGCCTGACGTCAACCCTCCTTGGGAATACTTATGCTTAAGCGAAGGAAGTATATCGGTAGCTAATGGAGATCCGTGGTCTTGGCCTGTGAGATATAGGCGTGATTTTATATATGTAGGCATGTTGTCTCCGTAAAATTGTAAATATCGATAGATCGATCGATAAACTGTCTCGCGAGATTGTAAACTGTCGAAATATTGTGAGATATTACTCCAAGTCACGATTTAAGCATATCTATAATATAAAAATGAATCGCAAAATGTGTTGGTAAGCGCATAACTCAACAACGCCTGGACCAATTTGGCCAAATCTTTTTTTAAAATGTTCGTTGAAGTTCAAGGATGGTTTTTACGGCGAGAAAAATTAGAATTATTGTTGGAAAAACCCTAAAAATAGCCCTTTTCTTTTTCCCATACAAATGATAGTACCACGCGAGCGAAGCCGCGGGCGGCAGCTAGTTAT